>CM053563.1:13335820-13354981 GCA_028646485.1 Cryptoprocta ferox | reverse complement strand
CACCTTCAGCTTTCTGTGCCTGGTCTGTTTTGGCATCTCCATTTTCTGCTGGGTTATTCCCATCCTTGCCAGCATCAGCTTTCCCCTTTTTCCCTTTGGGTACCTTCTCTCCCTTCTTTGCAGGGGCCTTTTTAGGTTTGGGCTCTGGCTTTGGAGGAGCAGGTTTAGCAGATAACCTTGCAGATCTTCTCTGTGGCTCATCCTTCACCTTGGCTTTATCTCCTTTAGCATCCCCTTCAGCCTTTCTCTTGGGCATGGTGGCGACGGCGGTGGGACGTGGGCACTGGACGTGGGGATGCAGCGGCGCGCGGACTTTGACCGGTCTGGGGGTCGTTCTCGCCTCCTCTTCTTCACACTGCTCTGGACAGTTACTTTCAAATTAACAAAATTTCTTCAGAATATGCTTTTTCTGGGGCACCTGAGTGGCTCAGTCGGTTAAGCGTCCGACTTCTGCTCAGGTCATGATCTTGCAGTTTGTGGGTTCGAACCCCCCGTCAGACTCTGCTGACAGCTCGGAGCCTAGAGCCTGCTTTGGATTCTGTGTCTCCCTCTCTCTCTCTCTGCCCCTCCCCTGCTCACACTCTGTCTCTCTGTCTCTCGAAATAAATAAACATTAAAAAAAAGAATATGCTTTTTCTGCTGTACTAGTTACCTATGATTTATTGATGTGTGTTGGAATTCTTTGAGGTGTTTGTTTTGCCCAGTACTACAACCTTTTTTATCCATAGGTTGATGTTTTGTCGAACATTTGGTTTCACGCCCATTGTTGCGACATATTTTTGGGAGAAATAAGATCTTGCCCTCTGCTTTCGAAAGCTGTCCCCTAGTTAGTGAAGTAAACCTAACAAACATGAAAACAGAGAGGAGTAAATGACAGCTTATAACCAAGTGGGCCCGGAAGTACTAACTTGAGATGTTAATTGAGCACCCTGCAGATTGGAATGCCCTCTGCCAGAAGACAGGAGAGGAGAGGTGGTTTGGACTCGATCCCAGAAAGATGATAGGTGGTACTGGGCAGACATTGAATCATGTTGTCTGGTCACTCCCTTTTCAACTTGCTTTCCATCGTCCTGATTCCTCCAGGAGAAAGTCTCATTTTGGTGCAGGTGATGCCTCCAGCACTTGCTTATCTTTGTCTTTTTAAGAGAGAGCAGATATCTAGGCCCTTTGGAGGTAAGTGTAGCTGCCTGGAATTCTATAACATTTTTGTTTGTTTCCTTTGTCCTAGAGTGGGGTCAGGTTTGGGGGCACCTTGAAACCCAGGCCACTCTTAGGATGCTCGGATGCGAGCCATTATAAGTGCTGGAGCAGAGGAGGGCCCTCTGCTGCCTTTGGAGTTAGGGGGACAAGGGTTAGCAGCTTCCTTCTGAGGGTTTTGTGGATATTTGAGTGTGAAGTGGCCGACCTGGGCAAACAGTGGATAAGGAAGGTTAAGACAGGTCCAGGTCCTTCCTGACCTCACCTCGCTGGATCTTGTCTTTCATTGCTAAGTTCCCCCTCGACGCCTGGTGTGATGGGCACATACCCGGAAGGATCCTGAAGTCTGATATGTTCTTTTGCCTTTGAAAGCCATATTTCTACATTGGATGTTGTGTGTCTTTGATAAGTGGCAGTAGGGACAAAATCAACGTGCACCTGAAGTATAGTTACATTGGGTGGGTTGGTGTCTTTGTTATTAGATGATGTGTTTCTTTCCTGTACAAGGAAGGAATCACTAAGTAAGCCTAACGGCAACACTTTAGAAACAGCTCATGGAGAAGCTGTGCTGGATCTCGGGCTCTGGGAAACAGCAGGCCTCCTCCTCCAGGTCTGCGCACGTTCTCCGTTGGCAGGATTGCCGTGTGAAGCCAGCTGGTCTCTGCTTTGTGTTTTAGACTTCTGCCGAGTTTCGAAGATAGTGGGAAGATGCCGGGCCTCCTTCCCTAGGTGGTGGTACAATGTCTCCGATGGGTCCTGCCAGCAGTTTGTGTATGGCGGCTGTGAGGGGAATAAGAATAATTACTTGACCAAGGAGAAGTGTCTTGAGAAATGTGCTGGTGTCACAGGTAAGACCGTGGTCCTTGGGGGAAATGGGTATAACTTAGAGACCATTCATTAACTTGGGATGTGGGTGCCTTTTGCACTGTGCTAGTTCTTCACAGCTGAACCTGGGGGATATTTTTAAAAAGCAGAAGAAACAGGCCCAGTTTGAAGGTCGCCCACATAGTAGTTTCACCGCGGTACTCCCCCTCCTCTTCCCAGAAGAAGAGTAGGCCACAGGCTCGAGCTGGGGGAGGGGGACATGACCGCCTCTGCTCCCCGACTTCCCTTCTCCCACTGCTGAGTGCAAGTCCCCCACCAGGCCTGGTACAGGAGAGTCCTCCAGGGCCCCTCAGACAGGTTGCCCTCCTTGCTCCCTGGGCATTTGGGTTATTTTTACCTTGGGGGCAAATGCCTTGAGGAGCTCATCCAGCCAGCCAAGTTGTGAGTCCAATTAAAAGCTGAACATTCTTTCTGGAATATGTCCCTCTCCCAGCCCTTACCTGGGAGGGACTCAGTGGAGTCAGAAGAAAGTTGACTTTGAGAGCCTCATAGTTTAAATAAGAGCCCAAAGCCCCACAGCAGGGTGCACTGGCTCTGAGCTGAGCTGTGAGGGCCTCCGTGAGAGCTGTGGTGGTGAGACATTGGTCCTCTGGGGCTTGATCGCTTCCAAGGGCTCTAGAGACCTGAGGATTTGGCTAGCCAAAAAAATGTCATTGGTGATCTCCCTAACGTTTTTATGTGACTTTTCCCATCCTTTCTTGATGGCCTGGCGTCACTGTTCAGGCCCTGGATCAGGATTCTGTGAGGACGCACTGGTGCCCTCAGTGCTCCCCATGTCCCGCCAGCCTCTGCGCCCTGGGCCAGCAGGTCCTGCATCCTTGTTGGGTCTGTTGCCAGCAGGTCCTGCATCCTTGTTGGGTTTTATGTCTCCTCATTCACTGGCTGTAATCTCTTCTTGGCTTTGAGCTCTGCATTCAGAAATCAGATATGCTTATTAAAGTTGTGCCTAAAGAGGGGGAAACAACAGTGGCTGTGGCTGTGGCCTGAGGTTCAAAACATAGTGCTTGAGCACACGTGTCCACAGTGACCGCCTCAAGGAACAGTTTACTGATCTTTGTGTGTCATTACCCAGCGGACACTCAACAAGTATTTGGAGAGCTGAGGTGGCTGGGTATTGCTTTTGGATCATACGGGCTAGTCTTTCACCTTTTGGGGGGGCAACTGGCAACCTTACCAGATGGTGACTGAGGAAAATACCACTAACTGTATTTTTTTGCGGTCAGTTGTGATCCTGGGGAGCAGGAATTAAAGGGAAATCTTTTTTGCTACCTTTTTGGTCCTCTTGCTACCTTTTCTGTCAAGAGTTGACTGTAGCAAATGTACCTGCCTATTCTAGTTTCTCTTTACTTTTTCAGGAGAACAGTTGAAGTTTTAAGAACACAAGCCGTGAACAGTGGGCATTTAGACAGGATGTTGCCACAGGGCTCCAGGTGGTTGTGTTTTGCTGGGAGAAGGCGGGCACCTGCCTCCCTCGAGCTGGGCTAGAGTCTGAGGGCCCAGAAAGCTCATTGGTTGGCACCTGAGTGTGTCTCCACCACAGGTCTCCTTGAGGCACTCTCTTGTGAGTCTGTGAGGAGAGCTGGAGCAGCCAGAGCAACTAGTCACGGAGTCTGTTGCCAGCATATTCTCTCCCAGGCAGCTAACCTCTGCGGGAAGCCAAATGAGAAGGAGAATGTTTATTAATTTATAATGAGAACCAGAACTACCCAGGGACCAGACGCTTGGGTCTCCGTGCCTGCTGCACCTGTGGTCCATGTGGGCGAACCTCTCGGCCCCATTCCCAGGAGATTGCTGGACGTGGAGAGACGCAGGCACGGGGAGTCAGTTTGTGAGGTGGATGTTCAGTGGCATCAGGTTAGGCTGGCCCCGCGCCTCCACACAAGGTCTGCTGGGACCCGCGGGGAGGCAGAGGCGCCAGGTTCTGTCCCTCCTGGACCCTGCCCGCGCCTCCTTTCTTGTACTTCCTTAGCGGGCTGGCCTCTCCACCCCTCCCCCATAACTTCATATGTATGTGAGCTAAAGCATACGTACCATAACATTTACCGTTATAACCTTTTTTTTTTTAAATTTTTAAAGTTTATTTATTTTTGAGAGAGAGATCGAGAGTGAGCATACAAGGCAGGGAGGGGCAGAGAGAGAGGGAGACACAGTGTGAAGCAGGCTCCAGGCTCTGTGCTGACAGCTCAGAGCCTGACACAGGGCTCAAACCCACGAACCGTGAGATCATGACCTGGGCCGATGTCGTATGCTTAACCGACTAAGCCACCCAGGCACCCTCATTATAACCGTTATTAAGTGTACAGTGGTGTTAAATACATTCACACTACCTCACTTTTTTTAACTTTTTTTTTTTTTTAATATTTATTCATTTTTGAAAGGGGGGAGGAGGGGCAGAAAAAACAGGAGACCCATCGAAGCAGGCCCCAGGCTCTGAGCTGTCAGCACAGAGCTTGACGCAGGGCTCGAACTCACCAGCTGTGAGATCATGACCTGAGCTGAAGTCAGACACCCAACCAACTGAGCCACTCAGGCGCCCCTACCTACCTCACTTTTTTTAATTCATTAGGTGAGTTAATGCAGTTAAACAGATTATTTGGCCTTGAAGGTCTTTTTAAAGTCACTGCATACATCTTTGTTCTGATTCCCAGGGAGTTGCTCTTAAAGTTGAATCCACAAGGGCAGTCTTGGTTCCTTATTTCCAAAGCCCTAGCAGGCTTGTGGTCCAGCATGTACATCAAAGGGCCCACATAAAGGGGAAACGGGAGTCACCATGAGAGGCGCCTGGGACCATCGCTGCTCAGGAACTCCGCTTGTTTTGTCTCACCAGGGAGTCTTGAGGTGCACTTTCTCACTGTGTTGTTTGTCGCCTTGTAGAGAACACCGTTGATGACGTGGCCTCCGGCAGGAATGGAGCAGATTCCTCTGTCCCAAGTGGTAGGTCCTTAGAACAACTGAGGATGCAGTGAGGGCCATCTGGACCATGAAAGGACACTTTTAATTTGGGAGCAATGCAAGGGCTTCCGCCTCCTGGTCTGTTTATCCAGAATTGGCAAACAGGGGTTCTGCCTGGGCTGCCAGCTTTTGGCTCCTTGCTGGCATCCTTACGCTGGGAGTTGACCTTGTCCAGCGGGCAGGAGGGCTGAGGGATTCTACAGTGCGTCCAGCTGGCCTCTGCTTCCTCCTGCGGGACAGGGGACTGTGGATGTTTTGCTGTTGCCTGTAGCCCAGGCTTCTGGCTGAGCTGGCTTCTGCCTGCTGTGCTGCCTCCACCGCCCCACCCCACCTCTCCTTCCCTGATCTGTCCCTTTGTTCTCCGTCCTAGTCCGTCCTCCTCCCTGTCTCCCTCCTGTGCTGAGGCCTCTGTCTTCTGCCACCCCCACCTCCATTCCCACTGCAGTCCTTCATCTTGAGCTTTGTGTTAGCTTGCTTTGTAGTGCTGACAGCAGCTGCCCCATTCCTTCTTTATGCTTAAAGGACTCTGCGTGCATCGGGAGCCTGGGGTGAGTGGTCCAGATGCACTGGCAAGTCGAGCCCAGCTTTCTTGAAGGCCAGGTCCCAGGCAATGGGCTCTGGTGGGCAACACTTGCTGTGGAGGGAGGGAATTGGCCCCCCTGCCCCGTTTGAGGACAGCTCCTGGGGCCAGTAGCTATGCACTGATTACAGTCTTGGCTTTGGCCCTCTGGTTCTGAGATCGGTGCTCACGTGTGAATGAGCATTTATTAGTTCAGTGGTTGGCTGGCTTGTTAGAGTCACTCTCCAGTTTTCCTAAGCCAGGAATCCTGTGACTATCCAGGACATTGCTTTGCCTGGGTTTGCTGTTTATTCCCAGGAAGGCCTCCAAGGTCACCCAGAACCTCAGGCACTGGCATGATAACTCTGGTTTCCATTCTGTTTCAGAAGAAAATATCCCCAGGGGAGGGAGGGGCCTCCCTATGTCAGAGAACAACCAGACTGTCTTCCTCATCTTCCCAGAAATTGTGGCTGGGATTAGTTTCCATAGTAACCCCTGAGGCATGAGACAGGCCTCCCCACCCAGCATTCATTCCGGTGTGTGCTGTAGAGCCCAGTTAGGTGTGGGAGGTGAGATGACAGCCCTGACCGAGCAGGGGGCTCCACTCCTACTGGGTGTCAGCATGTCTGTGCTCCCGAAGCGGGCCCTGCAGACCCAGCCCCAGCCCGGCTCTGCGTCCTGTGTCCAGCCCAGCCTCCCTGATCTGAATGTTTGTGTTCTAGTTCCCAGAAGGCAGGATTCTGATGACCTCTCCAGTGACCTTTTCAACTATGAAGGTAGAACTTTTTAAAAATATTTATGGGAAAAAACACGTTTTCTTACTTAGTTGGAAATTGAGACGCACTTGAGTATTTCCACGAAGGAAGTTGTAAAGCAGAGCTTCCTGGCCTTCCCCAGGTGCTAGGACTCACAGGGCTGCCCCAAGTGGACGTGCCACGGCGTGTAGGCGGGAGCTTGACTTTAGAGAGGCGGGACGGCGGGAGGCTCTCCCCTCACCACCCGTGGGGCTGTGGGCAGGTCCCTGTAGCTCTACCTCCGAGTCCCGAAGTACGAAATGAGGGGCCTATAACAGATCTCGTAGAGACCAAGAACGGTGCCCGACACAGAGTGACCTCTGTGGCAGCGGAGTCCGGCTGTAAAGAGAAAGAGATCTGAAAACACGGAGGAGTGTCAGTTGGGCCAGACTGGCCACGTCTGTAGTCTAATAAGTTCCTTTAGCAGAGAGCTGTTTCTCTGTCGGCAGCAGGGTGACGGCTCTGGAGCGTCCCAGCTCCATTTCACGTCTGGGCCCTGCTAATCCGTTCTCCTGGGGTTGTGTCGCCCCCAGAATACTGCACTGCCAAAGCAGTCACCGGGCCTTGCCGCGCGTCCTTCCCACGCTGGTACTTTGATGTGGAGAAGAACTCCTGTGACAACTTCATCTACGGAGGGTGCCAGGGCAATAAAAACAGCTATGTCTCCGAGGCGGAGTGCATGCAGCGCTGCTCTGGTGAGCCCGGCTGAGTCCTAAAGCCACAAACGGGTGGGTTAGGCCGCTGGTCCACTTCCCCATCCCCAGAATAAAGGCCTTGGAAATGCTGTCCTTTGGACTCTGCCATTCTCTGGCTCACATATGGGGAGCTGGTGGGCTTTGGGCCCGGCTGTTGCACAGACATGTCCTAAGTCCCCACCAGGGTGGCAAGGCCTCGGAACCCTCAAAAGAGCTGGAAGACGCCCCTCAGAGAGGGCCTCCTGGGCACGCCTAGTCGCTGGCAGCTCTGGAGGGGAGGGCTGTGAGCTGACCTGAGGGTTGTGTGCTCTCTTCCAGGCAAGCAGTTGTACCCTGTCCTGCCCCGCGGCACTAAAGGTAAGAGGCCTCTGGCCCTCCTCCACCTGCCTTCCTGACCAAGCTCAGCTGTGCTGTTGCAGGCTCACGTTGTCTCTCACACAGTCCTTCACCGTAAACATCTTTTTGGTTGAGAGTCATGTTTCTGCACGAGAATGGTCAGGCAACTTAGAACATATGGTGGACGTTTGTCCCATCACTCAGTGTAATAAACGGGCATTGGAAGGAGGCGGTCTCCACCCAGGCAGCCCCAGGGTGACTGGAGGACGAGGCCTACTATTATTGTAGGACTCGTGGGGTCTGCTGTACATGGGCCTGAGACTGGCTTCCGGTCTGGAGGGAACTTTGCTGATGTGGGGTGTACTGAGTTGGTCCCTGGTGACAGGAAGTCGGAGAGCCCTTGCTGCGTGTGGGCTGACGAGGTAGGGCCAGTGCTGTTGTCCCCAAGCAGTCTGGTCTGACCAGACACTGGGCCTCCTCTCACTTTTGTTTCTGATTGTGAGCCTGAGTCACGGATGATAGTGTTTGCACAAAGAACCTGCTACACTGGTTTGGCTTCTTTCCACCTATTTCCCTGTTGAGGAGCCCGGACCTGGCCTGCATGTCTGCTGTGTGTTCGAGGAGGAGCGAAACTAGAATCTGGTTTGCCAGGCATGGCAAGGGTGGGCAGAAGGTTGGGGGTAGAGAAGGAATTGCCCCTGTCAGTTCTGTAGCCACATGGGGAGGGGGGGCCAGGGTGCTGCCACAGAAGGCCACATTCTTTAGGTGGAGCCCCACCTGGAAAAGAGCATTTTCGCTGACCAGTGAGACTGCGGTGGGGCAGCCACTGTTAAATTTACCTGGGCAATTAGCACGAGGGTCCCCTCCCAGCACCGCTCTGAATACACCCTCGCCTCCGCCCTTACTTCATTCCACAGGCAGCCAACCACCCCAGCCACCTGCAGGGCCACTTCTTTCTCTAGCTGGTCAATACCTTGGGGGTTTCTGTTTACACACTTGCCGGAGGTGTGTGCTTTTTTACATCCTGGTACACAATGTTTGGCTTGAGACTCCCACATGGGTTGCCCTGAGAGCTGGTAGGAGAGTACAGAGTTGAAGTGGGGCTGTTTTGTTCAGAGAACATAAATACCCACTCTGTGCACATAGCACAACGCCTCCTTTTCTCAGTAACCTGCTTCTCAAGACTGTAGAGTTCCTTGAGGACTCCCCTGGCAGATGGTGTCATTCGTCCAGACCCTCCCAGGTGGGAGTCGGAGGGGCTCTGGCCCAAGGGCTGCCGGTCCTTGCCCTGAGCCCACATGGACAGCTCGTGCCCTTCGTGAGCTGTGTGCCGCCCTGCCCTGGCTGTGGTCCTCCTCATCCTGCCGGTTCTCAGGCCTTTCTCTCCCCCCCAGTGGTGGTCCTGGTGGGGCTGTTCGTGATGGTCATGATCGTCCTGCTGGGGGCCTCCGTGGTCTGCCTGCTCAGGGTGGCTCGGAGGACCCAGGAGCGCACCCTCCGCACCGTCTGGAGCTCTGGGGACGACAAGGAGCACCTGGTGAAGAACACCTACGTCCTGTGAATGCCCTGCCAGCAAGAGGCCGCCTTCCTCGGGCCTCCCTGATGACAAAGAGAACCTGGGGAGGGAGGGGAGACAAGTGTAGGAGGTATGTGTGCTTTTTAAAATAGAGTGATTGGTTTGTATTTGCGCGATCATCAGGGGTTTGGGTCTGTTTGTTTCTCCAGAAGGTAAGAGGGCCGCCTCCTGGTCTCCCGCCTGGGTCTGCTTGAGAATCCCTCTCACGGGAGGGCTCTGTCTCACGTTGCAGTGGTCTGGCCCGGACCAGAGGCGGCCGCTCTTCAGTTTAGTTCTTTGTCCCAGGTATTAGTTTTCTTTGCTTACCTTGAATCCTGTAGCGTCCTTTCCCATCACAAAAGTAATGTTTTAATAGTTTCCTTTGTTTTTTGATTTGTGTGTGTGTGTGTGTGTTTGTGTTTTAAGTAAGCAGTAACAAAAGTTTTTTTATTAGGCTTCTGAAAGGAAGAGAATAAAATGTACAAGCTTAATAAAAAGGGCCTTCCCTTTTAAAATAAATTTCAGCAAATGTTTTCTTTCTTTATGGGACGGCTGATTTAAACTCTACCAAAATTGGGGCGCCTGCGTGGCTCAGTCGGTTGAGCGTCCGACTTGGCTCAGGTCATGATCTCACAGTTCATGGGTTCGAGCCCCGCGTCGGGCTCTGTGCTGACAGCTAGCTCAGAGCCTGGAGCCTGCTTCAGATTCTGTGTCTCTCTCTCTGACCCTCCCCTCCTCACGCTGTCTCTCTCTGTCTCAAAAATAAATAAAACATTAAATAAATAAATAAACTCTACCAAAATTAACACAGAACACTATGCAAGATGTCCCATTTTAGAAATGAATTCCTTTAAAAAGATCTCATCTTTCAGATATTTTTGAATGAAATGCATCTTACATTGCAACTGAATGCCTATAAAATTTGACCAAATAGGGACACCTGGGTGGCTCAGTGGGGTAAGTGTCTGACTTTGGCTCAGGTCATGATCTCACAGTTTATGAGTTCAAGCCCTGCCTAAGGCTCTGTACTGACAGTATAGAGCTTGGAACATGCTTTGGATTCTGTGTCTCCCTCTCTCTGCCCCTCTCCCCCCCCCTCAAAAATAAATAAACACTAAAAAAAATTTTTTTTTTAATTTTGACCAAACAACACTTAGCCTTACCACCTGTGGTAATCTCTGGTATTTCCTTATTCTGTTTCACTTTTTAAGGAGTGCCTGGGTGGCTCAGTTGGTTAAGCGTCTGACTCTTGATCTCAGGTCAGGTCTTTATCTCAGGGTTGTGAGTTCAAGCCCCACATTGGGCTCCATCCTGGGAGTAAAGCCCACTTAAAAAAATAAGGGGGTGCCTGGGTGGCTCAGTCAATTGAGCATACGCCTTCAGATCAGGTCATGATTTTGCAGTTCGTGAGTTCGACCACGTTGGGATCTGTGCTGACAGCTTGAGAGTCTGGAGTCTGCTTCGGATTCTGTGACTTCCCTCTCTCTCCCCGTTCACACTGCCTCTGTCTCTCAAAAAATAAATAAATGTAAAAAAAAATTCTAGCCATACCCCACCGAACTGATTTGTTTTTAATAATTTTTTAAGTTTATTTATTTTGAGAGAGAGCACGTGAGGGAGAAAAAGAGAATCCCAAGCAGGCTCTGCACTGCCAGCACAGAGCCCGACGTGGGGCTCAAACCTACAAACTGTGAGATCATGACCTGAGCCAAAGTCATGAGCCAGATGCTTCACTGACTGAGCCACCCAAGTGTCCCAATTTTTTTTTTTTTTTTTTAAATAATGACCCACTATGAACTGTAATCCACACCTTGAAACACCGTCTTTGAGGATACAGGAGGATTGGAGTGAGGATGTGTCCTATCCAGGGGAAGACAGACCTTCCTGAGACTGGAGTGGTTTTGACTTTGGCATCCATGGTTTTCATCTCTGCCTGTAGCCTGCAACCTTCCTCAGGTCTCCCACATCCCTCTTCAGTGACATGGGGACAGGGTACCACCTGGCTGAACTTAGCCTCCAGGCTTGGCCTCAGTCCGGCTGCCTACCTGTGAGTGTTCCCTTCCCGTTTCTAGACTCTGGAAGCCCGTCCTTCCTCCCCATCTTCAAACATGTAGTCCTGAGCCTGGAGCAGCACTGAGGCAACCCATGGGGTCAGGCAGGCGGCCTGGGGCTTCCACCTGTGGAGGTGACTCAAGAAGGTACAGTAGGCCCCAGCCTGGGACCGGATAGAGGTGACCGTTTTGGAAGTTGCTTTGACCTCTCCTTGGAGAGCCTCAGAGATGACGGTGAGCAGCTGATGCCTGCCTGCCATGTCCCAGACAACTTGGGACCCAGCTTGGGGAGAGCCTGCGGTCCGAGCCAAGAGGACCTTGGCACTGGGAAGAGACTGTCCGCCCACAGTCCCAGGTGTGCAGCGGCGAGCAGGTCACCCAGCTCCTTTGACTCTCTGGTGTCCTCACCTGTGCTGTGGGTGCGTGTGATGGCCACATGAGCTCATAGGTTGCCCAAGGGAAGTGCTCAGCAGGGGAGCCTCCTTCAGGGGGCCGCTGTCCACCTCTGCCTCCCCTGTAGCTGGCAGCTCTCCCCTACACACCCCTGCAGCCCCATGAGCCACCCTCGAACGCACTCACAGCTCCCTGTGTGGGACCTCGAGCCCAGTGATGCCTCTGGCTGAGCAGGGCTCTTTCCAGCTACCTAAGCAAGAGTTGTCTCTCCTTCGTAACAGGGTCGTGTGAAAGGGTTGTTTTCGGATTTTAAAAGAAACTGTTGGGAGTCACTTTAAAGTAATTCCCCTGCAGTAGGAAGATCATCAAGTGAGTTCTCTTTAATACCATCAAGACCAGTTGAGCTTTGGTAGGTCTTTCATACAGTGTACTTTTATATATTTCTGACACAGACGTTGTCACTCCAACTCGCTTCTGCCAATATGTGTCCCGTGTGTCTCATGTTTTGGGAGGCCCCTGCGCCCCCACTCGCTCCTGGCATATTGACTGCATCGGACTCTGGACCCCGCTTGATCTGCCCATGGTGTCTCACTGTCATGCTTTTTCAGGCTGCGGTTCTGCTCTTCCAGCTTGGCCAGCCAGCTCCTGCCAGGCTGCTGAGGCCCTTGAAACTAGACTGTGCCTGTTTCCGACTCTCTGGACCCTTTACAGGCTAACAATGGTGATCTTTTTGTTGGAAAGGCTGCCCAGCAGTGGGCCAACAGCCAAGGCATTCATTCAGTGGCCATTTCACAGCCTTTGTCATCCTCAGGCTCCTGGTATCACTAAGAGGTGGAATGGATTTTTTAAAAATCACCTCAACAAAGACCTGTCACTGCCTCCTCCTGGTCTCTACACTTTAGTAAGATAGTTTGTTCACTGAATGTAGATGTCCATAGAATGCGACCATTATTTCTAGGCCATCTCCTGGGTAAAGACCAGGTCAAAGGGGCTGGGAGCCACATAAACTATTTTAAAAATTTGGGATCCTTTCCTCATCATTGCTGCATCTTTTTCCCCCTAACGTCAAGTCCCAGTGCATCATCTGGGGGGTCGGGGGGCAGGCCAACCAGAAGGGGGCCTCAGGGATTGAAGTTTATATTGAAGAGTCTGGATTCTTCTTGGGACAACGGGTCCCACATCATGAGGATGGTGACCACTTGATCGTTGAGTGCCCTGCATGCCACATCTCCCTACAGTGGTCCACGTCGTCTCTGTAACTTTGTAAACATGCGACTAGTTCCTTCATTCACGTGTGACCCTTGCAAACAGAAGGTCTAAGGTGTGAGTAGGTGACAGAAGAGGTGAGGCTACACCTACTGGGACATGGGGCGCCTGGGTGGCTCAGTCGGTTAAGCATGTGACTTCAGCACAGGTCATGCTACCAGCTCATGGGTTCAAGCCCTGCATCAGGCTCTGTGCGGACAGCTCAGAGCCTGGAGCCTGCTTCTGATTCTGTGTCTCCTCCCTCTGCTCCTCCCCTGCTCGCGCTCTGTCTCTCTCACAAAAACATTAAAAAAATTTATACCTACTGGGACAGGAAACCCTCAGGAACAGAGCACCTTTAGGCCCTGATGGTAGGAGATGCAACCAGTGCTCCATCCCAGAGCTCCAGCACCACAGCCTGCCAGTCCCCTGGTCTGCTGAGCCCTGCACCTGGCAGTGTGGCCTGTCCACGCAGCCAGGCCCGGACGATTCTGCTGTGCCTGGTGCCATCAGCAACAGCTCCTGAATGTGATCCCCACCCTACACATTTACAAACACACGGGCCCGCACAGACTTGTTCCACTCTGGCTGGTAACAAAACCACACACTTCTGATGCCCAGGGAGCCATACATGGCGGTTGAGGCTACAACTACTCAGTGGCACTGCCCACTGGTGGTGTCCAAGGTTTAACACATCCTGAACCGGAGCGCTCTGTGCCCTGGTAATCCACGTGTTTACAGGTGGGAAAGAATGAGTCATAATGTCTCCCCATTGGGCAGGAGGTTGCTTTTGGGCCTTGTAATTATTGATAATCACCAAAGAGCCGCAGGTCAGTCTAAAGTCCCTTGGGTGGGTCCTAATGGCTGATAAGATTAGTGTCCGACTCCATCCTGTCTGCAGTAGGCCCTGCTCCTTCACAGCTGGATGCTGGACGATAGGCCGCTTGGAGTCTTATTCAGAGAGTGCTTTAATTAAATGCTGTGTGAGAGAAACTGAATGAATTCAGTCTCGGGGTCTGTTAATCAGAGTGGCATGCTCTTGTGAAAATTCACCAGGAGCCAGGGGGCGCGGATTGTCGGGAGACGTTCTCGCGTGGCTACAAGGCTTCCTGCGTGTGCCGAGAATGTGTGACCCTGACAGCTGGTTACCTGGGCCACTTCTCAGGGTTGGATGCCTTGAGGGATGAGGTAATGGCTCCCTGGAGGACAAAGAGGAGGCTTGCTTGCTGCTTACCGGGAAGCGGAAGGTTCCCCAAGCTCCTGTCCTGCTCTTGTCATGCAACCCACAGCCCCCATCGGGCAAAGGAACCCAACACAAGCTGATGCTTTAAGCTGCTTGCTGTGAGTAATAAAGTCTTTTGTCTCTGATCCAGGAATCTCGAGGCTTCTGCCAGCATTTTGGAAACCGTTGCAGGCTGATTTATTAGCTTGCAAATAGAGTGAAATCAAATCCCAGACACAACAGTCACTGGGTGGTGGCCAAGCCTGGCTTTCCCTGGCCGGGCTGTTGGCCCCTTGTCATGTCCCAAAGGGTGGCCCATCAAGATGTTCTGATCATTAGTTTTCCAGAATGTACAGGCCCAGTGCAGCACTTTTGTGGGAAAGTAAACAGTCCCTACATACTGTGTGCTTAAAGTCCTCCATCTTCCTGAGATGTGGTTATGTTCAAAGAAAATATTCCAGAACAGGGATTATGCTGTTTACAGGACCAGGGCACTCTGTTCATGTAAGCTTCTGGAAAGAGATGAAAGCAGGCCTTCCTTGTGCAGCAGTTGCTTTCCCAGTGAGCAAGGTCAGTCCTTGGATGTGTATGGGACCCCCACGGAGGACTGTCTCCCATCAGCCCACTCCCCCTCGGCTTCCCTGGCCACTGAAGTTGGCATCCAGCAATCTCTTCTTAAATTGCAGTGATTAAGTAAAAACTTCAGGGCTGGAGTGACTCCCCAAAGAATGTCAGCTGGAGAAATGTTAGAGGAAGGGTAAGCTGATTTAGTAGTGAATGACTGTATTGCAAGACAGTCGGGGACACAAGTCCCTTTTTCCTACAAAGGAGAAGGTGGTGTTCACACCCTCAGAACCAAGTCATTTTAGGCAGAAATAATGAAGAAACAGAGGAGGGCAGAGCTGTTAGAGATCAGGGGCAGCAGCGCCTGGGGAGACATATGCCACTGTCCCCACGCCTGTTTGCATGGTACACGAATACTGAATGGCAGGACGTTTTACCAGAGCAGGATGGTCTTTGGCCCTCCCCTGTTTCTCATCAAGCATTTGTGTTCACCTTCTGGGCTTTAATCTGATGTCCATTTGTCAATCTTCTGGGTTAGAGCGAGGGAGTAAGGGTATATTCACTGGCACCAACAGGGAGAAGTGACAGGCTTCCCTCTCTTCTTCCTTTCAGTAAAGTCCCCAGGTTTTACCTCCGTACATGGCTGCCCAGCTAGGAGCTAGATCTTCGTAGTCTCCCCTGCAGCTAGATGTGACCATGCGTCTGACCTGGCCAGAGACACGGGCTACTTCCGGGTGAGGTCCTTAAAGGAGTTGGTGTGCCCTCCACTTGCCCTTTCCCTTCCCAAGAACCCCGTGGTGGAGGTCAACTTCCTTCTATGTCCAAGGGCATCCCTGGAAGGATACAGGGCAACCAGAGGAAGGGGCCCGGGTCCCCAAGTGATTCTGTGGGAGAGAAACGTGAAGCTATCTTGTTAACGCTCTTTCTGGTCTCTTCCACACCCTAACTACAATACAGGATTGCATCCAGGGGGGAACTCGGAGGATCAGGCCGTGCTCTTCCCCAGACCCACTCACCCTCCCCAGTCTTAGCAAAGTAGTAAAAAGCCACTTTGTCTTGTGTCCGGAAGGCCGCCCACTACTGCTCTGCAACCTACTAGCCTAGTGTCTGTCCTTGGGTGTAAAACCATCTTTTTGAGGCTCAACTGCCTCATATAGAACATGGGATCCTACTGCCAGTTTCATGAGTAAACATATGAGATTATGTTTGCGAATAATAAAAACTAACGTTTATTGAGCGTCTACTTACCTTGTGCCAAGCAAAACCATCACGTTATGAGTAAGTCTTCCATTATACACAGGGTAAAACTGAGGCACAGAGTGGTTGACTTATTTATCCACAGAGCAAGAAGAGGTGGTGTGAGGATTCAGCTGTGAGCAGACTGACCCCCACAACCCGCGCTCGTAGCCACTCTGCCTGCTCTAACCTGCCACCACATTAGCAGAGTGCCTGGCATCAGGTAACCTCACTAATTCATCAAATGACAGCGTGCACCAAGTTCTGGGTCACACTGTTCTGGGTGCTAAGCAAAGTGGACAAGGTCCCCAACCCATGTGGAATTTATGTTGTGCCTGGAAAAACATCTTTTCTCATATCCTACATCCAGTTGTGGGCAAAGGCACAATCATGACTCACCACCTCTTCTCATTCGGAGTAAAGATCAAAAATCTCTGATGTACAAATCCCCTCACGGTCCATCCCTCGTGACCTGCTACATTTCCCCCTCCATTCTCACTGCCACTCTGCACTCCTTGGAGCTCTTCATCACTCAGGCACATTCCTGCCTCAGGACCTTTGCACATACCATCCCCTCTGCCTACAACACTTCTTCCAGGTGCTTGCATTGGCTTACCTCCTCATTCAGATCTTTACTCCAAGACTTCAGTAAAGCCTTCCCTGCTCTTATCTAAAATCCAACCTCTCTCCAAGAGGCCACATAATTATTACCTAGACCCCTTTTTAGCAGCATTTTTCTTAGCACATACTACTTTTTAAAATACAGCTTTTATTGAAGTGTGAGTTACGTAAAACTCACCCATTTCAAACATGCACTTCGGTGGTTTTACCAAGCGGTGCAATTGTCACCATCAGTCAGTTTTAGAACATGTTTGCATTCCCACCCCCAATAAGCTCTCTCACGCTCAGTTGTATAGTCAGCCCCCATTCCCCACGCAGTTCCCAGCAAACGCTACCCCGCTGTCTCAACGGCCCCTCTCCCAACACTTCATATGAGTGGTATCCCACGACATGTAGTCTCTTGTGTCTGGCACCTTGCACCTAGCATGTTTTTGAGGTTCCTGCATGATGCAGTATATGTCAGCTCATTCCTTGTACAGGCTGAGTGACATCCCATTCCAGATACATTTCATCCATCCCCTTACCAGCTGATGGGACATCTTGGTCTCCACTTGTTTTCTAACAGTCTGCACATTTTACCTTGTTTCCCCCACTGGAATGTCAATTTCCTGAGGCTGGAATTTTTGGTTTTGTTACCGCTGTATCCCCAGCCCTTGAACGGTGCCAGGCACACAGTAGGTACTCAACAAATACGTGATGAAGGAATTGAGAATAAGGAGAACTCCAGATAGAAGTAAACAAGGCCTATGCTGACCATCTAGCAGGGGGAAGAGGTTGAAGGGACGGGCCGTGTGGAGCCTGCGGCCAGAGCAGGCCCCCGAGGAATGCACTCTGGAGCAGAGGCTGGAGTGCACAAGGCTGATCACCCCACGTTCGTCACCACCCCCGGGCCTCAGCCATCACTGCCGCCTGGATGCCAGCCTTGCCTGTCCCCCTCCCACCCCCCGCAGGTATGACAGCCCAGCTGCTGGTGGCAGGGCTGGGCCAGGGAGGGACTTGCAAGGACTCTTAGCCTCACAGCAGTGGGAGCAGATGGCTCCAGCACCCCCAGCTTCGCCCTCGGCCTGACTGGCCCAGCCCAGCATGGGGAAGGCAGGCTGGGCTGCCCCTTCCCCTGAGCGTCCCTCAGGTGAGCCACAGGGACCGACCGGGCAGAGCCTTGGACTTGAGCCACACTGTCTGGGTGTGAATCCCACTTCTAGCCCATTCATACATTTGCCACTCGTCACCTTACTTAACTGTTTGGTCCCTCAGTTTTCTCATCTGTAAAATAGGATAGCCACAATACCCACTTTTTAATTTAACAAGCCCAAACATTATTTTACAAGCACTTACTCTGTGCAAGGAACAGTCGTTGGAAACTACGACTTTTTGATTCTTACAAGAACCCCATATGGCAACTGCCGTTTACAGATGAGGAAACCGAGGTGCAGAGAGGCAAAGCAACTTTCCTGAGCTCACCCTGCTACTAAGTGGTACAGTGGGGCTTCGTATCCAGCAGGCTAGTCCAGGTTCACGCTCTTCACCCCTTTGGACATTGCTTCTCACAGAGCCATCCGGGGGTTGTTGAAAGCGACTTAATGTGTGTGAAGCCTTTGGAACAGTGCCTGGTATGTGGTTAAGTACACACGGAGTGTTAGCATTATGATGGGACATAGGGCATGGGGATGCACTCTCCCTGTCATTTCTTCAAAAGCAGGCATCTGACTCTTTTTGGGGGAAGCAGATGACAGCTCTGGCCCCCTCCCGGGAAGTCTACAGCCGCCCACACACTGCCCTCCCAAACCCATCCACACGGTCCCCCCTCACTTGCCAAGTCTCACTGGGTGGAAATACAACAATTAACCGAGCACATCTCCATTTCCCACAGAGAAAAAGTTGGGCAGTGCTGGGGAGGGGCTATGAGTCAAGGCTAAGGATTCTGAACAAGGGTGGGTGGGGCTCCTCACAAGTCCTTGGGCAGGCAGTTCCCATGGCTCCTCCCCACACCCTTCCCTCTGCCCTCCTGGCACTGAGGCCCCTCTGGCCCTCCCCACTACTTTCTCTCACCACCATGGAGTTAGACCTGACTGCAGGTGCGCTCCTGGGAGGTGGGGAATTTGAGGTGCAGGGGGGCCAGATTAAAACCCAGAAACCGCCTCCAAGGGCGCCTCCCCTTCGCCTGCACCAGCCCACCCAGCTTCTCTCTCCACAGCTCTGGACTCCACCTCCAAGAAGCCGCAGGGGGCGGCCCAGGTGGGAGACCACAAACACAGCACCCCCAAAGTTCAGGGCAAGGCAGAGGCCGGGGCAGCTGATAAACCGAAGGTAAGTCACCTCGGGACCAGGCACATGCCTCCCGCTATGAAGGTGGGCGGTTGCCTTTGAACCCAGGGTCCCGCGAGCGTCGGGGCTCCCAGCCTGGGGGCAGGGGCTGCGTAACGGGCTCTGGCCTCACTGTCCCGCCTCCAACTAGCACGGCCACGGTCACCGCAGCTCCTCGGACTCCAGCAGCAGCAGCAGCAGCTCGGGCGACTCGGACGTGGAAGCAAAGGTAAGAGCCTTTCCCGGCTCCCAAGCGGGGGCGCGGCACTCCAAGTGAGGGCAGAGTCCCGGCCCCCGTCCTGGGCAATCGGCTCTCCCCTCTTCCATCCCCACCGCCCTCGGACCCACAGCCTCGCGATGCCGTCTCGGACAAGCACAGGAGCACAGCCGACAAGGTCAAGAAGCCCAAGGTGAAGAAGAAGGAGAAGAAAGAGAAGGCAAAGAAGGAGGCTCCTCACTGACCGGCCTGGGCGGGGGTCTCATTAAACCTTTTCTCGGCTGTCTGGTCGCAAGGTGCAGTGGTGTCCCGGCCCCGCCCCCCCCCCCCCCCCC
>CM053563.1:13242551-13335720 GCA_028646485.1 Cryptoprocta ferox | reverse complement strand
CACCGGTTTCTGTTGGATGAGTTTTTCAACACAAGCCAGAAATACTTTTTTTTTTTAACTTTTAAATAATGACATCTAAGTCAAAGGTTATCTGAGGGTCAGATTCGGCCAGTTTTTGCCCTCTGTTCCTCACGTATGCTCACACTGCATCCTCCCAGTACCCTGAGGTGCAATTATTCCTTTTGTAAAAAGGGGAAACAAGTTTAAAGAGGGGAAGTGATTTGCCTGGGACCCAGAGAAGCTACTTCCAGGGGTACTGAAACGTTTTTCGTCTTTAGAGAAATTCTGGCAGGAAAGCCCGCAGTGTAAGGAGTGTGGAGGGAGGGCAAGAGCCCACTTTAACAGCCTAGCTGGCTCCTTCTCTTCCTTCAGGCCCCAGCTTGGACAGCCCCTCTTCGAGGAAGCCCTCCTGACCCCCAGGCTGGGGTAGCCACTCCAAGGCTTCTCAGTGCAGCAATGTGCCTCTTGCCTCAACTCCCCACCTGACATCCTCTGCGTGGATGCCTCCAGGGGGCCCCAACTCTGACGGCTTGTGCCCTCAAGCCTCATCCTCCCCTGCCCCCGCTCACCATGAACACAAAGATAGACACGCAGCACCAGCCCAGCACCAGGTAGTAGCCAATCTTCCCAAAGAGCAGGCCCATAAGGACCCCGCCAATCATCCTGGGAGGAGAGGGGAAGGCTGGTCTGAGGGTGAGGGCTCAGGGCTCGGGCTGGCAGGGGGGAAAGGGGAGGGGATACTTACCCAACATATTTGTAGCCCAGGAAGGCCACCAGATCGATAGTGGTGAGGTCGGTGTTGACAGTGACCAGGTAGAGACTGAGCAGGATGGCCAGCACCTCCAGTGTCAGCCAGGCCAGCGCAGAGCTCGCCTGCAGCCCCAGGAGGTCCGGGGAGAACCTGCCAGCACCAGGCTCTGTCACTCGGCTGACGGCTGCCACCCTCCCAGAGTATCCACCTTCAGACAGCCTGTGCTGGGTGGGGCTAGAGACTCAGCAGTGACCAACATGGATCTGGACCCTGCCCTCGTGGAAATCTCATTCCAGGGAAGGCTGACCAGTCCTCAAGGTTAGCCCAGAGCAGTGAGGGCCGGGATGAGGGAAGCGCAGGGTGGGGTGCCGGACCCAGCTGGGCGGTGTCAGAGAGGGCCTGCCAGGAGAGGACCCCTGAGCTGAGGCCTGAAGGAGCAAGGAGCTGACTGGGGAAGAAGGACCATGGTCTCTGCCATCTCCCCAGCGCGTCAACAATTAATGGATCCTAATGACAGTCGTTTTCAATGCCCCAGAAGAAATGAACTGGGGCCTATGAGCAAGAGGTGGGGGCTTGACCCAGGCTGGGGGGTGGGAAGTGTCACTAAGTGACATCAGAGTGGAGACATCGCAAGTGAGCAGGTGCTCTGCAGGTGACTCGGGGGAGGACCATACTCCTGAGCGGGGCCCTGGACAGGCAGCATGAGGCCCTCCAGACGATGCAAAGAGGCCCAGAGTAGCGCAGCAGGATGAGGAGGGGCAGAGCGAGGCTGCGTGGAGGCAGTGGCGTGCCAGACTAAGGGGTCAGGGCTTGATCTGAGGACGGCAACGCTACGGGCAGCTTCATAGCAGGGTGGCACGTGGCCAGGCCTGCATCCCAACAAGACGTTCCTGGCTTCGGCTGGAGTCGGTGCAGAGGGAATGTGGGCAGGGCAAGCTGGTTAGGAGGCAGTGAGGACAAAACGTGATCTGGGGTGGAGGCTAAGGAGGAGGATGGAGTGAGTCTCCCACTACAGGTGTGGTGATGGGTGGCACGTGGTGGAAAGCGAGGGAAGAGGGCAGGGTGACGCTCAGGGTGACGCCAAGGGCTTTGTGTCGGGCCGACTGGGAGCACGGTGGGGCTGTCCTGAGACACCAGATCCAAGACACCTTCCTGACTGCCCCTCGGCCCCCCAACCCTCACCCCACTCTGCCTACTCCAGGCCTCCCTTACCTATCCTGGGTCCCCAGCGCCAGGCCAGCCACCAAGACATAGGTGATGAAAGCCATAGCTGCGGGAGGCAGACACACAGACACGGGTCAGAGAAAGAAGGACCATCCTAGGCCACTAGGCACCTAAACCTCTGCCCTGGACATGCCCACCCAGAGGGAGGAGGGTGCCGGGCAGTGACGGGGAGGGTGAAACCTGGAATGTAGAGGTCAGGAGCGTTGACGTCAAAGCGGGGGGCCACTGGTGTGTCCTGCTGGTACTGCACCTCCCAGTCCTGCGGTGAGAGTGCGGGGAGCAGCAGGACCCCCGAGCTGGGCGCCTGCCACACTGCTTCCAGACCCTCCCTCGGGGCAAACCTACCCACCCCGCCCCTCCCCCCCCCCCCGCCTCTGACTCACCCCCACCCAGAGGCCCTCCCTCCTCGTGTTCCCCTCAGCGGAGGCAGCACTGACCTGGTGCAGGTAGGGGAAGAAGAGCAGGCCTAGCTTCTTGCCCACGTACATGGTGTCCACGGCAAAGTAATACTTGAGCTTGGTGACGGGGAGGAAGCGGTCAATCTGGGGGCAGGCAGAACCCAAGCCTGAGGCCCTGGCTTCACAGCCCCCGCCGCCCCGCACCGTCCCCCGGCCCAGAACTCACGTTCTTATCCACCAGCTCCTTGCCCTGCGCGGCCAGGCTGCTCCCATAGGCCATGGCCATGTTGGACACGGGATCGGCCAGGAAGGCCTCCTGGGGCGACGTGGAGGCTGCCGGGTAGCCCAGGCCACCGGGTGCCCGCTGGGCCCCATAGCCCCGACTCTGAGCCGAACTTGTGTCATCGAAAAGCTGGTGGGGGTCAGCCATGCCTGGCTGGGAAACCGGGATCCTCCGCTTGGAGGCTGCAGGGGAAGAGGGGTGGGGAGCCTCACTCGTTCTGCAGGTGCTCTCCTCTCGCGGCAGCGAGGCGCTGGTTTTGGTGTCAGATGGGCCTCCCGGTCAAGTGCAGGCAGGCAGGCTCTGTTTGCCCATCATCTATCCGTCCAAATGATGGTGACCGTACGCTGATAGCTACTATGTACTGGGCCTACTGTGCACAGAATCCTGTACAAACAAGGTCTCTGTGTCTGGGTCTCCCTCCGTCCCCTCCTTCACTTGTTGGCTCCGGCCACACGGGCCTCAGCGCTCCCCGAGAGCGCCAGGCACGCTCCCGTCTCGCGGCCTCTGCCCCGGCTGTTCCTCCGCTTGGATGCTTGTCCCCTCCCCTCCGCCAGGTCTGGGCTCTGGGGTGCCTTCCTACACCGCATGTCCCCTCCCCCGCGGGACATCCCCTGCCGCCCTCGCTCATATCCAGAACTCCGCGCCAGCTGGCATACTAGCTGTCTCCCCGCTACAATGTGCGCCTCCAAGGGGCGGAGCTTCGTCTGGTTCCTGCAGAAGACAGGGCTAGCGCAGGTGCTTGACAAAACCCTGAGAAGCGAGTAGGCGGCCATCCCCACGTCGCAGATGTGCTAACCGAGGCCCGGACAGGGCAAGTGACTGCTGCAAAGGGCCACGCTGAGCGAGCGACAGGGCAGGAGTGTAGCCCCGGCGGGCCCGGTAGCTGGGACAACTGAACCGCGCACCAGGCTGTGCGCTCGGCGCTGTGGGTGACCCCGTTTAATCCTCACGGCAGCCCCACCTGTGCCAGTGCTACCACCGTCCCCATTTGACAGACGGGAAAGGCGAGCCCTGGAGAGGCTCCAGCCCTTGCCCAAAGTCACTCAGATTGTATGAAGCAGAGCCAGGTTTCAGGTCTGGAAAAGGTCCCTCTGGCTTCCTGTGGGGAACAGACTGGGGTGGGAGGCAGCAAGAGGGGAGGAGGGAGGAAGTTGCCGAGAGGTATGGTGGGGGGGATAGGGATGGAGGGGTGGGACAGTGGTGGGGACGGGGGTGGGGGGGCTGCTTCTGGCCAGATTCTGGAGGAGGGAGGGATGGGGCTTGCTGGAGGTGGGCTTAGGTGGGGGAGGGTAAAGAAGACAGAAGAGAAGGGGGATATGGAGAAGGAGGATTTGAACCCAGCACTCTGGCTCCAAGACCCCTGCTCCTCACCCACAAGCAATGCCACCACAGCAGATACTTACAGAGCTCCTCCTATGTGCCAGGCACCCTTGTGGGCACAGGGAACGGGTACAAGGGTTACATGGGATGGGGGAGAGGAATCAAATCATCTGCATCCTGACTCTGCACCTCAGTTCCCTCTTCTGTAGAACAGAGTTCATGGCCCAAGGCCAGTGATACAGACTCCTCAGCCCCTGGCCTGGCACATTCAAAGTGTCAGTTCCTGCCACCTGTTATCCATTACTAGTCCCTCAACTCTTCCTCTCAGTTACTTTTAGCCTGAAAACTGAAAATAGACCCAGGTGTGCTCCATCCCAAAGCAAGCCACCCTGGCCTGGCCCCTCTCCCACTTTTTTTTTTTTTAAATGTTTATTTATTTTTGAGAGAGAGAGAGAGAGAGAGAGAAAGAGAGAGAGAGAAACAGATTCCTAAGCAGGTTCCAGGCTCTGAGCTGTCAGCATAGAGCCTGACGCGGGGCTCGAACCCACAAACCGTGAAATCATGCCCTGAGCTGAAGTCAGACGCTTAAGACGCTTAACCAACTGAGCCACCCAGGCGCCCCTCCCCTCTCCCACTTCTGAAAGCTTTGGTGCAAGCCCTTCCTCCCTCCCCATCACTCCCCAGGCCTTGATATTTGGGGTTCTGCCCCCCACGAGCCTCCTGAACACCCCTCTGCGCTGCCGAGCCAAGACTGTTAGCCACTGTCATCCGACTCAAGCCCTCAGCAGCATTTGATGCCACCGTCCCAAATGCCAATCTCCAACTCTCTGCTCTCTTGGCTTCCGAGACACCGTCCCTAACTCCTTCTCTTTCCTGAGCCCCACAAACACCTCCTGAGCACCCCTATATCTTAGGCTCTGCTGCAAGCATGGTGGATACAGCAATGATCAAAACAACAAAAAATCCTGGGGCACCTGGGTAGCGACTTGACTCTTGGTTTTGGCTCAGGTTATGATCTCACAGTTCATGGGTCTGGGCCCCACTCTGGGCTCTGTGCTGACTCACTCTCTCTCCTCTCTCTCTCTCTGTCCCTCCTCCACTCACTGTCTCTCAAAATAAATAAACTTTAAAAAATTAACTAAAAAGACAAAAACTCCTGCTTCTGCGGAGGCGATGGTCTCCGGATGGGCCCTCTCCAGCTCTCTGAAACCTGTGGCCGAATTTTCCACCCTTCTGCCTTTGCCTCTCCCCTAGAGCCATCTCACCCCCCCCCCCCCACACACACACGTGCCACAGGCCCTGGGCTCTGTCTGCACCCGCCACTTCTCTCCTGGCTCTACATCCAGGTGTGGCCGGTTCCTGACAATGCCCTCTGGCTGCCCCTGGGGCCTCACCTCAGGGTCTGAGCCCCTGACTCCTCTTCTTTCTGACCTCCAACCAACTAGTCGCTAGTTCTCGCCCACTGTGTCTGTGTTTATCCTCCCCTTTCAGACCTTGTCATCTTGAGCCTGACTTAGAGGTCCTCCTCCCAGGTCCCCCTGCCCATTCTTGCCCCACCAATCTCTCCAGTCAGCAGCCAGAGCTTTTTAAATGCAAAAGAGAATATTTCACGTCCTCTGCCTAAGATCAGTCCCCACCGTGCTGAGAATGAAATCCACATGCATGACCCAGCCGCGCCAACCAGCCCAGTTTGCTACCTCTCCTGGGGCTCACAGCGCCCCGTCACACTGGCCTCGTGGGCCCTGACTCTGCCAAGCTCCGAGCCCACACAGACTTTTGACCATGCAGGGCCATCACTTTGGAACATCTGCCCCTGATTAACGCCTGCCAATATAGCACTCAGGCCTCAGCTCAATCGTTTCCTTCTCAGAGAGCTTCCTCACTCCTCAGTCCGGAGCACCAGCTCCACCTCGTTCTCGTAATATCCAGCGGTTCTTTTTTCCCGTCTGAGCACTATCACGTTTGCTAACTATATATACATTTGTCCATTTGTTTACTCGGTACAAGCTTCCAATGCTTTTCTTCTCACCCCTAATCCCCTTCTCCGGGCGAATTCCTCATCATAAGACATACCTCTTTCAGGAAGCATCACTGACACGCCCAGGCTGGGTCACACGCCTAATCTGGGCTACCACAACCCCCCCATCCCCGGCCCTGACCTGTGCTTCCCCCATCAGGGCACCATCACTCTAAACTGCTGCTGTCTTCTGTTCTGTGCAGGTAGCTGCAAGCGGACAGGAACCAGGGCTGTCTGGGCACCGCTTAGCCCCAGCAGCACCCACCACAGGGCCAGCCAGGCACCTTATTAATGGCTGAAGAAAGGAATGAGCACAGGGTGCCTCTGAACCCCCATCACATCCTGGATTATTCCCTTTACAGCCCTAATTACTCCCCACGTTTTCTCGCTGACTTGTTTGTTCCGAGTTTAGTGTCTGCCTCACCACTAAACTCTGCGTTGTAAGTTAACAACAGACTAATGCTATGCCAGTTACTACCAGGTCCCCAAATCCCAGCACGGGCCTGGCACGGGGGCGGGGGGCTGAGGCAGGACATGCAGAACGAGTAAATGAGATGTACGCAACTCACGGAGATGAAGAGGAACTTAAAGAGGGATACGAATTAAGAGAAACGGGAAGGGGGGTGAACAGTCCAAGATATACAGGTTCATATCTGATGTGAGAGGTAAACATGGCCCTCTGAGCTCACGGAGGGCTTGAATGCTGTCCTACGGAGCGTGGGCGACAGCCGGAGGCCACGGAAGGGTGGGGAGAAGGCAGCTCGCTAACCGCAAATGAATGAAAGTCGTCTTTTCCCGCACACCATACAATATCCCACCCAAAGTTGTTTCCTTCCAAAGGAATTTCCCAAAGAAAAGACGAATCGACCCCAACGCGCCCCCTACCCGGACCTGGCATCTCAGCGCTGTGCACACCCTGAAGCTCCGGATCCCTGACCCCGTGACCTCCGACCTGCAGCGACCTCGCCAACTGCCGCGGCCGCCCCGCCACGCCCCCCGCCAGCCCGCCCGATCTCCTCGACCGGCCACGTACGCCACTTACGCTGCCGGGGCGTCCCCGCCGCCGCCGAGCCTGCCGGGTGCATCCTTCACCGCCGCAGCCGCTGCCGCTGCCGCCGCCCCAGCCGCCGTTCGAAATGTGCCCGCCCGGCTCCCGTAGCCACGCCCCACCGACGACGCGACAGCCAATAGGCATAACGATCGCACAGAGGCCTCGCCCCTCGCGGAGGCCTGGACCAGTTGGGAGCGGGCAAGAGGCGGGGAGCGGAGGCCCGTGGTGTAAGGCCGGAGTCAGCGCTAAGAGGGGCAGGTGGGCGGAGCCGAGCACCGTCCAGGAGTAGGCGGTCTCGCGCATGACGGGAAATGTAGGTATCGGGAGAGGAGACCTATGGGAAATGGAGTTCTCTAGATAGACGGACGCTCAATTTGGATCGCTGAGAGCACTGGGGAGCCAGGGAAGGGTGTGGCGCAGGAGAGGAGAGATCCATTTGTGTTCTCGAGGGCCTAAGCGGAGTTGTGCAGGTTCTAATTCTTGTACAATTTTGGCCGATCTTAGATATTAAAGTGAATACACAGAGTGAGAAAAGGACACCCAATACGTCAGGTAGGAAGTGCCAGGTGTCTTTCTTTGGAGAGATCTTTAGCCATTTTCTCAGAGGTTTATAAAAATGCCCTTGCGTTGCGACCTGGCTTCCTCCTGTCTGCCAAAACCACTCTGCAACCCCCAGCAACACATAGCACACACCCGCAAGTGAGGAGTCTTAAAAGTTAAGTTTCCTTAGTCTCTCTTTGTCCCTCAGTCTCCCCCTATCTCTCCCCCTTCTCTGTCTCTCGGTCTCCTCCACTTATCTCAGCCAAAAATAGTGGTAGAAGTGACTTCTGGGCAGTGATAGCACTCCGGAAGGATGTCAGCAAGTGTCCGTGTCACTGTGGCTTTCCCTTTCCTCCTCTGAGATCTTTTCTTTTCTAGGAAACTTGAGGACAGTTCCTGATCTCTCAGTTATGAGTCCTGGCTCAGTCGCGGTCCTTTTTACATGAGTGAGGCTCCCCCAATTCCCCTTCTGCACCTCCAGCTTAGCATCTATCCCTCGGGCTCCACTACCATTTCTTCACCTTCAGTTCTCCCTTCTCTTCTAAGTCCTTCCGTGACTATTTTGGAATATTCACAGTATTTTATTAATACAGCAAGTGTTTTGGCTTCCTGTTGGCCTCAACCAGTTCTGTGACTAGTCCATTTTTAAGCCTAAATATTCTAATCTGTTTAACGGGAATAATACAGGAGAGGTTGAGGATTCGAGACAAGCCTCCTGTGTCCACAGGGCCTGGCGTATTGTAAGCCTTTGATCACTGGCAGCTACAGTTACTGGTTTTATTATCAGGTGTCTCTTCCTGTGGGTTGTCAGCCTCAAGTTGGGCTCTGCCCCTAGAACTGCCACAGTTTCATAAACAGAAGCATCTTGGGTGTGTCTGAGCTGGGCCCTAAGCCCCACGCCTCTGCCATTCTGATGTGGTGGGGATTCCCGGCTGCCCTCCAAAGGCCTTTAGGGAGAGTGCTGAGTTATAGCTGGAGGGGGATGGGAAGAACAGGGAACAGAGCAGGAAAAATTAAACAGAGGTGTGATTCTGGTTCTGCCAGAGAGACCCTGGCTCACTCCTATTCACCTTTTTTTATTTCTTTTTTAAGTAGGCTCCACACCCAGCACAGAGCCCAATGCGGGACTCAAACACACAACCCTGAGATCAAGACCTGAGCTGACATCCTGAGTTAGATGCCCGATTGAATGAGCCACCCAGGTGCCCCCTAACTTTTTTTTTTTTTCCTAATTACCTTTAATGTCTCAGCTCAGATATCCGAGTCCTCAGGTAGTTTTATTGACCTCCCCAAACTGGATCAATTACCTCTTCTGGGTTCCTGTGGGCTCCACGTCCTTTAGGCTCCCCCCCCCCCCCCATCCCAGCTCCGGTCACTCTGCCTGTGCTTCCCTCATCACACCCTGACCCTCTGGGCTGTCGCTCTGTTGAAGCGCGACAGCAGGGTCTGGAACCCTCCTGAGGGCAACGTCTAGAACTTGAGGACAAGGTCTAGAGCTGTCTTGGTCACTGCTGTGTTCCCAGCATCCCTCACCAAAGGGCCAGGCACAGAGTAGGTGCTGAGCAAAGATCTGAGCTAAGGCACCCCACTCTGAGCATGAGGGCACAGACGACGCCTGCCTCGCGGTGTCCCTCATCATACAGGCGTCCCCTCCGGTGGAAGCAACCCCGCTCTAGAGCGCACGACGTGGAGAATGGAGCAAGCACTGGATTTCACTTTGTCCTCTTGTCCCCTCAAGCACGCGCTTGGATGCAGCGCACGATCTTTGCCGCCCGGCGCGAGGGCTAGGAGTTGGGGAGCGACTTCTCGGTCTGCGAGGGGAAAAAGTTCGGATTTACTATAACATAGGGAGCCGCGACTCCTGGGCGGAAGAGAGGGAAGGGATGGAAGGAATGGAGGAACCCCCAACCCTTCCCGTCCTGTTGGAGTCCTGGGTCCGGGAACGCGCGGCTCCGCCCTCACCGCCCTCACACCTGGCGCTGGGGCGTGCCTCAGTTTACCGGAGGCGGGGCGTCCCTCCACCCCCGCCCCTCTCCTTTTCCCTCTTCCTCTTCGGGGCGCTCGCAGCCGCGCCTCTAGCACGGCCGGAACTCGAGCTGGGCTCCCAGCGGTCGGGAGGGCGGGGGCCACGTCAGCGGGGCGGCGGGGGCCGTGCGAGCGCGGGTCGCGGCGGGCGCCATGCGGCGGGGCGCACTCCTGGCGGGCGCCCTGGCGGCGTACGCCGTGTACCTGGTGCTGGGCGCGCTGCTGGTGGCGCGGCTGGAGCGGCCGCACGAAGCTCGCCTCCGGGCCGAGCTGGAGACGCTGCGCGAGGAGCTGCTGCGGCGCAGCCCGTGTGTGGCCGCCCCTGCCCTGGACGCCTTCGTGGAGAGGGTGCTGGCGGCCGGACGGCTGGGGCGCGCCGCTCTCGCCAACGCTTCGGGGCCAGCCAACGACTCCGACCCCGCCTGGGACTTTGCCTCGGCTCTCTTCTTCGCCAGCACGCTGGTCACCACCGTGGGTACGTGAGCGCCGCCCCACCTGGGGACCCGGGAGTCATCACGAGACACTCTTATCCCAGCGGATCACTCGCAGCCCGCCTTGGGGCTAGGATCCCCTGGAACCCCCCCCCCCCCCGGCCCCAGCGAGGATCCAGGACCCGCACCGGTGGGATCCGCCCCCCTCGGGAAGCCCCCATCCAAGCCCTTTCTCCCAGCAGGAAACCTCCCCCGTCCCAGTTCCCTCCCGGAGTACCTTCCAGGGAGCATCTGGGACCCCATTCCTCTGCGTGAACCCCCTTGGAGATCCATGTCCGTCCAGCCCCCTCTGAGCCTAGGACTCCTCACCCCCTCTGATCCCGGACCACAGCCACACGAGGACCTCCTCCCCTCTCTCTCTCTAGGCTCGGACCACCATTCCTTCCAACACCATCTCCTGAGTCTCCAGATATGTCCTTTGGGGATGCCCCTTGGGAAATCCTACCCCAGTCTCCTCCTGACCCTGGCGCCCCAGCGAGGACGCTGAATCTCCACACCCTCTCAGGGTGCCATCACTAAAGACTTTACTGCCAGTACAGACCCCTCAACAAGGACCAGGGCCCCCGATCGGTGACTTCCACCCTCTGGACCTAGACCGCTCCCCCTCCCCTCCAGGGACAGGGACTCTAGGCTCCCCCCCCCCCCCGTCCTCCTCCAGACCAAGGACCACCCTCATCCTCATATTTCCCAGCAGGCAGCCCTGACTGCAGACACAGGACCTCTCCATCTTGAGCCTGGGAGCCTCCAAGGCAGGGTTTTCCTCTCAGAAGGGCCACCTCCATTCCCTCTGAACCTGGGACTTCCAATTCGGCAGCTCCCAACAGTGGATGTATGAGAGGGACCCATCGTGGTGGGAGCTAGAGCACCTCTGGGAAGGACCACTGACGGACCTTCCAGCCAGAAGCTCCTTAGCCAGGACTTCCCCCTCTCCAGTCCCAAAACCAGCTCCAGCAAAACTTCTAGACCTTTCCACATCAGAGACTATCCATAGGAGACTCTTTGAACCCAAGAACACCTAGATGAGACTCTCAGCACCCTCTAGACCCTCTAACCCCTCAGTAAGAGCCCCAGAGCCACCTGGACCTTCTCCCAGGAACCCCTGCGCCCTCCACACACACTGCCAAATCCTGCCTCACACACACCCCCTCCACAGGAGGCCAGCTGAGGGACTGTGCTCTCCACACCTGCTCCCCTCTTCTGAGACCCCCCCCCTGCCCACCCTGGATTGCCTAAGAATGGGAACTTCTGGGGACCTGACACCCCTCCAGTCTTCTCCAGACCCACAAATGGGACTTCCATCTCCACCCCAACACTGCCGCAGCCCACTTTGGACCCGAAATTCTCCCCTCTATCAAGGATGCCCCAGGACCTCAGCACCCTGGAGCCCTCCCCAGTGTCCACTCAGGACCGTTTCTGCTTTCCCCCCTTCACACTCTGCCGGGACCTGGCACACCCGTCCCCCTCCCATCATCCACTTAGCACTGCCTACCCACATCAGGTGCCCTCAAGCATCCTTGGGCTCAGAAGCCCCCTTGCCTGACTCCCCTCCCAGTCCCATTTGTGATCCACAAGATGACCCCACTAGTGTCTGTCCCCTCCTTCCTCTGGACTCAGGATGGCAGCCCCAAAGCAGGATCCATTCCAAACCAGGACACTGGGACTCCCCAGATCCCCTTCTCTGAACACCACCGCCCCGCCCCGCCCCCTCCCCAGATGGAACCGACCCCTCCCCCAGGCCTACCATGAAAGTCCCTTCTTACTTCGGTGCCCAGACCTGGGAAATTCCTTTGTTGTCAGGTTCTGCAGGTCCTCTCACTGCCCTTATCTAGCCCCCAAACTTCCTCTTCATCTCTGCGGGGGATTTGGAGGGGAGGGGACTGGGACTGGCCCAGACTCTTAACTCCCCCTCCTGCCGAAAGTAGCAGGTGGCCTAACCTTTGGTGCCACTCATTGTGTGATGCCCATTCTGTGGACCAGCAAACCAAGACCACAGGCAACAGGGCCGGGATGCTTCTCCCAGCCTCTCATCTACCAAGCTGGCTGGGCCTGCCTGACCTGCTTCTGGGCTCCACTGGTCACATCAGTGTCTCACTTTGCCTCCTCCCAGATCCCGGCGGCTTCGGACAAGTCGCTCCAGGCAGGACAGGTGTAGAAGCCAAACTCAAGGCAATTACAACCTGGGTTCGAATTCCCACTCAGCTGCTGCTCCTCTGGGCCTCAGTGTCCTCCCTCATCTCTAATGGAGATCCTCGCACTCCCCACTTCTCAGTAGTAGTGAAGCCTGTAGAGGACTTAGCACATATGGGCTGTAACTGAGGACTTAGCACATACGGGCTATAACTAGGTCAGTAAAACAGCCTTGTGAGGCCGATGCCATTTGCAGCTCTATTTTTTCAACAGTAGAAACTGAAGCCCCGAGAGGTGGGACGATTTGCCCAAGATCACGCAGCTAGGAAGGCGTAGAGAGGAAATTTAAATAGAGGCCATGAGGCCTCAGAGCCCCCATGCTTTTAATCGGCACATCATGCTAGGCTTCACAGGCTTTTGTGAAGAAGGGTGATATGCCTGTGTATTGTGAAAAAAAGTTTATTTTTTTTAAAGTTTATTATTATTTTTTTTTTTTTGAGAGAGAGAGAGAGCACGAGCAGGAGAGGGGCAGAGAGAGAGAAGTCAGAGGATCTGAAGCGGGCTCCATGTTGACAGCAGAGAGCTCAATGGAGGACTCGAACTCACAAACTGAGATCATGACCTGAGTGGAAGGCAGACACTTAACTTTAACTGGCTGAGCCACCCAGGTCCCCCACAAAGTTTATTCGGATACTTGTTAAAAATGGTAAGTTATTGGGGCGCCTGGGTGGCTCAGTTAAGTATCCAACTCTTGATTTTGGCTCAGGTCATGATCCCACAGTTTGTGAGATCGAGCCCCGTGTCAGGCTCCGCACTGAGCAGAACTCGCTTGGGATTCTCTGTCTCCCCCTCACTTTCTGCCCCTCCCCCACTTGCTCTCTCTCAAAAATGAATAACCATTTTTAAAAATGGTAGTTTATTACAATAGGGGAGTGAGACCGACCTCAATTCTGAATATAGCAAAGACAGCTGGAAATTTAGAGCCAAGAGTGAGGTGAGGGCTCAGCAGATAGAAAAATTACCAAGAGGCGACAGAGGGGGGAGGGGAATTCTTAGTATACTGGCTTAGGATCCCTGCTAAAACCTGGCCTAGTCAAGAAGAGAGCTCAGAGGAACCTGACTGACGTTTGGTCAAGGAGGGAGTCCTTGCCGTGCTGGTAATAACTGAGGTTTACTGAGCCTCGGCTATCATTGTCATTGTCATTGTTGGAGAAGCCAGGAGGCCTGAATGTATCTAGAGAGGTAGAAGACGAGACATCAGTCAGAGAGACCGCTCCCACAGCACCCCTGGTTTTGCCTTAGGCCAACGTCTTTGGAGGAAGCCCTGGGGCTGCGGTTGAGGCCGGGGTGGAAGAGGAAGAGTCAGCCCACCGGGAACCGGGAACTGGGAACAGGGAGAGAGGAAGTGAGCTTTACAGTCATGCTAACTCTTTCCGTGCCCTTGCTAAGTGCTATGCCCAGTTCCAACTTGGCAGGATTATTGCAACTGTGCTTGAGGAAGAAATTGTTTCGAGCCCATTTTGCGGTACTCGGAGCAAACTGAGGCTCGGAGAGAAGAAACTACGTGGCCAAGGTCACACAGGGAATAAGTGGCAAAGCACTGACTTGGACTCGGCTCTTCGAGGCAGACAGTCGAGGCTCACAGACACCATTCTGTGCTAACTAACTCCATGATGTCTCTGTTTATAAGGTTTATGTGTCATCAGCAAACCTGTCATTTCAGCTGGGTCGCTGGAGTTTCTCCATCCAAATCCTTGTGATTAATGAAGGCTGGAGCCATATGTGAGGGATAAACCTCACATAACAGCTGCTTAAATAGATGAGTGTTTATTTCTTGTTCACATTCAAGGTTGTCAGTCCAAGACTGGCATGATGCTGCATTAGAGACCCTTGTGCTCCTCTGTGCAGTTTCCATTCACCTCATGGTCCAAGATGGCTGCCCAACCCCAGCCTTCATGTCTATGTTCCAGCCAATAGGAGGAGGGAGGAAAGAGAGGAGATAGGCATTCTCCCCTTTTTAAGGACACTTTTTTTAAGTTTATTTATTTATTTTGAGTGAGAGAGAGGGAGAGAGAGTGGGGGAGGGATAGAGAGAGAAGGAGAGAGAGAATCCCAAGCAGGGTCTGCACTCAGTGGAGAGCCCGATGCAGGGCTCGAACTCACGGACCGTGAGATCATAACCTGAGCGGAAATTAAGAGTCAGACACTTAACCAACCGAGCCACCCAGGCGCTCGAGCACACTTTCTAGAAGTTGCTTGCTTCTCTCATATAACTCCTTGACCAGAAATTATTCCAGAGTCCTGCCAAGCTGCACAGGGGGAATGTCTTTGTTCTAGGTGTCCATGTGTCCAGAGAATTCTTTTTTACCCCAATGTTAAAAAATTATGGTAAAATATGCATAACAAAATGTACCGTCTTAGCCATTTTTACGTGGACAGTTCAGTGGTATTCAGTACATTCATATTAATACAACCATCACCACTGTTCATCTCCAGAAACTTCTTCATCTTGCAAATCTGAAAACTATAGGACGCCTGCCCTGGCTCAGTCCACAGAGCATGCGACTGTGGTTCGCGGGGTCATGAGTTCAAGCCCCACATTGGGCTTACTTAAAAAGACACCACACACACACAAACTGAAACTATACCCGTCAAACAATTATCTCCCCATTCCCCGCTCTCCCCAGCCTCTGGCAACCACCATTCTACTTTCTGTTTCTACGAATTTGCCTACTTTAAGTACCTCCGATAAGTGGAATCCTACCGTATTTGCCTTTTTGTGACAGCTTGTTTAACTTATCATAGCGTCCTCAGGATTCATCCGTGTTGTGGCACGTGTCAGAATGTGCTTCTTTAAGAAAAAAAAATTTTAATGTTTATTTAGTTTTGAGAGAGAGCTTACATGTGCATGAGCGGGGCAGGGGCACGGATAGAGGGGGACGTAGAACTCCACACTGTCAGTGCAGAGCCCGATTCAGGGCTCGAACCCATGAACCGTGAGATCAAGACCTGAGCCGATACCAAGAGTCAGACGCTCAACCACTGAGCCACCCAGGCGCCCCTCAGTTCTTTTGAGTATCTCAAAACCAGGGGTCCTTTCGTATGGAAGACAGGCGCAGGTGAATGCCCCCTCCTGTGTGCCGTGTTTCCACATTTCCTTATTGATCACAGGACGGAATCTGTGGTCTTTTGGGCAAGACGTTTTACTGTCAACATAAACCAGGGCCCTTACCACCCCAGTCACATAGCTGACGCTTTGGTTTGGTTTTTTTGTAAAATAAAAAGAGACTTTTAAGTTATACATTGCTAAAGCGAGCCAGTGTCTCCAACACCTAAATTCCCCTTTATCATCTTTCTGGTGTTTTTAAAAAATAATTTGTAAAAATATTTCTTCGTTTTTTGAGAGAAAAACTTTTGAGAGAAAGTACAAGTGTGGGAGGGGAGAGAGAGATGGGGACAGAGGATCTGAAGCAGACTCCGTGCTGTCAGCACTGGGCCTGATGCAGGGCTCGAACTCACGAACTGTGAGGTCAGGACCTGAGCTGAAGTCGGAGGCTCAACTGACTGAGCCATCCAGGCGCCCCCATCTTTCTGTCTGTGGTCCTCACCCACGCTAACCTTCCTGTGTTCCCGCAGTCCTCCAGGAGCCCAGTGGGGCTCAGCGCACCCATTTTAGAGAAAGAGAAACTGAGGCTCTCAGCCATACTGGAGCCTGCACCCTTCATTCATTATTTTGACTATTGATCAAGTGCCCACTGTGTGCCAGGCACCAGGGCTATAACAGAGAACAAAACAGACCGAAGCCCCTGCCCCGCTGGAGCTGCACCCTAGTGGGGAGACAGACACTAAGCAAATAAGTAAACCACCTAGTATGTCAAAGGTTGAAGTGCTATGAACACAAACCAAAAACAACAGTTGGGGGAAAAAAGTGTAACCATTCAAATAAGGTAGTGAGGGAGGGAAGGCCCCACTGAAAAGCTGACATTTGAGCAAAGACCTGAAGGAGGAAGAGAGAACCAGCCCTGGGGGAAGAGCTTTCCTTAGGGGAAGGAACAGTCGGTGCAAAGGCCCTGAGGTGGGAGCGTGCTGTTGTTAGATTGTGTGGGGTTTTGTGGGTCACGATGTCCTTTTACTTGAGTTGGAGCCGCAAGGGGGCTCTAAGTGTGGGAAGATCATGACCTTACTCAGGTGTTCACGGGGTCCCTCTGGCGTGTGCGGGGTGGGGTGGGGGAACAGACTCCTGGCAGAGGTCAGGGGAGAAGGGAGACCAGGGAGGAGGCTGCAGCATTAGGCAGGCCCAGGGTGGGGCCGTGGGACTGGGGTGCGGTGAAGTGAGCAAGTTAGTTCAGGATCTATATGAAGTTTGAGGCAAGATTCACTGACAGGTGGAAAGCGGATGTGAGTGAGAGAGAGTCAAGGACACCAGGCTCATGGCCTGAGCTGTGGAGGGATGGACGTGCCACTGATGAAGTTTTAGGGGTGGGGGTGGGGGGTGGAGCTGATGACCGAAAAAGAATTCTTGAAGACATCTTTGGTACAAAAAGGTGATTTTATTAGAGCACGGGGACAGGAACCGTGGGCAGGAAGAGCCGCCCTGGGGGTGGGGATAACTGGTTATAAGCCACAGACTTGGGGGAGGTAAAGTCCAAGGGGAAGTTTCCAAAGAGACTTTCATACGCTAGAGAAGGCTCACAGCTTATTGGAGGCCTCGTTATTGTTAAGCTAAGGTTGTTTTTCCCTCTAGCAAAACATTAAGATGGTAGGGAGTTCCTGGACTTCAGGCTATTGATGGGGTTGCCTTTTTCTTGTAAACTAGTGGAGACTCAGCAGTGTAACCATTTGTTTTTGTTTTTGTTTTTAATTTTTAATGTTTTATTTATTTTTTAGAGAGAGAGAGACAGCGTGAGCAGGGGAGGGTCAGAGAGAGAGGGAGACACAGAATCGAAAGACAGGCTCCAGGCTCTGAGCTAGCTGTCAGCACAGAGCCCGACGCGGGGCTCGAACCCACGAGCTGAAGTCGGACGCTTGACCGACTGAGCCACCCAGGCGCCCCGAACCATTTGTTTTTTTGTCCTTTCCTGTTTTGGGGTAGCCCGGAGTGTCCAAGGACTATCACACATGTCCCCCCTGGGGGAGGGGCGGGTGTGCTAGTTTGTACTTGGCCCTCATCACCATCACTTGAGATGAGAGACTGTGGGAGGGGCAGTTTCCAGGGTGAAATTAAGTGTCGGTTTAGGGTGGCCGCAGACTCCGGACGGAGGGGCCGGGCAGACGAAGGCTTTCCCCTTGCTCCCTCAGGCTACGGGTACACAACGCCACTGACCGATGCCGGCAAGGCCTTCTCCATTGCCTTCGCGCTCCTGGGCGTGCCGGCCACCATGCTGCTGCTGACCTCCTCGGCCCAGCGCCTGTCGCTGCTTGTGACCCACGCACCCCTCTCCCGGCTGGCCGGGCGTTGGGGCTGGGACCTCCGGCGGATGGCCTGCTGGCACCTGGTGGTCCTGCTGGGAGTCGTAGTGACCACCTGCTTCCTGGTGCCGGCTGCCATCTTTGCGCACCTGGAGGAGGGCTGGAGCTTCCTGGATGCCTTCTACTTCTGCTTCATCTCTCTGTCCACCATCGGCCTGGGCGACTATGTGCCCGGAGAGGCCCCGGGCCAGCCCTACCGGGCCCTTTACAAGGTGCTGGTCACAGGTGAGTGGAGTGGCTGGCCGGGGACCAAGGGTGGGGGCACAGCCTTGTCCTGGAGGGTCTCAGGGGGACCCGGCCCTGTGCCGGGGGGTCCGAGGCCACCCATCGCCCCTCCGCCGTCCCTGCAGCCTACCTCTTCCTGGGCCTGGTCGCCATGATGCTCGTGCTGCAGACTTTCCGCTACGTGTCCGACCTTCATGGCTTCACGGAGCTCATCCTGTTGCCCAGTCCATGTCCTGCCAGCTCCAGAGAGGATGAGGACGATCAGGCAGACATAGTGAACCCCCAGCCAGAACCGCACCAGCAGCTGGCCGTCGGCTCCCGTGCCGACTACGCCTCCATCTCCAGGTAGCTGGGGCCGGTGCCCTGAGGCTGAATGGACCTGGCCTGCGGCCGAGGGGCCCAGGTGACTGGAGCTGCTATACTGGACCGTCCACAAGCGCATGCCCCAGTTCTCGAGGCACTGCCACCGGCTGTCCGTCCTTTGTTTTACCTGTCCCTGTCCCAGGTTTCACTGCCATTACCTGGTCCCCCCCCCACCCTTTCTCTCACTCCCCCCACCCTGGGCTCTCTGGCTTTCTCTCACCATCTCTGTCTTTCCCTCTCACTCTCCTTGCATCTCATTCTTTTACTGACTCCACCTGCCTCTCCCTCAGCCAGTTCTAGCAGGCTCTGGGCTCAGACCTCATTTCGGGCACTCGACTGGTCACTGTACCGTGGGCAAGTGGCTGCCCTTGTCTGAGCTCGGATGTCCTTGTCCGTCAAATGCACACAATATATCCACTCATCCCAAACCCCCTCCTTTGAGCAGGCCCCAGGCTGAGCAGTGCTAAGGACGCCGTCGTGGTTGAGATGGCCCCGGGCCCTGCTCTCATGGGTTCCTAGTCCAGCGAGGTAGACAGACCTGTCCCCACACAGTGATGGCCCAGAATAGGCAGGACTGCAGTGGGGGAGACAGAGTGGTCGGAAGAGCATTCGAGAAGGCTCGGGCAGAGCAGGCAGGGCTGAGGCAGATGCCTGATCCAGCCCGCAGGGTCAGAGAGAGCTTTCTAGAAGAAGGGATAACAACTCAGCCCTGAAATCTGAGGAGTAGCCAGGGGAAGAAGGTGGACCTTGTTTTATCTCAAGTGTCCCTCGGGAGCGAGATCCATGTGGCGAGCCCAGGGGGTAGGCCTGCGCCTTAGAACCCTCCTTGGCAGCCTAGCCAACAGGAAGCTGAAACAGGACCCAGCCGGGATCCGAGTGACACGGAAGGCACTGCTCTGAGCCCAGACACCGTTGGAACAGCTGTCCCCATTTCCTGAGCACTGATTGCATGAGTGCACTGGGCTCCGGAGCCAGCCTGCTTGGGCTCAACCCCCAACTCGGCTGTGTCCTGCCGCTGTCCGCGGGCAGTCGCTTCACCTCTGTGATTCTCAGTTTTCCTCATCTGTAAAACGGCAATAATAACCATAGTTACCCCGAAGATGATTTCACAGAGGCTGCCATGTTATTCCGTGACGCTTTCTTTCGCCAGGTTCTGTTCCAGGTTCTGTTTCTTTACACACGAGGAAGATAGTATCATCATCCTTTTCCATAGATGAGGAAACTGAGGCCCTTGTCTTAGACACAGAGCTGGGAGGGAACTGATTTTCTGTCTACTGCCCCCAGATTTGCCTCCTTCCAAGATGACACATCAGTCATAGTACTTGACGCTACAGGCCCGTCTACTCAACTGTTACCTCTACCAAGCCCCGTGGAGGTTGCGGAAGGGTTGGGGCGTTTGAGCTGGACCTTGATAGCATTCAGGAAGAAGGGGCACGTGAAGGCATTCCAGGCCGAAGGAACCTTGTGCGTCTAGAGGTAGAAAAGTGTGTCAGATGCCAGCCTCTGGCAACTGGTTTACTTGACTGGAGTATGGGGTGAAGGGGGAAGGAGAGTGGAGCGGTGGACATGGGTGCATCTTAAGTATCCTTAAATGGCCAGCTTGGGAACTTGGCCTCTTTCTTGAGGGTACCAGAGAGCCATGGAAGGATTTTGAGCAGGAGAGGGCTATGGTTAGGTCTGGGCTTTAGCTGCTGTGTGGAGGTAGACCAGAGGGGGAAGACTGAGGCCGGGTGCACAGGGGAGGCTGGGACAGGAACAGAGCAGGAGATGATGGGGCTGGGCAGGGCTGAGGAAAGGGGGAAGGGGCAGTGGAGGTCATGCTCAGGAGGCCAAGTGGATGGGTCTTGTGTAGACCTTACAGACTTGGGAGGGACAAGGACAGGGAAAGGCCCCAGGATGGTCGCCTGCCCCTGAGATGGGAACCTGGGAGAAGAAAACAGGTTTGAGGGGAGACACTGAGGCTTGTTTGGAACATGGTAGGTGTGAGGGGCTAAAGGGACATCCAGAGAAAGGCATCAGAAGGTCACAGGAACCTCTGGGCAGAGTCTCGGGGTGTGGTTGAGGCTGGAGACAGATGGGGGAACCAAGCCCCCCCCACCCCCGAGTGTGGGTGTGGTAGCCATGGGCAGAAGGAAGAGAGAAGACCCACCTTGAGAAGTCAGCCTTAGGGTATTTATATATTCATGCCAGTGAGGAAATACTTGGGATGAGCACTGGGCTCACTTATATGTAAGTGATGACTCACTAATTCTCCTGAAACTAATTTTACTAACTAGAATTTAAATAAAAACTTGAAACATTAAAAAAAAAAAAGTAAGGAAAGCTTTGAGCCGCAGGTAACAAGATCTTGACCAGCGCTGGCTGAAACAATGAGATGATTTCTATTCCCCATCGCCAGAGTTGGGGAGAGCTCTGGGCAAGAGACCATCCACAGCTCCAGAAGGGTCTTGTGGTTCGGCCACCCTCAGCTGAAGGCCTGGCTCCATTTGCGCTCTTCTCATGGCCCCAAAGTGACTGCCACAGATCCGGGCATCACAACCAGACACGATAATTGATAGTGCAAGAAGAGAGAGGCATCTCTCCCATACTGTCCCTTTGGAAGCAAGGTAATGTTTTTCCCAACGCATCTCCCCGCAGACTTCCTCCTCCATCTCATTGGCCAAAATTGGCTCACATGCCCATCCTGAACCAATCATTGGCCAGAGTGATGGAGCCGCCATGACTCACTTGGATGCCTCAGGATTCCCCTTGCCACCCGAAACAGACTGGGGCTGAGATTTTGGTTTGGAGGCTGGACTCCCCAAAACGGGGCTTCTGATTTTTTTTTTTAATTTATTTTTGAAAGAGAGAGAGCAGAACATGAGCCGGGGAGGGGAGAGAAAGGGAAACACAGAATCCGAAGCAGGCTCCAGTCTCCGAGCTGTCAGCACAGAGCTGGTCGCAGGGCTCAAACTCACAAACTGTGAGATCATGACCTGAGCCCAAGTCGGACGCTTAACCCACTGAGCCACCCAGGCGCCCTGCACTGGGCTTCTTTTAGAAAGGCAGAACGGGGAGAATGGGCAGATGTTGGTTAACTGGCAGTCAGGGTCATCATGTACAGTTGGTGCAGATTGGGAACTACATAAGGGATGTCTGGATGGCAGGGTGGAAACAAACAGGGGCTGAAGTTCAAGGCTGAAGATGACCCAAAGGGGCTTCTTTTTCTAGTTAACATAAAGGCTCCATATAGCAAGCAGTGACCCTTTTTATTTTTAGTGTTTGTTTATTTTTGAAAGAGCATGAGCAAAGGAGGTGGGGGGAGGGGAACAGAGGATCTGAAGCAGGCTCCGCGCTGACAGCAGAGAGCACGATAAGGGGCTTCAACTCACCAGCCATGAGGTCCTGACCTGAGCTGAAGTCAGATGCTCAACTGACTGAGCCACCCAGGTGCCCCAAGCAGTGACTTTTCAACTGGTGTCCTCAAGAGAGACGAGCTTGCAAAGGAGACAGAGAAAGGAGTCCTACAGAGACGCAGGAAAACCAGGAGCGCAGGGAGAATCAGTAAGAGATGAGAGAAATTTAAGGATAATTCACCACTGTCAAATCATGCTAAAAAGTTACCCAAGGTTGTTTTAGTAACAGTAATAGAAAACCCATAGGATTTACTATGTGCCTGGCACAGTTCCAAGCTCTTGGGTCGGCCTTAGCTCAAGCGGTTACTTCGTGTCTGGTTGCTCCAAGCTCTTGATACATAATTTATTTAACCTTCTCAGCAACTCTATTAGGTCCATTTTCTGCGTTTTACAGTGGAGGAAAGGAGGCCCAGAGAGGTTAAACAACTTGCCCGAGGTCACAGAGGAAGTGCAAAACTGGGATCTGAGCAAAGTTTTGGTCACCTTGTCCCACAGGAGCCCAGAAAACATCTGCTGCCTAACTGTTTGCCAGCCTCCCATGCTTCCTGGCTCCTCACGGTCGACCTTGCTGCTAAAGTCAGCAGCTGGCTGAGGGAGGCAGTCACTTCTCACCTTGCAGGAGGTGCCTGTGTGATCTGGCTCCTGCTCCTCACTGCTTCTCTTTCCAGATTCCTCTAGAAAAAAAAAAAATAGGTCCTGTTCAATCCAACACACAGGGGGAAAAAAAGTGCAGGCTAAAAATTCAAAAGGTACAGGGGCACCTGGGTGGCTCAGTCGGGTGAGATCAGGTCATGATCTCACCACTCGTGGGTTCGAGCCCCGTGTCGGACCCTCTGCTGTCAGCGCAGAGTCTGCTTCAGATCCTCTGTCCGCTGTGCTGACAGCTCGGAGCCTGGAGCCTGCTTCAGATTCTGTGTCTCCCTCTCTCTCTGCCCCTCCCATGCTCGTGCTCTGTCTCTCTCTGTTTCCCAATAATAAATAAATTGTAAAAAAAAATTTTTTTTAATTCAAAAGGTACAACAGAGTGTAGAGTGGAAAGTCAGTCTTTCTCCTATACCCAGGCTGTGTTGTCCCATTTCTCAGGCCTTCTGGGCAAATAGCAGCAGTATACATGTGTGTGTACATATGTGTGCCATTCATTTTTTCCTTCACTCGACTCAGGTGGTACCTAGTATGAAAAGATGATTACAATTACAGACGTTAGAGGCAGAGTCCCTGGGTATAAGTCTGAACTCTGTCACTCCCAAGCTCTGTGGCTTTGGGCCAGTGATCTCACCTCCTTGGGCCTGAGTTTGCTAATCTGTAAAATGGGATGATAACAGCACCTACCTCATGGACCTCTTAGAGAGTTAAGCAACTTAATATCTGTAAATCTCTTAGACTAGTGTCTGGTACTCAATAAATTGTTGACTAATGATTACTATCTTCATTTCTGCACCTTACTTTTTTACATTATATAAGTTATATTTATATGTATACATAACTTTTATATACTTTTTAAAGTTTATTTTTTTATTTTGTGTGAGAGAGAGGGAGATTGAGGGGAGAAGGGGCAGAGAGAGAGGGGGACAGAGGATCCAAAGCAGGCTCTGTGCTGACAAGCAGCAAGCCCAACGTGGGGTTCGAACTCATGAACCGGGAGATCATGACCTAAGCTGAAGTCGGATGCTTAACCGACTGAGCCACCCAGGCGTCCTTATATATTTTTTCTAGCGGTAGTCTCATTTCTGCTCCTTGCTTTTATCACCAACCCAGTAAAATTAGGAGATCATTCCCGAGACATACAAGTAGGTCTCACATCCTTTTTTTTTATATATATATATATCTGCAGTGCCTCCTCCAGGACACACATCCCATAAATTACTCTAACGTCTCACTAATGGACATGTGGGTGGTTGCCAATCTTTTGCGGCATAAGTGATGCTGATCTGAGGAACCTCCCCCTGGTAGGGCTGCATTCCTGAGTGGGGGGTGGGGAGGGGTGCCATGAGGACCCTGAAGTCTCTGTGTCTCTTCATGAGTGTAGAAGGGCTCAGGCATATAGCTAGTGAGTTTCTTCCCTCAGATGAAATCCCTCCTCTGTGGCCTGTGGGGCTGGGGTGGTGGGGGATAGACTTCCATCAGCTGTCATTTACATAGAACATCTATTCTGCGCTGTGTTGGACAGAGTTGGGAACAATAGTGATGGAGAAAACCCTAGGTCTTACCTTCACGGAGCCTGTGATTCCCTGGGAAGCAGTCATGGTCTAGCGTGGTCAGGGGAGGGATGGGGACTAGTCATATATTACAGGGAAGACCCCAGGGAAGGAAAGTGGTCAGCCAGTGACAAAGTAGGGAGTAGTGTCCCAGAGGGTGCTACTGAGGGGAACACAGTCTGGAGGAGAGAGAGCAGGCTGCTCAAGGATATTCTAGTCCCTCTGTGAGACTGGCCTGTAGACTGTCTGTAGGGAGAATGGAGATGAGCTGGATGGGAAGAACAACAGGGATGAGATTATGCAGCCCTCTGGAAACCAACTGGATATTTCCCCGAGGTCCTGGGGAGACACAGAAGGCTTGCCTTAGAGTACTGTTTCTCAGGGTGTGGTCCCTAGACCATCAGTATCAGCATTGCCTGAAAACTTGCCAGAAATACCAATTCTCCAGCCTCCCTTCAGACCTACTGAATCAAACTCTGGGGGGTGGAGCCCAACAACCTGTTGTAACAACTCTTCCGTGAGTTTAATGCATGCTAAAGTTTGAAAAATCATGAATTTAGGGTAAAATTATGAGTCCTTAACTGTTAGGCATCAGAATACAAACGAAAATTATTAATCTATTGAATTTATTTCTGCCAGGCACTCTCCACGTGTTATAGGCTGCCCACAACTCCCTGAGATGGTTGCTTGCGTCCCTGTTTTGTAGAGGAGGAGGGTGTTAAGCCGCAGTCGGATCCATTCCCACAGGGAGATCAAACGTGTTTTTAGGAGGATTTTTTATACAAAAGCCCGACTGAGCAGAGAGGATGAGTAAGGGCTACCAGAACAACCAGTAGGACCTCCCTGAAGACCTTCCTATCACAAACTCTTTGTCTCCAGCACCCTCAGCCCTCCAGGCCTTCTGCATCAGGGTGTTGAGCCCAGCTTTCACCGGGCCACCAAGTCGCAGGCGCCTGTTGGGACAAGCGTTACCGTGGAGACAGGCGCGCGGGGACGGCAAGTCCGCGGAAAGGCGGAAGTAGGTTGTGGAAGTGTGGGCGGCCATTTTGAAACCGGGCAAGAGGGGCGGGACTGGAGCAGCCAAGTGACGGTTGACCGGTTTTAACTAAGTGACTGGTACCTCGGGGCGGGGAGAAGAGGGAGGTGCCTGGGGCCACCCCAGGGAGGGATGCGGGGGGCGGGGGGAGGAGAGAAGGGGAGGGAGGGGGGTTGGCGAGAAGGGGAGAGGCAAGGGAAAGGGAGGGGAGTCCAGGAACCGAGCATCGGGAGGGGAGGGGCGGACAAAGGGCGGGGCGACGAGCGGGAAGAGGCTAAGAGAAGAAGCGAGGAGATGAGGAGGGACGGGGCTGGAAGAGGCGGGGCGTAGAGTCGGTGGCTGTCCAGAGCATGGAAAAGGGTCGTGAAAAGAGAGAGTGGGGTGAAAAGGGGTCGCGTCTCGGAGGGAAGGTGAGGATAGAGAAAGGGATGACCGACAAGGTAGCGCCGGAGTGGAACGAGAAAAAGGTGCAGGGCCACAAGAAAGCGCGGAGCGAAGGGAAGGCCAGTGGCGAGGAGAGATCCCGAGGCAAAGAGAGGGTCTGTAACGGAGGTGGGCGTGGTTCTAGGAGGGGGCGGGGCGAGGGGCAGGCTCGACAAGTACAGCTCTCCAGGGACCAGGGTAGAGGGCGGGTCGGTAAGGGGCGGGTTGAAGAACTAGGACGGGTCGGGGAACAGGGGCGGGAGCAGGCGGGGAAGCAGAGACAGGAGCAAGCTACCGGCGAGAAACAGGGGCGGGGCCAGAGAAAGGGGCGGGGCGTGGGGAAGGTCCGGGCCCAGGATCCCGAGAAGGGAGAGGCTAGATACAGGACCTGGAACCAGGGCAGGGCCCGGGCCAGGAGAAAGGGGAGATGCGAAGAGATGTGGGGGGGCGGGGCAAAAAGTGGGGGCGACATCAGGTGCAAGTGCAAGTGCAGGTGCACGACCAGAGGGAGCAGCAGGTCTGGAGAAAGTAGGTGGGGCACAGCCAAAGTCAGAAACAGAAACCGAGAGCCGGTGAAGAGTAGGTGCCATAAGCAGAGCAGAGGCCGAGCAAAGGACAATTACGGGACAGGGTTAAGGGGTGAAGCTTACGGGACAGGGTTAAGGGGTGAAGCGAGGAGGCGAGGCGAAACCAGGAGCAGGGGCGTGTCCAGGGGCAACAGTAGAGGAGGGACCCAGAACAGGGGCAGATGCTGCATCTTGGTCAGGGGCAAAGTCTGGAATAGAAGCGGAGCCCGAAGCAAGAGCAGGGGCGGGGCCCGAAGCAAGAGCAGGGGCGGGGCCCGAAGCAAGAGCAGGGGCGGAGCCCGAAGCAAGAGCAGGGGAGGGGCCCGAAGCAAGAGCGTGGGCGCAGCCCGAACCAAGAGCAGGGGAGGGGCCCGAAGCAAGAGCAGGGGCGCGGCCCGCACCAAGAGCAGGGGAGGGGCCCGAAGCAAGAGCAGGGGCGGAGCCCGAACCAAGAGCAGGGGAGGGGCCCGAAGCAAGAGCAGGGGTGGGGCCAGGAGTCTGAACACAGGTAGGGCCAGGAGCAGGTGCCAGGGGAAGCTCAGGAGCGTGGTAGGATCTCAGAAGACGGCTTTCGGGCGCAGTCTTGCTGGCGGGTGTTGACCCCCGCATTCTCCAGGTTCGAGCCACGTTGCGCGCTGCCCCGCGATGTACCCTGCTGGCCCTGCGTGGCGGAAACTCCGAGTCCTGCGGGCGCTGTGGGCACTACTGGCAGTGCTATTGGCACCGTGGAGGCTGTGGGCGGAGGAGGATTTCCAGGAGTGCACCTGGCAGGTTGTTCTGGTCAAGTTCAATAAGGTGGGCAAGGACGGCATGAGCGACCGTTTTTTCGATCTAGAGCCCCTGAAGACGCTGGACAGTGCGTTCAGCCTGCTGGTGGATGCACCCACCGACCAGAATGAGGTGAGGGGACTAGGGTCAGGTGAATGGCAGAGGTCACGGATCCGCACCCACTGGGCTCTGGACATTTGCCCAACCTCTTCTTGCAGAAATACCTGGGCTTCCCATACTACCTAAAGATCAACTACTCCTGCGGCCCAGAGGTGAGTGAGTGCAGTGGGGGTGAGCTCATTCTGTGTGGGCTCAGTTTCCCCAATCTGTAACATTTTAATAGTGGTGGCACCACCAGACCCTGGGGACACTAAGGATTCAAGAAGATTCCCAGTATCTCACCAGGCACACAGTGGGTGCTCAAGCTTCTTCTTCTTCTTCTTTTTTTTTTTTTGCCATTAAAAATATTGAGATGTAACTCACATAAAATTCACCATTTTAAGGTGTACAATTCAGTAGTTTTTAGTATATTAACAAAGTTGTGCAACCATTACCATTATCTAATTCCAGAATGCATTCATCACCCTAAAAAGAAACCCTGTACCCCTATCCTCCAGCTTCTGGAGACCACTAACCTGCTTTCTGTTCCTAGGAATTTACTTGTTCTGGGACATTGTATCTGGCTTCTTTCACTCAGCATGTTTTCAAGGCTCACCCGTAGCATGTATCAGTATTTCCTTTCTATGGCTGAATAATATTTCATTGTAAGGATGTGCTACTTTTTGTTTATCCATTAATTGATAGATATCTGAGTTCTCTATCTTTTTTGGCAATTATGAATAATGCTTTTATAAACATGAGTGTACAAGTTTTTGTGTGGACATATGTTTTCAGTTCTTGCTGGGTCAAATGGTAACTGTTTCACTTCTGAGGGACTGCCTGATTGTTTCCCAAAGCCACTGCACCATTTTACATTCCCATCAGCAATGTCCGAGGACTCCAGTCTCCCTACATCTTCACCAACGCTTGTTCCTCTTTTCGTTAGAGCCAAAAGACGTGGGTGTGAGGGGGTATCTCATTGTGGTTTTGATTTGCATTTCCCTCATAACTACTGCTGTTGGACATCTTTTCCTATGCTCACTGGCCGTTTATCTATCTTTGGAGAAATGTCTATTCAAATTCTGTGCCAAACTGGGTTATTTGTCTTTTTCTTGTTGCATTGTAAACTTTCTGTACTCTGGATGCTAGTCCCTTATCAGATGCATGCTTTGTAAATATTCTGTCACATCATATGGGTTGTCTTTTTACTTCCCTGATGGTGTCCTTTAAAGCACAAAGGTTTTATGTTTATTGAGACATAATTCACATACCATACGAGAGCACCAACGTTTTTAACCTTGATAAAGTCCCACTTGTCAGTATTTTCTTCTGTTGTTTGTGGTTTTGCTGTTGTCCGAGAAGTCTATGCCTCGGTCATGAGGATTTACTCACATGTTCCAAGAGTCTTCTCCTTTTAGCTCTTACATTTAAGTCTTTGATCCATTTTGAGTTAATTCTTGTGTATGGCATGAGGTAGGGGTCCAACGTTTGCCTGACTATCCAGTTATCCCACTACCACATGTATAAATGAGTTGTCTCGGCACCCTTGTCAGAAGTCACTTGACCATAACTGTAAAGGTTTGTTTCTGGGTATAATTCTGTTCCATTGCTCTATATATCTGTTCACATGCCACTATCACATAGTCTTGATTACTGTAGGTTTGTAGTAAGTTTTCAAATCAAGAAGTTTGGGTCCTCCAACTTCGTTGTTCTTTTCCAAGATTGTTTTGGCTCAAGTAAGCTTTTTGTGGTCCGTAGAGGGTTGTGGCCTAGAAGTGAAGTTTTGGTGGCAGCAGGCCTGGATTTGAATCTGCCACTGACTTAACATTTCCTTGGAGGAAGTGTAGCATGATAGTTAATACTGTGGGCTCCGGAGGCGCCTGTGTTCAAATGCCAGCTCTCCCACCTAATAACTGTGTGATCTCCGGCAAATCACTTACTTCTCTGTACCAAAGTTTCCTCATCCTTAACCAGGATGCAATAATGATCATACCCACTTGACAAAATGATTAAATATGCGAGAATCATTTAGCACAGTGCCTGGTTCATAAAAAGGGCTCCACAAATGCTAGCAACAAGTCTGAAGAGTGTGACCCTGGCCAGACAGTTTTACTCCACAAATCTCTCCTGATCCATAAAAGTGTGATGATTATACCTTTATCTGGCCATTCAACACCTTCAGTGGGTCAGATTCTTTTCTTTTCTTTTTTTTTTTTTTTAACAACATGGGGGATGCAATGAGTAACAACATGGCTAGATTTTTCTTATGGATTCAGTCCGCCAGGGAAGTGATCAGCAGATAAATATATAAAATAATTTCTGGAGGTATCAGTGTGAAGAAGAAAGTAAAATGTTAGAAAGGAGGGTGTTATGGGTAGTTGGAGAAGGTCTCTGAAGAGGCTTGAACAGAAACCCGAGTGATGAAAAGGGACGACGCGCTGCATGTGAGGAGCCATGAGTGAGGGAACAGCGGGAGGAGATAGGGGAGGGAGGTGGTGAGAGCCTCAGGAATCACAGGGAGGGCTCGGTTTCCACTCTGAGCGAGATGGAGCTCGTGAGAAGGTTCTGAGCAAAGGAGGGGCTGATCAGACTCCAGTGTTCCCAGGCTCCCTCCTGCTGCGGGGGGAGGGAGGGGGGAGGGGAGTGGGCAGGGCAGAGGCAGGGAGACCATGAGGAGGCTGATGCAGGGTCTAGGGAGGAGTTGAGGGTGGACAGGACGAGGGTCACTAGTGCCCCGACAGGAGATCTCCCTCACCAGCACCTGCTACCCTGTGGTTAAAAAACCCAGAGGTAGGGCCAGGACAGGTACGGCTGGCAGGGTTGAGAGGGCCCTGGCCGAGGCGTTCCTCTGGATGAAGGGCTGTGCAAAGGCAGTCGGACCGTTAAGTCTCTCTCCCTGGTCTCATAGCTCACGCCCCGCCCACAGTGGCTTGAGTGCAGCTTTTTCTTGGGGCTGCTTCCAAGCCTTTGCTCATGCTATTCCACACACCCGGCACACCCTTCTCCTTCCCTCCTTTCTTCTCCACCCTAAGTCCTGCCTGCTTTTCTCCACCCAGCCAGGGTCCTGGCATTTCCAGGAGGCTGGCCCTGACTGTCTCTTTCCTCTCCTCCCCCCACCTTGGGTAACTGCCCCATCCCCCCATCCCCCCATCCCCCACAGGCCCCACCTCCAAAACCTGGCTATCCTCTGACTGGTGGGGGTGGCAGAGAGTCACATTTCTACCAGGGGCGGGAGAGGGGGGAGTAAAGCCTCAAGAGTGGGACTGGGAACCCCTGAAGTGAGGGAAGCTTCATTCCCACTTTCCCATTTGTGCTCATTCCATGCTGCCATTCTTTGCACATTCCCTACAACCATATTCTGTCTGAAGACGATGGCATTGGCCTCACCTCCTCCAGGAAGACCTACTGACTTCCCTTCACCGCCCCTGGCCCCGCTGCCTGTCCCCTAGCCTGGCCTGTCACCACCCCAGCACACGGCCTAGACCTTGTTCTCTGACCTTCCCATGGTGGAGACTGTTCTCTCACCCAGTCCAAGAAGATGGGCTAAAGGTGGGCTCAAGGCAGGGGTACCCAGAACCTCTCTTAAGGACACACCTGTGGGGCCATCTTGCCCTCAGTCCTCCGAGGCCCAGGTCCGCAAAGGCTACCTGACGGGGCTGAAGCCCGTGGTGCTGGTGACCTTCCAGTCCCCCGTCAACTTCCATCGCTGGAAGATAGAGCAGCTGCAGATCCAGATGGAGGCAGCCCCCTTCCGCAGCAAAGGTGAGCCTGGAGGGTGCCGGGAGGGGCCACAGCCTGGCAAGGGTGTGCGGAATTGCTGGGCTCAGCTGGAGGCTGACATCTTCAGAGGGGCCCATGGGCTTGTGGGAGTGTGGGAGTTTTAGGGAGCCTCAGTGGGGTCTGTGCCCCAGAGGTGGGCACAGGGAGGCCTCTGTGGGGGTCCATGGCCCAGATGGGGCCACACAAAGGCCCCCTTGGGATCCACGGCCTAGAGGGGGACACGAGGAGTTACAGGGAGATGCCAAGGGTCTGTGGCCTTGGTGGGCGGCCACTGGGAGGCCCGGTGGCCTCAGTGCCCACTTCTCACCAGCAGAGCGGTGCAACGCAGAGGAGGTGTGTGCCATGAGCTGGTACACGCCCATGCCCATGAAGAATGGCAGTGTGGCCATGCAGGTGGAGGTCAGCAGCAATGGCCTGGGGCCCTTCATTCAAAACAAAAGGTGCCCTTTCCCCAGCCCGGGGCAGCTGGGTAGACTTTGGGAGGGGCTTCCTAATCTCCAGATCCCCAAAGAAGCCAGGAGGAGGCCAAAGGGAGTGGCATAGGGGAGGGAGGTGGTTGTGAGCCATGGCAGGAGCCCCTGAAACTGGAACACTCTCCTGTGCCCTGCCCCACACCTGCTGCCAGGTTTCATGTGAACATCAACGGCTTCTTGCAGAGACAGCAAGACAACACGCTCCAGTTCACTGTGGGAAATGAGGTGAGGGGCCCAGATAGTAGAGAAACATGGTAGAAAAGGTGGGTTAAAGACAGTAGGCTGGGGCCCCAATTACTTCCCAAACTGGCGGCAGACCCCACTTACAGAGTATGTACTCTGGGGCCGGCCCCAGGTGGAGGGCTCCACTAAATACACGATTACATTCAGTCTTCGCAACGAGCCTGGGAGGGAAGGGACGCTCACAAGCCCATTTTCAAGAGGAGAAAACTGAGGCCCCAAAGGGCTGGAGCCATTTGCCCACAGTCTCTCAGCCTGTTCACATACATGGAAGGAGACTTGAAATTGTCTGCCTGACTCCTGCACCCATAGTCTTTTTATTCTTTTAAAAATTTTTAACGTGTATTTTTGAGACAGAGAGACAGACAGAGACAGAGTGTGAATGGGGGAGGGACAGAGAGAGAAGGAGACACAGAATCTGAAGCAGGCTCCAGGCTCTGAGCTGTCAGCACAGAGCCCGACGCGGGGCTCGAACTCACCAACCACGAGATCATGACCTGAGCCGAAGTCGGACGCTTCACCGACTGAACCACCCAGGCGCCCCTCTTGCACCCATGGTCTTCATCGAGGTGCATTCATTCATTCATTCATTCAGCAGTTCATTCAGCGAACACACAGACCCAGACAGAGCTGCAATTCTAGTGGGAGAGACGACACCATACAGTAAACATGAAATCAAGTACATACCAGAGTAGGTGAAAAGGTGGTAAGTGCTCTGGAGAGAGCTCAGAGTGTGGGGGGGTAGGTCTGTGCAGGAAAGGATTGCACGGTTAAGGGAATGGTCAAGAAAGGCAAAACTGAGAAGGTGGACATTTGAGTGACGTCTTGGAGGGAGAGCGGAGGGAAGCATGTAGATGGTTGGGGGAGAGCATTTCATATACAGGGGACAGCCAGTGCAAAGGCTCAGAGGTGAGAACGTGCCTGGTGAGGCTTCCCAGGAGCAGTGAGGAGGCCCGTGTGGCTGGGAGAGAGTGAGCGCGGGGAGAGAGGCGGTGGATGGGGTCATGGCGGTGACAGGGACAAATCGTGTGGGGCCTCACAGGTCCAGTGACGACTTTGGCTTTTACCCTCAATGAGATGGGGCCATGGAGAGTAGGGCGAGTGTTGAACAGCCCTCCTGCCCTCCCCCCTCACCCCCCGCCCGGCCCCGGCAGATCTTCAATCTGATACCCCGGTACTTCGTCAACGTCCCATCGAGGCCCCTGTGGCACACTGTGGACCAGGCACCTGTGCTCATCCTGGGTGGCATTCCTGATGAGAAGTCCATCCTGCTGACTGACACCAGCTTCACGGACTACTTTCTCTTGGAGGTGAGGGGAAGGCGTTGGGCTGGGGCCTCTTGATGGGTGCTGGGCCTGGGCCCTTAAAGAGTGGGACCTGGGGCGGTGGAAAGGGTCCCTAAAGACAGAGCAGCTCCCACGAGAGGCAGATAGCGTGAAGGAAAGACCTAAGCCAGTGCAGCCAGAGTGTCTGGTTCGGCCCCCTCCTGGCCGTGTGACCCTGGGCCACGCCATTTCATCTCCCCAAGCTTCAGATTCCTCAGCTGTACTATGCAAGTAATATTTCTACGTTAGCTCACAGAATCACTGTGAGGGTGGTAGAAGTTAATGGGAATACCCAACGAAATTAGCTCTGACCCCTTCATGTCTTCTAACGGGGTCTTCCTTAGTCTGTTTTCCCCAATTATCTAAAAATACCTCCAGAAAAGTTTTGATTTGAATAGAGGGGACACACAGTGTTACATCAGTTTTAGATGTGCAGCCTAGGGATTCAACAGGCTTCTCCAGTGTGCTGTGCTCACAAGCATACCTGCCGTCTGTCCCCACACAACACTGTTAGAGCAGCGTTGGCCATGTTCCCTGTGCTGTTCCTTTTACTCCCATGACGTATTCATTCCCTAACAGGAAGCCTGTGTCTCCTGCTCCCCTTCCCCCCACCCCTCTCCCCTCTGCCAACCATCGGTTTGTTCTCTGCATTTACAGGTGTGATTCTGCTTTCCGTGGGTTTGTTTTTTCATTTGTTTTTTAGATTCCACACGTAAGTGAAATCGTAGGGTGTCTGTCTTTTTTTCTGTCTGAATTATTTTACTAGCATTACACCCTCTGGGTCCATCCATGTTGTCACAGATGGCACCATCTCATCTTTCTTATGGCTGCATAACATTTCGGTGTGTGCCTGTGTGCGCACGCGCGCACGCCACCTCCTCCTTATGCATTCATCTATGAACGGACCCAGGTTGCTTCCGTATCTTGGCTATTGTAAATAATGCTACAATAAACATAGGGTGCATATATTTTTTCAAATTAGTGTTTTCATTTTCTCTGTGTAAACAGTAGTGAAATTACTGGATCGTAGGGTAGTTCTGTCTTTAATTTTTTGAGGGACCTCCATATGGTCTTCCACAGCGGCCACACCCTTGTGGTTTTGATTTGCATTTTCCCCGATGGCGAGCGACAGTGAGCGTCTTCGCCTGTGTCTGTTGGCCATGGTGTGTCTTCTAAAAATGTCATTTGAGAGTTGGTTTGTTTGAAGCAGGATCAATACATTGCATTTGGTTAAGTCTCCTGGCACACTTCTCACCCATAGGTCTGCACCCCGCTTCACCCCCCTTCCCCTCATCAACCGCCTTTTTTTCAAGCAGTTAAAACACCAGGTCTTTTGTCCTGTGGGATTTGGCCGCTTGCTTCTTCCTGGAGTGGACGAACTTGTTCCTCTGGCCCGTGTGTAGGGGTCCGCTCAGGCCGCCGTAAATAACAAACTACCGCAGGCCGTATGGCTTAAACAAAAACTTACATTCTCACAGTTCTGGAGGCTTGGAAGTCCAAGATCAAGGTGTCAGGCGCCCTGGTCTCTGGAGAGGTCTCTCCGCAGCTTGCGGCGAGTGTGTCCTCACCGTGTGCTCATGTGGCCTTCTCTCTGTGTGCACGAGAGCAGCGAGAGAGATCTCTAATGTCTCTTCTTCTTCTCATAAGGATGCCAGTCCTAAAGGATTCAGAGCCCATCCTTGTGACTTCAGTGAACCTTAATTATCTCCTTCGTGGCAGGGTTAGGAATTGGGAGTGGGGCCACAATTCGGTCCGTAACACCCCATATAGTTTTTGCCCGTAAACTGGTGGTGAGCTCTAGAAGCTTGACGGAATTTAGCTTCAGTCTTTGAGGCACGAACCCTCCACTGGGGGTGTTTCCCCACTGTTTGTGAATATCGCCAGTGCTAGTGATTGGTCAGTGAGCTCAGAGAGCGTCAGCCGGATAGCCAGCTGTGTTCAAGGTAAAATAGAGTGTTCCAAATGTGCCTTGGGCCAAACATGCAATCTTGGGATCCACATAGGTGCAACCCCGACAGTGGCCTGGGGAACTGAGGTTGCTCTGCACTGTTGAGTATGTTGTGCACTGCCAGACTCTGGGGAGCCCACAAAGTCCCATGTCAGGGAAGCTTGGCCACAAGGTACTACTTGGTACTACTTGATGGAGAGCAGGGAGGGCGCCCTGGGGGCAGCTGCCTGTGTCCATCCCAGGCAGTTTTCAGAGCAGCTGTCTCCCCTCAAGGCGGGACGTGGGGGGCGGAGCCGAGGCAGACCTGCTCACCACAGACTCTGCTTTCCTGCAGTTGAACATTGACAGTTGCTGGGTAGGCTCCTTCTACTGCCCTCAGACCAGTTTCACTGCCACCATCTATGATGCCATTGCCACCGAGAGCACGCTCTTCATTCGGCAGAATCAGCTGGTCTACTATTTTACGGGCACTTACATCACCCTCCACGAGAGCAACCAAGGCAGTGGTGAGGGGGTCCCTGGCATCTCAGGAAAGGGGCCCTGCCTGTGGGAGCCCCAGGGAGGGCACCTCAGGGAACCCATCCACTGGAAGCACCCGGGACTGGTGCCATGGGTGGGGAAGGGGGTGTTAGAGGGACTTTCCAAGCCCCTTAATGGTCACCGCCCACCCTACATGGTGTCTCCTACCCTCTATATGGTGGCGTCCTCTGGACCTGTGAACCAGCAGAGGGTAGAGGGAGGTGTGAGAAGGAAAGGAGAGAGCAGAGAGAAAGAGAGGGAGAAAGAGAGAGAGAAGAGAGAGAGAGAGAGAGACAGAGATGTGCGTGCATGCGCTCACGCACACACACAGTGTCAGAAAGGCAGAGAAAGACATGCCAAGAGAGATGCATAGCAAAAGAGAAGCTTGGGGGGCACCTGGGTGGCTCAGTTGATTAAATGTCTCACTTTGGCTCAGGCCATGATATCACCGTTCCTGAGTTTGAGCCCCACATCGGTCTCCCTGCTGTCAGCTCAGAGTCTGCTTCGTGTCCTCTGTCTCCCTCTCTCTCTGCCCTTACCCTGCTTGTGCTCTCTCTTTCTCCCTCTCTCAAAATGAATAAATAAACTTAAAAGGTTAAGAGAAGTTTTGGGGGTGGGAGAGAGGCACGGAGAATCAGAAAGGCAGACAGAAAGTGGGATGAGCAGCTGGATAGGAAAAGCCACGAAGGAAACAGATCACAGAGGAAGAAGAGAGACTTTTGATTCAGCCTTATCTTTTATTTATTTATGTTTAATATTTATTTTTGAGAGAGAAAGAGTGTGAGCAGGGGAGGGGCAGAGAGAGATGGGGGGACACAGAATTTGAAGCACAGCCTTATCTTAAAAAAATTTTTTTTTTACATTTATTTATTTTTGAGAGACAGAGCGTGAGTGGGGGAGGGGCAGAGAGAGAGGGAGACGCTGAATCCGAAGCAGGCGCCAGGCTCCGAGCTGTCAGCCCAGAGCCCGACGCGGGGCTGGAACTCATAATCTGTGAGATTATGACCTGAGTTGAAGTTGGACGCTTAACCGACTGAGCCACCCAGGCACCCCCAGCCTTATCTTTTAAATGAAACCCATATGGAAACCAACCTGACAATAAACTATAAAGTTAAAAAATAAATAAATAAATAAATGAAACCCAAACCCTCCGAGTTCTTTTCAGCTTTCCCCCCTATCTAAATGAGGGATGTCATTTTATAGGGCTACAGAAACTTGTATTATAACCTGTATTTCATTAGTTAAGGCCCGTTCCCAACAGCTTTATTTTTCTCCCTTACTTACTTAGGACATTGACAGTAGGATGAACGAAATTAAAATGGACTTAAGTCAAAGAAAGGGGTGCTGGGGCTCCTAGGTGGCTAAGTCTGTTTTACTTCTGATTCCATCTCAGCTTAGGTCTTGATCAGGTTGTGAGTTCAAGCTCTGTGTTGGGCTCCCCACTGGGCATGAAGCCTACTAAGAAAGAAAAGAAAAGAAAAAAGAAAAGAAAAAAGAAAAGAAAAGAAAAGAAAGAAGGAAGGAAGGAAGGAAGGAAGGAAGGAGTTTTTGGCTTAGATAGGTGCATTCGATTTCAGGTACAGTTGGATCTAGGTGCTCACTGTAGCTTAAACAGGCCCCTCCTGGTGATAGCTTTGGTGACTGCTCCCCTCCACCTAGCAACTGTGGACTTCTATCCTTTCAGGGGCCCCAGGAAAGAGCATCTCTTAGTGGTCGCAAGCCGGGATTGTCTCTGATTTGTCCGGCATGGTCACATGCTCAGTTGAACCCATTGCTCTGACCAGAGGAATACAAGGGTGGGGTTAGACTAATCTGTACGTCGTGGACAGAGTATGAGCAAGGGGGATTTACTCAAAGGTAGCTGGGCCCTATGCCAGTGGCCCCTCAGACACCACATTGAATAGCCGTTCAGGCCATGGAAATAGGGATGGGGGTCAGGTCCCAGGTCTAGACATGGGTCTGAGGTTCCATGCTGGCCCCCCACAGGGAGGTGGGTCCGTGTGTTGGCCAACGAGTGCATCAAGAAGCTGTGCCCCGTGTACTCCCATAGCAATGGCTCTGAGTACATCATGGCCCTCACCACTGGCAAGCGGGAAGGCTATATCCACTTTGGGACCATCAGAGGTAAGGGGCGGGGCCTCTGGCGGCCCAAGAGACCACCCCATACCCTGGCGTCTGTGAGAATCCCAACCTCGGGCACTCCTCCCTCACCAGGTGCCTTCAGGAGGGGCCCCAGGCTGGAGGTCTTCCCTGTGAGGGGGTATGGGTTTATGCATTTATAGGGGTAGGACTTGAGTGTGTTACATATCTTTCGTGACGTGTTTGGTTTCAAAGGACAGAAGCCCAAGTCAGAAATCACTTAGGCATAAAGAATGTGTGGACTTCCACAAGTGAAAAGACTAGAGTCCAACCTCCGGCATGGCCAGATGCAGGGGCTCACGGCGTATGTGGTCAGGGCTCCAGCTCTTGGCAAGCATAGCGATGACAGCACAAGTCTGGGGGGAGGTCGCTTGAACACACCCAACCCAAGTCACCCGTGGCTTTGGACAGGTGACTTACCCTCTCTTTCTGGTCTCGTTTTCCTCATCTGCAAAATGGGGCTAATGATGTTAGCCCCTGCCTCATTGGGTTGATAGATTAAATAAGTTGGTGTGTATAACCGCCTTAGAACAGTGCCAGGGACGTGGTGGGTGCTCTAAAAGGGTTTATTACTATGAACCCTGAGATTTGGCCTCATTCTCAGGTAGATGCCCCTCTCCTGGGGACTAAAGATGGTCCCAAGAGCTTGGGGCTCACATACCCCCACCAGGTTGAGTCACCCCAAAAGAATGAAAGCAGCCTCTCCCATTAGCTCCAACAGGAATCCAGGGTACGCTCTGATTGGCCCATTCTGGGTCTGTGCCCAGACCTGAGCGATTCCTGTGGCCAGAGACAGACCTAGTCTGGTAGGTCAGGTGTGAGTGACTGACAGGTCAGGGTGAGGCCCGCCCCCTGAAATCCCAAGGACCAAAGGGGGCGGAGGCAAGGGCTGGGAAGGGCCTGAGCACCGACCTGCCCTGCTCCGCAGATGGCCACGTGTCCTTCGAGTTGCTGCCCCGGCAGCGGTCTGTGTGCCAAGGGATACAAGGTACCTGGCTCCCAGAGAGGTCTGGGCGGGCGGGTGTGGGTGAGCAGGAAGCGGGGGGCGGGGGTCCCTGTAAAGAAGGTGTCTTGGGAGGGATGGGGAGTCGCAGGGATCGGCGTGAGGGTTACGGAGGCCAGGGAGAGGGGTGGGTCCAGGGCTGCTCTGAACATACAGCTTCCTACCCAGTTATCAACTGCTCCATAATTTGGGCCGTATTCATTGCCGGCGACTTCAATCTACTGCTGCTCGTGGAGTTCGAAAACCCCACCAGGAAGTATTTCCAGGTGGTCAGCTACGACCTGGGTAATTGGGATGCTGTGGGGGGCTGAGTGGGAAGGGGCAGAGCCCAGATTGTGAACTTCCTGCTGCTCTGTGGGATCTGTGCTAAGGCGGCCGGACAGCGGGTCCTGGGTAAGGGGTGGTGGTGAACAGACTCCGTGGGATGCAGAAACAGAAGAAACCAGTATGACTGGGACAGAGGGAGAATGCGGAGGGAAGGAGATTGGAGACATGAGCAGAAGCCAAATCTGAAAGGGCCTTGTGGCTCACAATGAGGAGATGTTATTTTATTTTACCTGAACAGAAAATAGGGCTGCCATGTACAGTTGTATAGGCTGTGCACTGTACTCTCCAGCCAAGAAGTCAGAGGAGGCAAGTCCTGTGCCCTAACACATTCATATCATATCAAGAAACACTAAGGGCTAACAGGCCCAAATGAGAAGCCATTGGAGGGCTTTTTGGAGGGTTTGGGAAGCTGGTGACTTGCCCAGTTTCAGGTCTTGACAGCTCAGAGCCTCAGGAGATTTTGCTGTGTTCTCCCCGGCTGTAGTCAGTAATGACCTGGCCATCCTCTACACCATCCCGGAATTCATCCCTGACGGTAGGAGGGGGAGGCAGGGGGGCCTCAAAAGTGGATGAGGGCCAGGCGGGACCCGGATGCACCTCCCCTCACTGCTGTGTCCTCTCTGCCTCTCCCCCCGGCCAGCTCGAGGCCTGGAGTTTCTGGTGATCCTAGGGACAGAGTCTTACACCAACTTCCCGATGGTACCCAAGGGCATGTTCTACAATCAGCACAGCCACCTGCTGTATATCTGGGGCAACTTCCTCCTGCAGAGGTACGGGGCCGGGCGTTCGCGGCCTCCTCAGCCCCGTCAGGGTGGGCGTCCTTTCTGAAGCCGCCAAGTGGTCAGAGCACGCCTAAGTTCAGAAGTTATCAGGACTGTGATGGGGGCGACACGGGCTGCTGGGGCGGTTAGGGCGAGGGGGGGAAAGGCGATATTTTAAAGACCCGGGAGGCCTTTCTTAAGTGAAGCCTGGCGTAAGGACACAGCCCGCGTGAAAGGCACTGTCTGGGGGAAAGGAGGACACTTTGCACCCCTCAGGAACCTAGGGGCTGTTGGCAAACTGCTAGGTTGGCCAGATGTTCCTGTCTACGGACGCGGAGGTCACCCCAAGGCTCTGGAGCGGAAGCTAGAGTCCCAGGCTTCCTTGTATGTTCTCATGAGGCTGGCAGAGAACTGAGCGAACAGTTTCACGTTAGGCCTGCAGGTGGGGGAAGCAGACACCTCCCGGGGCCCGAGCTCCCATCTCTGCCCCTGCAGCTATAACATCGAAAACTTCATCTACCTGGCGGACTTCCCCAAGGAGCACTCCATTAAGTACCTGGTCAGCTCGTTCCAGGGGAACATGGCTATTGTCACCGAGACTGAGGAGGTGGGCTGCCCTGCTCCTCTCCTCAAACCCCAGGGGTCTCCCTTCTCCCTCTGTCAGGGTGAAAGGGTTCAGGGGAGAAAGTGCCCTCGGGGATCCCGGGGAAGGGCAGTGAAGGACCCTGGAACTCAAAGAGAAGTGGTGGTTTTTCCAGTCTTTCAGCAGAGTCCTGATCTGATTTCCACCGACGGCCCTCTTTCGTTCCATCGTGTGGTTCAGTTCATAAATTTTGAGCGCGCACTGTATGCCTGACCCAGCGCTGAGGGTGCTGTGCTGACTGGGTCAGCCCTGGCCCTGGCCCTCAAGGCTCACAGACCAACTGGGGAGACAGAGTCTTTCCCAGAAGGTGACAGTGCAGGGGACACAGGGCTGCAGTGGGGAAGACAGGACCTCCGGACAGACGTTCAGAAAGGGGGTGGGGCCCAGCTTCCAGTTCAATCTGGGTGTGTGTGTGTGTGTGTGTGTGTGTGTCAGGGAGGGCTTCAGAGAGGAGGCCACGTGGAGGAGGGACATCTTGAAGGTTGGATGGACTCCTCCAGCCTGAGTCCCCGAAGGGGATGAGGTCTAGACTCAAATGTGTTGGGGGGTGGGTAGCAGTGCAGAGGTGGGAAACTGAGGCCAAGGGGATGGTGGGACCCCGGAGGGGGCAGAGCGAGGAGAAGATAGGGCTTGCCCCTAGGAACCCTGGCCTGTAGGGGAGTATACATTAGGGATGCTTCAGTTCCAAGTCAATGGCCACTCCAGCCGGCGAAACGCTGAAGACAATTATGGCGAGTGGGGGCTGGAAGCGGAGGTCGTTGGGCTCTGGGAAGTAGAGATGACATTACAGAAAGAAGGTGTGCGAGCTTCCCAGAGAATGGGGCCACCCCACTGGGCGGAGTGGTGGGGCCACAGGGCCGCGCGGCCCTCACACACACCCACCTGGCTGTCACACCCCCAGATCTGGTACCTCCTGGAAGGCAGCTACCGGATGTACAAGCTCTTCCCATCCAGGGGCTGGGAGGTGCACGTCACCCTGCAGGCGATGCACCAGTCCGCTGCCTACACCCCCAACGAGACCATGGTCACCCTCTTCTACGAAGACACCGAACTGTACCAGGTGCCAGGAGGGGGGTCATAGGGAACCATGGGGGAGCCTCGGGACGGCCTGACCCCGGCTTACCAGGCGCTGCCCTCCTGCCGCAGCTGGTGTATCTGATGAACAGGCAGCAAGGCCACCTTGTCAAGAGGCAGGTGCCCGTGGAGCAGCTCCTGATGTACCAGCAGCTCGGCAACCACTACTACTTTGAACGGCAAGGGTGAGAAGACCCTGGGCCGCAGCGGCAGTCAGAGAGCCCTAGGTGGTGCCCACACAAAGACCCTATTCCGGGAGAGAGATGGAGTCATCCCCAGGGCTGTGATGGCGCAGCTTAGGGTCTAGGGAGGTTCAAAGGAGGGGCGTGGCTGAGACCGAGGGAGGGGGGTGCATCCGGGAGAGCTTCAAGGAGGAAGAGGTACATGAGCTGTGAGCTAACGGGTGAGGAAGAGTTAGCCAGGTGATGAGATGGAGGAGGGGTTCCAGGCAGGGGGAACCACATGTGCAAAGGCCCTGAGGAGGAAAGGAGGTTGTGTGTTCAGGACTGAGAGGAAGTACAGCGCAGAGTGCAGCGCTGGTGGCAGGGTGGACAAGGTGAGCCTGGTGGCCATAGGGAGGCTCCTGGGGAGCCAGGGTGGGACTAAAAGGAGGGACTGCACGGCCAGATTCAACTGCATTCAGCAATGCTCTATCTGGTCACCTGCCAGGAGCCCGGGAGGCAGCAGGGAAGGAGGGCAGGGAGAAAGGGGAGGTGGAAGAAGGCTTGAGTTGGGAGTGGGGAGGAAGTCTAGGAGGAGGTCCAGAACCCCGGTCTGAGGCACGCAGGGGCACCGGGGGCCGAGGATGAGCCGGAAGGTCAGGGCTGGGTCAGATCCGGATGGCAGCTCAGAGGCGGGAGGCTGACCTGGGGGGCTCGCGGGGCGCCAGGCGCCTAAAAGTCACCCCCTCCCCACCCCACCCCCGCGCCCAGGAGCCACCTGACGCTCTCCTTCAGCAACTTCTGCCCGTTCACGGCGATGCGCCTGCGCGACCTGCCCAACCCGCAAATGTACTCGCGCCAGGAGCTCTACCTGGCGCGGCCGCCGCGCGTCCTGGACCCCTCGGGCTTCCACGACGAGAACTCGCTCGCGGTCTACCAGGGCCTCGTCTATTACCTGCTTTGTCTGCACTCCAAGTACCACAAGGTGGACGCCTGGCGGGGGCCGGGTCTGGTCTGAGCCGGGGCTGAGGAGCCCGAGCAGAAAGCGAGGCGGTGGAAGCTGGAACCGCCCGGGAGAGTGCGAGGCTACGGGGGCGGAGGGAGCGGGCGAGCCGGGCCCCGGGGGGGGGGGGCGCGGCGGTGGATGGAGGGCTTGGGGGGCCCGCCAGGGTCTGTGAGCTTTGGCTTTGGGGTCGGGACCCGGCAGGCGCCTGCCCGGGCCGCCTCCGCACCACCCCCCTCCCGCTCACGGTGCCCGCCGTCCCCGCAGCCGTACGCGGACCAGGGGTACGACTCCACCGGGCGCTGGTGGAAGGACAAGAAACAGCACAAGGTGCGTGGAGAGGGTTGGGAGTCGAGGGCGCGGGGAGCGGCGGCGGCCGGACCCTCCTCCGCGTCCGCCGCCCGGGTCTGACCTTGCCCACATGCGGTCCTCCAGGATTACTACTTCTATCTGGCGAGCAACTTGCAGAGCCCGGGTAACATGTACATCGACATGGCCAGCTACAAGAAGGTCTACGACCTCAAGGCCCAGTACGACCTGCCCAAGCGCATCTACCTGGACAAGGGCACCAGCTACGTCTTCACGGTCTTCCTGAGGGTCGGGGAGCACTCGTTTGAGCTAGCACCGGAGCTCGGTCTGTGGGCGAGGCCCGAGCGGCGTGCGAGGGGCGGGGCGGGGGTCGCGGCAGGGGAGGTGTCTGCGAGCCCCGGGAGCGGCGGCGGCGGCGGCGGCGGCGGCGCGGGGCCCTAACCCCTCCGGGTGCTTGCAGTGTTCACGGCCGAGGAGCTGAGGAGCAAAGTGTATCTGGGCGTGGTGCTGGCCGACCCGGGCTGCATTGAGGCGGTGGTGAAACAGAAGGTCCTCATTAATCGCAACTCGGTGCTTTTCAGGGTGAGACCACGCGCGGCGGGCGTGCCGAGGCGGGGGCGGAGCTCCCCGCGCAGGGGACCTGTAGAGCCGTCTCCGGGTCCTCAGGCAGGCCTCGTTGACACCTTCATTTCTGCCCCCAACCCCAGGTTACGCTCAATGATAAAAGGTCTTGCTTTGACCAGGGCCTTAGTGGACATAACCTCATGGAGACCTCCATGTTGCTCAAGGTTCGGTCCATGTCTGGAGGGGAAGGATACGGGAGGAGGGGAAAGGCTGAGCCCACGGGGCCCACCATCGTCACCTGCTCTTACCCACAGGTGGCGGGCGCGGTCGGGTATTGCTTTCAGAACACACACCAGGGACCCCGCATGCAAGTATTGGACTTTGGGAGTACTGGGCCCTATGCTAGGAGGATTAGATCGAGACCCAACAGGGCCGACTCCGAGTCTCCCCTGGGAAATCCCACTAATGCATTCATAATTTCTTCCTTTTCGTTCATTCACCCTCCCACACATCCACGCACTCTTTTCATCCATTCATGTTTGCAGAAAGGGCTGCCTTTCTAGTTGTATAGACTGCACCCAGGCCTGCGTGTTCCTTCTAATACTTTTCTGCAGGGAAAAGTAAAGGATTTACGACACAGGACTTTTGTTCCCAAATGGCACAAAGGTGTCGTGTGGGCCAGCTTGGCCCTTCTTTCACATGTGGCCCTTCATTTCCCCACTCACACGTGCGTTGTTCACTCCATGGGGTCCTTAGTTCCTCACTTGCTTACACATGCAATATCCCTTTTGCACGGAGACAGCCCCTGAGGCTCAGAGATGTGCAGACATCTGCTCAGAGTAACCCAAGGAGCTAGTAAGTGGTAAAGGAGGGACTTAACCCAGATCCCTTGTCCTCAGCCAGCATCCAATAAGTGTTCCTGACAGCCTTGGCGATACGCATTATTTCCCTCTTTATCATAACCCCAGAAGGTCAAAGTTAAGATCCTTATCTGTGACCCAACAGATCCCTTCTGGGAGTCTAATCTGTAACATACTGTTACAGCAAAAGGTTGGAAACAACCTAAATGTCCACTAATAGGGAAGTGGTTAAATAAATCTGGGTGCATCCATGCAACGGAAAACTATGCAGCTGTAAAAAAAAAAAAAAAAAAAAAGGTTGGAGGGGGACAAAGATCTCCAATTACTCATTCGAAATAGTCTCCAAAGCATATTTTATTCTTTTTTTAAATGTTTTATTTATTTTTGAGAGAGAACAAGCAAGGAAGGGGCAGAGAGAGAGGGGGACAGAGGATCCGAAGTGGGATCTTCGCTGACAACAGTGAGCCGGATGCAGGGCTCGAACTCGCGAACCGCGAGATCGTGACCTGAGCCGAAGTCTGATGCTCAACCAACTGAGCCACCCAGCCACCCCAAAGTGTATTTATTCTTAAGAGAAAAAAGCAGGTACAGAGCAGTGTGTATAAGCCATTAGCATGGAAGAGGTTAACTGAGAGCATATATTCATGTTGGCTTTTATTTGCATTAAGAAAGTGGGGAAATAAACGAGAAAATCCTTATAGCGCTTTGCTCCTCAGGGATGGAGGAGAGGCAGGACAGTTGGGGACTAGGAATGGAAGTGAAACTTTTTACTGTGTATGTGTGTGTGTGTGTGTGTGTCCACGTGACCATGTTACCCACCTAAAAATTAAAGTTTAAAGAAAACCGACCAGTGCTTTTTTTTGAACAGACAAGGAGACAAAGGTGCTGAAGGAGGATATAGTCTGAGCTTTTCTTCGTATTCCCAGGCTGTGGCCTTTCCTGTTTCTCATCCCTCTCTCCCCACCCCACCCCCACATTACCAGATCGTGTGTATGTATGTATGTATATATGCATGTATTTTGAAAGAGAAAATCCCAAGCAGGCTCTGCCCTATCAGCATGGAGCCCAATGAGGGGCTCGAACTCTAACTGTGAGATCATGAGCTGAGCTGAAGCCTAGAGTCAGCCACTCTCAACCTACCGAGCCAGCCAGGCGTTCTGAAGGATGTGTATTTGGAAGTCTCGGAGCCTCTCTCTGGCTCCCAATGCTGGGGGGAAAAAAGGAAACTGAAGCTAATTGATGAACAGTGGGTCCTCGATCTGTAAATATGTTGGATGAAGGAAAGAACAGTTTAATTTGCACATAATTGGTGCTCAGTCGGGGCTCCTTGGTGGCACAGTCTGTGAAGCATCCGACTTTGGCTCAGGTCATGATCTCATGGATTGTAAGTTGGAGCCCCCGTCAGGCTCTGTGCTGACAGCTCAGAGCCTGGAACCTGCTTCGGATTCTGTGTCTCCCTCTCTCTCTGTCCCTCCCCAACTCGTGCTCTGTCGCTCTCTCAAAAATAAACATAAAGAGGTGCTCAATCAAATTTGGCTGGATGAATAAAGGCTGGGAGCATCTCTCAACAGGCCTCCCTCCATGAGGAAATGAGGCTGGCGTCGAGGGGTAGACTGGGAATAGATTTGATTTCACTTGGTGCGCACAGAGCTTATTCATTCCTTCCGCTGGTACTGGCTGAGTGCCTACTACATGCAAGCATTGTTTTCTGTGCTGGAATTAGAGCCGTGAACAAAACAAACAGAATTCCCAGCACTGTGAAATTCATGTTCGGGGGAGAGTGTGTTTGTTTCCTGGGGCTCCTGTAACTTACCACAAGTCGGAATATTTATTCTGTCCCAGTTCTGGAGTCCAGCGGTGTGAAATCAGGATTGGTTTCCTAGGGAGGTTCCGAGGGAGGGAGTCTGTGTGGCAAGCCTCTCTCCTGGCTTCTGGCCATTGTTGGCAGTAGTTTCTAGATACATCCTCTGTCTTCACAAGGCATTTTCCTGTGTGCCTGTATCCAAATTTCCCTCTTTTTTTTTAAACTTTTGTTTTAAGTTTATTCATTTATTTTGAGAGAGAGAGAGAGAGAGTATGAATGGGGGAGGAGCAGAAAGAGAGGGAGAGAGAGAACCCCATGCAGTCTCCCCGCTGTCAGGGCAGAGTCCAACGCGGGGCTCTAACTCACGAACTGAGAGATCATGGCCTGAGCTGAGATCAAGAGTTGGAGGCTTAACCGACTGAGCCACCAAGGAGCCCCTAAATCTCCCTCTTCTTATGAGGATGCTGGTCATTGGCTTAGGGCCCAACCCAATCAATCCAGTGTGATCTCATCTTAACTCGATTATACCTGTAAAGGCCCTATCCTAAATTAGGCCCCGTTGGCAGGCACCAGGAGATTAGGGGTTCAACATATCTTTTCGGGACACACAATTCAACCCACAGCGGAGAGTCGGACAATAAGGAAGATAAATAAAAGATATCGTGTGTCAGAGGTGATGAATGGCTGGGGGGAAGTAAGCAGGCAGGGGGCATGGGGGAGGTTAGCATTTTTCATAGGATGGTTTGGGGAAGGCCTGGCCGAGGAGGACACATTTGAGCAAAGACTTGAAGGCAGGGAGGAGGCTGTGGTTATGTGCCAGAAAGGGGAGCCAGTGAAGGGAATGGATGGTGGAAAGGCCTGGAGGCGGGAACATGTTTCCCGTGTTAGACTAAAGTAAGGCTCAGTTATGGCTGGATCAGGGCGAGCCCAGAGGAGAGTGGGAGAGAGATGAAATGGGGTAAGGGAGGCAGATCACCTGGGGCCTAGTGGACTTGGGTGTTCATAGGCTGCGTGTGGGGGACGGACGGAGGGGAGGGGCAGGAGCAGGGAGGCCAGGGAGGAAACAAGGTTGGGCAAGACAAAGCCGGAGCAAAAGAGTTGAAGAGTGGGGGGAGAGAATGGCTCTGTTTTGACATCTAGAGACCACAGGGTGTCTGGATAGTATAGGTGTAAGAGAGCGAGAGAGTTCCAGGACGAGACTTTTAGCCTCAACACGGAGGGATGAGGTACCATTAACCAAGATGGGTTGTCAATAAACTGCCTCTGAGATGCCCATTAGACCTCCCAGTGAGTGAGCGGCCGAGAGCTGTAAAATCCCGGGCCCAGGCCTAGCACGGGAAGTACTTCTTCATCGATGGCCACCAGCCCCTCTCCAGTCGCCGTCACGCCCAGGGCACAGTCTTTGGATGCCCATGTCCCTTTGGCACTCGGATAAGACCCTCAGACGCCTACCCCCGAAATGGGCCAGAGGCTTCCATTCTGAAGACCATGCCATGGGAATTCCCTGACCCCTGACCCCCATCCTGGGCTCCGCTTCCCTCCTATGTTCCAGGCTCCTTGCAGATCTCAGGCCCCCCCCCCCTGAGCCCTGTGCAGTCCGCCTAGGAGGTGGCCGCTCCACGGCCTCCTCAGTTTCCATTCCAGCTCTACCACATCAGGCATGTCGGGTGAGGAGTAAATGGCTTGACCTCTCTGTGCCTCACTGTTGCCATCTCTGAAATGGGGATATTAATATCTACCATGCCTGGCTTGTTCTGAGGGTTAGATTTGAGTTCGAAGTGCTTAGAACATCACCCAGTGCCTTGCACACAGTAAGAGCTACATAAACGTTTGCAGTTATTAGAGTATTGTTTTAACAATAATAACGATCAAGTGGCAATGGTGAGGGTGAGCCTGGCAGGATGTGGTGCCTGGGGCGGGGGGGGGGGGATGTCCTCCCTGTTCTCCCCACCCCCGTGTAAGACTGTTCTCCTCGCACTTAGGGCAACCTGATGGTCTCAGTGCTTATCGGCTGCCCCCCAGGCAAGCGCCTGGCCTTCGACATCACCCACACGCTGCATTACAACCGGCTACAGAACAAACACTACTTTGACTGTGTGAAGGTGGACCCTGAGATGCCCTGCTTCCTCTTCCGTGATAGTGCGTGTCCAGCCCCCTCACCTCATCTGCTCACTGCCCCCAGTCCGCACCACTGGCTGCCTTCCCTCGCTGCTCGCTCACTGCCTCGCTCATTCTCCTCTCCTCCCCTTGGTCCTCTCCTCTTTCCTTCCTCCCCTCCATCCTCTGCTTCTCTGGCCAAAAGCTAATTTCTTCTCCTTTTGGTCTCCCTCCAACCTCACAGTCTTCTACCCTTTCTTCTTGATCCAAGATTTGGTGACGGGAGACTCGGGCAGTTTTCAGGGCAGGTAAAGACGAGGACAAGCCAGCGACTGATGGGAGTGGGGGGGGGGGGCGGTACGGGGACAGAGTGTGGGCTGGATGGTAGAGGTGACACAGGACTCTGGACACCGAAGCCAGTCCATGCATCTCTTGACCTGGCAGCTATGTGCTGAAGGTTATAGGCGGCGGGCGCACCCTGGACACCATCAGGGAATACAGTGAGGAGGAGATTTACCGCTACAACAGCCCCTTGGACAAGTAATTCCCGTAGGCCCGGGCCCATGATCGCCCTCCTTCTCCTTCGGGCCTCTCTTGCTTCCCAGCCACAGGCCTCACCCTGGCTGCAGGCACCACCCACCCCCGTATCTGGGCCTCTGCCCCAGGAGCAGGCTCCCAGGATGGCACAAATGCTTGCCCCGCCCACGCGGCCAGGCCCCGCCCCCCTGAAAGCTCCTCCTGCCCCTTCCCTCTACTGCTCACAGAGGCAGCCTCTCTCTGCGACTGCAGTGGAGGCCGGGCCTCCCCCCATTCCCCCAACTGATGTTACCCGGTCCTGCATAGGACTGAAAGCCTCATCTGGACCATCAAGAACACAACGACCACCAAGGACTCGGCCTTCAACATCATGTCCCACCAGGGCTTGGGCATCGAGTGAGTACGCTGCTTGGCTACTGGTCTGCTTATCCCCCACTTGGCCAGAGTCTGCCTGGGCTGGGCATCCCTTCTGCTTCTGGGAGACTCTTGAGCCTCAAGCCAGGCTGACCGTCTTCGCGTTCCTCAGATGGGGCTGACTTTTTGTCTGCAGTGCTGGTCCCTCTTTTTCTTTCTTCAGGCCTTAGCTCAGATGTCCCTTCATCCAGGGGGGACTTTTCTGACGGTTCTGAATGGGGTCTTGGCTCCCACGTCCTCCTGTGTTTCCCCCTTTCTCACCCTCATGTCCCTGCTTGTGCCTGCCCCATCCCAGCCTGACCCCTCTTGGCTGTCACCGTCTCTTGTGTGGCCTGTCCCCCTCATAGGTCCAGGTCCTGATAGGACTCAACATAGTATTTGTTGAATGGGACAATGAACAAATTCATTCATTGATTCACGGTAGGCATTTATTGGCATTGGAATGGAGGCCAAGATGAATGAATAAAACAAGAGAGGAACAGATTCGTATATAGGGACTTAATAATGATTTTTGGCTCAGTGAAAGGAAGAACACGATGCCGTGAGCAGATGAGGGAAGTGAATGAATGAACAGACCAAGAACTTGCAACTAGTCAGTACTCAACTTGCATTTATCAAACAAATGAATAAAGGAAAGAATAAATGAGTGGAGGTGTGACTTTGTGCCTACTAGGTACTCAAGGTATATTTGTGGGATGAAGGAATGAGAGCAACAAGGGATAAATGAGGAGGTGGCACATGATAGATATGTAATCCACACAGTAATGGCGGAATCACAGGCGGAGATGTTAAGACAGGAAGGAATGAATGAGTCAACAGCCTGTCACATGGTAGGCATGGAGTCAGCCTTATTGGATGAATGAAGGAAGGAGTGAATCAAGGAAGAAGGGATGAGATGGCACCTCGTTGTGCTCACCCAGACTCCATGGACTGGAGGGAGAAATCAGAGGTTGGCATGTGCTACGCATGATTTGTATGTCGCACGTTGACTGAACTTGGGTCCCCAGGTGGCTGTGTCTGGAGAACTCCCCGTGCTATGACACCATTCCCCATACCATCTTCGCCCCTGAGTTCTTCTTCAAGGTGTTGGTGAGCAACAGGTGAGCCAGGCACACGTCCCAGGTAGACTTGGGGGCTTCCTATGGGGTGCCCGGCTCCTGCCCCAGGCCTGAACCCCATACCCCCTCAGAGGCGTGGACAAGAGCACGTACTGTGACTACCAGCTCATCTTCCTGCTGCATATCCATGGGCTGCCACTCAGTCCCAAGCGGGCCTTCTTCATCCTCATGGTGAGTGGCTGCGAGGAGCTGCCCTGTGAGGGGACCGGGGCTCTGAGGCTGCCCACCCAAGCCTGTTGCATGGTGTTCGCAGGTGTCGTCCTGTATGTTTATTGGCCTGGTGATCCTCTACATCATCTTCTGCTTCTTGCTGCCTGTTATGGTGAAGGCCTGGAACAGCCTCCGCTGGAAGATCAACAACATCATCATGTCAGAGTCCTACTATTCTTACGCTTCCTCTTCTAGTAATTTCAATGGGACATCTGAGACCAAATCCACAGTCAGCTCCAGAGTTGCCTCCAGTGTCAGTGCCAAAGTGGCAGAGGCCAAGCCGCGTGCACCTGAGGAAACCCCGAAGAAGGAGAAGAAGAAGAAGCAGCACAGGATTACCTGAGCCTCTTGCCTGCCCCCACCCCCGCCCATGCTGTTCCCTCACTTCCTGGGCCATCTTGGAAATGCAACTATCACCCGTCCCAGGCCTTTTCTTGTTTTGTGTCAATTCTCACTTCTCCTTCAGACCTAAGTCCCCATTTCAGAATCAGCTGTGGGCCCTTGTAAGGACTCATGTTCACTTAGTTTGTACCCCACAGCCATATTGGTCATTAAAATCAAAATCCTGTGTGCTGGCTGTTAAGTAGCAGCTTCTCCGTGTGCCTGTTGACTCCGCCCCTCCTCGGGGTGCCCCCAACCTCCCCACTGTCCAGCAAGGTCTTCCATGACCCAGGCATCTTGCCACAGTTTGCAGTATTGTTCAGTGCCCAGGTTTAGTGCCAGTCATTAAATATTTTGAGTTTCAATCCCTATTTGGCATCTAGCTTAAGGAGGGGACTCTGGAGAGGTTAGGATTTTTTATTTTTAATGTTTATTTTTGAGAGAGAGAGAGAGAGAGAGAGAGAGAGAGTCATGGAGTATGAGCAGGGGAGGGGCAGAGAGAGAGGTAGACACAGAATCTGAAACAGGCTCCAGGCTCTGAGCTGTCAGCACCGAGCCCAACGTGGGGCTCGAACTAATGGAGTACGAGATCATGACCTGAGCTGAACTCAGACGCTTAACCGCCTGAGCCACCCAGGTGCCCCAGGATTTTTGTTTTAGTTGCAAGTAGCAAAAATTTTACTCAGATGGTCTACATAGAGATGGTAATTTATGGGCTTTAATAATATAGGCTTCAGGTATAGTTTCACCAGAAGTCTTCAGTGTCTGCAGGACTCTGGCTCCATTTCTCTGTAGCTTTCCCTGACCTGCCCTCCTCTGAGTATGGCCTCTAACCTCAGGCTAGCCCCCTTCACAGTCTGAGGCTGTACATCCACATATTTTATTGTCCAGAGAAAGAAGGGGCTGGAGCCCAACATTCCTAGGCAAGTCCCAGGCAGTCACTCAAATTGGATGGGGTGTGGGTCCTGAGCTCACCACTTTACTAGTCACACTGCCAGAGGTTTAAGCCAATTGGAGCCCACCCCTGGAACCGAGGGCAGTCCCACCCTAACCTCTTGCATAAGTGTGAGGAAGGACAGTCCTTGTAAGGAAAATGTGCTATCGAGAAGGGAAAAGATTGAAAGGCAAAAATCCAAATAACCAAAAACTCCCAATAAAACGAATGCACCTTGTACTCAACTCCCTGTCCCCCTAACAAGCTCAACATCAGCCCGTCACCAGAGATCTTGGAGGTTCTCTGACCATGTCCCTCTGCTCCCCTGTCTGGGAGTAGAGGCCGAGGGGGCACACACTCTGAGGGGCATCAGGGCAGACAGCTGGACCAGCTTGTCCATGATGAGATAGCATAGCTCCAGAGCAGGCAAGGCCACCGAGGTCGTGTTTTGGAGCTTGGAAATGATCAGAGTACTCAGGGCTGAAAGGCCAAAGGACATGATTAGATGTAGGAAGATGCTCCTGTGGAGGACAGCTCAGGACTGGAGGCAGAGATCCCAGGGAGGCAGTAGTCCAGAGACCTGGGCAGAAGAGGAGGCTAGACCAAGGCCTGGTGTAGGGTGGTGAGGAGGAGGCAGGTGGGAGAGATGCCCAGAAACCCTAGTGAGCAGGCCATTGGGCTAGAAGGCCATGAAGGAAGTGGGAGCAAAGGAGGCATTTAAGAAAAGGTCCAGGGCTCTGCCCTCAGGACTGAGTTATCCCAATCTATAAAAAGGCTGTCCCTGAAATGAAGACCAGATTTGGGAGACAGACTGGGGCTTTTGGGGTCATGGCCAGTATGGAAGGTCTGAGAGACTTCTGGGGGAGGCCATCCAAAAGGCTGCAGGAATTTCAGATCTGGGGCTCAAGAGAGAGGTCAGGAATGGTCAAGCAGTATGGCATAATCGTGGTTAAAGACTCATCTATTGGGGCGCCTGAGTGGCTCAGTCGGTTAAGCATCCGACTTTGGCTCAGGTCATGATCTCACAGTTCGTGAGTTCGAGCCCTGTGTCGGGCTCTGTGCTGACAGCTTAGAGCCTGGAGCCTGCTTCGAATTCTGTGTCTCCCTCTTGCTGCCCTCCTCCCATTCATGCTCTGTCTCTCAAAAATAAATAAAAATGGTAAAAAAAAAGATTCATCTATCAACAAAATTAATTACATTGATGCAATGAGGGAAAGTGATAATATCCTGTTTTATCCTGTCTTCGTCCATTCAGGCTGCTATAACAGAACATTATAAACTGAGTGGCTTACAAACAACAGAAATTTATTTTTCACTGTCTGTGACGACTGGAAGCCCCAGACCAAGGTGCTGGCAGTTTCAGTTTTTGGTGAGAGCCTGCTTCCTAGTTCACAGATGCCCATGATTTTGCTGTGTCCTCATCTGGTGGATGAGGTAAAGGAAGTCTCTGAGGTCTCTTTAATAAGGGCATTAATTCAGCTATGAGGGCTCCCCAAAGGCTCCACCTCCTAATATCATTACACTGGGGGTTAGACGTAGACATGTGAATTGGGGGCGGGGGACATATGCGCTCCATGAAGATCTCTTTTCTTCGGCAGACTATGCTTTCTCCTCAAGTGCACATGGAACATTCTTCATGATAGAAGATATGTTAGGTCATAAAACATAAAAATAAAAGTCTTAATAAAACTAAAAATACTGGGTTAAAGTGTCCTATTAGGGGCACCTGGGTGGCTCAGTCGGTTAAGCCTCCGACTTTGGCTCAGGTCATGATCTCACGTTCGTGGGTTCGAGCCCAGCGTCGGGCTCTGTGCTGACAGCTCAGAGCCTGGAGCCTGCTTTGGATTCTGTGTCTCCCTCTCTCTCTGCCCGTCCCTGCTCATGCTCTGTATCTCTCTGTCTCAAAAATAAATAAAACATTTAAAAAAATTTTTAAGTGTCCTATTAAAAGGCAGAGACTGGCAGATTGAATTTAAAAACAACGATCCAGAAGTGCCTGGCTGGTTCAGTCAGTAGAGCATATGACTCTTGGTCTCAGGGTTGTGAATTTGACCTTCATGTGGGGCATAGAGATTACTTAAAAATAAAATCCCTAGGGGCACCTGGGTGGCTCAGTCAGTTGAGCGTCTGACTCCTAATTTCAGCTTAGCTCATGATCTCACGGTTCATGAGATTGAGCCCAACGTCGGCCTCTGCCCTGACAGCAAGGAGCCTGCGTGGGATTCTCTTTCTCTCCTTTCTCTCTCCCCCTCCCACAGAATAAATAAATAAACTTAAAAAAATTTTAAAAATAAAATCTTTAGAAAATGAATAAAAACAATGATCCACTTCTTTTTTATGGAAATAAAAATGATCATAAGAGAATACGATGAACAACTGTACACCAACAAATGGGATAACTTAGATGAAATGGAAATTTTTCTAAAAAACATAAAAACTACTAAAACTGACTCAAGAAGAAATAGAAAATCTGAGAATATTTAGAAGAGGTAAGGAGATTGAATCTGTAATTCTCAGAATGTTCCAACGGGGGCACCTGGCTGGCTTAGGTTTGATCAGCTCAGGCTGATCTCAGGTTTATAAGTTTGAGTCCCACGTTGGATATAGAGATTATTTAAAAATAAAATATTAAAAAAAAAACGTTCCAACAAAGAAAAGCCTAGGACCAGATGTCTTTACTTGTGAATTCTACCAAACTTTCAAAGACAAATTATCACTAATCCTTATCAAACTTCTCTGAAAAATTACAGAGGAGAGAACATTTCCAACTTATTCTTACACTCATACCTTTATAACAAAGCCAAAGACATTACAAGATAAGAAAACTAAAGGCCAGGGGCACCTGGGTGGCTCAGTTGGTTAAGCGTCTGACTTCAGCTCAGGTCATGATCTCACAGTCTGTGAGTTCGAGCCCTGCATCGGGCTCTGCTGACAGAGTCTGGAGCCTGCTTTGGAATCTGTGTCCCTCTCCTGCTCAAGCTCTGTCTCTCTCTGTCTCTCAAAAATAAATAAATGTTAAAAAAATTAAAAAAAAAGAAAACTAAAGGCCAATATCCTTCATGAATATAAACACGAGAATCATCAACAAAATACTACCAAACCAAGTTCAGCAGCACATTAAGAGGATTATACACTATGAGCAAATAGGATTTATCCCTGCAACGTAAGAGTTCAAAAATACAAAAAGCAATCAGTGTAACACATCACATTAATCGAACGAAATAAAACTATTATTATCTCAATTGATGCAGAAAAAACATTTGACAAAACTCTTTTATAATAAAAACACTCAAAAAACTAGGATTAGATGGGAACTTTCCTTAACACGATAAAAGCAATATATACAAATCCCATAGCTGACATCATACTCAGTAGTGAAAGACTGAAAGCCTTCCCTTGAGATCAGGAACAATCAAGGATACCCACTTCTACTTAACATAATACTGGAAGTTCTAGCTAGAGGAATTAATCAAGAAAAAGAAAAGAAAGGCACTCCAATTGGAAAGGAAGCACTAAAGTAATCTCTGCAGACAACAGAATCTTTTTTGTAGAATACACACATTCCCACACACAAACTGTTAGAGCTAATAAGTGAACTCAGCAAACTTGCATTATGTAAAATTGACACACAAAAACCACTTGCATTTCTACACACTATCAATCAACAATCTGAAAAGGAGATTTCAAAATAAACCCCAATTCTATTCACGACATTACCAACAATAAAATATTTAAGAATAAGTTTATACAAAGAGATAAAAGACGTGTATACTGAAAACTACAAAACTTTACAGAAAAAAATTAAAGAACACTTAAACAAATGGAAAGACATCCCATGTTCATGAATTGGAAAACTTAATATTATTAAGATGATGGTACTGCCTGTGTTCATTTGCAAGGGCTGCCATGACAAAATACCATATTTTGGGTCACTTAAACAACAGGGATTTATTTTCCCACAATTCTGGGGCTTAGAAATTTAAGATCAAACTGTTAGCAGGTTTGTTTTCTGAGTCCTGTCCCCTTGGCTTGCGAATAGCTGTATTCACATAGTCTTTCCTCTGCATGGTCATATCCCTAGTGTGTCTCTGTGTGTCCAAATTTCCTCTTCTTATAAAGACTTGTCAAACTGGATTATGGCCCACCCTAATTGGTCTCATTTTAACTTAATCACCTCTCTAAAGGCCCTATATCTAAATACACCCACACTCTGAGGTACTGGGTGATTAGGGCTTCAACATTTATACTTTGAGGGAATATCAGCCCATAATAAGACCCAAAATGATATACAGATTCAATACAATCTCTATCAAATTTCCATTGGCAATTTTGCATACATAGAGAAACCCATCTTAAAACTGATATGGAATTTTCAAGGGCCCTAAATAGCCCAAACTATCTTGAAATAGAAGAACAAAGTTTGGGGTGCCCAAGTGGCTCAGTCAGTTGAGCATCTGACTCTTGTTTTTGGCTCACATCATGATCCTAGGGTCAGGGGATTGAGCCCCACATCAGGCTCCACCAGCATACTGTTTTGATTATTCTAGCTTTGCAGCTTTAAATTAGGAAGTATAAGTCCTCCAATTATGCTCTTTTCTTTTATTTTAGAGAGAGGGAGAGAGAGAGAGAGAGAGAAAGAGACAGAGTGCGGGCAGTGGAGGGGCAGAGAGAGAGACACAGAATCTGAAGCAGGCTCCAGGCTCTGAGCTGTCAGCACAAAGCCTGACGTGGGGCTCGAACTTGTGAAACTCGAGATCATGACCTGAGCTGAAGTTAGACGCTTAATTGACTGAGCCTCCCAGGTGTCCTTAGAGCATGTGACACTTGATCTAAGGGTCATGAGTTTGAGCCTCACGTTAGGTGTGAAGCCTATTTAAAAATAAAATCTTAACAAAAACCATAGTGAGATATCTCATCAGACCCATTAGAATATCTATAATAATTTAAGTAACAGGTACAACAGGGGTTGGTAAGGACATGGAGAAATTGGAACACTCATACATTGGTAGTAGGAAAGTAAAATGGTTCAGCTGCTGTGGAAAATAGTTTGGTGGTTCCTCAAAACGTTAAACATAGAATTACTATATCATCCAGCAGTTCCTTTCCTAGGTTATCACCCAAAAGAATTGAAAACATGCTCTCAAACAAGTACATGTACATGTATGCTCATATCAGTACTATTCACAAGCCAAAAAGTGAAAACACCTCAACTATTCATCAATGGATGAATAGATAAACAAATTGTGGTATATCCATTCAATGGGATATTATTCAGCCATAAAAGGATGAAATACAGATACATGCTGTGACATCTATGAACATGAAGAAACAGGTTAAGTGAAAATAGCCAGATACACAAGGCCACATTGCGTATGATTCCATTTATAGAAAATATTTGAAACAGGTGAATACAGAGACAGAATGCAGATTGGTGGTTACCAGGGACAAGGAAAAAGTAGGGAATGGGAAGCAATTGCTTAAGGGACCTGGTGTTTCCTTTTGTGGTGACAAAAATATTTTGGAGATAGCGATGGTATTTGTACAACATGGCGAATGCACTAAATGGTACCAAACTGTTCCCTTTAAAAGGGCTAATTTTATTTATGTGATTTTCACTTCAATAACATACATATAGTATGGTATTTACCAAGAATAAATATATAGCAGTAGAATATAACAGATGATTTAAATTATGTCTGATTATTGAAGAGATTTTTTAAAATGTTTTTATTTTTGAAGGAGAGAGAGAGAGAGAGAGAGAGAGAGAGAGCATGAGTGGGGGAGGAGCAGAGAGAGAGGGAGACACGAATCCAAAGCAGGCTCCAGGCTCTGAGCTGTCAGCAAAGAGCCTGATGCGGGGCTCAAACTCACGAACCGTGAGATCATGACCTGAGCCAAAGTTGGACACTTAACCAACTAAGTCACCCAGGCGCCCCTGAAGAGATTTTAATATGATACAAATGTCTTTCATTTTGATGGGAAAGCAATGTTGTTGTTGTTTTTTAACAAATGATTCTGGAAAAATTGAGTATGAAGATGAAATCAAATTTAAATCCCTACTTCACACCATATGCAAAAGTGAGTTCAAGATTAATAAAAATTACGTGTGGAAAAACCCAATTATTTAACTAAAAGAAAAATTAGAGAATATTTATTTTACTTTGGCATGGGAAGAACTTCTAAGCAAGAAAAAAAACCCCACAAAAGTCACAAAGGAACAGTTACATGAATGGACTATATAAAAATAAAAATTAATGGGGCACCTGGGTGGTTTAGTCGGTTGAGTGACCGACTTCAGTTCAGGTCATGAACTCACAGTTTGTGAGTTCGAGCCCTGCTTCCGCTCTCTGCTGTCAGCATAGAGCCTGCTTCAGATCCTCTGTTTCCTTCTCTCTCTGCACCTCCCCTGCGAGTGCTCTCTCTGTCAAAAAATAAAAAATAAACATTAAAAAAATTAAGGGTCACCTGGCTTGCTCAGTTGGTGGAGCGTGTGACTAGTGATCTCGGGATTCTGAGTTCAAGCCCCACATTGGGTGTAGAGATTACTTAAAAATAAAATCTTTATAAAAAATAAATAAAATAGGGGCACCTGGGTGGCTTAGTCGGTTAAGCGTCCGACTTCGGCTCAGGTCATGATCTCACAGTCCGTGGGTTCGAGCCCCGCCTCCGGCTGTGCTGACAGCTCAGAGCCTGGAGCCTGCTTCAGATTCTGTCTCTCTCTCTCTCTCTCTCTCTCTCTCTGCCCCTCCCCCTCTCTGTCTCTGTCTCTCAAAATAAAATAATAAAGACATAAAAATACATACATACATACATAAAAGTACAAATAAAATTTTTTCATAGCGCGCACATGGGTGGCTCAGTCGGTTAAGCATCCAATTTCGGCTTAGATGCTCAGTCATGATTTCACGGTTGGTGGGTTTGAGCCCTGCGTTGGGCTCTCTGCTATCAGCACAGAGCCCACTTCAGATTTTCTGATTGTCCCCCCACCCCCACCCCGCTCTCTCTCTGCCCCTCCCCTACTCTCTCTCTCAAAAATAAACACTTAAAAATTTGCCTAGCAAAAGATAATATGTATATATATTCAGAAAACAAACAATAGAGCAAAAAATTAGTTGCAACAGAATGACAAAAGATTTTATCTGCAATATACAGAAGTACTTAAAAACTTATAGGAAAAGGACCACACCAAAATTTTCAAAAAGGAGGGGCTCCTAGGTGGCTCAGTCCATTAAATTACCAACTTCTGCACAGGTTATGATCTCGGGGTTTATTATTTCACGCCCTGCATCTGGCTCTGCACTGACAGAGTCTCTCTCTCTCCCCTCCGCCTCTCCCCTACTTGTGCTTGTTCTCTCTCTCTCAAAAATAAATAAACTTAAAAAAAGAAGTGTTAAAAAAAAGAGAGAAAATTGCAAAGAGGAAATCCAAACGTTCAATAAACAGAAAGGATGCTCAACTTCATTAGTATGTTAATGCAAACTAAAGCAACAAAAAAACTAGTGCTTATCCCTTAGCGGACTGCCAGGAAAAAGAAGCTATGCGGTCTAGTAGCAGTGATGCTACCGTCCATAAAATGGAAACGATGGTACAGCTCTACCATCGCCCCCTCCTGGCTTAGAGAAGCTTCTGTGAAGGTGGAACCTCGAAGACTGAAACATAGGGTCCGGAACGCCCAGGCTGAAGCCAGGGCAGCCATGTTGGTTACGGGAGGCAGGGAGACGTCGTGACCGCGGCCATTTTCAGTTAGGGCAGGAGCGGACTTCCGGTCACCATCTTGAATGACAGCGGAGGCGGAGCTCTGACTGACATGTTCTTTACGGGCCGGGCCCCAGGGGCACCTCCCCGGGAGCGGGTGAACGCTAACCGCGGCGTGCGGAGGCCCGCAGCCGTAGCCCCGCCCCCGGCTCTGGGCTCCACCTCTTGGCCCCACTTCCGCCGAGCGAGAGTCTTTCGGCGTCGCTGCCGTAAGTCGGGGAGGAAGTTTGCCGCATCACGGAAGATGGCGGCCGCGGCGGTGAACGGGGCGCCCGGCGCCTCGGGCTCGGGGCCTGCGGCGGCCTCGGGCGCGGTCCTGCAAGTCGCGGCCGGCATGTACGAGCAACTTAAGGGCGAGTGGAACCGCAAAAGCCCCAATCTTAGCAAGTGCGGTGAAGAGCTGGGCCGTCTCAAGGTAGGCTTCGGCAGGGGCCTCTACGAGGGGCCTTGACCCAGGCGAGTTCCCGGCCTCGGGCGAGACCAGGGCGGGCAAGGGATCCAGCAGGGTGAAGGACTCGGGACGGCCAAAGTGCGGGCTTACAGGGGTGAAGAAGTGAGAGGGGTTTGGAACGGAGTAAATGCCGGCCCACTGGGCGGGGGGTGGGGGGAGGTGTGATGGCAGTGTTATGATACAACCGAGTGAAAGGTTAACATTTTGGTGTTCGGAGGCCTAGCTGGCTGGAGTGGCGGGATGGGAGTACCGGAGTTTTTCCCGTGATGGGTTCTTGACGAGATCGAGTGGGGAATGAGCGCTGGACAGGGTGATGATGAAAGAAGCCTGAGCTGCGGGGTGTATGGTTAGACCAGACCAAGTCAGGATCAGAGATCTGGAGCTTAGGGACGCAGCTGTGGGGATGGGAGGGGGCGGCTGAGTTTTGAGGACAGGACTGAACCTAGAAAAAATACTCTTTTAGAAGAGGACCAGAATGGGGCTCAGGGTGCTTCAGACCAACCGTGTTTGGGAAAGAGTGCAGTATTATGGGCTGGACCAGGTCCCTGGGTGAGGTGTGTCGGATCAGAAACGACGTGTGGTCTGGGCTGTGGGGGGAGGTTAGCTCCCCTCCCTCCCTGGTGTAGATTTGGGGGTGGATGGGACTTGATAGAATGTGGAAAAGGTCTAACAAGAACCGAAGGTGCTAGTGCCCCCCCCCCCACCTTGATTCCATGGAGTGAGGCGTGGGGTGGGTCTCCTGTTTACCTAGTGGGGCTGTTAATGATTGTAACATGAGGTCGTCCTAAATGGGCACTCAGTGTGCCCGGCCCTGTTCTGAGTGCTTTATGAGGACCGACTCCTTTAAAACTCAAAACAAGCTTCTGAGTCAGGGATGATGATTAGGTCCATTTCCTAGGTGGGAAAACTAAGGCTTAGAAAAGGTAAGTAACCTGTTCTGAAGTCCCGTCTTTGTCCTTCCTTCCTTCCTTCCCTGCTCTCCTTGTCAGCTGGTTCTGCTGGAGCTCAACTTCTTGCCAACCACGGGGACCAAACTGACCAAACAGCAGCTCATTCTGGCCCGTGAGTGTCAACTGGGGTTGGTGGGGGGTGATGGGAGGAATGGTGGTCAGGAGAGGGACTCAGTCACCTCCTGAGAGCCTGCCCTGTCACCCACAGGTGACATTCTGGAGATTGGGGCCCAGTGGAGCATCCTGCGCAAGGACATCCCCTCCTTCGAACGCTACATGGCCCAGCTCAAATGCTACTACTTTGATTACAAGTGAGGATGGGTCCTGCCCCTCGTTGGGTGGGGGCAGGGTGTTATGTGGTAGGCTTTTCTTTTTCTTTTTTTTTTTTTAAGTAATTTTCTACACCCCTTGTGGAGCTTGAACTCACAACCCCTGAGATCAGGAGTCGCGCGCGCTCCACCGACAGAGCCATGCAGGTGCTTTTTTATGTCACTGCTGCTCCAGCCACTCAGGTCATCTCCCTTTGCCTGGGAACTCCGTTTGCCTCGCCCTGTCTCCAGAGGCTGCAGGGTCAGGTGGTTGCCCTGGGTGTCCTTATCCTGGGATTGTTCCATCCAGGCTCTGTTGGCCTCCAGTCTGTTCCCTTCTCCACATTCCCACACTACGTTTCCACTCCCCACTGTCGCCACTGTCACCTTTCACCCGCCCTGGCTCCAGCCTTGCCCCCTTGGGTTCAACCCCCAGGGCAGCCAGTAGAATCTTTGTGTCACTAAAATTGGACCAAGGTCAGGACCCTACTTGGGACCTGTGATGGCTCTCCATAGCCCTCAGGCTCCAGACTGAACGCTTTCATGTGGCCTCCGATGCTGTGTCAGCCCTGACCCCTCTGACTGTGCCTCCCCCCATCCTGCCCCTGTCTCTCCCACTGGACCCCTGAAGGCAGAGGGGCCGGGGCCACCGCTGTATTCCGGTACTGCCTAGCCTGGGGCCCAGAGCAGGGGCTGGCAGGATATGTGTTGAATATAAAACTTAATGATTTTTAACTCAGTGGTGCCTGCGTGGAGTAATGATGAAGAATTTGACACCAGGGGCGCCTGGGTGGCTCAGTCGGGGGAAGCATCTGACTCTTGAGCTCAGCTCAGGTCGCCGTCTTGCTGTTCGTGGGATCAAGCTCCAAGCATGCTTGGGAGTCTCTCTTTCCCTCTGTCTCTCTGCCCCTCCCCTGCTTGCACTCTCCCTCAAAATAAGCAAAAAAAAAAAAAAAAAAAAAAGAATTTGACACCAGAAGTCGGACAAACCTGAGTTTGAATGTCATTTTACCACTTGTGCTTATGTGATCTTGTGCAAACGAGGCTCTGTTGTCCCCCTTAAAGGAAGAGCGATAATTCTGAATATAATAATCGTAGCTAACACATATACAGTATTTATTTTAGCCAAGTACTTTGCTGATCACTTTACTTGGATTAAGTCATTTAATTCACTTAACCCTTATTTGTTTGACACACTTTCTATGAGATGGATGCTGTGGTAGTACTCATTTTACAGTTGGGGAAACTGAGGCTGAGTCACTCTACTGAAGTAAAGTCACTCGTTGGGCCCATATGACTTGTGACTTCATGCCTCTCTTGACTTCAGTTTCACCTGAACACCCAGGCCCCGATACTTCTCCAGGGAGGCAGCACAGGGCAGTCATCTGGGTCCCTGGAGCCTGGAGTAGGCGGGGCTCCTAGGCACTGAAGCCTTCCTCACCTTGTTTCCCCCACCCTGGTCCACAGGGAGCAGCTCCCCGAGTCAGCCTACATGCACCAGCTCCTGGGCCTCAACCTCCTCTTCCTGCTGTCCCAGAACCGGGTGGCTGAGTTCCACACAGAGTTGGAGAGGCTGCCTGCCAAGGACATCCAGACCAATGTGTACATCAAGCATCCTGTGTCCCTGGAGCAGGTGAGGCTGGGAATGGGGAGGGGCAGGTCTGAAGGCGGTGGTGCGGGCACACACATTTGGGAAGATTTCCTGGGGGAACGGGCAGGATTCATCCGTCGTTGACTCATTTGCTCAATTTGTCCGGCAGCTGTTGAGCCCTAGCCACGTGCCAGGCACTGTGGTTGGTTTTCAGACTGTACTGCAACCAAAACAGGCTGAAGTCCGTGATCTGGCGGGCATGGCATTCAGATGAGGAAGCAGACAGTACATTAAAAGATGAAGTTACCTATGTGGTCTGTCAGGTGTGAAGTTCTGTGGAGAAAAAGTAGCAAGGAGGGTGGTGAGTCGGGGCAGGGGTCAATTTTTTACACGGGTGGTCAGGGAAGGCCTTGCTGCAAAGGGGAAATTCGAGGAAGACTTGAAAGGGGTGAAGAACCCAGCCATACGGACGTCTGGGGGGAACGTGGTCCTGTACAGGGAGCAGCCAGTCCAACGTCCAAAGGCAGAAACATGCGTGGCGTGACTGAGGGAACGCAAAGAGGCCAGTATTTCTAGAACGAGGTGAGCATGGTCGGGGAAGAGCCAGAGGACCTGAGGTTAGGAAGGAGTGCCTAGAGCTGAGGTCTCCTGGGAGGATTTTGCTGTGCGGGGGAGGATGGGAGGGAGCAGTTACGCGGGCAGCACAGCTTGAGCAAAGGAGTGGAGGAATGAGCTTGGATCCAGCTCTGTCTCTCCTGTGATTGGAGAATAGATAATTAGCTACCGGTCCAAGGCAGGTTGGAGAAGGAGTGTGTGTGTGCGTGTGTGTACGTGTATAAACCAGGGAGGGCTTCCTGGAAGAGGAGGTGCCCAGTCTGCCTGGGGCATGCATGACTGTATGGCAAAGGGTGTTCTAGCAGAGGAGATTATGAAGGCACTGGGGATGTGGTGAGGCCTCAGCTGCTAGCCCCTGTGCTACCCCTTCCTCATCCTCTTTTCCTCCCCCCCCGCCCAGTACCTGATGGAGGGCAGCTATAACAAGGTGTTCCTGGCCAAAGGCAACATCCCTGCCGAGAGCTACACCTTCTTCATTGACATCTTGCTGGACACTATCAGGTGTGTGAGGGGCCAGGGTCCTGTGGGGTTCGGAAAGAGCTTGGACTGCGGTGTCAGGAGGCCCCAAGTTGAATCCCGTTCTGGCCGTTGGGGAAGCTGGGCATATCGGTTCTCCTTGTCTGTGAACCGGAGCTTGTCACGTCATAAGATTGTGGGAAACAGCCCTCATCTCACTCCGGGCCTTTGAGCCACGTGCCCGCATGTGTCAGATCCAGGCGTGGGCTTGGCACCCGGACAGCGCTCCGCAGACGAGCGAGCTACCTGCCGTCGGAGTGCTGCAGCCCATGAGGCATGTGACCTCAGCTCAGCTCACCCAGACTGGGCAGCCCTCAGCTTCCTCTTCCTTAGAACGGGGCCACGTAGGCCCACTAGCCCCTCGGCAGTTGCTGCGTGCACAAGTGACATCGCACGGGCGGGTGGGTGTGACATTTCCACGATTATTCCTCGAGGAATAAAAGGGTTCAGGTGGTGGCGGAGCTAGTTCATGGAGGCAGAGTGCCAGACTGAGATGGGTTTCCATTTCTTGGATGGCAAAACCGAGCCCAGAGAGGTGGTAGGAGTGAAGAGGGGATTTAATGAGTTTAGGTTGATTGCAATTAAGAAATATTTTGGCTCTCCAGAATGAACAGGGAGTAACATACTGAGTGTCTGCTTACCTACCACTTGGTCCAAGGATAAAATGCCTCGGAAATGGGTGCACACACTCCCTGTCACTGGTTTTGCCCCAGACCTAATTCCTCCTTCCATTCCACGATTTGATCCTTTGCTGTTTTCTACTTCACTGTTGATCTTGGTACCTCTTAACAGTGGTAGCAAGGAACCCTCTCAGGGTCAGATCTAGAAATGGGGTGCAGCACCCTTGTGTGTGTGTGTGTGTGGTGGGGGGAGGTGTTCTCTAAAGAGACCCCTCACGTGAATCCCAGGCCAGGTTTCAGACAGCCTGAAGTCCTCATGGCTGGGAGTGGGATTCAGAGTATGGGGCCAGGAATCCGAGAGATCTTCGCCTTCCTGTGGCCCTGGCTTTGCCATGCTGGTCAGGCTACTCCCCCTTCTCCAAGCCTTGATTAGACAGGGCAGGTAGCATGTTCCAGCCATCAGTGCTGAACTGAAGGGTCAGAGCTCGCTCACGTCAGGCCGGGAGGACAAGGCCTGCAGAGGTGACTGTGCTCAGTAATGAGAGCCTCGTCTTTCCCCAGGGATGAGATTGCGGGGTGCATCGAGAAGGCCTATGAGAAAATCCTTTTCACCGAGGCCACCCGGATCCTCTTCTTCAACACACCCAAAAAGATGACGGACTACGCCAAGAAGGTGGCTGGGGCATAGGGCAGGGGGCCGCGGGGTCAGGGGTGTGCTCACAGCAGGGTGGGATGGCCGAGAGGGGCCCTGGAGCAAGATTGCGCAGGTTGAAATCCAGCCGTGTGACCTCAGGCCGGTTGCTGAACTTCCCTGAGCCTCAGTTTCCTGATCTGTAGAGTGGAGCTAGAACTTAACACGTGGGATGAGCACAGCACCTGGCATGAGGTGGAGGCGGCCGCCGCCGTGCGGTACCTGCTGAGCTGCGCTCCTGTAACAGAATTTTGGAGGTTGCAGCTTTTCTCCACTAGACTGGGCCTCACTTGGCCTGGGATATTTATGCAGGAGCAGTGTTCCTGGAGGTGGCTTGTGCGTGTGGTGTAGTGACCCTGGTCACGGAGCAGGGTCAAGAGCAGAGTGGAAGAGGTGAAATTGAACTTGAACGATGGTGACAGCTGATCTTTAGTGATCGTTTAGTCTGGGCCAAACACTTCTCAGTGCTTTAGAGGTGTTGATTCACTGAATCCTCGTAGCAGACCCAGAGAGGTGTGTGATCCGAGTCCATGTCTCAAACATGGAGAAACTGAGGCACAGAGAGGTGAAGTTACCGGTCTAGAGTTGTGCGGGTGGAGTGGGGTTGGTGAGGAAAGTGAGCCAGGCCCACGTCGGTAAGTGCCGGCTCTGTGGGGTGGGGAAGGAGCCTGTGTGATCACCCCACCCACCTGTCATCCTTCCCTTTCTGCAGCGAGGGTGGGTTCTGGGCCTCAACAACTACTACAGCTTTGCCAGCCAGCAGCAGAAGCCAGAAGATACCACCATCCCCTCCACGGAACTGGCCAAACAGGTCATCGAGTACGCCCGGCAGCTGGAGATGATCGTCTGAGCCACCAGGCGCTGGGGTGGGCAGGGCTTGCATTATTTAAAGCAGTTGCAGTGCAGGGTTCCCCCCAATAAAGGTGGATCGACATTCTTTCTTCTAGGCCCTTGTCTCCCCGGGCGGAATGGTGGGGAGACAAGTTCCTTATCTCTGAAGAACTTAGAAGTGTGGGGGCCCTGTGGGGTCTGAGACAACCCTCTGTTGAGTCAGCCTCTGTCCAGTGGCCATTGCTCAGGGCCTCAAGACAGCTGCCCACTGCAGGGGCCCAGTTGCAGAAGGAGCACAGGTCCCCGGCAGAAGCACTGTAGCAGCCAGCTGTGGACACACGGGGGGCCAGGCCAAGGCATGAGTTTTTCAGCGAAGGGGGTGAAGCATCCAGGTTTAAAAAATGTTTGCAATTAATTAAACCATTTTGTTACATGACCTACGAAATGGAACCCGTTTGTGGGCTACTGGTTTGAGACCTGTGGCACCATTGGTATGGGCCCTGGCCTGGGATTGCCCTGCGCCCCACCCTTCCTCAGCCAGTGCTGTGACTTATGACCTCCCGTACCGCCCCCAGCCTGTGTTTCCTGCCTTGAAGTTCTCAAGAAGGTATTCTAAGGCCGAGTCCAGGTCTGGCTGATCCATTTGTGGGACGTGGGATTTTCAACAAAGGCTTCCAGAGTCCGCTTTCCCCGCTGTAAGAGGAATGATCACTCCTGCTTTCCAGAGTGATTTGTGCTGTACATCTGAACTTGGCACCAGATGAGCTCATCTGGAGCTGATGGGGTTAAGGGTAACGAGACTGTCTCCCCTCTGGGCCCATCAGTGCGCATGCTGGATCAGTGGAACCTCCCCTCTGTTCCTGCTGTTCTGGGCCCAGTGTCCCTGTGTCTAGGATGTGCTTGCTGTCATGGAGACCTCTGCCCTCCCCACCCCATCCCTGTGACCCTAAGCAAGTGACTGACAGGTAGCTAGACATCTGGATGGTTATTTTATTGTCAAGGAGGGGGAGGCAGAGGGCACTGAGCAGACTGGACTCAGTTAGAATGGGTGGCCTGCAAATCGTAGTGCTCCAGCCCGGCCACCAGGGAGCCAGCCAGCTTGATGGTGGCAACCCAGGGCGGCTCACTCAGGTGGTTGGTGGGCGTGCTCAGCCTAGGGGGAGGGTAGAATCAGCAGGGCAGGGCCAGGGGACCAGGCCCTTATCTCTTCTAGCTTTCACTTTCCCCAGCTGTATGAGGGGCCATGTCTGAAGATCACAAAAGCAGTCTAGGGCAAGGCTGTATCCATTTAAATTTAAGAAAGGGGGCTAAGGGTTGGTGCTTCTGTGTTCTGAGCATCCCCCAACCCGTCCTGCCTCCACTGGCCCCCAAGGGGTCCGGAGCAGAGGATCTGCCAGAGATTTAAGAGTCTCAGGAGCCAAGGTCAGATGGAGCTTGATGACCAGATCTTGAAAGTGTGTGTGTGTGTGTGTGTGTGTGTGTATAGAGGGTATAACTGAAGGATGTCCTCTGTCTCCTCTGGCACCGGGGCATCAGTGCCCTCTGGCTGCCAAAGCCTTGTGTTCTGGAGTCCAGAGAAGAGGCTGGAGGGGTCAGGAGTGTGAGGAGGTAGGCCAGGACTTCCTTTGGAGGTGTGCCTTCATCTCCTCTGCCCCTCTCCCTGAAAAGCTTGGGACATGGTCCTTCTTGGTGCCCTCAGGTCAAGGCCTTGAATAGGGTCAGGACAGCTGGTACCAGCTTCCCTCCCTGATGGCTCCAGAAGGTCGCAGGGCCCAGGGTCAGCTTGGGGATCTGACTACCAAGAGGTTGGGCCTAGGTGTTCCCTCTCCCTTGTCATGGGTCAGTATGGTGTCAAGTTTCCTCTTGGTCCCCAGGGATTGGAGCTCAGCTGGCTTTGAGATACAGCCAAGGGGGAGGGGTCTAAATGGGTCTCTATCCAGGGAGGTCGGGTTCAGGACTTAAAGAGGTATTCCCTCCCCTCCCTACTCCCTGACGACCTCCCCTCACCAGGCAGACACGTTGCGTGGTAGACGGCGATGACGCGGCTGGTGGCGGCAGTAACACTTGCAGGGACAAGAGTTGAGCACCTGGAAGGGCGGCCAGTGGCGTGCGGCGCTACCGGTGTTAGCCATCCCTGCTGGAGGAGCCCCGCCGCCACCACCGCCTCCACCGCCGCTGTCAGTCACGGTGGCTGCAGTACGTTCGCGAGGACCATCTCCGGGGGCGCCATCCTCGCGGGTCGCAGCCCGGGCTGCGCGGGGACCCTTGTTCCTGCGCGTGCGGACCTTGTTGGGCGCGGGCACAGGCAGCGTTGGCTCCGCTATGGTGGGAGCTGGAGCCGGGGATGGGGCCTGGGCCTGGTCGGCAGCCAAGGCGAGGGGCAGAGTGGGAGCCGGGATGGGAGCCAAGGCCGACTCCAAGTGGACCGGGCCTGGAGTGGGAGGGCGGGCCACGGGCAGCGGCGTTGGCTGGAGCGCGGGAGGCTGCGGTGTGGGCGGTGGCGCGGGAGGAGGCGTGGGTGGTGGCGTGGGCGGCGGCGGCGGCGGCAACTCCTGTGGGCCTCCCGGCCCGGGGCTCACAGGCTCGCCATTGGTGGGCGCCGGGAAGATGAACATAGGCGGCGCCAGCAGGGCTGGTGCAGGCTTCCGGGGCCCGGGAGCTGGGTGCGTGTGCCCTGGCGGAGGCGGTGGAGAGCCCCAGGGCCCTGAGAGCGCGGCCGCGCGCCGTCGGGGCGCCCCGACACTGCTGCCGGCTCCATTGAAGCGGAAGTGGCGTTCAGGGCCATCGGGAGGGCTCACCCAGTCAAATTTGGGCTTCGAGCCTGGAAAGGTGGTGTAGGGTGGCGGCGGAAGGGTCCTGGCATGGGACACAGGCGCCGAGGGGGGTCCGGAACACCCCTCGCCGTCTCCACCGCCTTCTGCTTCCTGAGTCCCCCGAGGGAACTCTCCCGAGGGTCTCGCCGTCCCAGGAGCCAGGGACCCCTGCTTCAGGACTTCGGCGTAAGAGATGGAACCCGAGGCAGCGGAAAAGAGTCCTCCGCCTCCGCCGCCCCCGAGCGAGGCTTTGGCAGCTAAGGGACTCGACGCTGCCGCAGGGGTCAAAGGGGGCCCCGACTTGAAGGTGACTTTACACAGCAGGCTCAGGCCGGACTCGGAGACCGCCGGCCGGGCCATTTCGCCCTCGCCTGCTTGGCGAGGTGCCCCTCTACGGGCTCCGCCGGCCGTCGGGGCCTCGCTGCTGTACCCGACCTGGCTTTCTGTGGGAGTTGTGGCGGGTGTGGCCAGAGCAGGAGTGATTCTGTGGTTCGGGGGCTGCCGGTCGGAAGGTGGCGGTGGTGGCGGCTTCCGCGGCGCCAAGGGCCGCGGAGTAGGGGGTGGGGCCCTCGGGACAGAGTCGGGGACCTCTCCAGTTAGTTGCCGGGGCGGCGGCGGCAGCGGACGAAGGCTCGGAGGATCGCCCTGGCCGCGATGGCTCGCCTCCAGCAGACCGCGGATCCGGGGCACCGGAGTGCCCGTGGGTTTTCGCCACTTAGACGGCGCGGGCAGCAGGGTCCCCACGGGGGGCGGGGGTGGTGTGGAGACCGCGGCCGCAGCCGCCTCCTCCGAAAGGGGCGTCACTGGCGAGGGCAGGTCTAAGGTCAGGGGCAGGGGCGAGGGTGAGGCCTGGGGCTCCGGGGGTACCAGGATTCCCGGGGGCGCGGAGCTGCCAGGGAACCAGACGCCCAGCCCGCGAGCCAGGCGCATGGCCGGGGAGGAGGGGGTCACCTCTGGCTCCACCAGGGACGTACGGCGGGAGTCAGAGGAGCGGTCCGAGGCCTGCTCTTTTCGGGAGCCCCCGCCCGCGGACGGCTCCGACTGCACGTTCCCCATTTTTGACGGAGGTCGGGGACTGTGATCAGAAAAACTTTCTCCAGTCAGTCCGCCAAAACTGTGGGGACTCCACGAGGCTGACTATTTGGTCCTACCCGTCCGCACCAGACCCTCCCCTGTGTTCCAAGATCCGCTCAGGCACTAGTCTCTCACTAGTCTCTAGCTGCATTCCTGTTCTCTGATTCTCACGCTCAACCTTTCTTCGCCATCGCCCCATTCAGCTGCCGTCAGGCCTTCTCCCTCATGGCCCCGTTCAGCTGCTATTTAGACAACTTAGGCTCGATCCTCTTAGTGTACTAAGATTCAGTCCCGGTCCCCCCACCCCACCCCCACCCTGGCTTGTCCCTCAGGTCATATCCCTACGCTCTGACCATGTCCCCGGTCTCCAGGCTCCAAGACACAGGTCTTGCCCGTTTTCCTGCCAGTCACTCGGGCCACAGCATTGGGGATGATTGTGCTCAGTAGCCTACAAAGCCTGCAAGGAGTTCAAACTTCTCTCGAGGCCCAGGCCCCGCCCCTGCTCTCTGGTCCCGCCCCCGATTGTGTATCGGGCCTCATTCTCCCCGCCCCGGTCCCGCCTCGCCTCCGCGGTATTCTTGTATTGTTAACCCTTCAGTCCTCACCACTAACCCTCCGATCCCTCTCTCTGTGTCGATCATTTGAGTCTCGCCCTCTTCCCAGGCAGCGGCAGATCTTCGGGCCTCTCTCCTAAACTTTTCGCGCTCCTGGTCTACCAGCCGCCTTCAACACTCAAGCCCCACCCCTTTCCCCAAGCTCCGCCCTGGCCCCGCCTTCGCCCAGAGGTTCCCACTCACCGACTTCTCCAGCCGACCAAAGTTCAGACCGCGGCCCCCTGGGCCCAGGGCAGGGCGGGGAACGGCCGTAGCAGAAAATAACCGAAAAGAACGGGGGTGAGGCGGGTGATGGCAAGTGGGCGAGACAGCGAGGGCGGACCCCGAGATCTAGGCCCCGCCCCCGAGCTCGAGGCCCCTCCCTCCTGTGAGCCAGCAAGAGGCCAGCCCCTTACGAACCTGGATCTCCCTTTGAAATATTCTGCTGTCTTCCTCCCCGCCCCCAGGCCGTGTAGCCCTAGGCCCCACCCCTTTAGAACGTTGTCCTTAGCTCCTCCCCTTTATAAATGCTCCGCCCCTCTTCGTTATTCCCTCCCTCGAAGCCCCGCCCATTACGGACACCGCTACGTAGCTCCTCCCTTTAAGCGCTCTCATGTGCCCCGCTCATAAGGCAATTTACTTCTAAACTCCACCCTTTTAGGACCCCCACTGCATCTCTTCCCAAGACCCTCTCCTTCCTCGGGCCTGCCTAGAAGGCCCAACCACCGTGGGCCCGCCCCTTCCATGACGCAAGCGCTTGTCCGCGCCCTCGGCGTCCTCACCGACTCTCCTTCCCAAGGCCCTCCGGCCCCGCCCCCTTGCGAAGGCTCCCTTCTCGCCCCACCCCTTTTCAACCCTACCAGGTAGTCAGCCCCTCCCATTTCGAACCCAAAGAGAAGACCCTCACCGCTTTAGAACCCTGAGACCAGGCCATGTCCCGGACCCTTCCCCACGTCCTCAGGGATCAGTGGCGCGGATGGGTGGGAAAGTGGGGGATCCTCTCTGGGTCCTGAGAAAATGGGGGCTGGGGGGCTCTTCGCTGGAGTCAGTGGCGGTCTCTAGGACCCAGCGGGCAATTACGCCCGCCTCGCGCTTACCCCTCCCCCAAGCCGCCCCCTCCCCCTCACCCATCTTCCAGGTTCCCCCTCCCTCCCCCGTCGCCCCGGCTCCCGGTGCCCGTCTCTAGCGCCGCCGGAGCCAGCGAGGGAGCCGAGCGAACAGGAGGAAGAGGAGGAGGAGGAGGCCAAGTCGCCGCCGCTCGGAGCCCGGCCGGAGCCTCCCAGGCAGGTGCCAAGGGGGGCGAGGGGGCGGGGGCTGACAGACTGCCTGTCCCGGTGAGGGGGCGGCTAGGACCGCGCTGCGCCTTCTGCCCACCGGGGCGCCCCCCAGACCGCGGCTGGAAGGACAAGGGGTTGGGGGCCCCTAAACTGCGCGGCAGCCATTTGGGGTATCAGTCTCCATTTGGGGGCCTGGACTTCTCCGAGGACGCCCCATTCATAAAATTCCGAACTGGACCCCCACCATTGAGGAACTCTGGGGACCACTCCCCCAGGGAAATAGATGTATGGGGAGCATAGGGCATTCAGAAATCCCGGCGTCCCATCCCAGCTAGGCCCTGGGGGACCCCTGCCCTCTTTCTCTGCTTCACCTGTTGTCGGGGGAGGCGGGCGGACAAAGGAAGCAGCATCACGTGACTGCTCATTCACAAAATCCCATCCCATTGAGAAAAGGGGGCTGGGGGCGCTGCGACCGCCCCTTACCCTCCCGAAGGGCTGGGGAAAACCGGCAGCCTGCAGGTGGGGGAAGGGGCTAGAGCTCGCCGCCTGGGTCTCTAAGGTTGAGACGCCAGGGTCCCTGCGGTAGGTGGTAGTGAGGGGATGGACGCTGATCTCGATTACTGGGCGGAGGGCTACGTCCCCTGAGCTGGGGGGCGGGGTAAAATGGTTCTGAAGGATGCTGGGGCGGGGAGGGGGAGGAGGAGGGATCAGTTCTCCACCTCCCCTCAGTCTCTCTCCCTTGCCTTCCCTCGGCTGGGACCTGAGGGAGCTGGCTTGATTTTTGTGAATGAAATGCACTCTGGTTGTGTCTCGGTCGTCCGTTTCTGGCTTCCTCTGCCTCCATCTCCCTTTCGGCCTCTCTCTGGCCATTTCTGGTTCTCTCCCTGCTCCCTGCCCATCTCCCGTTGCTGGGTGACTCAGTGAGCTTTGCATCCGGTCTCATTCATAAATCCGGGAAGGGGTGGGGGGGAAGAGAGCCTGGGTTTCTCACCCAGCCAGTGGCCTGGGCAGCCGACCGTGGAGGCAGTGTAGGGGGATCTGGAGCTGAGTTGATGGGCTCTAAGAAAATACATATGCGCAGGCACCCAGCTGTGAGGGGGGAAGATGGGTGGGGCTGTGGGAATGTGCTGAGGGATGAGAAGGAGACTGGGTTGATAGGGGAAGAGCAGGGAGGGGGAAGGGAAGTGGAAAACCAGGGCTATGGGGGTCAGGATGGGAATGATGGGGAAAGGGATGAAGGTGGGTGTGGAGAGAAAAGGTAGATACGGAGAAGGTAAGCAAGGGAGAAAAGAGATGGCATGAGGAAGAAAGAAGCCATGCTGGAAGAAGGTGGGCATGGGGCTTGTGAGGGGGTGAGAGGCAGGGAAGGTAAGGGAAGGTGAGAATCGGGGCCTGAGGGTGCAGTGGATCCAGATGTGAGGGATGAAGAGGGGAGATGAGGCGTGGGGCCAACACTGAATGGCAGAGCGGGATCAGAGCTCACTGACTATGTCGTCCCTGTCTCCCCAATTCCTGCAGGTACATGGTTCAGGTCCGAGCCGTGGTGATGGCCCGAGATGACTCCAGTGGGGGCTGGCTGCCTGTGGGGGGCGGGGGCCTCAGCCAGGTGAGCGTTTGTCGGGTCCGAGGGGCCAGGCCCGAGGGGGGGGCCCGCCAGGGGCACTACGTCATCCACGGGGAGCGCCTTCGGGACCAGAAAGTGAGCCACCCTGGGGCGTGGGGGTAGGGTGGGGGCATGGGGAAGTAAGGGGCTGGGGCTGGGAGTGCAGAGGTGAGGTCAGGTCATCTCCCAGCCCAGAATCAACCCGGGGTGTGGGATGTGGTTTGGAAGTGAATACCTGTCTTATGGGTAAGGACTGGGAGTTCGGGGAACATCTGGGGTATTTAGCGGGTCCTGTCCACTGCCATCGCCTCGCAGCCTCCTCACTGGTCTTGTCCTGCTCCTGCTCTGTCCCTCAACCGCAGTCCGTTCCACTGGGGCCCTGCTGACCCCTGACTCAGATCATGTCCCTCCTCCGCTCAGAACCCTCTTGTGGCTCCATCTTGTTCAGAGATCCTTACCAGGAGGTCCTACACCACTGGCCCCTGTCTGCTCTAAGTATATGGAGGCATGTTGTTGGGGGGACCATCCGGAAGTGTCAAATAGAGTTCCCAGCCCTGTATGTGGGTTCAGCAGGAATATTCTGGGCTGTCTGGCATGATTTGGAAGGATGATATCAAAGTTTCAGCTGGGGATGTAGTAGAAAGACTTGGATTGTTTGAAAAGGCTTGGGGGATGGGTTGCATTTCAGAGCAGAGGTCAGAGGGAACAACATAGGGGGATTTGAAATGGTGTGAAGGAATACAGTGATGTTGGGCCAGGAGATGGGGAAACATCTAGGGTGTTGACCAGCATCTGTGGGGAAATCTATGGGAGTTTGATGAGAATTTTGGGGTAGTGTTTTGGGAGATTATTGGGGCATCAGAAGGAGATTCATAGTAATATTTTGAGATGTTCAGTAACATTTGGGGGGGTATTATAGAGTCAGAAGGAGGGATGTTGGGTTATCAGAAGGGGGTATTAGGAAAATGTAGAGATCAAGGGGTTGGGGGAAATATTGGAGTATCAGAGGTGTGCTCAATAAAATTGGGGAGCAATGTTGGGGTGTTGATCAGGGTTCAGGGGTCCACCTAGGACTGAGAAATGAAGTTTGTGGGATGCTGAAGTATGCAGCTAGCCTGAGGGTTAAGAGGAAGACACAGGCCTGTCTGGAAGGGGGTGTCTGACCTGCGTCCTTCCTGCCCCCTCAGACCACCTTGGAGTGTACCCTGAGGCCAGGCTTGGTTTACAACAAGGTCAACCCCATCTTCCATCACTGGAGCCTGGGCGACTGCAAGTTCGGGCTGACGTTTCAGAGTCCCGCAGAAGCTGATGAGTTCCAGAAGAGCCTGCTGGCTGCATTGGCAGCACTGGGGCGAGGTGAGAGGGTACTGGAGGATGGGGTGGAGTGGGGGCAGATTCTGGAGCCTGGCCTGGGGAACTCACTATCCGCCTCTCTCCTTGCCCCAGGCTCGCTCACCCCCTCTTCCTCCTCCTCTTCCTCCTCCCCTTCCCAGGATACTGCAGAGACTCCCTGCCCTCTGACGGTGAGTCTCCAGGATGCAGCTCTGCTGGGTGGGGAGGGGGGGAGGGGGGGAGGTGTCTCTATCCTACAAACATTCTTGAGCATCTCTTGTATATCAGGCACCGTGCCACATGCTGGGGACAACAAACCTGGGCCCAAACTGTCAGTGTCAACTTAATGCCAGTTATCCTCGTTTTCCCATTCTGTCGTGGGTCACACATTCATTCAAGGGTATTTATTGAGCACCTTCAGTAGTAGTGTTTTAGGCACTGGGGACACATCAGTGAACAAAACAGAGTCCCTTTCCTCGTCGAGCTTCTATTCTAGTGTGGAAAGGCAGAAATTTTTTGAAAATTTATTTTAGAGAGAGCAAGTGAGAGAGAGAGAGCATGCACACACGAGCTGGGGAGAGGGGCAGAGGGAGAAAGAAGAGAATCTTAAGCAGGCCACACACTCAGTGTGGAGCCCCACACGGGGCTCGATCTCATGACCCTGGGATCATGACCTGAGTTGAAATCAAAAGTCAAACGCTCCACCGACTGAGCCACCCAGGCACCCCAAGGCAGACACATTTTTTTTTTTAAATAAACTCTTTTACAGTGAACAAATTAATGACAAGTCCAGCCTTCTAGTTATTCAGGGTACAAACCTTGAAATCATACTTGACTTTTCTCCTTTTTTATGCTCCTTATCCAATCTGTCATCAAATATTGGCTTCACTTTCAAAATGATTAGAATCTGCTTCCAACCTGGTATTGTCCAGCCTCATCTCCCAACTAGAACATCTCACCAGCCTCCTATTGTCCACTGCCCCCCCGCTCCTATTCCCGACTGCCTGGATGTTCCCCCACACACAGCCAGAGAGACCCTCTTGATATCTAAGTCAGATCATGGCCATTCCTCTAGTCAGAACCCTTCCAGAGCTCCATCTGCCTCAAGGTAAAGGAAAAGCCCCCAATCCTCCGTTTTGCTCACTCTGTTCCAGCCACACTAGCCTCCTCACTGTTATTCCAACACAGCAGACATATTCCTGTCTCAGGGCCTTTGCACGGGCTGTTCCTTCTGTCTTGGAATACTCTTCCCCAAGTTTCCACATGGCTCGTCCCCTTATTTCCTTCAGGGTTTTCGCCTTTCCTGAGTAAGCTGTTTAGAAATTGTGTCTCCCAATGCTCCTTATCCTGGTCTAATTTCCCCCCCATCTTCTAAGATATTTCCCTTACTTCCTTTCTAAATAGACAATTTTCTTATCTGTTAGCGTATTGCCTCTCTCCTGTGCTAGAATGCCAGCTCCAGGAGGCAAGGATCTTTTGTTGCTCTCTTGCTGCATCTCCAATGCCTAAAACAGTGCCTGGGATACAGTAAGTGTTCAGTAAATATGTGTTGAATAAATTTATTGAATGAATAAATGCACATAATGTCAGACGCGATTTGGCATTTGCTGGGAACAGTGGGAGTTGCTGAGGCTGAGGAAGAACAAAACTGGTTCCCGGGGCAGAAAAGCGGGAATCCCAGGGTAAGGGGAAGATGTGGGTGGGGCTACCAAAATCTCACAGACAGTTCCCACGTACGGATACGCTGTACTTTCCACGCTCCATCTTACATCCTCCCGATGGCCTTTGCGAGCCTGGCATGTCATGGGTGCTCAATGAATGTTTACCGAAGCTAGTAAATGGATGGAGTCAGAATGATCCCCAAGGTACAGCAAAGAGTCCGAGGTCTGAGCAGCGATGGTTCAGTTTGTGAGGGACGGCTGGTTTGGATGAGGAAGGAGAACGTTCCTGGCGGGTGGAGCTGCCCCCGGTAAAAGTGTGGTGGTGGGAATGAGGCAGGAAGGTGGCTCACCGGCCAAGGGAGAGGGGTTTGGGGAAGAGAGGATATTTTGATGTTCTGTTGGTTGGTGAGCTGAGCAGATAAGAGGGGGTCAAATAACGATAACCGTTTCCAGCTCTTCCCATACTTCAGGCATGCCTTCTGCCCTTGACAGGGGGTCCTAACCACATCCTTATGAATAGACACTATTATGATCCCCATTTTACAGAGAAGGAAACTGAGGCTCAAAGAGATGAGCTCACTTGCCGGAGGTCACACAAGCAGTCAGTGGCAGAGCCGGGGCTTGAACTGAGGCCTGTCTGGCCGCAGAGCCCTTGCTCGCCACGGGAGGGGGTCTATGTGAGGGCATCGGCTGTGCCGGGGGTCGGGCTCTGAGGCCGCCAATCTCCTCCAGTCCCATGTGGACAGCGAGTCCTCCTCCAGTCACAGCCGCCAGGAGACGCCTCCCACCGCCGCGGCGGCCACTATCATCACCGTGGAGTCAGCTTCTGGCTTCGGGCCGGCCACGTCCCCCCAGCGCCACCGCTCCTCGGCTCAGGTGCGACCTCTGACCTCCAGCAGAAGTCTGGGACCCTGGGTGAAGTGGGGCAGGGTGCTGGGTCCAGAAGTAGGTGGGAGCTGAGACCCCCCCAGAAGGGCAAGAAACCACAACCAGATCCTAGGCGCCGCCGGCTGACTTGAACTGATGGCAGTGGTGGTGGGAGGGTGCTTGGAGACTTTGGTCCCTCCGAGGGTTGGGTGAGTTTCCCATGTCTCCTTCCTTGGAGATTTTGGGAAGTTCTGAGTTCTGAACTCGGGTTGGGGGACGACTTGGACAATTCTTTGGGTATATGAGGGAGTGTTTGTACTCATGGAAGGAGTTCTTTCGACTGCTTAATTCATTAGGAGGGCCACGCTATCCAAGGGGGTGAAAGCTCCCTGGGGACCAATTCCTGCATCCTGAAGGAGGAGATGGCTGGGGTCCAGAGCTCCCGGATCTGGAAGCTGGGACTTCCTGGGTCTTGGGAGAAGACAGGACTGGGAGTCTGGGCCACTGAGTCCTTAAGGTGTGGGCTTGCTGCCTTTGGTCTCGTTCTTTGAGAGGAGTGGGCTGAGGGCTTGGAAGTCTGAGTGCCGGACACAGACATTCAGGATCCCAGGACAGCATCCTAGGATGAATGAGGCCTGAGGCGGGGTCTTTGGATTCTCAAGTCTTCTGCGACTGGGATGGATTGTGGTGGAGTAGGGGGAGGGGGCTGGTCACTGACCCTGCTAACCTGTTCTCCTGTCCCTTCGTCCCGCAGAGCTACCCTCCGCTCCTACCGTTCACGGGGATTCCGGAGCCCTCAGAGCCCTTGGCCGGGGTAGGGGGCCCGGGCTGGGGAGGCCGAGGCTATGAGGATTACCGGCGCGCTGGGCCGCCTGCACCCCTCGCTCTGTCCACCTGCGTCGTGCGTTTCGCCAAGACAGGCGCGTTGAGGGGCGCAGCCCTGGGGCCTCCCACCGCACTTCCCGCCCCTCTTGCCGAGGCTGCGCCCCCAGCGCCCCCGGCTCGCCCTCCCCCCGGCCCCGGCCCTGCCCCTGCGCCGGCCAAAGCCTCCCCGGAGGCAGAGGAGGCGGCGCGCTGCGTGCACTGCCGTGCGCTCTTCCGCCGCCGCGCTGACGGGCGTGGTGGCCGCTGCGCGGAGGCCCCGGACCCGGGTCGCCTGCTGGTGCACCGGCTCAGTTGCCTGTGGTGCGCCGAGAGCTTGCTCTACCACTGCCTGTCAGACGCCGAGGGCGACTTCTCGGACCCGTGCGCCTGCGAGCCGGGCCACCCGCGTCCCGCCGCGCGCTGGGCCGCGCTGGCCGCCCTCTCCCTGGCCGTGCCCTGCCTCTGCTGCTATGCGCCCCTGCGCGCATGCCACTGGGTCGCGGCGCGATGTGGCTGCGCCGGCTGCGGGGGTCGCCACGAGGAGGCGGCGCGGTGAGGACGGCCTGGTGGGTCCAGTAGCTGCACCGAGGACCCAAAATTGAGGGTCCAGGACCCTGGACTCCGTTCGGACCCCAAACCCAAACCTAGGCACACCCGGAACTTGGAGCTTGAGTTTGGATTGAGAGACCCTAGACCTGGAACCTGGACCCCAAATCTAGGACTGAGAGACCCCAGACACAGCTTCGTTGGGATGTCTGTCCAAGAGGTCCCAGGCATCCTGAGTTCTGGTGTCCCCATCCTGCCGCCACCCCCTCCCTGACCTAGACTGAGGAGACTCCAGGCATCCCCAGACTCTACACCTCAGCCAAGCTGGGGAGCATCTGTATCCCTGAGAGATGCAGGGCCCTGAACCTCAACTTCCTATTCAAATAACCAACCCACACCTATCATGCCTGATGCCATGAACCCTCAGATTACAGCCCCGGAGTTAGTCAGGAGTTGCCAATACCCGACCCTGCCTGCGTACAATTACTCACAGATCTTGAGACCATAGAACCCAGATTCACTCCAAATGGTCCCCGAATGCTCACCTAGAACTTGGGGCGCCCACATCTGAGATGTTCTTGTAGCTCCCAGGACCCCTGAGACACCAAAATCCTCTTATGATGCCCTGAGTCCTTAGATATGCCCTAACAGATGTTCTCTGATCAAAATGACTTGGGAGACCCATCTCAGAGCTTCTCCCATCCCCCCCACCCCACCCCAACCAAGATCCAGATGTCAGACTCCAAGATGCTCTGGAAGCCAAGGATCAAAGACCTCTGTAGATCCACCCACCCCAAGCCAGTGTTCCCAGGAGCTTTGGATTTCATATATAGGACTCTGAGGTGCCTCGTACTCCCCTATGCAGTACTGAAGGCCACCAACACCTGGGGCCCAAGGCACTGGTCCCAAGTCCTCAGATAACCTTCTTTCAAAACCCCTTAGACTTGGATTTCAGGCCGCATAATAGTCTGGAATCTTTAGTTGCTTTGTATCCACAGATCCCCAATCCCTTAAAGACTGGAAGCCCAGCTCCCAGAAGATGGGATGTTCTTGGCAACCCAGACCTCTGATCCCTTGGCCCCCAGCCCCTGAGCAACCCCAAGGTGCTTTGGGAGCACTAGTCCCAAGACCCTAAGGTGCCGTCGATCCCCCAAATTCAGGGCTCAAGCCTATACAAACATTGGAATTGTCCCTGCTCAAGACCTTGGTCCCTCCATACCAGAGAAAGAACTGAAGTGCCCTAGGACCATAGTACCTTCAGATCTCAGATTCCTTTGGACTCGAGCCTCTTAAGCCTGATATTCTCTGAGAACTGCTGCCCTTGAATCCTGCTGTCTATTAAGTTCCTGAAACCCCAAGGTCTCAGACCTCTGAATTCCAGTCCTAAGGGTCGCAGCCCAAGCCCCCAACATCTCACATAACTACCCTTTTACTAGGTGAAAAGCGAACATTTTGGGCTCGTGTTTCTGGATTCTGGGACCACCCCAGAGCTCCCCCACTCCCATTTCTAGGACCTAGCATTACCACAGATGATTGTGCAGGCTGTTCACGAATCAAAGACACACAGTCAAGGTGGGGGTGTGCTGGAATTCACATCACACACTGCTGGCTATACTGTGCACAAAGTCACTTTTTAGGCGAGCTATGGATCCACACACACACAGACACACACGCACACCCCTTGCACTCAGCCCTAAGCCCAACCTTGAGCCCTAGCTCTTGCCTGAACCTTTTCTGTTCTGCCCTGTTAACCCCTTCCTTTCCATCTCAGAGTTGGGGGTTGGTTTGTGAAGTTCGAAAGCCTGTTTCATGGCCCTCTGTGGTCCCTCTTCTGGGCAAGGGGGATGCCACAGTCTCTTTCCCGAGTGGGATGGGACTTGCAGAGTACCTCAGATCTGATGGCCTGAATGGGAGGATCGAGGTCTTGGAGCAAGACAATCTCAATGCTCTATGGGATTGGGACCTGCATCTGGTCCCAAGCATCTGGAAATGTGCACTTACCCTTCTTCATTACCCAGACTTGGATGGTCTTGTAGGGGTTCAAGGGATAGGTCAAGGGGGTCAGAGGGCTAGATCCTTCTGTCACTTCCTTTAAATTATTAACTATTTATTACATCCGGAACCTGTGAGATTCAGCTCTCCCAACCAGACCCTGGGATGGGTGAGAGAATAGGGAGATGTCCCTCCCATCCCCACTCTGCCCAGCTCTCATCACTGTCAGACCCACCAGAGCTGAGGGCGGAGGGACCGGGGGCTGGGGCAGCCTGGGTCCCCATCCCCCTCTCTGTGCCTCGGTCTCCTCCCTTCCGTGGTGGGCGGGGGGAACTCCATTCTTAACCTACCTCGTTTTGGGGAGGGGTGGGACGGGGACCAGAGTGCTGTAAGGTGCTGTGGGATCTGCGGATGAAGCGGTGGGAGCCGGGGAAGGTTCCCCCGGCCCCCACCTCCCAGCACCGCCTCTCCCAGGTCTCCCGGTCCTGCTCCCTGCTAATACCCACCTCTGATCCATGATTCCTCTTCATCACCCCCAAATCAGGGGTGCGTGGAGGGCTGACCCTGGGAGCCAGGAAGACCTCAGACCCTGGAGCCCCCAGGCCCAATTTCCCAGCTGCTTGCCCCTCAGATTGGATGCTTGGCCCCCAGATTTGGGGGAGGCACCCCGACATTTATCTTCCTGATCTCTATTCCAAGCCAGTCTGTGACCTCAATGTTGTTATCCGTGCAGGCTGCAGTGGTGGGGGAGGATGGGGGCCAAAGACCCAGCCTTGTCATTGGGGAGGGGGCATGAGATATTCGCTCCAAGAAATGTCTGTGACAAAGTCTCAGCCTGTGTCCTTTATTTGCATTGGTGCACCCCATCCGCTCACCTTCCTGAACCACCAAACCAGTCTTCTACCCAGTTCATCCTTTCTCCACTTCCTTTAGTCCTAGGCAGACCCTCCAGCTGAGTTTTACACATTCAGTCAGTCAAGTACATTTATTGAACACCCATTATATGCCAGGCCCTGTTCTAGGCACTGAGGATAAAGCAGTGAACAGAACAAAAATCCTTTCCCACAAGAACTTTATACTGAAGGAGACAGTAAATGACATGTTAGAAATGATGTGTGCTATAGAGAAGGCTAAAGCAGAGATGGGAGTACAGTCATTTTTAGCCAGGATGGTCAGGGATGCCTCAATGACAAGCTGACATTTGAACAAAGTCTTGAAGGAGGTGAGGGGGTCCTGTGGATGTCTGCAGGAAGAACATTCTAGGCAAAGGGGAACTGTTCCCTGCAAGGCCCTGAGGGAGGAGCATGTCTGGTAAGTCTGAGGGACATCAAGGGAGTGAGTTTCCAGAGGGGAGGAAGCAAGGAGGAAGGTACTTCAGGGAAGAGTGCAGAGGTGACAGGGCAGATCTGTGGGTCCTTGCAAAGCCATCACATGGACTTTGGTTTTTCACCCTGAGTGTGAAGGCTCCAAGCATGGGAGGGATGTGACCTGACTCAGGTGTTTACACGTTCCCTCTGGCTGCCTGTGAGCAAGACACTGGGAGTGGGTGGGTAGGGAGATGGAGAGGAGGCTGCTGTGATGGCCCAGGGGGAGACAATGGTACACAAAATCCGGGTGAGAACAGTGGAGGCAGGGAGAAGTGGGCAAGATAATGGATCTATTCTGAAGACAGAATCCACCAATTTAAAGAGTTTGCAAAAAACAAAGGAATCAAGGCTGTGATTCCAAGGTTCCGACTTGAGCAATCTTTAATGTTTTATTAAAGTCAACAAACGGTCCCGAGTACCCAGCCTTGGAGTAGGCAGGAGCATGGAGGATTGTTATAATTTTAACAGCAACAACAGTAGCAGTCCTAATAGTAGCCCTAGGTTAAGTGATTAAAAGCAAGGACTTTGGAATCAGGTCTGAATTTGAGTCCTGGCACCACCACACATTCTCTCTGACTTATCCTCTCTGAACCTCGGGTTTCTCCTCCCTAAAAATGGATCTGTGATGCTTTAGTAGCACACACAAAATATTCAATATATGTTAGTTATTGAGTACCCCTGTATGTCTACTAAACATTTACGCACCGGACTCTCATTCCCACGACCCTAAGAGGTAAGTTTTATCATTATACGGATAGGAAGCAATTTGGCAGGGAGACACAGGTGGTGAGTGGTGGAGTCAAGCCCTAACCCTAACCCAGGGTGCAATCTCTAATCACGACGGTATGTTGCACCTGCTCCCTCTCCAAGGCCTAGGGAGCCAGAGGGGTGAGGGCCCAACTCCTACCCTGTGATCGACGAGAAGGAGGGCCTAGCTCTGTTGGGGATGCGTGTGTGAGGGGGTGAGCCGGGCTTCCTGAGTCCCTAACATAATTCCAACCCTCAGTTGGAATGGTGGAGACAAGTTTCTGCATTTGGAGCGGAGTTGGGATAACAACACGTGGTCCAGGGTACTTCAAGAGCAGAGGGCATCTGAGGGAGGCTGAGAAAAAGGAAACCGAAGTTCCTAAGTTGCAGCAATAGCGACACCCGCTGGCCTGTCGCGACAGCTGGGATCCTGAACGTACGCGCGGGATTCACAGAGCTGGGGGCTTTCCATGGTCCTGACTGGGTAACCCGAAGGGCGGCGCTCTAGGTCTCCGCGCCGGCAGGCCTGGGGGCGGGCCCTATTGCCTCCTGCACCAATCGGAACGCCGAAGGCCCCGAGGGGCTGATTGGACGGAGCCGCAGCTGGGCGCCGGGCGCGCACGCCGCTCCTGGGGCGGGGCCTCCCTCCGGCCGGCAGGGGGCGCGCGCCTGGCGAGGAGGGGACGCTTTCATGGAGGGGGCGGAAGCGCGGGAGGGGGTCGCTGTGGCCCGGGACCTGCAGGCCTTAGGGTAAGGGGAACGGGGTGTGGTTGAGGGGGCAGGAAGGGACAGGTTTGCCCTCGGAAATTCCTACTGACCTCCCCACCCCCTCCCGCTGCCTCGGCCCCGCCACAGGTATGAGGGTTTCTCGGGGGCGACGTCGCTGGGCACTTCGTGTCCAGACTTCAGGGCGCTGTGCGCGCGGCTGGCGGCCGAGCTGGCCACTCTGGGCGCCCTGGAGCGGGAGCGGGAGGAGAGCGCGGAGGTGCTGAGGGCCGGCGACGGTACGTGTGGAGCGGGAGGCCCGGAGGGGTGGGGCCGCGGAGGCCGCCGCCGCGCCCTGACGTGTCCCGCCTCCTGCAGGCCCCGGCGCGGAGGAGGAATTCCTGCGACAGTTGGCCGACCTGCTGCGGGACTTGCATTGCCCGGATCGCGCGCTCTGCGGCGGAGACTGCGCGGCCGCGCTGCGGGAGCCGGGCGCGTGCCTGCGCCTGCTGCGTGAGCCGGGGGCTGGCCCGGGATGCGGAAGTGGCGAGGCTACAGCCTCTAGGGGGGCGGGCTCAGCACGTTGGGGTGGAGCCAGGGTCTCCCTCAGGGGGCGTGGTCAGAATTGAGGCGGGCGAGAGGGCCGCAGGTGGGCGGGGTTAGAATTTTGACGGAAACGCCTTCAAGTTCGGGTGGGTTGGGTTTGCTGTAGCCCGCCAGGTGTTTCCGATGTGGGCCGGGTTCGAAGTCCGAGCAGGGCACTGGGTCTCGAAGTGGGTGGAGCTTATCCTGGAGGTTGAGCCAGGGTTCTAGGTGGGCGGAACTAGAAGGCCTTAGTATATTGAAGCAAATGGAACTTTTTGACCCCGGTAGATGGGGTGGCAGCCCTCCTTGATTGCACCGCGCTTTTTTTCTTCATTTAGGCTTTCTCTGCTCGGAGCTCCAGGCTGCCCGCCTCCTCCGTCTGTACCCGCGGCTGGAGCCCAGCCCCGCACCGCCCTGTGGGGAAGGGGCAGAGGAGGGAGCTGACGTGGTGCAGGAACTGGTCCTTACCTTCCAAGCTCTGGGGCTGCCCAGACCTACGCCTGGGACCGCCGCCAGCCGGCAGCTGTGGGAGTTGCATGACAAGGTAGAGAGCTGGGGCTTCCGCACCAGGGCCACCCCACTTTCCTTGTAGGGGGGAGTCCTTTCTCCAAAAGCAGTTCTGGCAGGCGTGCCCCAGCCACGGGGATATTTTTCTAGAGCAGTGACCACCATTCTTGATTGCGACGCCTGGGTCCTCAGAGCCATGGGGAACTGGAATCCACGGAGAGTACCTCTGGTTTCTGCCTAGTCAACCTCACTCTTCCTTCTCCCGTCAGGTCTCTGAGCTGCTGCCTTCCCTGCCCCCAGGGTTCCTGCAGCCTCTCCTCAGCAACCCGCTGGATGCACCCCGATGGGTAAGACTGTATGTATGGCTGTATGCCAACAGCATCCTCACCTGGAGATGAGAGCCAGGGGGACCCCTGGCATGACTTGAGACCTTTTCCCCAGGAGGCATTGGAGTCTCTGTGCCAAAGGCTGAGAGATCAGTACTGCTGCCGCCGCTGCCTGCTTCTCAAGCGCCTGGACCTCACAACATCCGCTTTCCACTGGAGTGATCGGGCAGAGGTGTGGCCACAGGGCCTTGGCCGGAGCAGGGAGGCCCAGTCGTAGGGGCTATCACTATTGGGAGGAGGAATGAAGGCCAGGAATATCCCCTTATAGCAGGTTTTTAGATTCTTGTAAGGTCCAGGATTCTAGAATGTTAGGGCCTCCAGGGCATTGTAGAATCTAGAGGCCCAGGGCATTCTAGAATTCCCAGCTCTGAGCTGGGAGTGTCTTCGGGAACTACACACAGCTCTTGTTTAGAGGTGCGGGAGGTGAGACCCTGGGTGGAGAACGAGATGCTTCCAAGATGACCGATCCCACCTGGGAAGGGCTCTTGGGCACCTTCTCCATGCCCTCCCCTCCCCAGGCCCAAGGAGAAGCCATGAAAGCAGTGCTAATCCCGATTCGAGAGGCTCTGACCCCAGAATCAGATGTCTCCGTCGCACATGTCCTGGCTGCCCGAGCAGACCTGTCTCATCTTGTCCCAGCCACTAGCAAGGCTGCCCGCCGAGGGACCTGCTGTGCCATCAACAAGGTGGGAGTGGGGAAGGGCCCCAGCATCCTTGGCCTTCACACTTTGCTCTGTGGTCCCCTTGTTCATTTTTCTTCCCCGAAATTCAAGTCTGATCAACTCTCAGGTGCTGATGGGCAACATGCCGGACCGAGGGGGCCGTCCAAATGAGCTGGAGGCCCCCATGCCCACCTGGCAGAGCAGACGGGAGGATGGAGGCGGGCGGAAGGCAGGCCGCCAGAGCTGGGGTCGCAAGAAGAAGAGGAAGTAAAGGGGAACCGGTGGTTGGGTGGGGGGTCCTCTCTGCCAGTCCTTGCAGAGTCACTTGGAGAGTTTCTCTTGGCATCTGGCTCCCAGGCCCCACATCCCCTGTTCCTAAGGTCCTGGATGTCCTTCCCCCACCCACTGCTCAACAGCAAGCACTACGTTCTCTGGAAAATAAATTTAATTTATGACAGCTGTAGGACCTGTCTCTGTGGGGTCAGGCCAGGGGTGCTCAGGTTTGAGAAGGGGTAGGGGTGTCTGTGTCCACTGGGTCTCAACAGGCCCCTGTTGCTCTGACCCAGTAGTCCTTTGGTCTTTAGCAACGCATCGTTCCCTTCCTGTGGGCATGGGGAGGGTGACATGCGGGCATTGGACAAACAGTTCTCAGGTGCCCCCCATGTGCCAGCCCCGTTCTAGGCACCAGGAATACAGCAGTGAGAAGTATAGCTTATAAAAAACCTCTGCTGTCCTGGAGTTGTCATCTCTGGCGAAGAGGAGCAGACATTCGACAAGATGAACAGGTAAAAAAGTATCGTGCGTCACATGGGTAGAGGACTTTGGGAAGAAACAAAGCAGGAAGGCAAGAGCAGGACTGGGGGTGGATTGCAGCTTCGAGTCTGGTCAGGGGGGCCCTCACTGAGAAGGTGACATTTGAGCCAAGTCCCAAAGAGGGAGCCACGTGGGCCTCTGGAAGAGCATTCCAGGCAGAGAGAACTGCCAGTGTAAAGGCCCTGAGGTAGGAGTATTTTCGGCATGTTCAGGGATCCTAGGGTTCAGAGTAGCTGAAGCGGGATGAGTAAGGGGATGATGAGTGGTGGTAGGTGAGGTCAGAAAGGTGCTGGAAATAGATTGTGGGAGGTGGGCCACAGTGAGGACTCTGGCTTTCCCCCTGAGCAAGACGGAGGCATGGAAGGGCTCTGAGCAGGGGAGCGACTCAGGTGTTCACAGGCTCCCTGTTCCATCTCTAGCCTTCTCTCCTGTCTCTGGAGCCCCAGAGTTAGGAACTCTGCCCAGCTTATCCCCTCCCATCCTGACCCGTGCTGTCAGTGTAGCATATCGGTAAGGAGCTTCCATTCTGGAGGCAGACAGAAGACCAGGGTTTGAGTCCTGCCTCCAACACTTAGGAGCTCTGCCACCTTGGAGAGCAGCTTAACCTCCCTGGACCTCAGTTTCCCCATCTGTAAAATGGAGATGTAAGGACTCGGTGAGATGATGCTTAAGTCTAAACACACCCACCATGAAACCGCACAGACACTAAGTGCAGGAAAATAGAGTACAGGTTGTAGGCACCCTGATACAAAAGAAGAAAACTTTCAGAGTAAGAGATGACGAACTCTTCGCTGAGGGCGGTGTGGATGCGAAGGAGGCGACGCCTTTGGGGGTCCTGCTGGAGGCCGAATAACAGGACTTGGGGCTGACTGTGGGGGAGGTGAGAGAGGTCAGACCCAAGCAGGGTCTAGGAATTCAGCTTGGAGGACTGGGCGGGTGAGGCCCTCGTTCGAGGGGCACCTGGAAGGAGGAAGATGTGGGTGATGTGGGGAGTGTATGGTGTCCGGGAGACACTGCGAGGGGCGGAGCCTCACCCAGACTTCTGCTTAGTGGAGGGATGAACATTCCCATGGATGTTCTTCCTTTTCTCTTTTTGTTTTAAACTCAATCTGAAGGTCTCTACCTTTGAAGAGTAAAATTTACTGACAAGAATTATAGCTCCTCGTGTATTTAGCCTTACCCTTTTCTTGTTTTCTTTTCTTTTCTTGTTTCTCCTCAAAATTCTTTTTCTGTTCTACTAGCGGCTCCTCCCACCCCACCAGATTGAAAATTTTATTTTTCTATCAACATTAGAGGGGCGCCCTGGTGGTTCAGTCGGTTAAGCCTCTGGCTTCAGCTCAGGTCATGATCTCGCACTCTGTGAGTTCAAGCCCTGCGTCGGGCTCTGTGCTGACAGCTCAGAGCCTGGAGTCTGCTTCGGATTCTGTGTCTCCCTCTCTCTCTGCCCCTCCTCTGCTCACGCTCTGTCTCTGTCTCTGAAAAATGAATAAACTTTAAAAAAAAAACCACTAGAAATTTACCAGTGTCTATACTCTCCTGCCCAAGCAATTGAGGACTCTTGCACCTTTTTCCTTTGCTCTGCTTTTCCAAATCTGCCTGGGGTCCCCCAAGCAAATGGCCTGGTCTCCCCTGTATCCAGCTGGTGGTAGGGGGGCAGTCCCTCCTCACCGTCTCTGCTTCCCAGGAAGGGTGTGGGGGCTCTGTCTGAGTCCAAGCATGGCAAAGGTGGTACCCAGTCTCCGGCTCCAGGGATAGTGTATAGGAGAGATTGTCCTCCGTGCCTGTGTATGGGGTGATGGGCAGGGGGGGCGTGGATATGATGGGAAGGGCCTCGTGACCGTGAAGTTCATCCCCATCCACCAGGCCCCCTTCCCAGGCCTGTAACACCCTGGGTCTTACCACAGCTGGCGTGGGGAGCTGGTGTGGGCGGGCCAGGGGCCCCGGGGGGGCTCACGTCGCCCTTGGCCCCTGGCCTCTTCTTACACTCCACCTTCACACGGTCTCTGCAGTGTTTGTGGCAACACAGCCCACAGTCTGGGGCAAGGTCAGCAGTTAGTGGCCAGAGGCCCAGCCTGGACCCCCAGTCGCCCAGACTGCAGGTGCTGGAAGCCCTCCCCGGCACTGATGCCTCACTCACCCTGACAGCGGTATCCTTGCTTGGTGACGCCCCAGAGCTGGGAAGAGAAAGCAGAATTGGTTACCTGGATGAGGGGAGAGGGCCGTGGATGGGGGTGGGGTCGGGCTCTGGAAGCGTGGAGACCATGTGGTTGGCGAAATTCTCAAGGTTAGAGGCTTAAGTGGGGATCTGGGGATTAAAGGGATTTGGAGGTTACTGCAAGTCTGGGGAGTCATCGAGGATATTAGAATTAAGTAAAATCTGGAACGAATGAAATGTAAATTCTATGGGCAGGGATTGGGTCTCCTGTTGCCTGCTTGAGCCACCCTCTCCCCAGCCCTGAAGTCTAGAACTGCCTGGCACACAGGAGGTACTCACTAAATATTTAGCGAATGAAAAATAGGTTTGGAAAAGTAATCCAAGGGGTGTGAATTGGTTTTGGTTTGGAGACTGAGCGATCTGTCCATTATCCAGAATTTGAGGATAACTTCAATTTGAAAATTATCCAGCATTTGAATTATCTGGACCCTGAAGCCTTGGAAATTGATTCTGTTTGGAGATAATCTACCCAGGTTTGTAGATTATCTAGAGTTTTAGATATCCACGGTTTGGCAGTGACCCAGGACGGAGATCATCTGGGATTTGGGCATTATCTAGACTCCGGGTATCAGTGTTTAGGGTTTATATGGGATGTGGGGATTTTTTGAGCCTGGGGGATTTTCTGGAACTTGGGGACTGTGAGCCCTCCAGGGCAGGGCTGGCCTTTTGAGCCTCCGCTGTGAGGAGTTAGGGCTTGGGACTCTTCAGGGGAGATGGGCACGGAGGGCGAGAGAGGGGCAGGGTGCTCACGAAGCCGCTGCAGCTGTCACAGAAGGTGGGCTTGCGGAAGGTGACTTCACGGAAACTGTGCAGGAAGGCCAGGCCCAGCTTGGAGCAGATGGCGCTGGCCCGGAGCAGGTACGCCGTCAGCTCTTCCCGGGTGAAGGAGCCGTTCCTAGGGGCAGGGACTGCACCTCAGCATGACCGGCCCCTTCCTCCCAGACCCAGGAGTCCTGGCAATCCCACTATCCTCACCTTTGGGGGACGCGGAAGTCGGGAGTACTTACCCCTGGCGGGGCGGTGGGTGGAGCCCATGGCAGGCGAAGGGGAAGTTGCTTGAGAATCGCTCAAAGTCCTCCTGAGAGATGGTTCCTCGGCCTTCAGGGTCATAATTCTTGAACACAGACTTCAGAGGAGCATGGGAAGGGGAGGGTAAGGCCAAACCGTGATCCTCACAGTCTTAGATCTCGTCCTCTGCGTCAGGACTGCACATACCTTCCTTCCTGGCCCCCTCCTTACCTCCACCAGCTGCTCCACATGCTGACCCAGGGTGACCCTGTCGGGCTTGGGCGTCACGCCAGGGGCCCACTCCACCACCAGGGGCGCTTTGAAGGGGGAGGGTGGCTGGGGCAGGGACAGAGGGGCACAGTTAAGTCAGTGCATGGGCTGGGGCTGGTGGCCAGGGGTCGGGGGTCAGTTCTCACCAGACTCTTGGGGCAGCGGGGCTCCCGGGCGTAAGAAAGCTCATAGATCTCATCCTCCGTGTAGAAGAGATCCAGGGAAAGCTGGGGGTGGGCAGGGCATTACAGACCCTCGTCTCCATCCCCCCGCCTTCGCCCTGCACCCTGCCTGGACCCCCACTCTCATCCTCTTCCCCAAGCCCCTCTTCTCTGGGGACTCCTAGGGTCCTCCGTCCCACCGAGCCACCATTTAGTCTCCACACCCCGTTCCCCTAGTCCAGAAATGCCAACTTCTCACTGAGGCCTTTTTGGGTCCTTTTTAAAATTGTAAACCGGTCACTCTCCCTGCTGGTTCCTACTTTAGTCTTCAGCATCGCACTTATCCTCCGTAAGACCATGTGATTTACTCACTTACTTTGTTTGATTGGCTGTCTCTCCCCTACTGGGAAGTCAGCCCCGCAGGGACAGCAGTTCTTTGTTTGTTTGTTGCTTTTGTTTTTTGTTTTTTGTTTTTTTTTCTCTTGTGCTCACTGCTGTGAGCCTAACTGCCTAAAGTAGTGTCTGGCTCACAGCAGGTGCTCAGTAAATATTTGGGGTTGATAGCCTCCTAGAATCAGCAAAGCACAGGGCCTTGGGCTCCCACCATCTCAGGGCAAGGCCAGCTTCACAGGCAGCCACCACACTTAGAAGGGCCCCCACTTCATTTAATGCCCTGCTGCCATCATCTTGAAATTCTTAAGAATTTTGAACAAGGGGCCCCGCAAATTATGTAGCTGGTCCTGTCTTAGGAGGGTCTGCAAATCAGTCTTAGACTACACTACATGGCCTTCAGAATCCCAATCTCTCTCCATTTGTAGCTCCTTGGCGGGGCGGGGAGAATATATATATATATATATATATATATATATATATATATTGTTATTTATATATAGTTATTTATATTATATAAATCGAATATAGCTAGAATCCCACACTCAGTCTCAGGATGTAGGATGGTGGTGAGCACGTTAACACACAGGTTCTGAGGCTGACCTGCTTGGGTTCAAATCCAGGTTTTACTGCTGTGGGACAGTAGGCAAATGACTTCACCTTGTGGACCTCAGTTTCCCAATCTGCAGAATGGGCATGACAAGGGCGCAGACCCTCTTGCACCCAGGACCCTAAGCCTCTGTACCCTCCAGGTGCAGTGTCTGGGCACCCAGCGGCTCACCGTGAGCAGATGCAGCAGGTCCTCGTTGGCGGTGCAGGGCGGGTGCTGCCTCTGGAGGGCTGCCAGCTCCTGCAGCCGCAGGTAGAGACTGTTGAGTTTGGGTAGGTGCAGGCGGCCGTCGGGCAACCTGTCGGGCTGGGCCTCGTGCAGGGACACCAGGTCTTTGAGGTGCACGCCCAGTACAGGCAGCCGGAAGCCCGTGCAGTCCGCCCAGGTGCGGCGGTAACGGGCGTAGTTGTTGTGGGCAGCAAGGAGCTCGGACAGCTCTAGCAGGGCCTATGGGGGAGGGGCGTATTATGCGGGGTGGGGAGCATGTTACGGGAGAGGCCATTTCTGCTCACTTAGCCACCGGCCTGAGTTCCAGACCCCCCCGGGAGGGTGTTCCAGTGGCGTTTTGGACAGCTCCCTGAGCCCCCTCCATGTCCCACATTGGCCTCAGCATCCCCTCAAACTGCTTTGCCTTTTGGGTCCCCATCTGAGAAAGCTCCGTATCCTCCATTCCCCAGGCTACAGTGATTTTTTTCCAAAACCGAAATCTGATCATGGGCGCTGTCATCATTACCAAACCCTCCCTAGCTCCCCATTGCCCTCTGGATAAAGTCCAGACACAAGGTTCAGCTTGCAAGTCTTAACGGGGTCCCCCACCCTGGGCATCTCCAGTCTAATTTCCTGCCAGATCCTGACTTCAGCCACACACTAGACTCATGAGTAACTCACTCTCCCCACACACTTCCCAAGACACGCCTAACCCATGCTCCTCCCATGGGTGGCCTAAATTTGGTGTCCTTAGGGGCATCATTTCACTCCCCGCCTGGACTGCAAGTTCTTTGCGACCATCCCTCTTATGTGTCTCCAGTCCTGCTCAGGACCGGAAGCGCGGAGTAGAGAGGGGTCAGCATGACGCGTGCATGGTTGAGGAGAGAGGAAGAAAGGCAGAGGAGGACAGAGTCTGGGGGTCTGTTGGATTTGGAGGAGCAAGGTCTCCGGGTGGCACCACGTCCCCTGGATGGATGGAAGGGACTGGGCGCAAGTGTGGGGTGGTTCAGGATCATTGACCACTGGAACCCTGGGAGAATAGTGGGGGTTCACCTTGGTGCTGTCAGGGCTCAGGTGAGCATGGGAGTCCTTGAGTCTGGAGATGGCACTGTGACACAGGCCCCCCGTGACCGCCATCAGTGTGTTGAAATTCTGTAGCTGGTGGAGCCTCTAGGAAGGAAGGGTGGGTGATGCAGAGATGGTGGGTATCACATGGAGGACAGGCAAAATGGGGGTTCCCGTGACAGCACCCTGGTTGAGCTGGGGTGTCAGGCATGCGGGTATGGACCAGTGTGGGCAACAGGTGCCATGTGTCAGGCAGGAGGGGTGTGTCAGGAAGGGGTGGGCCGCAAGCAGGTGTATGGGCATTAGGGTCAAGCAGGTGATAGAATGATGTGTGGTCAGAGAACAGTGTGGCAGGAGGGGGATAGTCAGGCAAGGGGACTTTGGACAGGTTTGGGGACTAGACAGGTGTGGGGGATTCAGATGGATGTCAGGGTGCTGGGCACCTGGGGGTCAGACAGGGAGACAAGACGGCCTGGGCTCTGGGCAGGAGATAGGAACTGGGCAGAGATGAATGGGGCCAGAGTGAAATGGAAGGATCAGAAGGACCTGAGAGACAAGTGTGGGGTCAGCCGGGCATCAGGGGCAGCTGTCTCATCCTCCTCTTTTTCCAGTTTGGGGGGCAGAGGTCGCTGTGGGGAGGGGGTGGAGCCAGGGAGGAGTGGGAGGCACTCAGACGGAGGTGGCCCGGAGCAGACTTTAGAGCCTCCAGGTGTCAGGGGCCGGACAGGGGGACAGGCGAAGCAGTATGTTGGAAGACACGAGAGGAAGGGCGTGGTCTGCGAGGAAGTACGCAAGGAGGCGTGGCCACGTGGGGAAGGAGGCTTCCCTTTTCTCCAGAAAGGAGAGAAGGTGTCTATTTAGGGAAGGGGAAGAGAAGGGTTGTGACACAGTGGGGCTGGGCCAAGGGCAGACCTGACGTGATGGGGAGGAAAGTATGCAGGCTGTCCCGAAGGGACGGCCGGGGCCTAGAAACTGAGGTGAGGGGGACGCAAACGTGGGGACATGGAAGAGACGCTTTCACTGGCCTGTGGACAGAATACTCGGGCATGGGACTTGGGAGACTGGGCAAGGGGGGACGTCGTCAACAGCTCCGTCTAGGCTCAAGGAAGGGGGTGCCGGGGCGGGTTCGCT
>CM053563.1:13156316-13242451 GCA_028646485.1 Cryptoprocta ferox | reverse complement strand
CCTACGGATCCCTCCAGGGCCGGGCAGCCCCGCACGGAGCCCTGCAAAACGTAGCCCCGCAGATCCTGGGGCTGGGGGTGAGGTGGGCATCAGGGTGGGCAATGGCGCCGCGGCCTTGCCCTCACACGCCCATCCCCCTAGCAGCTGCGACCTCTGAGGCCCTAGTCTGGCTGTCACATGTCCTTGACGTCACCGTGGCCCTCTCCCTCTGAAGAGAAATATTTAAATAAAGTCAGGCACCGTTCTCAGCCCTGTGTTATATTAACTAATTAAATCCTCACATCAACTCTACGAAGTGAATACCGTAATATACTATTCACAGTTTTAGAGATGAGGCCGGCGAGGCACAGAGAGGATAATTTGCCCAGGGTGACACAGGTGAGGGTCAGAGTGGGAACCCAGTCTATTGCTCCTACTTGTGTACCCGCCTGGTGTACAGTCAGCAGAAGGAAGACTGGCAGAGAGGACGTGAAAGCAGTTTCTATTTGTTCTGCTCAAGGGGTCAACATTCCATGCCCACATGTACTGCACAGGTGTGTGTGTGAGCAATCGGGAAATTTCCAGATGAAGGAACTGGTGGTGACCTTTCCTTGAAGTGGCGATGGCAATAGCTAATACTCATATATACTTATATATAGGTTGAAGCATATGAAATTATCATTTGGGGGGCACCTGGGTGGCTCAGTCGGTTAAGCCTCCGACTTCGGCTCAGGTCATGATCTCACAGTCTGTGAGTTCGAGCCCCGCGTCAGGCTCTGTGCTGACAGCTCAGAGCCTGGAGCCTGCTTCAGATTCTGTGTCTCCCTGGCTCTCTGCCCCTCCCCCTCTCATGCTCTGTCTCTCTCTGTCTCAAAACTAAGTAAAACATTTAAAAAATTAGAAAAAAAAGAAATTACCATTTGGGTAGGTAAAACAGGGCAAAATATGGCAATTTCAAATGGTTCTACCAGATAGCATTCCCTCTGGACCGGGCACTGATCCCATGAGGCAGGAACAGTGAAATCCCCCTTTTTACAGAAATGGAACCAAAGCACACGGAACTTACATGCTTCCCAAATAAATGAATAATTAATAAAATATTTTGAGCACTTACTATGTGCCAGGTATTGTGACAAGCATTTTTAAGTGGACGTTTTAATTGAATTCTCCCAACCATCTAATGAGGTATTGGGACCTCCATCTTACATGAGAAATGGGAGTCCCAGAGAGGCTGAGAAACGAATTCAAAGTTACACAGATACGGAGGGGCTGCTGGATTTGAACCCAGGGGTTCCGTCCTCAGCCAGCTTAAGTCGCCTGACTGAACCTTCTGGCACCCATTCTGAGAGTCTGAGATCCCTGCCCAAAGCCCGTGCATGGGCCTCTGAGTCTTGCCCGGCTCCACCCCATTCCAACCCCTCTCCAGCTGGGGAAGGCAGTCCTCACCGTGATGGCCTGGAAGGACCGGAACTCCAGGTAAGTGAGGTGCTGAGCCAGCTCCACCGTCTCCAGGTGGTCGAAGAGCAAGGACACTTTGCGCTTTTTGCCGAGGCCTGGGCTGCTCAGAGGGGGCGGGGGGCCGGGGCCACCGGGGCTCAGGCTGGGGGCAAAGGGGGGCAGGGTATTGGACAGGTTCGGGGTGGAGGATGTGCCGGTGAGGGGAGAGGCGGCAGAATGGGGGTGGGGAGCGGCTGACTCACAGGCTGGAGGAGTCTCCCAGGCTCCTCTGGGCAGAGTTGCCCTCCTGCTCCACAGTGGCCCAGAAGCGACCTATAACTTCTTCTAACTGAGGCTCTTGATGCACTGTCTCAGGGTGTTGGGTCAGCCAGTACCTGAGGGGGGTTTAGAGATGAGGCTGGGGGCGGGGGTCGGGAAGGTCTCTAAAAGAGGTCTCTTGGGCTGAGGAATCTCTAGGCGCTGGGCTAGGGGTTTCCGGAAGGTCAGGGTTTGGAGAGGCACCAGCCTAGGGCTGTCTCTAGGAGTGGACGATACATTGGGGGGATCTCTCGGAGGTGGAATTGCTAGGAAGCAGGATAGTGGATGGGTGTCAGGAACTGAACTGGGGGTCTCTGAGGAGTGAAATTTTGGAAGAACAAGGGGAGGGGTTCTTAAAAGCTAGGCTGGGGTATGCGAGAGGTGGGGGTTGGGGGAATCAGAGCTAGAGGTCTCTGGGCATCAGCTGGGAGAGGGTCTCTAGGATCTGGTAATGGGCCTCTAAGAGGTGAAGCTGTAAGGGGCAGAACTGGGAAGGTCTTAGGAACCAAACCAGGACTGTCTCAGAAGTGGTATTTGGGTGAGCAGGGCTTGGATCGGTGGGGAATTGGGCTGGAGAATCCCTGGGAGGTGTTTTTTTGGGGGGAAGGAGGACGGTGGGGGTCCTGGGTCACGGGAGTAGAGTTCTTGACCCAGCCCTACCTGACCAGGTGACAGATCTGCAGCCGCTTCAGCTCCTGTGTTTTCCCTGTGGCCTCCTGGTACTTGAGTTCTGGTCAAGGCTCTGATATCCAGCATCCCAGACCTGCCTGTTCACCCAGTCCCCATCTGCCAGCCTCGCCCGTCTCCGCCCTGTGCCCTCCCCCCGCTGCTCATGGCCCTGGGAGGATATAAGGTCAGCAGACGGGCAGCGAAGTGGGCAGAGGGCAGCACCCAGCTGTGCATGGCCAGTACCATGTTGAGAATGTGGTCCCCGCGGCACAGGCTGCCGGCTGAGTCTGGGGGCGGGAGAAGGGGACTCTGTCAGCATGGCTCCTGGGCCAAAGACTGCAAGGTGGTTCAGCCTCCGGCTCTGCCTGTGACTCGCCGCATGAACTAGGGCAAGCGACTTAGCCTCCTTAGGGCGTCTCAGTTTCCTGGTCTGTGCTGTGCATAGATAGACCAGGACAGCACCTGGCAAGTCATGTCGTAGATGGAAATAGCATCAGACCGCCTCTCTTCCTCCACATCTTGGGAAAAAGACATGCATGTGTTTCTCTTACCCCTAATGTAGTGGTTGAGATTCATTCCGCACAGCCTTGCTCCCATTTTATGCTCCCCCCAAAACTGAGGCCTAGAGAGAGGTGGGTGTTTTACGGCCTTAGGGTCAGGGAGGCTGGCCAGGGAAGGGGACACTCACCGAAGGACTGAATGCATTTCTCCAGCAGCTCATCTTCGCTGCAACCGCCCTCATTCAGCATGCCCAGAGCCATGGAAGCCATGACCTTGCTGATTTCCCGGGGGCTGGGGCACGTCTTGTGGCGCCGGGCCTGTCGGGGCCGGCCCCGCCCCCCTGTCTTTGCTGGGCATTCCTGGTGGGACTTCCTGTGGGCACACCCCCCAGGGAGTCATGGGAACCCCGTCCTTTGGGCAGACCCTCAGAATTCTTCTTGACCCTAAAGCCCTAAGGCATTTTGGGAGAAGCTCCCCAAAGGCAAAACCCCAGACAAAGCCTCCTGACCTACCATGGACTCATGGGAGAAAACCCCTGCTGCAGTGTTCCAGATAATTCGAGCCTTCTCTTACAGGTAAACTCTATGGATTACTCCTGCCCCCTCCAGGGGAATCAGGAGAAAAGACTCTTAGACCACCCCGAACCCCCAGAAAATCATGGGAGAAGACCCCCAGGATTACTATGGACCCTACAGGGAATCACAAGAACTCTTTCCTCCAGGCATTATGGAGAGACTTCCTGTTGGCCAACTTCTGGGACGACTGTTGACCTCCCAGAGAATCATGGGAGAAGACCCCCCAGAGTCATTCCTGTCCTCCCCAGGTTCTGCCTTCAGGGAGACTCCTCCGAATTGCCCTTTGCTCTACAGCGCTGCTCCCTCCTTCCCCCAGCCCTCAGGAAAGCAGCAGACCCTGAGATCCTGAGATCCCATCTGTCACCCCTCTCTCTCTCTCTCTCTCTCTCTCTGTCTCTCGGCTGGACCCCCCACTAAGTGACACACCCTTCCCCCAAGATAGTACTTTGGTAGGACCTGAGTCTTAGCCACCAGCCTGGGTCCCTGGATTCAGAGAGAAGATTCAGGTGCACAGTGGCCTCACCAGGGCTCCTCAGAGCTGGGCAGGGTCCCTGGGGCTGAGACAGCTTCAAGGAAAGTTTAAAAATAACCCTCGCTCTGCCTTGTGCCTCCCTGAGGCTCGTGTTCCAGTTGGGGAAAGAGGGTAATGGAGAGCCAGGGGTGGTGGAGGAAGGAGGCAGCAGAATCCAGGGTGGCATGGCCTTGGCTTTCACAAAACGGGGTTAGAGAAATTTATGTTGGCTGTGTGACTTTGTGCTAGTCACTTCATTTCTCTGGGCTTCGGTCTCCTCCTGTGAAGAAGGAGAGTCGTCCTGGGACCTTCCCGAGGAATGTATTATGAACATTCAATGCCTTGCTCTTCAGAAGTGCTAAATAAGGGACTTAGTTCACTCAGGCCATTAGGTGGCCAGAGATGGGAAAGTTGAACTTGAGATACAGAGAACATGATGGGGCAAACCAGAAGCCAGGCCTGGGGTATGGGGTGAAAGCAGAGATTGGGAGACCCTCACAACAAAAGCACTGCCATGTCCCGGGGACATCAAAAGGGGTCAGGGAATCAGTACTGAACGTTGTCGAGCTGGTATGTACTGAGTTCTGAATGTGTTCTGGGCAGGCGCTTGAGCGCCTGTCTACATCAGTGGTTCTTGAAGCACAGCCCCTAACGGACCCGGACAGCATCACCCGGAAACTTGATATAAATAGAAATTCTCAGGTGCTACCAGAGATCTATAGAATCAGAAACTTTGAGGGTGTGTCCCGCAATCTACATGTATTGTTTTGTTTTGTTTTAAAGATTTTTTTTATTTTGGGGGCACCTGGGGGGCTCAGTTGGTTAAGCGTCCGACTTTGGCTCAGGTCAGTGAGTTCGAGCCCCATGTTGGGCTCTGTGCTGACAGCTCAGAGCCTAGACGCTGCTTCAGATTCTTGTCTCCCTCTCTCTCTGCCCCTCCCCAGCTCACGCTCTGTCTCTCTGTCTCTCTCTGTCTCTCTCTCTCTCTCTCTCTCTCTCTCTCACACACACACACACAGAAATATATATTTAACACAAAAGATTTTTTTATTTTAAGTAATCTCTATACCCAATATGGGGCTTGAATTCGCAATTCTGAGATCAAGAGTCACACGAGCCACCAACTGAGCCAGCCAGGTGCCCAGCAATGTGTTTTACAAGGCCTCCGGGGGGGTTCTGATGGATGCTCAAGCTTGAGAACCACTAGTCTAGACTATCTTACTGAGGACTTCTGGGAGGAAGAAACTGGGGCACAGAGCAGTTAAGTGACTTACCTAAGGTCACACAGCCAGAAAATGAGGTAGCCAGGTCTCCACCAGTAAACTGCTGGATATTATAGGGAGGGGACCCCTTTACCCATCAGGGCTATGCCAGAGGAGGCTGGAGGAGCTACCAGGCTAAGGACCCAGCCACCATCACCCCTGCGAGAACAGGAAAGCAAGCTTGCCCAGGTGATAGGAAGCCCGTTCCAGAAGCTGTCCGGCCCTTACCTGTGGACCGTCTGCTCTCTGTAGTGTCTGGAGCAGCCAGGAGTGGTTTAAGAAACAGGGGAGCCGTCTTGCCCTGCGTCACACTCCCCTCCCCCGGGGCAGGGCCCTGCAGGAGCTTGGAGTTTCCAGTCCAGGGGCAGGGGGCAGCGAGGGAGTGACTGTGATGGGGAGCCAGGAAGACCCCAGGGAGGACAGAGACAGCCAATCTAGGGGGCAGGGATGAGGGGGGCCGGGCAGCAGGGGATACAGAGCAGTTCAAACTCCAGAGACGGCCAGGACTAGACCCAGATGCTCAGACAAACAGCCCTGGCCCTAGCGGCTCTGGACTCCCTGATGCATCTTTCGCCGGCCGCCGGTGTCCCCTGCTCCTGCTCCAGCTCCTGCTCCTGCTCCTGTCGCTGAAGGAGCCCAACACCCTACCAGCTTCCTTAGCACTCCCCCGCCTTCCCGCGCAGCCGGAGGCCCAGGGCTTAGGGTGCTCCCAGTCTTCTTGGGGAGGATCCTCTCACCTCTTGCTGTCTTTCCTGTTCATGCTTCCTGGTGGGGGGAGGGGGTCTTGCCAAACTCTGGCTCAGTTCTTCCCCCTCCCCAGTGCTCCAGCTTCTTAGCCCCTTGGGAGCTGGGGCCTCCTCTGGTGCTTGGGAAGGAAAGAGGAACTGCCCCTCCCCACCCAGCCCCAGGCCAGGGGGAAGGAAGAGGCCGGGGAGAGACCAAAGGTCCCCCCTCCCCCCACATGGGGATCCCTTCAGGCTGAGGTTTCCGGTGCTGCCAGCCCCCACCCCCCAGTCGCCCAGCGCCCAGCGGGCTCTCTATCTCCCACATCTTTCTGTCTCTAGACCCGTGATTCTCTGTTCTGTCACTGTCGTACTTCAATGACAAGTTTTTTTTATAAAGTATGCCTAATATGACACATTTATGTAAAAACATACTCAGAAGTCTGTATTTCTATAAGGACATGTTCATGCATACAACACAAAAAGGTATGCATAGAAAGTCACAAGACACAATACTTTGTATATTTCTTCTTATGTTTCTTTTATTAACATTTAATAAGACCATTTGAATCCCGGAAAACATTTTTACTTTATTACCTTTGTTGTAACAAACCCCGAGGCAGGGCCTACTGTATTACCACACAATGTTCTAAGGGCTTTAAAAAGCTAACTAACTTAATTAGGACACAATGCTAAAGACTGTTATTGTGCAAAACGTTAGAGATGGAGGTAAACCCTTTGGGGAGCCCCTTCCCCTCTCCCTGTCCGTCTTAGGCGTGGGACCCATAACACATATTGCTGCGTTACACCTGCTCTGTGAGCTGTGTATTTGTTTAGGTACATAAATACGTGCTCATAGAAACACAGGCTTTTCCTCTGAGTATGTATTTTTTTCTTTTACTTAAATGTGTCATGCTTGACATACTTTTAAGTTGACGAACAAACAAAAGCACAGATCATAGGTGTTTAGGGTGATGAATTGTGATAAGCCGAATGTATCTATGTGACATTCACCAAGTCAAGAAACACAACATTCCGATCCCGCATAAACCCCATCCCAGCGCCGACCTCCTGAAAATTACCACTAGCCTCATTTCTGGCAGGGTAGTTTTGCCCGGTTTTGAGCTGTTGATAAAGGGAATGATTTACTGTGTCTGACTTCTTTTATTTAATCGTGTTTTTGTGATTCTTCCATGTTTTACTTGGTCGTGGTTTACTCCTTTTGGTTACCGAATCGTCTTCCTTTGTGTGACTCTTCCATGATGTATTGATCAGTTTTCCCGTAATGGACAGCTGAGAGGCTCCGTTTGGGGCTACTGTGACTCAGGCTACTGTGAACATCATCACACCTGTCTTTTGCTGAACGTTAAAGGGTGCAGTTCTGTAGGTAGATACCCAGGAGTGGAATAAATGGGTCAGAATAATTAATATGCTTCTGCCAAACCTAGGGTGTTAGTCAATTCAACCAAAGCTCTCTTAGAAGTATATTTTTACTCCTTTCTTTTTTTCTCTAAAAGAAGTCACCATGGATTTTTTTTTTTTCCATGTCAGAACATTTAGACAATCACAGAGCTCATTCTGTTTAGCTTTTCCATTACGTGATAGACTGTATGGTCCAAGGCCATCTCTCTCTCTCTCTCTCTCTCTCTCTCTCTCTTCCTCTCCCTACCCCCATCCCACCCCCAGCCCCCCAGTCTCAAGCAGTGCCGTCCATAATGTGCTGTCTTGTCTGTCTCTCAGCCCACCTCCCTAGTACCTGCAAGGCAAGGTGATGTAATGCTGTTGGCTGAGGCGGGCCCTCCCCCCTCCCCTAGAAGCCTCGGGGAGGGAGATCAGTAAAGGCCCTGGCAGCAGCACCACCCTCAAGGGCTGCAGGGATGGTTAAAACCAACACTCACACCATCAACCACAAAGGAAAAAACTGCTGAAACAAACCACCAAAACTCATAAGGCAGAAAAAGGACGCGTTTGATAACATCCAAATAAGGATTTCTCTTAATGAGGACACCGTGGGACAAATATCTGATGAGATGGCAGAGTAGGACAATGTATTTAGAAAGTTTAAAATCAATGGGAGGGGTACCTGGGTGGCTCAGTTGGCTAGGGGTCTGATGTCAGCTTGGGTCATGATTTCAAGGTTTGTGAGTTCAAGCCGTATGTCAGGCTCTGTGCTGACAGCTCAGAGCCTGCTTCAGATTCTCGGTCTCCCTCTCTCTCTGCCCCTGTCTCCTTGTTGAGCATGTGCTCTCTCTCTCTCTCTCTCTCTCTCTGTCAAATATAAAATAAATATTGGGGCGCCTCAGTCAGCTAAGCATCCGACTTCCGCTCAGGTCATGATCTCCGGTTTGTGGGTTCGAACCCCACGTCGGGCTCTTTGCCGACAGCTCAGAGCCTGGAGCCTGCTTTAGATTCTGTGTCTCCCTCTCTCTCTGCCCCTGCTCTCTCTCTTTCTCTCTCTCTCAAAAATAAATGAACATTAAAAAATCAAATATAAATAAACATTAAAGACATTTTTTAAAAAAATCAATGATAAATTAATCTTTAGAATGTGAAAGTCACAGCTGCAAATCAGCAAGAAAAACAGCAACTCTAATAGAAAAATGGGCCAAGAGCGTGAGCAAGTGACGAGGAAACTGACTCTGACAGGCACCTGAGAGGATGCTAGACATTTTTGGTAACTGATCAAGGAAGTGCGAATTAAAACAAGAGTGAGTCATCCCATTGGTCTGGCAAAGATTGGAAGTTGGAAAACGCCTGCCAAGTGGAGGGTGGAGATGTATGTGGGGACCTAGGAACTCGGGTGTGTGCAGCCATTCCCAAGGGCCACTTGGCACTATTTAGTCAAATTCGGTGTGTGCTTGTAGCTACCACCTCAGCTATTAGCTCCTGGGTGTGCATACCGGGAAATTCTCCCTCAGTCCCATCAGGGTCATGTGAGGATCCTATATGAGTTAGGGGCAGCCTGGGTGTCACCCCAAGAGAACAGTCACCAGGGAGCTCTGCAAAGTCCCTGCAGCCACACAGAACAGGTGTCCATAGAGCTGCATGGGTAGGTCTTAAAACACAGCATGATGACTGACAAAAAAAAAAAAAAAGAAGAAAGAAACACTATTAATATCTTATGATATAATGCGCAATGACACAGAATAATTTTGTTGTATATAAAATTCTAAGGAAAAGCTTCATATTTAATATACAAGTGTGTATTCTATAATGTATAATAACCATATAATTATATTGGATTGTGTAAAATATTAGCCCAAATATATGATTATATAATTATGCATTATATAATTCAAGAATATGGTACAAACATGTGCTATATATGACGATGGTATCAACATTTTAATATTTAACTAACACGTAACCTATACGCATTTAACATTTTATGTATAATTTAATTGAGCTGTAAGGTATTTTTTTTAAATGTTTATTTATTTTTGAGAGAGAGAGAGAGAGAGAGACAGACAGACAGAATGTGAATTGGGGAGGGGCAGAGAGAGAGGGAGACACAGAATCCGAGGCAGGCTCCAGGCTCCGAGCTGTCAGCACAGAGCCCAACGCGGGGCTCGAACTCACACACCATGAAATCCTGACCTGAGCTAAGGTCGGACGCTCAACTGACTGAGCCACCCGGGCTCCCCCAAGGTATTGTTTTGTATAACTTAATAGATACCATTACGTGTTAACAATAGTTTTAGTAGTATCAGTAAGTTACTATGTCATAGGCTCTAAAAGGTTCCCCCCCTTTTTTTCCCCTAAAAGTTTCCTCATGGGATCTTCCCCATGACCCTCGGTGGTGGGGACTATTCCAAATTAGCCCAACTGACAGATGAGGAAACTGAGGCCCAAAGGCACAAAGTTGCATGACTGGCAGGAGGCCCAGGTGTGTATGGTGTCCTGCACTGGGCCTCCAGGCCCCACAGCTGCCTGTTTTAGGGAGCTGCAGAGGCCCTCTGCCTAAGCTCCCCAGAGCCTGTGGGGACCCAGAGGAGACAGTGCCCCCTCCAGGCCCAGGTGGGCCAGAAGCAAGAAGGAGCTGGTTACCCCAAGGCTCCCCTATTTACAAAGCCCAGCGAGCTCAGCTGCATAAAGCGGTGGCCCAGCTCGTGGCCCTCAGTGGCTCAGGCTGCCCCTGGCGAGGAGGGTCAGATCTTGGGAGTGGCCCTGAGGACTTGAGTTTTTGTTGTAACGGGGAGGTTTTATGCAAGGATCAAGACAATAAAGTGGAATGGTTAAGAACCCTAGCTCTGGGTTCAAACGCTTTGCTCAGCCCCTGTGTGACCTTGGCGAAGTCACTCCGCCTCTCTGTGCTCAGCTTGTCTCATGGGCACCGCAGGGTACTGACTTCGCAGGATTGCTGTGAGAACTACATCATTCATTCCAGTTGCGTCCTTAAAATTATACATGGCGAGGACCGTGCGTTTTGATTTCCTCCTCCAGATAATGTGTGTACTAGCGGGACTGGCGTGAGAACTAAATGAGCTGCAGTAGAAAGATCTTAGTTTGGGGCCCGAAATACAACAGGCACGCAAAAGACCCCTGGTATGGCACGCATCCCTGCCCCAGAAGATTCCATGACGACGACGATGACGTTGGTGATGGCGGCAGCAGGTGCTAACATTTACTGCGCATTGGTACTGTTTAAGTGCTGTAAATGCATTATCTCATTTAATCCTTACAAAGGCCCCGTGAGGTACGTATTATTAATATTCTCCTTACCAGTTAGGGAAACTGAGGCACGGAGCAGCGATGGGACTTGTCCAAGGACACATAAGGGAGTGGCAAGACTGGGATTCGGGTCCAGTCCTTGCTCTCAAGGTGCTTTTTTAAGTACGGTGCTTTTTAAAGTCGGGAGACTTGGTGCGCATACGCGCTCCGCTGCAGGACAGAAAGCAGAGGCTTCCCCGCTCAGAGCCTCAGTTTTCTCTCTCTGTGAAATGGGAGAATGACGGCATCTTCCTTACCATGGAGGTGGAGAGAGGGCTGCTACCTTCCAGACGCGCCTCCTACGACCCCGCACCCCACGCACGCGTACCTCCAGCAGAGGTTTGGGGTCCGCGGGTGGGGCTCCGGCGAGGGGGCGTGGCCTTCGGCGTGCTGGCCCAATGGGAACCGAGGGGGGGCGGGGACCTCCTCCCAGCTCTGTCCAGCACGCGAGTCTTCCTCGCAGTTCCATCTACCTCGCGGGCGCCCCAGAGGTCTCCGACCCCAGCCCACCCCCAGCCCACCCGCTCAGCCTGCGGCCCCCTCTTCCTATTCCCGGACCTCAGCCCGCGCCCCTCGGGCCTCGACATCATGGGTGACGGAGGAGAGGGCGAAGATGAGGTCCAGTTTCTGCGGACGGTGCGTATCTCTGTGCTGGGGGTCTCTGGGGCCACCTCTCGGGTCCCTCTGAGTGTCTCTTTGTCTCCGGATGTCTCTGTCCTGATTGCTGGTGGACTCCGACTCTCGCGATCTAGTCCTCGGTCCCTTGGGTGACTGTCACTCTTTCTCCTGTTTTGTCTCTCGGTCTTGCTCACCTTTCTCACCGCGGGGAATTAGAAGAATTTGGGACTGCTGGATGGGGAGGGGGATCTTCGGCCACCCTCTCTTCTGACATTAGCCATTTGTCCCAGAGAAGAGGGGCCGCTGAGGCAACACCCCCCCCCTCCCACCACCCTGGAAGCCAGCACTTGGGAAAGGTGGTTCTAATTCCTGAGCTTAATTTAGCTGTTCCCCCATCCCCCGCGCCCCCCCCCTCCAGGCCTAATTCTCTTCTTGCTGCAGACTCTGACCTAATTTGAATTCCTGGGAAGGGGGCTGGGGTGGGCTGGAGAATCTAACTCCTTTGAACTTCCAGCCCTTGAGGGTCTCCTGGGTTCCTTTGGGTTCCGGGTCTTCTTTCTTCCCTCCACCCTTTGAGGTAGGAGGGCCAAATATGGCTTCTAATGAATGGTCTCTGGGTAGTCTCTCCCTATCCATCTCGTTGGGTTGTCTCTGTGTCTCATCTCTCCATCTCTGTCTCCCTGTCTCTGTCTCTTTGTTCTTTGGCTTTAGGCCCTCTGCATTTCATTCTGCCTCTCTAGCTCCGTCTCTCCCAGCGTCTCTGATCCCCGGCTGGGGGGCAGGGATGGGAATTGGACAACAGGTGTCCCTCCCAGAATAGCTGGCTTTTCTGGGGACTGGGCTGGGGACAGGGAGAGGATGGGGGGAGGGGCTGCCCATCTCAGAGTCCTTCCCACTTTTCCCTCCCAGTGGCTCAGCTGGGTGTGGGGCTGCGAGTATGGCAGGTGGGGGTTGGTGGTGGTGATGTTCTCTCTTCTGGGCCAGGTCTGCTGACCCTGCACCAGCCCCTCTCCCCCTCCTCCCAGGCCCTGGGAAATGCTGACACAGCATTCCAGGCCCCAGAATAGGACCCTGGTGAGCTGGGTCCGGTTTCCTGGGAGGGAGGAACAGACAGCTGGGGCTGGTGGTGAAGGATAGGAACAGCTGGACATTCGGCCACAGGAGGAGGCCTAGCTTCACCCTAGACTCTTGCCCCAGCTCCAGCCCCTTAGCAGACACCATGGGTTGGGCTCGCCCCTCCTCCCCGGTCCTAATAAGACCATGGTCATGGCCATCAGCCCTTAAGCAGCCACTCTGCGTCAGGCCCCATGCCTAGGGCCTCAGCCTCCTGAGACATCTAATTATATCCTCGTCTGCCCTATCTTCTGAGGTAGGGCCCTATCTTTATCTTGCTGGGAGATTTGAGGGAAACCAAGGCCTAAGTGGTAGAGTCACTTGCCCAAGGTCAAGCCCAGGAAGTGTCATCTCTGGGTACCGCCGGGGCCCAGCCCTCCTGCTTTCCCAAGAAGAGAACTGAGCTCGGACTTGCCAGGTTAACCTGTGCTGGGGTCTAGAGGTCTGGTCCTGGCATCTCTTGTCCCCAGACTAGGTCTGTTTTCCTGAACTTTACCGAGATCGTGTGGTGTTTTCCTCAAACTTTTTGGATCTCATCTCACCAGTAAGAAATACATTTTATATTTTTTGCCACCTGCTACGTGCAGGTACACACCTATATTATTTTAAAAATCCAACTCCATTGGGGTATAATTGACATCAATAAATTGTACCCCTTTTACGTGTCCCAGGTCAATGAGTTGTGACAAACTTTACACACCGTGTAACCACCGTCACAATCAAGACCTAGAACATTTCCTTTACCCCGGAAAGTTCCTTCTTGCTGTTTGTAATAATCACCCTGTCCATCTGCTGTCTGTCACAGCAGGGAGCCCAGCATATTTTTTGACATTTATCCATGTGCCACATATGAAGAGCTCATTTCTCTCTGTTGCTGAGTCGTATTGCCCTGTGTGAATATCCCACCATTTGTCCCTCAGTTTACCTGCCGATGGACATTTGGGTTGCCTCCAATTCGTGCTACAAGGGACAAATGGGGTGCATTCAAACACACCTACTTTTAACTGAATCGGGTTTCATAAAATGTAGGTGGCCCTTAGAACAGGAGGGGCATGTTGCTATGTTCTGTTCTTGCTCCGCTTTATTTCACCTGTTAAGCATGGTGGCCATGCCTCCCCGAAATGATTTCATTTCCCTTTGGTGGGTGGCGACTTTTAGCCCTGCCCAGGCTGGGATTTCTCGAAGCATCGCCCACGTCAGAGCCTGCTGTGGGTTGGTAATGGTCCCCATTCCCTGTTCACCCCAGAGTCACTGAATCATGCTCTTAGTGTCGGGCGGGAAACTAAGGCAGGAAAGGAGCTGCATTTGTAACCAGGCCACCTCCCTTCATTCTGCTGCAGGAGAAAGTTAGGGAATCTTGGTGTGCTGAGTAGGCCTCCAGTCTCTGGGTTACATCTTGGCTTTGCCATTTGTCTGCTTCCTAACTTTGGGCAAGTGCTTTTAGTGTTTCTCTCTGAGCCCCAGTTTCCTAATCTGGAAAACGGGGATGCAAATAGGGTACCATCAGGACTCAAGAGATCCATGCAAAATCTCTCGGAGCTCATCTCCTCCCACTTCCTTGCTCCTGCCGCCGCCACTGTCCCGTCTCCCTTGTGATCCCTCGGCGCCCTCAGCTCCCTCCAGCCACAGGCCTTTTGCACAGGCTGCTGCCTCTTCCTGGAACATTCTTCCCCCAGAGATGAGCAGGCCTCGTTCCTTCTTGTTATTTGGACCAGGCTCAGCTCAAATGTCACCTCCTTGGAGAGGCTGTCGTTTCACCCCCTCACTGATGTCACTCACCCCTACCCCCAAAGCCACTCTCTTATGTCACCCTGGGTTATTTTTTTCCCCATAACACTTATCACTGACATTCAAATCATTCACTTGTTTACTGCATCTCCCTCACGAGGATGTCAGCTCTGTGAGGCCAGGGACTTTGCTTTATTCGCTGCTCTGTATCCAGCATCTAGATCAGTGCCTGGCAATAGCAGGCATTTAATGAGTGTCTGTCAAATAGATGTAGAGCTCGGAACGTAAGTCCTAGCAGACAGCAAGTGCTTAATAAATGCAAGCTATATGTCCCTATGAATACACAAGTGCCCAGCATGCACCAGGATGTTGGGGCTGGAGATTAAAGGGCAGACCAGTTATGGGGCTTCCTGCCAACAGATCAAAGCTCTCCTTCCTCCCTGGCTGAGCAGCAGACGGAGGGCTCTCTGTGTGCTTCGAAGCTCAGGACTGGGACACGTTTGTGTGATATGCTGGATGGAAGGGCTGGAGGCCATGTGACCTCAGGCAGGACATCTAACTTCCTCGGCCCTGTTTCCTCAGCTGTAAAGGGAAACAACAACTGCTTAGTTGGTAGTTAAGAGCTGGGGTCTCTATCAGTTTTTAAATTTTTTAAATTTATTTTTGATAGAGAGAGAGAGAGAGAGAGAGAGACAGCGTGAGCAGGGGAGGGTCGGAGAGAGAGGGAGACACAGAATCCGAAGACAGGTTCCAGGCTCTGAGCTAGCTGTCAGCACAGAGCCTGGTGCGGGGCTTGAACCCACGAACCGTGAGATCATGACCTGAGCCGAAGTCAGACGCTTAACCGACTGAGCCATCCAGGCGCCCCGGGGTCTCTATCATTTTCAATTGATGAAAAAATGTTGGGCATTCCTACATGTACATCTATATTAGTTACAACTGTAGAGATGGGCAACTTTACTAACATAGTAAGAGGTGGCCTAGTGTCTAAGAGGGTGGCATAGAGAGCCATGGTGTTGGCATCAGATCCCAGCTATGCAGTAGGACAGCTGTGTGACCTCAGGCAAGTTACCTCACCTCTCTGGGTCTCAGTTTCCACAGGTTCACGTAATAGAACTTATTAGCTCAGAGGGTCGCCGTGAGGATTCAGTGATGAGTTAATAGGTGTTAAGTTCTTGGAATGGGACCCAGCACACCGAAAACACTTTATTTTACTTACAACTTCAGCGTGTAATCTCGAAATCATTTCCAACTTAGAGAAGCGTTGCAAGGTTACTTCAAAGAACCCCCCACATGGCCTGAAGTCATTTCCCCCACATGTTAAGATTTGGCACGTTTGTTCTATCTTTCCTTCTCTCTTTCCCCCTCCCTCTCTCTGTCTACATCCCACCCCCTCAACCGTTTGAAGAGAAGTTGTGGACACTGAGCCCTTAACTCCTCAAGTACTTCAGTGTCTGTTTCCGAAGCAACAAGGGCAGTCTCTTACAAAACCGCAGGGCAGTTATCAGCATCAGGAAGTGTAGCATTGCCCGGTGACATTATCTGTCGCGGTCCTACCTCAGGGTTTACTGGAGATGGCGATGGGTCCGTTGCGGCATGGCCCCTTCCACCCTGGGTCCAGTCTGGGCTCTGGCATTGCATTCACGGATCATTAGGAAGTACTCCTCAGGGGCGCCTCGGTGGCTCAGCCAGTTGAGCGTCTAACTCTTGATTGCAGCTCAGGTCGTGATCCCAGGGTCGCAGAATCGAGCCCCGCATTGGGCTCCACACCGAGCGAGGAGCCCGCTTGGGATTCTCTCTCTCTTCCTCTCTCTCTCTCTCTCTCTCTCTCTCTCTCTCTCCCCAACTCGTGCTCTCTCTAAAATAAAACTAAAAAACAAAAGAAAGGAAAGCACTACTTATATGATAGCTATTAGTGAAACAACACACAGAAGAGATCGTGAAGGCGGAGCTTAAAAGCCATTGAGCTTGGGGTGCTCATAGTTTCCACCTCCAGTGGCTCACCTTGGACTGGGGTTCACATCCCAGCTCCTCCCCTTATCAGCCGTGTGGCCTTGGACAAGCTACGCCGCCTCCTCGAGCCTCAGTTTCCCCATTTTAAAACGAGGATGACACTAGCTCCTATCCAGTGGGGTGTTAGAAGTGTGTGGAGCCCTCAGCACAGGCCCCGGTGTGATGACTTGTGAGGTGGGTGTTCTCAGTGGCCAAGTCTTCCGTGAGGAGGGGGGCGGGGTGACGGTGCGCCCTGTCCCTGGAGCCTTGACCCCACGCTCCGCCCACAGGACGACGAAGTGGTCCTGCAGTGCAGCGCCACCGTGCTCAAGGAGCACCTCAAGCTCTGCCTGGCGGCCGAGGGCTTTGGCAACCGCCTCTGCTTCCTGGAGCCCACCAGCAATGCCCAGGTCTGTGTGGGAGTGCGGGGGCGAAGGGGGGGGTTCTGCGGGGGCAGCGTCTGGGGTCCAGAGAAGAGGGGCATGGGTCTGAAGACGGGGTGCTGCCAGCAGAGAAAAGGAGAGGGGCTGGGAGGGCAAGGGGGATCGAGGTTCCAGGCAGGTGGGAGTGGGGGGGTGTGAGGAGGGAGAGCAGGGGACCTGAGGGAAGAGGGAGGGTGGTCGAGGGGATGGAGGGTCCTGAGTTCAACGAAGAGGGGATCTGAAGGTGGCTGCTGATAAGAGAGAAAATGGGGAGGGGGGTGAAAAGGAAAGAGGGCCAGAGGTCTGAAGTAGGTAGGGGTGGAGGAGCAGGGGCTCAGGAGTCTCAGGAGGTAGGTGTCCAAGGGGGCAGAGGGCCTTGGATCCAAAGCTAAAGGGCCTGGAGGGTTGGGGGACACTAGCAGGGGGTTGGGGGCTGCCTGGGGAGGGAGTTAGAGGCTGAGAGTGGAGGGAGCCTGGGTCTGAGGGTGAGGTGGACTCAAGATCCCAGACTAGAGGTGACCTGGGGGGTCAGGGCAGGGGCTGGGAGAGGGAGGGGACAGGGAGTCAGATTGCGGAGGAGGCCAAGGGTCTGAGCGGGTTAGAGAGTCTCGGGTCCAAGGGGGAGTGTGTCCGGGAGTCAGGGGACTGGATGGGACGCTGAGGAGGAAGGAGGGAGGTTGGGCTCTCCGGTGATTTGGAAGCCGGGTCACAGCTGTGTGGGGGAGAAGGCAGGAGTTGGGACTGTCTGCTGGTGACAGCAGGAGACGGGGGCTCCTTGGGGATCGCAGAGATTCGGGTTACCTGCGGGGGGAGGCGTGTGCCCTGGCGTTGAAGCAGACGCAGTGTGTCTGGGAGAGGGCTGAGGCTCTCTTTCAGATTAGGTGGGATGTGGGGAAGGCAGCATGGAAGCTTCTGTGAGGTCCGGGTAGAGTTCAGGGGTTCAAGGGAAGGAGGCATGTTTTCTGTGATGTTGGTGTGCTCAGGGCTGGCGGGGTGCAGGGGCTCCTCCGGGGACTGGGGTCAGGTCTGGGTCTCCAAGGGGTGTGGGTATTCAGACCAGCGCTCAGGGGCCATCATGCCCTCCATTCACGTTTCCCCTCCCCCAGAACGTGCCCCCCGATCTGGCCATCTGTTGCTTCGTCCTGGAGCAGTCCCTGTCCGTCCGGGCCCTGCAGGAGATGCTGGCCAACACGGTGGAGGCTGGTGTGGAGGTGAGGCTCCCAGCCTGTCGGGGCGCGGTGGTAGGGCCGGGTGGGAGGACCTGGGGGGTTGCTCACCATCTGCTCTTCTTCCTCTCTCTGCCCCGCCCCTCACAGGCCCTCAATTTGGATAAGTGGGTAGGTCTAGCCTTGGGTGTCACCTGTCCTTCCCACCTCTCCTGACCCCAGGTCCGCCTCTTGGGCCCACATCCTGCACACAGGGACTGGGGGGTCTCCCCCACCCCGGTTGTCAGGGGCTGTGGAGCCCAGACAGGCCAGGCAGACAGGAAGGAAGGGGGTGGGGGCTTCTGAGCCCCGCCCACCTGCTCCTTTCTCCTCTTTCCCATCCTTTCCTCCTACCCGATCCCAGCTCTTCTCTGCATGGGACCTCTCCTCTCCCCCTCCCCCTGCCCCAGGTGTGGGTCCCCTCCGCTCCAGGAGTGGGTCTGCCATGTGATCAGGTGGCCCCATCACATGGCGCCCTCAGAGCATGGGCTTGTGAGAGCCGGGATGTGAGGCATGATGCCTCTGAGCGACTGGGTGTACCCGGTGGACCCGCCCCAGGAGGGGCCCAGTCTCCTGTGCTTCAGCATGTGTGGCAGCACAGGGCAGGTCCCTATGGGGGTGTTCAAATATTTAACACTGGGTAGGACTATGCAGGTGCACACCGCCCACAGCCCAGCTGTCTTATGACAGGTTACATCAGAAGGGGTCAAGGTCATTGTTATATGAGTTAGTGGGGACTCTCAGGAAAGCAACGGGAAGAGGCGTTTCAGCCTCCCTGACTGACTCTGGGACCTGGTTAACACGATGAAGGAGGCAGGGAGGACAGAGTGGGCTTTGGGAACTAGAAAACACCCTGCCCACAGGCTTCTCGGAGACCCAGCCCCTACTTCCATGATTGGGGAAACTGAGGCCAAGATTCTGTTGAGGGCCTGAGCTAAGGCTTTCTCGTGTCCAGACCCAAGCGTGGTGTTTTATGGGGAGCCTACTGCCACCTAGGATAGGCCAGATGCCTCAGGGGGTTTCTGTTCTCACTCTGTGCCCTCTGTCTGCCCCCCGCAGTCGTCCCAGGGTGGTGGGCACAGGACACTCCTGTACGGCCATGCCATCCTGCTCCGGCACACGCACAGCGGCATGGTGAGTGTGAGAGCGCAAGGGCATGGGCAGGGGTGGAACGCAGGGCCAGGAGGAGGCTGACTCCCTCTACAATCTTAGTACCTGAGCTGCCTTACCACCTCACGCTCCATGACTGACAAGCTGGCCTTCGACGTGGGACTGCAGGAAGACGCCACAGGTGCAGGGCTGGAGTGGGGAGGGCTGCAGGCAGGGGCCGGGTGCAGAAGGTGCAGGACTGGGGGTGGTGGTGGCAGGCACAGCGGGGGCAGGGATGGAGGCACCAAGGGAGACTTGGACGAGCATGGGGAGACCCCAGGCAGAGTGTGATGGAGGCCGGGAGGCAGAGCATGGGTGGTGGTAGTAAGAGAATTGGGGGCAGAGGGCTGGGGAGGCTCAGAGGCTGGGAGCCCCTTGGGGAAGGGCATTCTGGGTAGTCTCATCCTGACAGCGCTCCCCACTCCATAGGGGAGGCCTGTTGGTGGACGACGCACCCGGCCTCCAAACAGAGGTCAGAAGGAGAGAAGGTCCGCGTTGGGGACGACCTCATCCTCGTTAGCGTCTCCTCAGAGCGTTACCTGGTGAGCAATCCCACCCCCGGCATAGCTACCGCTGGCCCAGGGCTGGGGGCGCACAGGATCCCCCGTCTTCTGGTCGTTGGTTTGCCAGTGACCTGATTCCCAATTCCCTGACCTCTGACACCTATTTCTGGTCTTCGGTGCCCCGTTTCCCAGTTTGATCTTGGTTTCCTGATCTGTGATCTCTGATTTTCTGTCTCCTGTCTGCCGGCTTCTGCCTTTGGTTTCTGGCCTCTGCCTCTGGACTACGGCTCATCCACCTTCGTCTCTGACTGCCACACCCTGGCTGCCCCCAGCACCTGTCGACGGCCAGTGGGGAGCTCCAGGTGGATGCCTCCTTCATGCAGACACTGTGGAACATGAACCCCATCTGCTCCGGCTGCGAAGAGGGTGAGGGTCCCAGACCTCCTGCCCCTAAACTGAGACCCCTTAAAACAGACCTCCCATATTGGCCCTCAAACATGTCCGTACTGAGCCTTGGAACCTCACATCTCAAACCTAGACCTCCAAACTATGACCCTCATGCTTAGATGTCCAGCTGACTCCAGATCCAGAACCCTGGAGTTCAGGCTCTCACCCCCAAACTCAGTCTCAGACACCCAAATCTAGACTCCAAAACTCACCTGCCAAACTCAAGGTCCTGGAGGGCAGACCCTTACACTCAGATCCAAAGCTTAGAGCACCACATTTGGAGATTATCCCTCAGACCCCCAAGCCTTAGATGGCAAATACAGATGGAGACCTCAGCTCCCCACACCCAGACCCCTAAATTCAAACCCAGATCCCCAAACCAAGACTCTTAATTCAGACCCTAAACCTCAGCCAACTGACCTCAGACCTCCAAACTTTAACCTCAGATATCTAAAGTCATCCTCCAAATTCAGACCCCCAGGCGAAGATCCCAAAGCGTGACCCCAAAACTTTGACCCCAGCCCTTAACACCCAAACCCATACACCCAAGCTAAGACTCAAACCTCAGATCCTGAAACTCAGGCCTTACTGTCAAACCCACCAACTTCTTTTTTTTTTAAATGTTTATTTATTTTTGAGAGAGAGACACACAGAGTGTGACCAGGGGAGGGTCAGAGAGAGAGGGAGACACAGAATCAGAAGCAGGCTCCAGGCTCTGAGCTGTCAGCACAGAGCCTGACACGGGGCTCGAACCCACGAACCATGAAATCATGACCTGAGCTGAAGTCGGCTGCTTAACCAACTGAGCCACCCAGGCGCCCCGAAACCCACCAACTTCTAACTCTGAAGCTCAGATCGCCCTAACTTGAGGTCCTCAAACTCAGACTTCTGAGCTGTCGACTATAACTTCAGACCCTGAACCTCAGAACTCCAAAATCAACATTCAAAGTTGAGATCCCAGCCTCAGACCCTACCATCAAACCTCTAAACCCAGACCCCAAATCAAGTTGGGAACTCAGAGCCCAATATCCAGGAACGTTAGACTCAAACCTCTGACCCCCAACCTCAGAAATCCAAACTCAGACCCACAAACCCCGCAACCTCAGCCCTGTATACCCAGACCCCCAAACTTAGATTCCCCACCACAGACCCCAAGTCTCATACCCCCACTTCAGGCCTCAAACTTAGCCCAAATCTCAGACTGCCACTTGGGATCCTAAAACTCAGATCTCCAACTGCAGACCCCCAAACCCGGTCCCAACCTCATGCAGGGGAGAAGCAGGACCCCTGAACTCCACTTTGGCTCCCAGGCCTCTCTAAGGCTCCAGCCCCACAGTGACCACTTTCCTGTGCTCCCCCCCCCAGGCTATGTGACCGGGGGCCACGTCCTTCGACTCTTCCACGGACACATGGATGAGTGTTTGACCATTTCCCCCGCTGACAGTGAGGACCAGCGCAGGTCTGGGATGGAGACAAGTGGCCCTGGGGTGTTGGGGCGGGAGGGGGGAGGGCAAAAGTAGGTTCGGGGCACCCGGACCCTATGGGTGGGGTTGAGGATCACACTCTGGGGGGATGGCGACCGAACCCCTGACCTCACTCTCTCCCGTGTCCCCAGACTTGTGCACTACGAGGGGGGATCTGTGTGCACCCATGCCCGCTCCCTCTGGAGACTGGAGCCGCTGAGAATCAGGTGGGAGGGACTGGGTCTGGGGCTAAGAGCTCCTGGGGGGCCGGGGAGGGGAGAGAGGCTCTTAAAGGAAGATCAGAGAAAGAAACTGGAGGATTTTGAGGGAAGAAGATCTGGGGAGCCCCAGAAGGTGATAAAGATCTTCAGGGTCCCAGAGTCCTGGAGGAAAAGGACCTGGGGGGAGGGTGCACATTCTTGCGGAGAATTTGGGGGTCCCCAGTAAAAATGTAGGGAGTAGAGGGAGAGAAAGTGGTGGGTCTGGGGAAGCTGGGAGCACTGGGGAGCCCTGAGGAAGTTGTGAGGGCCTGAGAGAGGATTGGGGTTCCCAAAGGAGGACCAGGGGGTCTTAAGAAAGATTGGAGGGCCCCAAGGAAGGTTTGGGACCCCCTGGAAGAAAGCTGGAGGCTTGGTGAGGTTTGGAGACCTAGGCTGTGGTGTCCGTGGGAAGACCGGAGTCTCCTCTGAGCCCCGCACCCTCCCCTCTGCAGCTGGAGTGGGAGCCACCTTCGCTGGGGCCAGCCACTCCGGATCCGCCATGTCACCACTGGGCGGTACCTGGCGCTCACCGAGGACCAGGGCCTGATGGTGGTCGATGCCAGCAAGGCCCACACCAAGGCCACCTCCTTCTGCTTCCGCATCTCCAAGGTCGGTGGGGTCCACGCTCACTTGGAGCCCCAAATCTGGCCCCAGCCCCCACTCCGCAGTCTCTCCACGGCTCACTGATTAAATGCACAGGCAGAGGAGGCTGACCTCTGTCCCCTGCCCCTGCAGGAGAAGCTCGATACGGCCCCCAAGCGGGATGTGGACGGCATGGGTCCCCCTGAGATCAAGTATGGGGAGTCACTGTGCTTCGTGCAGCACGTGGCCTCAGGCCTGTGGCTCACCTATGCCGCCCCGGACCCCAAGGCCCTGCGGCTTGGCGTGCTCAAGAAGAAGGTGGGTGCCTGGCAAGGGGAAGAGGTGGGGGTGCCGGCAGGGGCAGGAAGGGGACTGAGGGGTGATCAGGCTTGAGCCTTCAGGAGTTTGAGGGTAGGTCTGAGAGAAAGACAGAGACTGAAAGACAAACTGAGACGGAGAGAGGAAAAAAGAAAGAGGGATAGATATACAGGGGAGGGAGAGAGGGAGAGGAAAAATGGGGTGGAAAGAATGAATGGGGTGAGGGAGAAGGAGAGGGAGAGAGAGAAGGGAGAGAGAGGGAGAGGGAGAAAGGGAGAGGAAGAGGGAAAGAGAGAGAGGGAGAGAGAAACAGAGAGACAGAGAAAAGCAGAGACAAAAAGACATGGAGACGGAAAAACAGAGAAAGATAGAGACAGAGAAGCAGAGATGGAAAAACAAGGAGAGACAAAGACAGTGGCAAACAGACCAAGAATAACATTCTGCAAACTATGGAGAACCCCAGTTGTCCTGGATGTGTGTATGGAAGACAGGTGAGCTCTGCAGACCTGTCTCCTGCCCTCCCAGTACTCAGACATGGTAAATAAACTGCCTGTAATGAAGTACATAGCTTTACAAGTGAAGAGTGGGAAAGCTACTCTGGGCAGTGGGCATGGCATGTGCAAAGGCCCTGAGGTTGGAATGAGGTTGATTTGTTGCCGTAACAGAAAGAGGATCCAGTTTGGCTGGAGGGCAGTGATTGAGGGACGCGTCTTGGAAGATAAGGACAGAGAGGGGATGGGGGCAGATCATGTGGGGCCTTGTGGGCCATGGGGAGGGTCCCAGCCTCTACTCTTAGTGAGACGGAGCTCCAATAGAGTTTTGAGCAGGCCCGGGAGGTGACCTGACTCAGTTCCTTAGCTGCTCATGGGACTAGATGAGGTTGGGGTGAGGCGCAGAATAGGAGTAGGGAGTTGGAGCAGTTGGAGTAGGGAGCCCAGGGAGGCGACTGCTGCCGTGGTCAGGTGGGAGAAAACAGTGGACAGGACCAGGGTGGGGAAGGTGGCAGATTACGTTTGCAGTTTGAGGGTAGAGCCAACAGGATTTTCTGACGGACTGGATATCGAGGTGAGAGGGACAGGGGTTGAGGATGATGCCATGACTTTTGCCCTGAGCAACTGGAAGGATGGAAATGTCGTTAACTGAGTCGGGGACAGCCACGTGTCAGCAGCTCGGGATGACAGGGACCCAACGTGTAGAACAGTTTATTCCCTCGATAAAGAGCGAATGAATGGGAAGATTAGGGAGACGCCCGTTTGCAACAAACGAGGCTTGTAGTTTGATCCCTGAGCGGAGGATGTAGAGATGGGCCTGGTCCGAGGCGGGATCGTGGGACTGGATGGTATTTGCAGCCACAGGACTGGGCGAGGCCCTGGGGAGGTCAGCTCAGGAGAAAGCTGTGACGGTCTCATCTTACAGAAGGGCGGTCAGGCATTCAGTCTGGGACATGTAAAGTGAGGAAGTGTTATAGCTTTCTGGGGGAGGATGTTAAGTCAGCACTAGATACAGGTGGAGAGGGTCTGGCCTGGAGATAGACAGACAGACAAGACAGTCAGTCAGAGAGGGAGACACAAACACAGGATCAAAGGGGGATGGAGGCAGAGAGAAAGAAAGAGACAGAAGGCAAAGAGAGATGGAGATACGGACAGAGAGGGAAAGACGGGGAGAAAGAGACAAAGCATGGGGTAGAGACTGAGAGAGGTAGGGAGAGAGACAAAGACAGAAATAAAGAGGGGCAGGGAGACGGAGCCGGAGGCAGAGGAGAGAAGGGAGGGGGGGAAGAGAGAGAGAATGAGTCAGAAGAAGAGGGATAGAAGGGGGTGTCTGGCAGAGAGAGTGAGGGGAGGATGGGGGCAGCTCTGGGGCTAGAATCTGGGCGGAGATCTGGGGGCAGACGAATCCTTGGTGCTGGGCCCACTCCTGACCTCTCGGTCCCCCTACTGCCAGGCCATGCTGCACCAGGAAGGCCACATGGACGATGCATTGTCGCTGACGCGCTGCCAGCAGGAGGAGTCCCAGGCTGCCCGCATGATTTACAGCACTGCCGGCCTGTACAACCAGTTCATCAAGTGAGCCACCTGCCCACTCTGCCCCCCGTGCCGGCCACTGCTTGACCCCCGGGCTCCCCGTGGTCATGCACCTGACCCCTCTAATCCCCACCTCTGACTTCCACACCCCTAACCTACACAGGATCCCTAACCTCTAAACCTCCGACTTCTACACTTGACCCCTAATCTGACCTTGACAACCATGATTTTGACCTCGCATCCCCCCTGATCGCCCCTGACACCCAGATCCTTGATCCTGGACCTCCCCAGCCCTGACACCTGCTTCCACAACGCCCTGTGCTTACACAGGAGTGAGTCCCCAGTCCTAGCTCAGTCCCTGGCTACTGTGTGACCTCAGGCCAATGTCTGTGCCTCTCCGAGTCTCAGTCTCCCCCTCTGTAGAATAGGTGTGTCCGTGAGAGTCCTTTGGGGGCGGAGGGTAGGACTCGGGAGCGCCTCAACGACAGTCAGCGCTCGGGGCTCCTGGCTGACAAGTGTGTTGTCCGTCCCCACAGGGGTCTGGACAGCTTCAGCGGGAAGCCGCGGGGCTCGGGACCGCCAGCTGGCACAGCGCTGCCCATCGAGGGTGTCATCCTGAGCCTGCAGGACCTCATCGGCTACTTCGAGCCGCCCTCCGAGGAGCTGCAGCACGAGGAGAAGCAGAGCAAGCTGCGCAGCCTCCGCAACCGCCAGAGCCTCTTCCAGGAGGAGGTGGGGCCGTGGCGAGGGTGGAGCGGGGCCTGCGGACGCGGGGCCAAGCCCGCGGGAGGGGTGGGGCAGCGGTGTTGGGGCGGGGCCTGCGGGTGGGGCGGGGCCGCGGCGCTGGGCGGGGCGGAGCCGGAGGGACCGAGGGAAGTATGCAGTGGTTTCAGAGCCGGCGGGGGTCTGTGTAAAAGGGCGGGGCCTCAGGCCTTCTGGGAACAAGTGAGGGGGCGGGGCCTTGAGGAGGGGAAATTTGGGAAGGTGGGTGGGGCCTTGAGGGAGAGGCCGGGCGTTTGTCAGAGCAGGGGCGGTGCCTGTGGGAGCGAGATGCAACCAGAGCGAAGGGGGTGGAGCAGGCCTTGTTCCTTTACCCGGGAGGGGGCGGGGCCTAAGCGAAGGCCTCTGGGAGGCGAGGCGTGTGGCGGCGGCCAGGCCTGGGAAGAAGTCTGAGGATGAGGCTGCGGGACTCAGCGGGCTGGGTCTGTGGGGGCTCGGCCTGAAGTTGGGAGGATTGAACCGCAGTGGGGCGTGGGGCGTGGGGCAGGGCCAGAGGTGGCTTTTTGGGTGTCAGGGAGGGTCCTCCGCTGGAGTCAGGAGCCGGAGGTCCATGTGTTCTGAGAGCAAGAAGGGAAGGGATGTGGAGGGAGCTCGGCTCAGCACGGGGTCAGAGTGAGGGGGACCGCACCGGGTGGGAGGAAGGGACTGGACAAAGTTCGGAAGGTCTGATGTCCCCACTGGGCGATAGGGGAGCATGTTCATTTAAAGGCTAACAACTGGCCCTCTCCAGAGACTCCCAATCTGACACAAAAATGGTAATAATAACAATAACAAAACTTATTTGTGGAGTAGGATTAGTATATGCCAAACGTTTGGAACCGTGCCAGCGCATAGCGGATGATATTTCAGTGTTAGTGGTTATTATCACCTTGAATTTGGCCTTTATTTTGTGCTAAGCGTGCTGTATACATGACATCCTCCTGATGACCCCATGGGGGTGGTAATTCCCACATTATAGATGGATCACGGAAGCCGAGAGGGATTAAATAACAGCCGTCTACACAACAAATATGCGGAGGGATACAGCTGTCAACAAGACAGACACAAATCTCTGTCTTTATGGAACTGACATGTGGGGAGGATAGATGATCCATAAAATAAGAAAATTATATGGTACATAAGATGATAAGTACTGAGGAAAAAAATAAAGGAGGGAAGAGGCAGGGAGTGCTGGGGTTGTCGCAATTTAAAATAGAGTGGTCTCGGGGCACCTGGGTGGCTCAGTCGGTTAAGCGTCCAACTATTGGTTTCCGCTCAGGTCATGATCTCACGGTTTGTGGGTTCGAGCCCCACCTTGGGCTCCATGCTGACAGTGCAGAGCTTGCTTGGGATTCTCTTTCTCCTTCTCTCTTTGTCCGTCACTTGCTTGCTCTCTCCACCACTCTCTGAAAAATAAATGAATAAACTTAAACATTAAAAAAAAATCCTTAAAATAGAGTGGTCAGTGTGTGCCTGGGTGGCTCAGCTGGTTGAGCGTCCAAACTTTTGATTTCTGCTCAGGTCACGATCTCATGGTGGTAGGATCGAGCCCAGTGCTGAGCACCAAGCGTGGAGCCTGTCTAGGATTCTTGCACTCCCTCTCTCTGCCCCTCCCCCTACTCACAGGCTGCTCTCTCTCTCTCTCTCTCTCAAAATAAATAAATAAACTTAAAAGAAAAATAAAATAGGGGCACCTGGATGGCTCAGTTGGTTGAGTACCCAGCTCTTGGTTTCAGCTCAGGTTATGGTCTCATGGTTTCATGGGTTCGAGCCTTGCGTCCGGCTCCTCACTGCCAGTGCAAAGCCTGCTTGGGATTCTGTCTCTTTCTCTCTGCCCCTCCCCCACTCACGCTGTCACTGTCTCTTTATTTAGAGAATAAATAAACTTTAACAGAGAGAAGATAGAGGGGAGAGCAAGTGCACAGGGAGTGTGCTTGGCAGGTTCTAGAACCATGAGGAGGCCAGGGCGACTGGGACAGGGTGAGCTAGGGGCAGAGTGGGAGGAGATGAGGGCAGAGAGGTGACAAAGGCCAGGCTCTGGGTGAGGACTTTCACTTTGGGAGCCACAAGGAGGTTAGGTTCCCTAAAATCACAACTAGTTAGTGGCAAAGCCACTCTGTGTGACTCCAACCTGCTTGTGCCCTCTACCCCCAGGTGCTGCCTCTCTTACTAGTAATAGGGGCCCCAGCATGGAGACACAGTGATTGTCACAGTAGCAGTCTATGTCATGGCCAAAAGCTAGAAACAGCCCAGATGTCCACCACTGGAATGGATCGGCAAATGTAGCAGGTTCTCACACACACAGCAGATAGGATATGCATACTACTCGGCAACGAAAATGAAGGGATTATAGCCATGTGAAACAATGTTCTTGAATCCTAAAACATAATACCCAGCAAAAGACTCCATGTCCAAAAGAATACTTATTGTGTATGCCAAGTTCAAAAACAGGCAAAGCTCACTTAGGCTGCTTACTGACGCATCTGTAGGCGGTAAAAACCGAAAAGCAAGGAGAGGTTTCTACAAAGTCAGGACGGTGGTTATTCCTAGAGAGAGGTTTGCGTGATCAGGAATCAGGAGGGGCATCCAGGCGACGTCTGCGTGGCTGGCAGTGCTCTCTTTCCGGGCTCGGGTCACGGTTACACAGGTGTTCTTTGCATCTGTGGAGCCAGACACATTTGATGTTTGTTGTGCACAGATTCTGTCTTTGCAAATTTGCCTACTTGCTAAAATCCATTCGTGACCCGCACATCAGTACTTGTGGCATCGTTGGGGTCATTTGTGAGCGTGTGCAGAGTGGCAAAAAATTTGTGTCGGTGCCCCTCATGTTCCCAGCTGAGATTGAACAGGTGATGCTCCGCCTTCTTGTTTCGGTTCTCATCCTGTAAACAAGTGTCCTTTTCGTGGTATATTTAGTGCCACATTTTCCACATCCTGGTGTTATTTTTCTGTTGAGTGCGCTGTTTAAAGTGGCCCCCAAGTGTAGGGCTGAAGTGTTGTGTAGTGCTCTCGAGGACAAGAGGCTGTGGTGTGCCTCACAGAGAAATCCCATGGTGGATGAGCTCAATTTAGGATGAGTTATAGTGCTGTTGGCCATGAATTTCATGTTAACGAATCAACAGTATCTATTGAATCGGCATCTTTAAACGGACACACGAACACATCAAGGTTATGTATTTATTGACAAAAATGTTGTGACTCAGAGCAGCTCCCTGTGTTTTCCCCGGGAGCAGGGAGTGGTTCAGGATTTGCTAACTCTGTGTTCATGGTGACTTCATGGAACCTAACTAGCGCGGATAACAAGAACCGACTGTATGTATTGTGTGCACTTTTCTGTATGTCTGTTAGAATTCACAATACGAGAAGACAAAGTTTAAAATGTAAAATGCAAAAAAAAAAAAAAATCTCTCAGGTGGATGGTACGGATAGCAAACTGGACCCGGAGTGGGATGCTTGGAAGTGGATAGGATGGAAAGACAACTTCGGGAAGGAAAAGCACAGTCAGTCCTGATGTCAGTAAGGATGTTGGAACCGAGGCAGAGAGGACAAGGATGGATGTGGGGAGCTGAGGAGGAAAGGAGGGTGATGGGAGTGAGCGGGAACACAGAGCTAATGGTGTTGGATCTGAGAACATAGTCGCCGGTTGTTGAAGTCAAATGAATTAGCAAATCCAAGAAGGGCAAGGAAGAGAGGGCCTGGGACACCCATGGTGACCCACCCTGTTTTCCCCACCCCAGGGGATGCTCTCCCTGGTTCTGAACTGCATTGACCGCCTAAATGTCTACACCACTGCTGCCCACTTTGCCGAATTTGCAGGGGAGGAGGCAGCCGAGTCCTGGAAAGAGATTGTGAACCTGCTCTACGAACTCCTGGGTAAGGGGCCCAGTCCTGACTTCCCCTAGAGCCCCCCCAGCTGCTCAGCGCCATTGGGTCTGACCCCTTTTTCCACCCTCAGCCTCTCTGATCCGTGGCAATCGTACGAACTGTGCCCTCTTCTCCACCAACCTGGACTGGCTGGTCAGCAAGCTGGATCGGCTGGAGGCCTCCTCTGGTAGGAGAACCCAGGGGGAGGGGAAGGGGCTGGGCAGGGGAGGGCCGCAGTCATCTCACCTGTCACTCTGCCACCTTCTCAGGGATCCTGGAGGTGCTGTACTGTGTCCTGATTGAGAGTCCTGAGGTCCTGAACATCATCCAGGAGAACCACATCAAGTCCATCATCTCCCTCCTGGACAAGCACGGGAGGAACCACAAGGTTGGCCCCTCGCCCTGCCCTCTCATCCCCTGAACTCTGAACCCTGGCCTTTCCCCGTGGCCCCGGAATTCTCCACTTCCTTCACTCCCTTTCTCCTCCCCATCCTGTCTCTTACCTGGACTCCACTCCCACGTGCTTCCATCTCAACACAAGGGTCTTGAACTTACAGCTCTTAAATGGCTTCTAGGCCACAGGTGTGCTTCATTAGATTTTTGAAACATTTTTATTTTTTAATTTCCGATTTTGTAGTCTTTATATGGGCTGCGTATACACTCTCAAGCTTGCCACAGGTCCTACCTGTTCCCACTGACAATTTCTTTTATTTTTAATGTTTATTTATTTTTGAGAGAGAGAGCGAGCAGGGGAGGGGCAGACAGAGAGGGAGACACAGAATCTGAAACAGGCTCCAGGCTCTGAGCTGTCAGCACAGAGTTGACACGGGGCTCGAACCCATGAACCGTGAGATCACGACCTGAGCCGAAGTCGGACGCTTAACCGACTGAGCCCCCCGGACACCCGCCCCCTGACCTCTCGCTGATCAATTTCTAACCACATCACACATGTACATTATCCACCTGGGCCCCGAAGACACACATGTGCTGCTCCCGCTCATCTAAAATCTCCTCCCGACCCCCGTGCTCTCACTAATCAACCTTTTCCCTCCTCCCTCTGACCCCTCACCTCCTACTCCAGTCCCTTCTTTCTTACAATACCAGTCCCTTACCCCAGCTCCTTTTCCCCCCAGCCTGACCTTTCTCTTTGACCCTTGGCCTTCCTTTGTGAGCCCTGATCTCACATTTCCGCTGCTTCCTCACCCGTCAAAATCTCCACCTCCTGTCCTGGCACATTATCCTTAACTTCTGACTTTCCACCCTGGACCTTCCACAGACTCCCTGCCCTGGTGCTCTCACAGCCTGACCTCTGACTTTGCCTTCCAGGTGCTCGATGTGCTGTGTTCCCTCTGTGTGTGCAATGGCGTGGCCGTGCGCTCCAACCAAGATCTCATTACCGAGAACTTGCTCCCTGGCCGTGAGCTTCTGCTGCAGACAAACCTCATCAACTATGTCACCAGGTCTGGCCCCTAACCCCTGACCCCAGTCTGACCTCACTGACTTCACATTGACCCCAGACCTCTTAACCCTTTCCCAGACTCAGAGACTCCACACCCAGGTGGATGTCCCTTCCTCCGTCTCCCACCCCAAGACTTAATCCCTGGTCCTCACGAATGTCCGCTCTTGCCCCACTCACCCCTGGTTCCCTCCTCTTGTCTTCTCTCCCTCCTCCATTTCTGCCTCTGTCTGTTCCTCTCTCTCTTTCTTTCTCTTTTTCTGCATTTGCTCTTTTTTGCTGTGTATCTCTCTCTATATCTGTCTCTCTCTATTTCTCCTCCATTTGTTCTTCTCTCTCACCCATCTCTCTCGTCTGTTTTTTGAGATCTCTGTCTCTGCTTTCTCTCTCTCTGTCTCCATGTCTCTGCCTTCTATTTTTCCTGTGTGTATCTCTCCTTCTCTTCTCCGTTTCCCACCCCCACCCCTGCAACAACCTGGCTCTGCTCCCCATCTCTCCCTCACCCCCTCTCCTGTCCATCTTTCTTGCAGCATCCGCCCCAACATCTTTGTGGGCCGAGCAGAGGGCTCCACACAGTACGGCAAATGGTACTTTGAGGTGATGGTGGACGAGGTGGCTCCATTCCTGACAGCTCAGGCCACCCACCTGCGGGTGGGCTGGGCCCTCACTGAGGGCTACAGCCCCTACCCAGGTGGCGGCGAGGGCTGGGGCGGCAATGGGGTCGGTGACGACCTCTATTCCTACGGCTTTGATGGGCTGCACCTCTGGACAGGTACCTGGACCCTTCTACGGGGCTCTCATCCCTGACCATTGGCCCCAGAGCTTCCGAGACTCTCACCACACACCTTAGGCTTCTTGGGATCTTGATCCCAACAATAGGCCAAATTTAGGCCCCTTATTCCTAGTTTTCCAAGACCCCGACCCTAAAGCTTCCAGAATCTTGCCCCTAACCTGTTTCCTCATAGTCTCCAGGACTCTGACCCCAGGAGATGTATGATCTCTGACCCAAGAGATCCTTGAAAGCTGCCCAGATCATTAAGACCTCTGATCTTTGACTTCTGACTCCCAAGGGTTCCAGAATTCTAACTCCAGGGGGACTTTAATCTCTGACCCCACAGCTCTCAGGATCCTAACCTCAGGGGAGCCTTGACCTCCTCCCTTATCTCAGAGCTCCAGGACCCTCCATGGGAACACTTGACCTTAGGGTTTCCAGGATCCAGATCCCCTAGGATCCTCTAATATCTGCCTCTTGCCTCTTGAGACCATTAGACTCTGACCAATGAGGTCTTGAGACCCCTGACTTTGGACTCTTCCCTGTGACCCTGGTGCAGGACACGTGGCACGCCCGGTGACTTCCCCAGGGCAGCACCTCCTGGCCCCTGAGGACGTCGTCAGCTGCTGCCTGGACCTCAGCGTGCCATCCATCTCTTTCCGAATCAATGGCTGTCCTGTTCAGGGTGTCTTTGAGGCCTTCAACCTGGATGGGCTCTTCTTCCCTGTTGTCAGTTTCTCGGCTGGTGTCAAGTGAGGACTTGCCTTTGCCCCCTTGCCAGGCCCCAGACCTGGAACTGTCCCAAGACGACCTCCCTAGTTACAGCATGGCCTCCTACAAGGCCAGGATCCAGCAGCCTACTCTCAGGACTGACTGGCCAGATCCCTACGTGAAGATCCCAGTGATCTCTACATGGTCCCAAACACTTTAGTGTCCTCCCAATGATCCAGACCCTCCCAATGACCCAGACCCTCCCAATCACCTCAGCTCCTTCCCAGCTCCATATCCTTCCAGTGACTTTCACATGTCCCCCAAATTGCACAATGACCTTCTGATAACGTTTCCAGTTAATTCCCAAATGATGTTAGATTCTCCCATGATTCTGTCATTTCAATGACCTCCAAGTGACTCCAGAATCTGACAGCTGTCTTCCAATGACCTCCGACCCTCCCAGTGACCCTCCCCCCGAATTATCCTGGACTCTCTCAATGACTCCATGCTCTTAAGAGCTTTTTGGTGATCCCAGACTCTCCCAGTGATCTTCTAATCACTCCATGATCCCCCCAGTGACCGTAATTCCTCAATATCCCCAGTTATTTCAAAGATCACTCAGGAACTCAGTCTTTTCCCAATGACCCCAAGCTCTGTAAAGAGTTTCCCAGTGGCATTCAGTGGTGATTAGGGTCATCTCATAGTTACACGAGATTCTCAGTGATTTCCAAATGACCTTCTTGGTCTCCCAGAAACCTTCCAGTATCCCCAAATACTCTTATTGAGCCAAGGTCTCTTCCAGTGGACCCTCCTATGATCTTGCATTAACTCCCCAATGAACCCACTCTTTTCTTTTTTTTTTTGATTTTCCAATGATTCTTATTGACCTCAGACATTCCCTTTGACCTTATATTTTCCTTTTTGACCTTAAATGACCTCCATGACTCTATGGACTGCCCGGTGATCTTTCCCAGAACTTTCCACAGATCCCAGGATTGCTCCCTTACCCCCACTGAGCACTGATTCTCCCTGTAATCTGCCTCACCAGTGACTCCACTCTCCCACTCAGGGTGCGGTTCCTTCTTGGTGGCCGCCATGGTGAATTCAAGTTCCTCCCTCCACCTGGCTATGCCCCATGCCATGAAGCTGTGCTCCCTCGAGAGCGACTTCATCTGGAGCCCATCAAGGAGTACCGGCGGGAGGGACCCCGGGGGCCCCACCTGGTGGGCCCCAGCCGCTGCCTCTCACACACCGACTTTGTGCCCTGCCCTGTGGACACTGTCCAGGTACTGCCTGCCCTGCAACGGTTTCCTGGTGAGGCAGACTCCCTTAGGAGTAAGGGAGGTGGGGAGCTGATTTGGAAGCTGGGAATCTTATTGTTTAATAGATTGGGAAACTGAGGTAGAGTGGAGGCAAAGAACTCTTTGAAGACAGAATCCTACTTTCTGGGAGTTGTCACTATAGCCCCCTAAAGAAAGGACATTATTAAAGTTTTATTTATTTGTTTATTTTTGAGAGAGAGAGCATGACAGCATGGGCGCAGGCACCAGGGAGGGGCAAAGCGAGAATCCCAAGCAGGCTCTCTGCTGTCAGTGCAGAGCCCCATGTGGGGCTCGATCTCACAAACTGTGAAAATCATGACCTGAACTGAAATCAAGAGTTGGATGCTCACCCATCTGAACCAACCAGGTGCCCCAAGAAAGGACTATTATTGCCCCCAATTAACAGTTGAGGAAAGTGAGGCCCAGAGAAGTTAAGCAACCTAAACAAGCCACACAGCTGATTTGAACCCAGGTGCTGGTTCCAAAGCTTGAGCTCTTTTCCACTAGTTTGTTGGCATCCCTTCCATCTGGGCCTTCCCACTCCTCTTGTCCCAACCTAAACTCCCCACCATCCCCCCAAAGGTGTCCCTATCAGAGGTCACATAAGTTGTGTTCAAGAGCTTGACCGTGAGGGTCTGATTTTCAGTGTGTTACCACAGGTATTTGGCTTTACTTCTCTGGGTCTCAGTTTCCTTATCTGTGAGGAAAGGAGGATAACATGTCCTCAGCACAGTCCTGAGTAAATAGGAAGTACTTAATAACAGTTAGTGTTATCAGTAGCAGTAGTGATATTATTTCATGGAGAACTTGCCATCCCCCTGTAGCCAGGACACAGCCTGGGCCTCCTTCTGGATGTCTCCCTCCTGCTCCCCCCAGCTTGTCGGCCTCATGGGCTGTCCACTTGGCCTCCTGGACATCCCTCCTACCCCCTCCCCTTCTCCCCATGGCCTGCCCTGGTCCGAACCATCATTATCTCTTATCTACAGAACACTAACAACATAAATATTTATTAGGCACCTACTGTATGCCAGGCACTTACATAAACTCTGTAAGACTGAGTAGTTATCTGGATTATATCACTGAATCCTTATGAGGTTAAGTATTGTTCTGATCTTCATTGTACAAAGAAAGAAAGAGCCTCATCCATTCATTCAGCAACCACTTTCTGAGCATCTCCTCTGGGCCTGGCTCTGGGCTTGGCTGGGGAAGTGGTGGAAACTGAGGCAGCCCCAGGTCCTGTCCTCATGGAACAACCGGTCCAAAGGGGGAGATAGTCCCGTTCCCAGATAAGTCCTTAATTCTATGATCCTAGGTCCTTACTCAGCTGGGTATCCACCCTGGAGTCAGGTGACGGTGATGAGGAGCAGGGCTCAGAATAGCAGGGAAGGTCTGGGGGAACTGTCCAGGGCTCATACATGTTCTTGGGGAGAGGGGTCACGGTGCAGCCTGCAAGGAGCGCAGGGATCTCACAAACGTTCCCTACCCCCAGATTGTCCTGCCTCCCCATCTGGAACGTATTCGGGAGAAGCTGGCAGAGAACATCCATGAACTCTGGGCGCTGACTCGCATTGAGCAGGGCTGGACCTACGGCCCGGTGAGGGGCTGCCCTCAGCATGAGGGAGTCAGGCTAGACTTGCTGTTGGGGGAGTGAAAGGGGAGGGATTGGGGGAAGGGACTTTAGGGCATCAGGGTGCTCTTGGGGTTCTTGCGGCAGAACTAAGGGTAGGAGGTCAAGGGTCACAGTCTGGGAGTGTTGGGGGGAGGGAAGGGGACACTGAGGCGTTGACACTGGGGTTTCTCCAGGTTCGGGATGACAATAAGAGGCTGCACCCCTGTCTTGTGGACTTCCACAGCTTACCAGAGCCCGAGAGGAATTACAACCTGCAGATGTCGGGGGAGACTCTCAAGTGAGGGGGGTACCAGGGAGCAGGGGCCTGGGACTGACTGCTGGTGAGGAGGAGGGCAAGGAGAGACAGGGATTGTGAGGCAGACTGACAGAGGCATAAAGAGAGTAGGCACTAAGAGAAAGAGACGTGGAATCAGGGAAAGAAGTGGACAGGAAAAGATGGACACAGTCAAAGAGATACGGAGACAAAGAAGCAACAAAAGACAGGAGTCAGGCAGAGACTGAGACAGAGGGATGGGGACAGACACCCAGAAAGTCAGAGCAAGAGATGTGAAGAGCTGACAGGGGTGGGGGAGGAGGGGAGCCAGGCTGGGGGAGAGGAGGCCAGGGGCAGGGAAGCTGTGTGGGGTGACCCTGCCCTCCCCTCGCCCCAGGACTCTGCTGGCACTGGGCTGCCACGTGGGCATGGCAGATGAGAAGGCAGAGGACAACTTGAAGAAGACCAAACTCCCCAAGACGTGAGTGTGGGTGGCCCGGGTCCCTCTGGGAAACAGAGTAGGGGGCTGGGGATGACAAGGTAAGGGCTGGGTGGGTGAGGGGTCTTGTAGGGAGGCTGAGGTCAGAGACAAAGGGCCACAGGTTAGGGTGAAGGTCATAGGACCAGAAGTCAGGGGTCAGGGCTCTGGAGTGAGTGGTGAGTGTCCTGAGAAGGTGTCAGGATTGTGGAGTCAGGAATCCCAGAGGGACAGTGGGTGTGAGTTGGGACCCAAAGTCAAGGTCTGCCATGGAATTGGGGAAAATGAGAGAACAGAGGTAATTTCTCCCAAATCAGAGGCAAGGGGTCAATAGAAAGAGGTGAGAAGCTGTTGGAGTCATAAGTAAGGGACCCTAAAATTAGAGGTGAGAGATCAGAGGTCCTGGGGATAGAGGTCAGGGTTCAGAGGTCGAGGACTCTAAAGCCAGGAATTTGAAGTGATAGGATTCTGAAGTCAGAGGTAAGAAACCTCAAAGTTAGAGGTGAGAGGTGAGAGTTCCAGGGTTGAAGAGGAGGCTCCCAAAATCACAATGCAGGGGTCAGAGAGGCCAGAGGTCAGTGAAATGGAAGCCCTGGCTAGGGTCACAGGATCCTGGGTGAAGAAGCCAAGTATCTCAAAGCTTATTCAAGCGAGTCATAGAACCTGATGTCAGAGACCAAAGGTCAGCAATTCTAAAACCCGGAGCTCAGGGTCATGGCATCCTGGGAGCAAGGGTCCGAAGTCAGAGATCCCACTGCACAGAGCCCAGAAGTGGAGGTGAGGGTCTCGTCTCCCCAAGCCCTGCCACACCCACAGGTACATGATGAGCAATGGGTACAAGCCGGCGCCACTAGACCTGAGCCACGTGCGGCTGACCCCGGCGCAGATGACGCTGGTGGACCGGCTGGCAGAGAATGGGCACAATGTGTGGGCGCGAGACCGCGTGGCCCAGGGCTGGAGCTACAGTGCCGTGCAGGACATCCCCGCGCGCCGAAACCCTCGCCTTGTGCCCTACCGGCTGCTGGACGAGGCCACCAAGCGCAGCAACCGGGACAGCCTCTGCCAGGCTGTGCGCACCCTGCTGGGGTACGGCTACAACATCGAGCCGCCTGACCAGGAGCCCAGTGAGTGCGGGCCTCAGGCCCCTGACCCTGACCCTTACTCTGACCCTGACCCTGAACCCTATCTTGACCACGGACCTTGATCATATGCAAGCCCTGCCTGGGCTATAGCTATAATTCTGAGCTACCAGATCAGGAGCCCAGTGAGCACTGTCCCTGATCCCTGCCTCCAATTCCTGGACCCCAGCTAGGACTCCTCACCTCTAACCTCTGGACCACAGCTACGACATGGAGCCACCGAACCAAGAACTCAGAGAGCCTCTATCCCCTACCCTTAACCTGACCCCTGACCTATCACTGCCTCCCAGTCTCAGCCCCATCCTGGCTGTGGTCCCCAATCCCAATTTCTATCCCCTCCTTGAGCCTGACTCTGACACTCTCTCCCTGATCCGGCTCTCAATGCTTAAATCTAAACATCGACCTTTAACCCTAGACCATGACAGTGACTGACCCGACTTTCTGTCTCTGTCAGCATCTCTTTTTTAGGGCTCTGACTGCTAAGGAGAGGGGGTGGGGGAGGAGTCTCACTGAGTAGGTCCTTTCTACCTCTGGCCAGTCTGAGATTCGCCAGTTCTTCTCCTGTAACACCAAGAAATTGTCCCTCTTCCCCCAGCCCCCCAAGGCCCTTACCTTCTCTGGTGTCTCCCACCAACCTCTCAGTGCCTTGGGATCCACTCCCCACTTGGCCTCTGACTCTGCCTGGCCCCATCTGTAGGTCAGGTGGAGAGCCAGTCTCGTTGGGACCGGGTGCGCATCTTCCGGGCAGAGAAATCCTACGCGGTGCAGAGCGGCCGCTGGTACTTTGAGTTCGAGGCAGTCACCACGGGTGAGATGCGAGTGGGCTGGGCGAGGCCCGAGCTACGGCCTGACGTGGAGCTGGGCGCTGACGAGCTGGCCTATGTCTTCAATGGGCACCGCGTGGGTACCTCCCTGGACTCCTTTCTGCCAGGCCCTGTGGTCCCTCCACACAGCTCATACGCTCCCGCCCTGCCTCTGTCTGTGCCCCACTGTCCACTCATCGATCTGTTCATCCATCCGTTCATCCCTTGTTCTCTGTCCATGCATATATCTATCCATCATCCTGCTCTTTATCCAATCTGTCTATTCATCCATCCATCTAGCCACAAATCCAACTATCCATCCATCTGTCATCTGCCCAGATAATCACCTAACCATCCACATTTCCATCTGTTTGTTCATTTGTTAGTTCAGTCATTCACTTATTTAAGCAATTTGTGATTTCACTTATCAATCAAATCATTTGATGCATGCATCCATCCACTCATCCATGTATCCACCCATCAACCTGTCCATCCATCCACCCACCCACTCATCCATCTATCTGTCTATAATTTCTTCCTTCCTTGTGTCAACCAATGTACAGTAAGCTTCCATTCCATTCTTCCATCTGGCCATGCACCCTGCTTCCAATCCATCCATCTCATTATCCACCTACCTATTCTGGAGGCATATGAGTATATATATAAATGAACATTGGTAGGTTCGTTTTTCCCTTCCGTCCCTCTAACTTTCTGTGGCCCCCGACCCCCCACTACTGCTTTGGTGGTCTGCATAACCCCAGCCCCAGCCACAGAAACAGTAGAGAACTCAGGTAGAAGGGATGGGATACAGAGGTCAGTGGGAAGGGAAAGCATAAAAGTCTATCCCATACATTCCAAAGATCATGGATGCAAATGTGGGAAAAGATGGGGACCCTGTGGGGGTGACCCCTTGTCTATCTCACATGCCTTGAACCCAATGCCTTGCATGTGTATCTTTACATGTCTCTCTCTGCATATTTCCATTTCTCTGTGTGTCTCTCCCACACCACATCTCCCCCTCACCTCCTCACAGGGCCAACGCTGGCACTTGGGCAGTGAACCGTTTGGGCGTCCCTGGCAGCCAGGTGATGTCGTGGGCTGCATGATCGACCTCACAGAGAACACCATTATCTTCACCCTCAATGGCGAGGTCCTCATGTCTGATTCAGGCTCTGAAACGGCCTTCCGGGAAATTGAGATTGGGGATGGTGAGGGCTGGCCTCATGGCCCCTTTCTGGTTTTCTTCCATCTCACCTGACCCTACACTGCATCCCTAGCCTCCCGCTTTCCATCCCTTCCTTCCACAGTACCTCCTTCCCTCCTGCCCCCAACCTGCCCACCTATCCTCACCCCTGCCCATCCATCCCCTTCCGCCAGGCTTCCTGCCTGTCTGCAGCTTGGGACCTGGTCAGGTGGGTCACCTGAACCTGGGCCAGGATGTGAGCTCCCTGCGGTTCTTTGCCATCTGTGGCCTCCAGGAAGGCTTTGAGCCATTTGCCATCAACATGCAGCGCCCGGTCACCACCTGGTTCAGCAAAAGCCTTCCCCAATTTGAGGCTGTGCCCCTCGAGCACCCCCACTATGAGGTAAGGACTGACTGCACTCAGTACCCTCTGATATGCCTCCAAGCATCATTCTTCTCACAATTCTCTTCCCCAAGTGTCTCCTTTCCTTCCGTGTTAGCCCACAAACCATGTAGAAGGGCATGTGGGACAGTTGGGCTCCCAGTGCTACCTTGTAGAGTATAACCTCAGCAAACTACCACCTGTCTGAGCTCCAGGGGCCTTGCCTATAGAATGGGAGGAGGAAAAAAAGAAGAGCTGGATTAACCCTTCTCCCCCACCCCTTCTGAATCATTTGAATATGTTGGAGACATCATGTCTTTTTTTTTTTTAATGTAAATTCTATGCCCAGCATGGGCTTGAACTCAGGACCCTAAGCTCAAGAGTTGCACACTCTACCAACTGAGCCAGCCAGCTGACCCCATGAAAGTTCTTTATCCCTAAATAATTCAATGTGCATTTCTTCAGAACAGGCTATGCTCTTACAGAACTGCAATTATGGAAATAAGTCATAAAAATCAGGAAATTTAACACCAATACATACTATTACTTAATTCATAATCTGTATTCAAATTTTAGCATTTGTGGTGACTAAAAAAATTTTTTTGGTACAGAATCCAATCCAGGATTACATGTTACATTTACTTGTAGAGAGAGAGAGACAGAGAGAAAGCATGAACATGAACGGGGGAGGGGCAGAGGGAGAGAGGGAGATAGAGAATCTTAAACTGGTTTCACGCTGTGTGTGGAGCCAGATGCAGGGCTCAATCTCATAACCACCTGTGAGATCATCACCTAAGCTGAAATCAAGAGTTGGACGCTCAACTGACTGAGCCACCCAGGCTCCCCTCTTTATTCTTTAATGTAGAATGTTCCTGAGTCTGTCTTTGTCTTTCATGGCATTAACATTTTTGAAGAGTACAGACCAGTTATTCTGCAGAGTAGCTCTCATTTTGGTTTGCTGAATGTCTCCACATGATTAGGTACAAGTTACACATATTTGGCAGAAATACCAGGACAACTGTGTCCTGCTTGATGCAGGATATCAGGAGGCACATAATGTTGTTACGTCTTATTACCAATTATGTTAATTTAGACTATTTGGTTAAGGTGGAGTCTTCCAGATTTCTCCACTGTAAATTACTTTTTTCTCTTTGTAATTAACCAATAATTTGTGGGGAGGCATTTTAAGACTAGGTGAGAATGGGTGGGTTTTAAGCAAGGTAATGTCCAGTTTGGATGTGAGTTTTGGAAAGGTCCCCATTGAAAGTGGATTGTAGGGGGCAATATCAGAGGCAGAAAGACCAGAAAGGAGCCAGAGGAGGGAGAAGCTGGTGGAGCAGATGTGGACCTCCTAATTCCTGCTACTGCCAGATGTGTTCTCAACCCAAAGAAAAGAATGCTAGACAGCCATGAGAATGAATAGGCTAACCTACACACAACCACGTGGGTGAATCTCACAGACATAATCCTGAGAACAAGCGGCCAGGCACAGGGTGCCTGGGTGGCTCAGTTGGTTAAGCCTTGGACTCTTGATTTAGGCTCAGGTCATGATCTCACGGTTCGAGTGATTAAGCCCTGCATCAGGCTCTGAGCTGACAGTGCAGAGCCTGCTTGGGATTCTCTCTCTCTCCTTCTCTCTCTGCCTGCTCCCCCCCATCTCAGCAATAAATAAATAAACATTAAAAAAAAAACCTACAAAAAGGAAAGGAGCCAGACACAAAACAGCATATCTTGTGGGCTCCCATTTGTAGAAAGTTTAAGAACAGGCAGATCTAATCTCTGGTGTGTTAAATCAGGAGGATGTTACCATGAAAGAATGCCTCAGAAGTTTAGTTACTTTGCACACAAATCACAGAAGGGAGATGGTCAGTAGACTCTTGCCCGAAAGCAGAGCAAAACAGGGTCTATAACAGATAGGAGAGAGTAGAGAAAAAGACCCTGCAGACATTCTGAGAACATCGAATCTTGGTCACAGTCTCTGGGTAAATTTGTTGGCTGGCAGGAAAGGGAGCACCGAAGTCTTGGTATTCGGTCTTTGAAGAGGGACATCAAAGAGAAGGAACCACTCCAGTTGTTTATGGAGTCTCCAGAAAACCTTGGAGAGCCTGTCTTTGGAGCATACAGGCCAGGCACCTACCTGCTCTCTGTCAGCTCCTGCCTCTTGTTTAGGCCAGGCCAGTACATTTCCCTCATCAGAATCCCTCACTGCCTTAGAGAGAGATATGTCTAAGTGGGTATCAAGGGGGCTCCTGGGGGTCAAGTTCTGTTTCTCCATCTGGGTGCTGGGCACACAGGTGGGGCCACTCTAAAACCTCATCATGTTGTGAGTTATGACATGCACCCTTTCCTTAATGTTTTATTTCCATATACAACAAGTTTAGCAAAAGTTCATCTGGGGAGGCTTTATAAAACTTTGCCCCTTTTGGCCCACTCTCCCCGAGACTCTCCCCAAGAGACCAGAAGGGCAGGGCCTTTTTCCTGTTCACTGATGTGTTCCTGGCACTCAGGACTGGCACACAGTAGGTTCTCAATAAGTGTTTGTGGAATGGATGGATGGATGGGTGGATGACTTAGTCTGGAGTGAGGCCTGTGCATGGGTAGGTCCTGGAAACTCCCCAAGCGATTCCAGTGGATTCCAGTGTCTGACCAGGGCTGCCATTGTACAAGTGCCCAGACAGAGATTGGCAGAGGGCTGAACACACCCTGCAGCCAAGCTGTGTGTCCCACAGGGAGCGCATCCACTCAGAGGAGTGAGTCTTTGGCTGATTCTCACACAGGTGCTCTAAGGCCTAATTGTGGCTCTGTGAGTACCAGGTTTTGGACCAATGGCCTAGCCTGCCTGCCTGGCTCAGTCTTCCTGCTCTCCCTTAGGTGGCCCGCGTGGACGGCACTGTGGATACACCGCCTTGCCTGCGCCTGAGCCACCGCACCTGGGGCTCCCAGAACAGTCTTGTGGAGATGATCTTTCTCCGGCTCAGCCTTCCGGTCCAGTTCCACCAGCACTTCCGCTGCACGGCTGGGGCCACCCCCCTGGCGCCCCCCGGCCTGCAGCCCCCTGCCGAGGATGAGGTCCGGGCGGCAGAACCTGACCCCGACTATGAAAATCTGCGCCGCTCGGCGGGTCGCTGGGGCGAGGCTGAGGGGGGCAAAGAAGGAACTGCCAAGGAGGGGGCACCTGGGAGCAATGCCCAGGCTGGGACAGAGCCCCAGCCCGCCAGAGTGGAGAACGAGAAGGATGCTACCACAGAGAAGAACAAGAAGAGAGGGTGAGTCAAGGGTGGGGCCAGGGTGGGGTTTGGGACTCCCAATTAGGTAACTTCAATAAGGTGAGGAACCCCATTTTATCCCAGAGTGGCCCCATATAAGTTAAGTAGAGTCAGAATACTGAGGGAGCCTATCATGCCTCAAGTGAACCCCATTATTTTCCTGGGATGCCCTCATTTCCTTGAGAATGTAAAATCAGGGTACCCCACTATATTTATGGAGAACTCCACTATCCTTGAGGTACCTAATGGGCCCCAAAGTGTTTCCACCAATAGACTTCATTATCCATGGACAGTACAGTGGACAGACACTAAAGTATCATGGGAGAGTTGACTGTACCCGAAGGTATCCCAGTGAACATGACTGGTCTTCTACATTGGGGTCATTTCTCTGACTCAAATGTGCCCCCAAAAAGCTAACTTCAGAGGAGACTCTCAAAAGGCATTAAACCTGATTTGAAACTAAATGTGCTTTCCTCTACTCTGGCAGTGGTTTTCAATGGGATGTAGTTCTGTGTCTCTTGGCGGGTGTTTGGAAATGATGCACGATTTTGGTTATCACAGTTTGTTGGGGTGGTGGTACTGCTACTGGGGAGCTCCAGGAATGCTACATGCCTTTGGTGTACAAGACAGTACTACACAATGAAGAATTGTCCTTTCCCAAATGCCTTTAGTACCCATATGAGAAATGCTCACTTAGGGGGACCACTGTATGCCCTAAAGGGAACCACCGTGTTCCCAGAGGCACTTTTAAATTTGGGTGACTGGGTATCAGCAAGCATAGAGCACAATATCTCCAGAATGGATTATGCTGACACAGTTGGGAATTTTATCCTTCGAGAGGCGAAAACTTGGGCATTAGAAATGGGATATATTTAGGGTGGATGTGGGGGTCATGAATGTTGTGGTGGAGAGGCCTGGGGAGCTGGGCTTGAAAGCTGGCTCTCACAGTAGCCTCTCCTCATCACCAGGTTCTTATTCAAGGCCAAGAAGGCCGCCATGATGACCCAACCACCAGCCACTCCCACTCTGCCTCGACTCCCTCGAGAGGTGGTGCCTGCCGACAACCGTGATGACCCTGAGATCATCCTCAATACCACCACGGTGTGAACCTGGAATCCTTAACTCCGAGACCCCTCAGATTTCCAAGTTTCATGCCGCAATCTCTAGTAACTGCCCTTACCAGGGGACACCCTGATATATACTGAAGTCTACAAAATAGAGCACACACTGATTTAATCCTTTGAACCCCTGAATCCATATAGCTAGGGGGCCTAAAAATTTCAGGGAACACCATGAAGCTATAAGGCACACTGATAAAACTCCCAGGGATTCCAGAATCCAGAGGATATACCAATGTAGACTCAGGACCTCAATATTTGGGTTCATCCATATGAACTTGATATCCCCGAATTTAATAGCTACTTTAGTATATTCTTGGGAACCAAAATTCACAATTATCTCAATAAAGTTGCAGGATTTCCCAAATCTGGAATGTTTTCTGAGACAGGTAGCCTCATGGTTAGGCTTATGGGCTACCTGGGTGCCAAGTGGGTAAGTCACCTCACTGCTCTCTACACCTTCTCCTTTATGGAGGCTTTATGGCTTTCCCATCAGTAAAATGGGGATAAAAGTTGTACCCACTTGATGGTGATTATAAAAGTTAAGTAAATTAATTTTCAAACTGTTTGTTAACTATTATTTATCAGTAACTGTGTAATTTAGAGAGGGATCCAAATTTGGGGATATCACAAATAGTCCCAGAGGATTCCTGAGTCTAAATATGTATCAATAGATACAGAAACAGAGGGACATAGACCCAGGGGGGGTCTCAAATCCAGTAATTTATTGTTGAACTCCCAGAGGACACTGCAAATCCAGAGAGGCCAACTTAGAGTCCCAGGGAAGCCCTGTGTCACCCGCCTTCCAGACTGACCATTGATCCCCCTTTGCCTCTCCAGTACTATTACTCCGTGAGGGTCTTCGCTGGCCAGGAGCCCAGCTGTGTGTGGGTGGGCTGGGTCACCCCTGACTACCATCAGCACGACATGAACTTCGACCTCAGCAAGGTCCGGGCAGTGACGGTGACCATGGGGGACGAACAAGGCAACGTCCACAGCAGGTGCCTGGGAGGGATGGGGACAGCGGGAGGTGAGAGGTTAGCGCTGGGCACCTGGCTCAGCAGCTTCCCTCTCCCTCTTCTTCTCTTCTCTTCCTGTTGACTTTTTTCCAATGGCTCCTGCTCTTGGCTTTTCCTCCCCTTCTTTTTCCATTTGTTCTTTTCCATTTTCTCTTTCTTCTTCATCTCATCCTCCCCTTTCTACATTTTCTCCTTTCTCTGTTGTCTCTTTCTGCTCCCCTTCCTTCTCCTCCTCCCATAACCTCCAGCCAACTTCTAAGAACCTTCACTCTGATGGGCTCAGGGTTTCAGCATCAGGTCTGCAGGTGGTGGGGGTTTGGGGCTGGAGCCTGAGGTCATGGTGTTCTGAGAGTTTGGGGAAGGAAGTGTCCAGGGTCCATGCACTGACCACTCCTGTTTCCTCCAGCCTCAAATGCAGCAACTGCTACATGGTGTGGGGTGGGGACTTCGTGAGCTCGGGGCAGCAGGGCCGGATCAGCCACACAGACCTTGTCATTGGCTGCCTCGTGGACTTGGCCACTGGCCTGATGACCTTTACCGCCAATGGCAAAGAAAGCAACACCTTTTTCCAGGTGAGCCTAGCCCTCAGCAGCTTAGCAACAGTGTTCTCATGTCCCAGTACACTGGGATGGATGACCCTTCCAGACCCCCTCTGAGGACAGATCCCAGAGAGACAGGACAAAAACAGCTCCTAGTCTGCCCTCAGGCCAGGGGGACCTGCCCTTAGGCCAAGGGACCACCTAGTTAACCTTGCATTGAACTGACACTCAGAAGGGAGGAGACAGCCCTGACCCTGGAGAGGGATCCATATTCCCTCTTGGGCTGGGTGATATCAATTGCCAACTTCTCACCAGTCAGGGAACACCCTAGGATGAATCCTAAGGTAGGCTTTTCCTTTTCAACATTTTATTATGAAAGATCACAAACATACCAAAATATTAAATGAATTGTACAGTGAACGCCCATATAGCCACTACCAAGAATCTACCACCCACGCTGGCTTTATCACATATTTATCCACCTATCCATCCATTAATCCATCTAACTTGGGTTTTATAAAACTTTATTTTATTTTTATTCTTTAAAGTTTATTTTGAGAGAGCGAGCAAGCAGGGGAGGGGCAGAGAGACACAGAGAGGGAGAGAGAGAATCCGAAGCAGGCTCCACGATGTCAGCCCAGAGCCTGATGCAGGGCTCAGTCTCAGGAACCATGAGATCATGACCCGAGCCAAAATCAAGAGTCGGGTGCTTAACCAAGTGAGCCACCGAGGCGCCCCTAAAAGTTTATTTCAAATGGAGAATTTTCAAAAACATGCAAAAGTAGAATGAACCTCCATGACCCCGCTACCCAGCTTCAACTATTACATACTCACAGGCAACCTTATGTCATCTTTAGCCTCCACACCCCCTTCACTGCCATCCACACTGGATGATTTTGAAGGAGTCCCCTTCATCTCCTTCTTTTCATCTCTTTTCAGTATGTATCTATAAAAGCATAACCACAATACCACTAGTGTCTAAAAAACAAACAGACAAAACCAACAATTCCTAATTAATTAACCCAATATCTAGTCCATGTTCCCATGTCTCTGGTTGTCTCAAAAATGTCTTTTTTCCCATTTGTTCATTTGAACTGGAATCCAGGTAAGGTCTCATGAAGAGGGCCGGCCTAGCTTGTCAGTCTGCATCTGGCTGTCGCACCTCCCTGATGTTGTTTTAACATTTTCCTCTGTCCCCTGTATTTCCTGTGGACTAGGAGATGGGTCCAGAGGTGCGGTTAGATTCAGGTTTGGCAAGACTGCTTCAGAGACAATGGCGTTTGTGTTGATGAAGGCTGGGTGGGTTCCGCTGCGGAGATCAGAGGGGCTGGAGGGAAAGTGCAGTCAGAAGACCTTCCAGGGTTTTGGAGAACGAGTCTTGGGAGAGAAGTGATATGCACAATGACCCCGGGGGAGCTGGAATTTGGCCTGGCTGGATCGGGGGAGGGGGGTGGTCACTGGGGCGCTTTCAGTGCCTGAGTTTGGATCTGTAGACGCCAGCAGGATCAAGCTGGGGCAGTGGACCCCAGAGTTCAGAATCCAGAGTCAACATCACGTCCAGTTCACCCTCTTCCTCCTCCTGCCCTCTTCTCCTTGGCCAGGTGGAGCCCAACACGAAGCTGTTCCCTGCCGTCTTTGTCCTGCCCACCCACCAGAATGTTGTCCAGTTTGAGCTGGGGAAGCAGAAGGTGACGCAGTGGGTGTGGGAGGTCAGGCTGGCAGAGTGGCTGAGAAGTGGGGCAATCCGGGAGGTCTCCCTGGAAGCAGAGTGGCAGGACAGAGAGGGCTGGGAATCGTGACCCGTGCACACCTCTGTGCTTCCAGAACATCATGCCGCTGTCAGCTGCCATGTTTCTGAGTGAGCGCAAGAACCCGGCCCCGCAGTGCCCGCCTCGGCTCGAGGTGCAGATGCTGATGCCTGTCTCGTGGAGCCGTATGCCCAACCACTTCCTGCAGGTGGAGACACGGCGAGCCGGCGAGCGGCTGGGCTGGGCCGTGCAGTGCCGGGAGCCACTGACCATGATGGCGTTGCACATCCCTGAGGAGAACCGGTCAGGGCCAGCCCAGGCTGGGTGGGTGGGATGGGTATTGCAAGCCTTCTGGGGTTCTGGATCCCCCTCAGTGCCCCCCTCCACCAGTTCCCCAGGACTCCAGACAACACCCCAATAGGCCCCAGACCTGCCTCAGGGAACTCTGACTCAGCAACAGGCATCCCCAGATAAGATTCTAGGGGTCTCCAGACCCACCTCAGAGGGCTTTAGGCCCATCTTAGTGGACCAAAGACTCACCTCCAGGGACCCCAGACCTCCCCCACAGGGCTCCAAGCCCATGTTGAGGAGCCACACAATGCCCCAGGAGCCTCAAGTGCACCTCAGAGGGTCATGGACATTGCTCAGAGAGGACTGGATGCACGCCCAGTGTCCTGGGAGACACACCCAGGAAGACTTTGGATGTATCCCATGGAGATCTCAAACCCAAGCCAGGGGACCCAGACACACCCAGGGTAGAGATATGTTCACATCTATGGCAGGAATGCTCTTAATTACTCTGAACACAGACTCCAATCCCAGACTCACCCCAGGAGGCCGTAACATGCGTTATCTTCCCTTTATTCATTCATTCAACAAATGCCTCTGAGCTTTTCCTACATGGCCAGCAGCATTCTAGGCTGGAAACACCAAGCCCTTGTGAATGGACACTCTAGCAATGCTCACGCATAACTCCGGGGCTCACACTTACCCAAGGGAACTCAGACCCATCTCCGGGAGTCCCAGATACACTCAGTCACTTTATATATCTATCCATCCATCCATCTATTCATCCATCCATCCATCACCTATCTATCTAACAAGTATTTATTGAACACTCACTATGTGCTAAGTCTTGTTTAGGTGCTGGGAATAAAGGCAGAAATGTCCGGCCCTGGTGGGGCTTACATTCTAGTCGTACTCACACATAGCCAGGTTACTCAGACCTGCCAGAGGGAGGTTCAGTTTCCATTTGGGGATCCCAGACATAACTTAGGGTCACCAGATTTCCTCCATGGATTCTCAGATACCGAGTACCAGACCATCCCAGGGATCCCAGATATATCCCAAGGAGCCCCCAGACCACTTAGGGACTTCTAGAACTATTCAAAGACCCAGCTCCACAGACCTCACAGAACCCTGACCCATCAGGACACTGGGAATCCCTGCTGGGGTTGGCAACACTCACCTTAATACCCCTTTGCCTCTCTGTGCTCTGTGCCTCGGTCTCCCACCTCCTCTGCGGGCTCTGGCCCTGTCTGCGGCCCATCTCCACCGCAGATGCATGGACATCCTGGAGCTGTCCGAGCGCCTGGACCTGCAGCGGTTCCACTCCCACACCCTCCGTCTCTACCGCGCTGTGTGCGCCCTGGGCAACAACCGCGTGGCGCATGCTCTGTGCAGCCACGTGGACCAGGCGCAGCTGTTACACGCCCTGGAGGACGCGCACCTGCCCGGCCCGCTGCGCGCGGGCTACTACGACCTGCTCATCAGCATCCACCTGGAAAGTGCCTGCCGCAGCCGCCGCTCCATGCTCTCTGAGTACATCGTGCCCCTCACGGAGGAGACCCGCGCCATCACTCTCTTCCCACCTGGAAAAAGTGCGGAAAATGGTCCCCGCCGCCACGGCCTGCCTGGCGTTGGCGTCACCACCTCGCTGCGGCCTCCACACCATTTTTCACCCCCCTGTTTCGTGGCTGCCCTGCCGGCTGCTGGGGCGGCAGAAGCCCCGGCCCGCCTCAGCCCCAGCATCCCTCTCGAGGCCCTGCGGGATAAAGCACTGAGGATGCTGGGGGAGGCTGTGCGAGATGGTGGGCAGCACGCGCGTGACCCTGTTGGGGGCTCCGTGGAGTTCCAGTTTGTGCCCGTGCTCAAGCTTGTGTCCACCCTGCTGGTAATGGTTTCCTCCTGCTTCCCTCTGGCCCATTCTTCTTCCATATTCCAAACAGTCCATCCACCCATCCATCCACCCACCCATCCATCAACCTCCCTCTCATTTTACATCCAACCACCCATTCATCTCTCCATCCCCCACTTTTCAATGTGTCCTTCTATCATGTACTCTCCTTTCGTTCACTTTTCCTCCCATCCATTCATCCGTCATCTAGTAATCTGTGTGTCAGTCTTTTCTTCCTTCGTTCCATTCATCCATCCAACCATCGTTCATCCATCTATCAATCCATCCATCCATCCTCCACCCACCTTTCCATCCATCCATCTATTCAGTCAAACATACCCCCGGCTTCCCACTCACAAGGCCATCCACCTATTCTTCTATTCTCTGCCCGCGTACCCACCCATCCATTCATGTACCATCTACCCAATTTTCCATCTGGTTGTCCATTCATCCTTCCATTTGCTCATACATCAGTTCATCACTGTACCATCTATTCATTTACCCACCCACCCATTTCTTAATCTGTCTTTCCTTTCATACATCCAACTATCATCCTCCTTCAACCTATGCATCCATTCATCACACATCCATCCATTCCCCCATCTACAGATTCATCCATTCCTGCCTCTTCCACCTACCTGTTTGTTCACCAGTGCATCTCTCAGTCCATACGTATGTACACCCATCCACCTACCCACAAATCCATCCAACCATCTACACCCATTCATCCACTTCCCATCCACCCATTCTTCATCCTTTATTTCATGTACCCTTCAAACTATCCACCCATCCATCATCCAACCGTCCCATCCCTTCCCATCCCTGGCTATTTACCCATTTATCTATTTACCAATCCACTCATTGACCTACTCATGCACCTGTCAAATCATCCATCCACCTACCAACCCATCCATACATTACATATTCTGTCATCTATCCACCCACCTCTTCCTCCACCTTTACCTTCATCTTTCCATCTATATCTGCCCATCAATTTCTCTCCCCCTCAGACCTCTAATATTCCATCTGTTAAGTCAGCCACCCAGTCCCCCCTTCCCACTTATCCATCTCTCCTTCCCCACTGTTTTTCCCTTTCTTCTACCTGCTCTCCCTCCGTCAGCAGAGGAGGGAGCATTTTCATTATGTTTACTGAGTGCTAGCATATACTAGGAGCCATGAAGGCATCAGGGTAGGGTGTGTTCTGTTTCAGAGTCACATATGCTCAAGTTTAGGAGAAAGAACACTTACTACTGAAGGGAGAGGCACTCGTGTTTGGCTATGTGGTCTGGCTGTCTATGTGATTAGGTGGGCCACAGGGCGTGGATCTGGGGGGATCTTAAGGAGGATGGAGAGCAGGGCAGGAGGGTAACATTTCTCTGTGTTGGAGGAATCATATCTAGCCTACGCAGAAATGATTCTGGCTTATTCAGGAGAAGCAGGTCTGGGAAGTGAGGCTGGGACTTAATTTGGACATCTCACAGGCCACAGTGAAGGATCCAGGCTTTGTCTTGTAGGTGATGGGCATCTTTGATGATGAGGATGTGAAACAGATCTTGAAGATGATTGAGCCTGAAGTATTCACTGAAGAAGAAGAGGACGAGGAAGAGGAGGAAGAGGAAGAAGAAGATGAAGAGGAGAAGGAAGAGGATGAGGAGGAAGAGGCACAGGAGAAGGAAGATGAGGAAAAAGAGGAAGAGGAGACAGCAGAAGGGGAAAAAGAAGAAGACCTGGAGGAAGGGCTGCTCCAGATGAAGTTGCCAGAGTCTGTGAAGTTACAGGTGGGGTGGTTCTTCCTGTTCTGCAGCCTCTACTCATCTGGGCTGGAAAACACAGGATCTGGTGGGGCACGAGTCTGGAGTCTGCCCTGAGGCAGTGGGGAGCTGTGGAAATGCCACTAATGGTTGGCATGCTCCTGGCTTCAAATGGCCTCCGGTTGCCATGTGGCAGGTGAATTGGAAGGATGAGACCATGGAGACAGGTGGCTTAAGGATCCAGGCAGGAAATGATGGTGGCAGATAGGGCAGATGGAGAGGGGAGAGGAAGCAAGTGTTTCAGGAAGTCCTGATGGTCTCACCACCATATTCCTACTGCATGGCCATCCTCCCACAGATGTGCCACCTGCTAGAGTATTTCTGTGACCAAGAGCTGCAGCACCGTGTGGAATCCCTAGCAGCCTTTGCAGAGCGCTACGTGGACAAACTCCAGGCCAACCAGCGGGACCGCTATGGCCTCCTCATGAAAGCCTTCACCATGTCTGCAGCTGAGACTGCCCGACGTACTCGCGAGTTCCGCTCCCCACCTCAGGAGCAGGTATTCTGACCCCTGATCCCAGCTGGCATTATTTTTAAATCCCAACTTTAACTCCTCCCCCCACCCTGACCACTGATGGTACTAAACCTCTAAGCTCATGCCTGACCTCTGACCCTACTGATATACTTATCTCTTACTCTTCTGTCTCTCTCTGAACCGGTAGGACCTCTTAGTCACCTCAGACTGGCCCTGACTCCTTTCAAACCTCTAATTTCTCAGATAGCCTTCACTAACTCATGGCCTTAGACAGGGACTCACAATTGGATCTTTGGTCCTTGACCTCAGAATTTCTGCTCTTGGGTTTCTGAACTTCATTCTAACTTACGACCTTCCTCTAGATAAACATGCTATTGCACTTCAAAGATGGTGAGGATGAGGAAGATTGTCCTCTCCCTGAAGAGGTCCGACAGTATTTGCTTGAATTTCATCAAGACTTGCTGGCACACTGTGGTAAGAGATCAGAGAACCCTTCTCCCAGACTTTCTCTTGAGACCTCTCCTGAAGTTTCCCTAAGATTTCCTGATCTTAAATATTCACAGTGTTAGTGCAATGTAACTTTTGGTTGAATGAATGGATGAATGAATGAACAGATATATTAGTGAACAGATAGAGGATGAGTGGAAGGATAAGCTCATATGGGTGTTTGGATTATATATGGATGGATGCCTATAAGCAAGTGAATGATGAGTGTGTAAATTGGTGGAAAGAGAGATAAATGAATAAAGAAATGGGTGAAGAGATGACTGAGTGGATGTATGGATAAAGAGAAGGATGATGGATAGATAGATGGATGAATGGATGGATAGATGGATGATTAAAAATTGGATGGGGCGCCTTGGTGGCTCAGTCAGTTAAGCATCTGACTTCAGCTCAGGTCATGATCTCACGGTTCGTGAGTTCGAGCCCTGCGTCGGGCTCTGTGCTGGCGGCTCAGAGCCTGGAGCCTGCTTCCGATTCTCTCTCTCTCTGCCCCTCCCCCACTGATGCTCTGTCTCTGTCTCTCTCAAAAATAAATAAACATCAAAAAATAAAAATAAAAAAAGTTGGATGGAGAGATGGTTGGGTGTCTGGTGGGATGAATGAATAATTTCCATTGTTTCTGATAATAACTCAGCTAATAATCTTACTGAGATTCTTTTATACGTGATGAGTTGTTTTCCTCTGGCTGACTTTCAAATTTTCTGTTTGCCTTTGTTTTGAAACAGCTGGGTATGATGTATCTAAGTGTAGAGCTCTTTGATTTTATCCTACTTGGAATTTGTTGAGTTTCTTGGATGTCTAGATTAATATTTGTCATCAGATTTGGGACTTTTGGCCTATTATCTTTCCAAAAATTTTTTTACCATTTTTCATCTGTTTCTGGGACTCCCATTGTGCATATATTGATTATTCCACAGGCTCTGAGGCTCTGTTAGTTTTTCTTCATTCTTTTTTATTCTTCAGACTGGATAACCTCTACTGTCCTAACTTCAAGTTCACTGATTCTTTCTTCTACCGGATAAAATATGCTATTGTATCTCGTTAGTGATTTTAAATTTTCAGTTATTGTACTTTTCAGCCCCCAAATTTCTATATGGTTATTTTTTATATGATCTATCTCTTTATTAATATTCTCTATTTGAGGAGTCACTGTCATCATACTTCTCTTTAATACTTTAGACATGGTTTCCTTTAGTTCTTTGAACCTACTTACAATATCTGGTTTAAAAGACATTTAAAATGCTTCAAAGAATGAATAAATGAACAAACATATGAACATATAGAGAAATCAATGAAAAACCCAAGAATGGATACATGAACGAGAAATGAATGAATGAACCAATACAGAATACAACGAATACAGAAGTGAATGACTGAGCAGATGAATAAACAAACAGATGAATGACACCCTCCCCCTTCTTGACCAACGCCAGGAATTCAGCTGGAGGGAGAGGAGGAGGAGCCAGAGGAAGAGGCCACCCTGGGCAGCCGCCTGATGAGCCTGTTGGAGAAAGTACGGCTGGTGAAGAAGAAGGAGGAGAAACCTGAGGAGGAACCCCCTGCTGAGGAGGCCAAACCCCGTGAGGACTGGGGCCTTAGGGAGGGACAGGGCTGGGGCAGGCAGCCCTGTGTTTGGGGAGCCTCTAGGTAGAAGACAGGCCTTGAGGAATAGGGAAAAGGAGGGGTAGATTAATGAGAGAGGAGGAGTGGGAGGTAGGGTGAGAGAAGAGGCGTGCTGGGAGAGTGGGGGCTGCACAGTAGGTGTGTTGGACCAGTGTGCCGTGTGGCCCGCCAGAGCAGAGACATACGTCCCACCTTGGGATGGTGGCGGCTCCTGTACCAGCATGGCTTCTGTGTTCTCATGGTTTGTCTTTGTTTTTCTCTTCTTTTTTGGTGAAACGATTACTATGAGGAGGGATTATAAACACAGTTATGATAAATGTTGGGCCAACGGGCCATTTTGCAAACTATACGTCAGCTCTCTCCAATAAGGACAGAATCCCTGATGTTGGCCCAGGGTTTAATTCTACAACAGTCAAGAAACTGTTATTGGGCCGGCTCGGGCCAGCCACTGCTGTCTTGGATAAGGAATACCGTAGGGGGAAAAAGTCAAAGTCTCTGTTCTCCGGGAGTATAGAATATTATAACAGGTACACATATACATATACCATAATGTCAGGTGGCCATGGGTGCTAAGGAAAAAAATAAAGCTGAGTGATAGGAGAGAGTGGGATAAAGATGGAGGGGTCAGCGTGGGGGAGTGATGTGTGCAAAGATCTGGGGAAGATGATTGGTACAAAGGGAACAGCCAGTGCAAAGGCCCTGAGGCAGGAACATGCTTGGTACGTTTAGAGGCCAGTGTGGCTGGAACGGGGAGTGAGCAGGAGGAGAGGGGCAGAAGATGAGGTCAGAAGTGTCAGGGGCAAACTTTAAAAGAAAAAACGGGGGGTTGCTGGGTGATTCAGTCCATTAAACGTCCAACTCGTGATTTTGGCTCAGGTCATGATCTCATGGTTCGTGAGTTCGAGCCCTGCATCGGGCTCTGTGGTGAGAGTGCAGAGCCTGCTTGGGTTTCTCTCTCTCTCTCTCTCTCTCTCTCTCTCTCTGTGCCCTTCCACCCCCCAACTCATGCTCTCTATCTTAAAATAAATAAATAAACTTAAAAAAAAAAAAAAAGAAGTGCCAGGGCCAGATTGTATAGCGCTGCTGGAGGGTCATCAATTGACATGACACCATCACTCAGTGTCAGTGCACGGAGGTTTCTCCTAAGACCTCTGTCTTTTCTCCCTGAAGCCCTGGGAAGGAAAAGGGTTGGGAGAGAGAGACAAAGAGAGAAATGGATCCTGGATGTCAGAGAGGTGAGTCCCAAGGAGATGACCAGGGAAAATAAACCTGTTAATCTTGACATCATTTTCAAATGATACCAAAGTCCACAGGTTTTCTTTATGTCTGTAGTCTCTCTTGATGAAAAATCAAGTATTTTTATTTTTTCAGTGCTTATTTATTTTTGAGAGAGAGCTAGAGTGTGAGTGGACGAGGGGCAGAGAAAGGGAGACACCGAATCTGAAACAGGCTCCAGGCTCTGAGCTGTCAGCACAGAGCCTGATGCGGGGCTCGAACTCATGAACTATGAGATCATGACCTGAGCCGAAATTCGACGCTTAACCAACTGAGCCACCCAAGTGCCCCCCAAAACAGCAGTATTTTTACAGAACAAGTGGAACTGTGACCTGTACTTTCAAAAGTGCTTATAATAGTGCTCTGGTATTTTGAATGATACAATTTCTTTTTCCTCTTGAAACCTTTAGGGGGCCCTTATTGTCTGAGTATTAGGGTAAAGAAAACAGGGAGGCTCTTAAAGCAAAAAAAAAAAAAAAAAAAAAAAAAATCTACCAGAATCTGCCCCCTCCTGGCAGGTGGACGGTAGGTGCGGTTAGTAACTGAGAGGCCCTCTGGAAAGCCCTCGCTGCGTTGTTCGGTTTAAGGCCCCAACCTGGCAGTAGGTTCCGACGCTTGTGTCCCCTTCCCAGAGTCGTTGCAGGAGCTGGTGTCCCACACAGTGGTGCGCTGGGCTCAAGAGGACTTTGTGCAGAGCCCTGAGCTTGTCCGGGCCATGTTCAGCCTCCTGCACCGGCAGTATGACGGGCTCGGGGAGCTGCTGCGCGCCCTGCCCCGGGCATACACCATCTCACCATCATCCATGGAAGACACCATGAGCTTGCTTGAGTGCCTGGGCCAGATCCGATCGCTGCTCATCGTGCAGATGGGTCCCCAGGAGGAAAACCTTATGATCCAGAGCATTGGGTGAGGCTCTGAGGCTCTGCCTCTTCCCCTGACTTTGCACTCCCCCCACCCCGGGAAGGAGGGGAGCCCTACCGGCTCCAGCATGTCCCCCTGGCTCATGTCCCCTGGATGCAATAATGTCTCCTTCCTCCACTTTGGCCCCATCTGTGGGGTGATATTACTCCTCGCAGTAGCTAGCCCATCTCCCTGGCTAATGTCTCCTCCCCTTACCTTTCCGTCCAACCTCTGGGGTAATAGCTCTCACTCACCTGTGACTCTTGGCACAAGATTTAGCTTCTTTGAACTTCAGTTTCCTCATCTCTAGGCTGGGGAAGAGCCATGCCTACCTTGTAGAGTCATGCTGAGGTTTAGTGAGCTCATGCATATGGTGATGATAATGATAATGATAATGATAGCGTTGAGCACTCAGTGTCAAGTGTGCTTCATTCATTCACTCGGCAAGCATTTATTGAGCACCTACTTTGTGCCAGGCCCTTTCTAGGCATTTGGCGATACAACATGCAACGCGGTAAGGGTCTCCGCTCTAGAGGAGTCCACCTTGGATCCATGCCTCAGTTTCCTTATCTGTAAAATAGGGATAATTTAAGTGCTGCCATCCAGAGTAGACATAAAGATCGAATGAGTTCAGATCTGTAAAGGGGGATGGTGCCAGGCGTTGAGGAAGAGCTTCGTAAATGTTGACTTATCACGGTGGTGGCGATGGCTCTTCTGAGGGTCTGGGGGCTCTCCCTGGACTTGGGTCCCACCTGGCCCCTGGAAACACCATCGTACTCAACCCGTTCACAGGAACATTATGAACAACAAAGTCTTCTACCAACACCCGAACCTGATGCGGGCACTGGGCATGCATGAGACAGTCATGGAGGTCATGGTGAATGTCCTCGGTGGTGGCGAATCCAAGGTAAGGGGCCTGTGTGGGGCGAGGAGCTCAGGGCAGGGGGCCACGGGGGGCGGGCACTGACCACGGCCCACTCTGCCTGCCCCAGGAGATCCGCTTCCCCAAGATGGTGACAAGCTGCTGCCGCTTCCTCTGCTACTTCTGTCGCATCAGCCGGCAGAACCAGCGCTCCATGTTCGACCACCTGAGCTACCTGCTGGAGAACAGTGGCATTGGTCTGGGTGAGAACCCCCGAGCCCAGGGCAGGGGGGCAGGGAGCTGTCCCCCAGGACCCACTCTTAGCAGTCTATCCAGGCATCCATCTCTGCTGGCTCACTCACTCGTTCAGTCATTCAACAAACACTCATTCTCAACCCACCCTGGAAGCAGCCCTTAATGAGCAGTGCTGAGGGTCCACGCAGACAGTCCTGGCCCTGGCCCTGGCCCTCACAGGGCTCACAGTGCAGCGTGGAAGACAGTGACAGCCCCGGGAAGGGGGAAGCACGGGCCAGAGGAGGCACCTGACCCAGGCTGTTAAAGGGACGGTCAAGGAGGGCTTCCAAGCGGAGGTGAGACAAGCAGGAGTGAGCCTGTCAACCACATACCTCTGAAGAGCACTCTCTCTACCTCTCGCCTTCACAGGCATGCAGGGCTCCACGCCTCTGGACGTGGCCGCTGCCTCCGTCATCGACAACAACGAGCTGGCCTTGGCATTGCAGGAGCAGGACCTGGAGAAGGTGTGGAAGGGGGAGGCTGGCCCCTGCCTGGCCCCTTGAGGCACCTGCTAATTTGGGACCCACTCTCTGGGATGGTCCAGGATTGAATCAGAAGGGGACGAATTTGCAGGGAAAGAACAAGGACCCAGTCACGCATCACGGGGTCGAGTGCAAATCCATGCTTCACCTCCCGTAGCTGCATGACCTTGGCACATTCCTCGCCCCCCGTACTCCCCCCACCCCCATCCCCCCACTTCTGTGCGTAGCAATGAAGGGCATGGGCTCTAGTGTTCAGTTATCTAGTGTTCAGATAACTCTCCTTGCTCCCTTGCTGTGTGGCCTTGGACAAGTGACATAAATTCCCCAGGCCTCTGTCTCCTCATCTGTAGAATGAATATAATAATACAATCGGGTTACTCTGAGGACAGAATGGGTTAATCCATGAAAGCATTTATAAAACAGTAAGCACTCAATAAGAGTTATCCGCTCTTATAGCATTACACTCATTCGACAAACATTTACTGAGTACCTACTATGTGCCAGACCTGTACAAGGCAGCAGGGGTATGACAGTGATTGAGACAGTCAAAAATCCTTGTCCTCCTGAAGCTGACATTCTAGTTGGGAAGATGGATAATAAACAAGATGAATAAGTAAAACACATAGGGTATTAGCTAGTGACAAGTGTTAAGGATGAAAAGAGTGAGCAGGGGAGAGAAATTTCAAGTGTCAGGAGGGTGTCCAAGTTTAGACAAGTGTGATCAGAGAATGCCTGCCTCACTGAGAAAGTGACTTTCAAGTAAAGCTCTGAAGAAGGAGAGGGGCCATATGGGCACCAGGGAGAAGAGCATTCCAGGCAGGGGAATAGCCCCTGCAAAGGCCCTGAGGCAGAAGTGAGCTTCATGAGTTTGAGACCAGTTTAGTTAGAGCAGAGGGAGTGAGGGGTTGGGGTGGGAAGTGAGGGCAGGGAGGTGACAGGGAAGATTGTCCAGAGGTTCTTGTGGGCCACTGTGGGGGCTCTGGATTTTACCTGAAGCGAGGTGGTGCCACAGGAGGGTTCTAAGCAGGGAAGGGACATGACCTGACTCAGGCTGTTTGCAGGGTCCTTCTGGGTGTGGGGGACAGACTTGGGGAGCAGGGAGCCCAGGAAGGAGACCGTGTGATGGTCCAGGTGGGAGATGAGGGTGGGGGGTGAGGATTATCGTTTGCCGAGAGATCCAGACATGACTGAGGTCGCACAGCTCCAGCGATGGGCAGGGACGCGAGCCTCGGGGAGGAGGTGGTGTGGGTCTGGCCTCCGTCTGAGCCCCTCTCCACTCCCAGGTGGTGTCCTACCTGGCGGGTTGTGGCCTTCAAAGCTGCCCCATGCTCCTGGCCAAAGGGTACCCAGACATTGGCTGGAACCCTATTGGTGGCGAGCGCTACCTGGACTTTCTGCGCTTTGCCGTCTTCGTCAATGGTGAGTCGGGAGTTGGGGGTGGCGGGGCCGGAGGCTGGGGTCCCTGAGCCAGCCTTCCGCAGGGCGTGGTCGCCATCCTGGGCCACAGGCCTAGCCTGGGCAGGGATTCCTCCCGGTGGGCTGGGGCAGGGTCCAGAGGCCAATGGGGGCCTGGGGTTAACCCTTGAGCTGCTGGGTCCTGGGCTGCCAGGGCAGGGTCCCCGGGGCAGTGGCTCATGAGGTCTCCGGACCGGCCGGAGCCGCCAGGTGAGAGTGTGGAGGAGAACGCAAACGTGGTGGTGCGGCTGCTCATCCGCAAGCCCGAGTGCTTCGGGCCTGCCCTGCGGGGTGAGGGCGGCTCGGGGCTGCTGGCCGCCATCGAAGAGGCCATTCGCATCTCTGAGGACCCAGCGCGGGATGGCCCAGGCGTCCGCAGGGACCGGCGGCGTGAGCAGTGAGTCTCCCTCCCCCTTCTCGGCAGAAGAGCCCACCCTCCCCGTGCCCCTCGCTGCCTCCCCCACATGGCATCCACCTCCTTCTGCAGCTTTGGGGAGGAGCCCCCCGAGGAGAACCGGGTGCACCTGGGACACGCCATCATGTCCTTCTACGCTGCCTTGATCGACCTGCTGGGACGCTGTGCCCCGGAGATGCACGTGAGACCCGGAGGTCCAGGGACAGGGAGGGGCACGCATGGCCGACCTTGAACCTCTTCAGTCAGGCATTTGACAACATGGACGGAGCTCTCGTGATGTGGGTAGTCTTAGGCTAGTCAATCCTGGGACACACCAGTGACCAAGACAGCCCTAGGCCTGGCTCTCACGGAACTCCAGCGAGGAGGACCAAGCACTGAGAGCCAGGGACAGCCAGGGTGTCAGTAGAGGAGCACTGGGAACAGAGGAGTCAGGGCTGGAAGTTCGAGAGCTCACCCCACCAGGAGTCCTGCTCTGCCTGCCGGTGGGTCAGGAAGGGACGGATGGGCTAATGACCAAATGGGACAGAAGGTGCCGGATGACATACCCACTTCCGTTTTTCAGCTAATCCAAGCCGGCAAGGGCGAGGCGCTGCGGATCCGTGCCATTCTGCGCTCCCTTGTGCCCCTGGATGACCTTGTGGGCATCATCAGCCTCCCACTGCAGATCCCCACGCTGGGCAAAGGTGCAGAGGGGGCAGGAGTCAGCAAGGAAGGGATGCTGGGGAGGGAGTGGATGGGTCCAAAGGGCACCCCTAACTCCCTGCCCTCATGGCCCACAGATGGGGCTCTGGTACAGCCGAAGATGTCGGCATCTTTTGTGCCGGACCACAAGGCATCCATGGTGCTCTTCCTGGACCGGGTGTATGGCATCGAGAACCAAGACTTCCTGCTGCATGTGCTGGACGTGGGGTTCCTGCCTGACATGCGGGCAGCCGCCTCGCTGGACACGGTGAGCAGCCCCGCCCAGCCTAGCCACCCTCCCCGCCCCCAGAGAGGATGCAGGATGGGTCAAGGGCCTAGCAGCAGTGCTTCTGGCTGTTCTGGGCATGTGCACATATCATAATCCTCCCTCCCCACCCCACCCCCATCAAGATAGAAAATAAAACCAAGAGAAACTCGGAGTTCTGGGAGAGGGTGGGTGGAAATCTTCAACATCTCATCTTTCTTATTTAAGAAATAATCCTTCTTGGTGATGGCTCAGCACCAAGGAGACAAAGACCTGCACTCAGCAGCAACACTAGTAGTTGTGATATAGATATTTAATAGTTATATAGGTAGATAATAGTAGGGGACAAAGCCAAGTAAGATGAGGACTGAGAACTGACTACTGGTGTGGCCAAACGGAGGTCACTGGTGACCCGGATGAGCCCTTTCAGGGAGGCAGTGGGGTAAGAGGCTTATTGGAGAGAGTTTACAAGGGTCTGGAAGGGGAGATATTGGAGACAGTGGGGGTCAACAATTCTTTACACAAGTTGGTGACAGAGGAGGCAGAGGAATGACCACATGCCGGACAGGTGACCTTGGCCAACAGAAGACTCTTCTTAAGATGGGAGAAATAGCTGTTGGCTATTAACTGGGAAGGGGAAGGGGAACACTCTGCAGCTTGAATCTGTAACTACCAGTTTATCAGAAATACAGAAGGCAGAAGAACAAGTTAAGAAGGACCCCACCAGGACGTGACCAGCCGAAACCAAAGTATGGGAAACTCTGGATAAATGATCCAATTTTTCTGGCAAATAAATAGCATTAAAAAGAGGAGGAAAGGAGACCATTACAGATGAAAAGACCTGAGACCCAGCAGCCAAATGCAAATGTGTGGGCCTTCCCGGTGCCCTGGTCCAAACAATCCTGGCTAAGTGTAACGCAATTGTTGAGACACTTGGAGAAAGTTGATGGCGGATTTTACGCGATTGTTAATTCTGTTAGGCGTGAAAATGGCAGCATGGGACGTTAAACAGAAGCCAGGGGTCTGAATGGAGATACGTATTTGAGTATCTATGGGTAGAGTGGAATAGGCTGGGGCTGTACAAAAATATCACAGGAAAAAAGGTGAGGTGGAGAGGAAATAAACATGCAGAACTATGGGCAGGACAGTCTACTCCGGGTAAGAGGGTTCATGCCTTGGTTCCTCGGCTTTGGTGTGTTTGAAAATGTGCATCATTCAAAGTAATAATGGAGACTGGGAGGAGCAGGTTTAGGGGGGAAGATCCGAAGCCAGGGCGACCCCAGGAGCGCGAAGCGGGCCTGATGCCCGCCCCCTGCTCCCCAGGCCACTTTCAGCACCACGGAGATGGCGCTGGCGCTCAACCGCTACCTGTGCCTGGCGGTGCTGCCGCTCATCACCAAGTGCGCGCCGCTCTTCGCGGGGACCGAGCACCGCGCCATCATGGTGGACTCCATGCTTCACACGGTGTACCGCCTGTCCCGCGGCCGCTCGCTCACCAAGGCGCAGCGCGACGTCATCGAGGACTGTCTCATGTCGCTCTGCAGGTGCGGCGGGGCCGGGAGGGGGGCGCGGCGCGGGGCGCGGCCGGCCGGGGGGTGAGACGCCACCGCCCCGCGCGTGTCTCCGCAGGTACATCCGCCCGTCCATGCTGCAGCACCTGCTGCGGCGCCTGGTGTTCGACGTGCCCATCCTTAACGAGTTCGCCAAGATGCCGCTCAAGGTGAGGGCACACCCTCGGGCCACGGGGCTCTTCTGTAACGCCCCGCCCAGCCCAGTTAACCCGCAAAGTGAGGGCAGCGTCCCCAGGGAAACCTCTGTGGCATTCTCATAGCCACCCTAGGATTTCCAGGACAGTCGCTTGGCGTCACGGGTGCCTCTGACGCTCCCTAATTAGCGTTTAATTTGCCTAACAGTGAGCCATCCCTCGCCTAAATTAGCACATATTTGCATGGAGGACACTGCTTTTCCTAATTAGCACGCTTATTCGTAGGCCCAGACCACCAGTCTTACGCTTTTCGAATGAGTGCATTCATTTGAATACTCAGCTATTCTGAATATTTGCAGTCTATTATTTTTTTTTTTTTCATTTGCGTGCTGGTTTTGCGTAAGGAGATACCCCTTATCTTGACTGGTCTACCTAATACATCTAAATCAGCCCCCATTTCAGGTTTGCCTATTGGATATGGAGGGCCTCTTCCCAATTACCATATATTTGCATGGGGCTCTGCCTAGGTCTGTTTGCCATGGAAATTCACATTCAGATCTCTCTGTACGTCACACACAGCCCTACCCACGGATTAATATTCACCTACTTTGTGTAAAGCAACACGGGCCAAAGCCAGCGCTGGCCGAATGCCTATCCTGACTCCAAATTAGAATGTTAAATTTGCATAATAAACAGTCCCAGACCCCTCCCTCATTAGCATTACTTGCATAATCCACGTCTCCTTCATGATTTAAAAGCACTGGCCTCTTCAGCTTTGCTTTTGCCTGCCACCTAGACGTATGCGCCTCTCATTTGTGTGTCCCCCTCTTGCTCCCGCCCAGCTCCTCACCAACCACTATGAGCGCTGCTGGAAGTATTACTGCCTCCCCACAGGCTGGGCTAACTTCGGGGTCACCTCAGAGGAAGAGCTGCACCTCACTCGTAAACTCTTCTGGGGCATTTTTGACTCACTGGCCCATAAGGTCTGGGCACATGGAAGGGGAGGAGGGGCTGAAAGGAGTCTGCTTGGAGGGTTTGGAGCCCAAAGTGGGGGATCCAGAGTGAAATTACCAAATTGGGGGGGGGCAGAGAGGGAGCTAGTTCTGCAGGTTTGGATCCGGGAGAATCTATGAATTGGGTCTCTGGTTTGGCTGTTATGGAAGAGGCCATGAGTCTGGGGGCTTGGAGAGGGGTGATATAGGGGTGGTTTGGGGAGGTCAGGTGGGCTGAGGTTTGGGTTTCAGGGAGAGAGCCCATAACTGATGGCTGGAGGCTCAGGGAAGAGGGGTGATTGTTGGAGGGGTGAGTTTGGGGTCCTAGGGCTCCAAGAAATGAAGGCTCGGCCAGGCCTGCAGTGACCCCTCCCACCCCCGCCTCCCCAGAAGTATGATCCAGAGCTATACCGCATGGCTATGCCGTGTCTGTGCGCCATCGCAGGGGCCCTGCCCCCCGACTACGTGGACGCCTCATACTCATCCAAGGCCGAGAAAAAGGCCACAGTGGATGCTGAAGGCAACTTTGACCCTCGGCCCGTGGAGACCCTCAAGTGAGAGGCCTGGGGGCAGGAGCAGGGTGGGGTGGGTGGGGGCTGGGAGAGGGAGAAGGTTTCAGACATGGAAGGATGGGCCGCACTAACGTCTGCCCACCCTATCCCCCCTCATAGTGTGATCATCCCAGAGAAGCTGGACTCCTTCATTAACAAGTTTGCAGAGTACACGCATGAGAAGTGGGCCTTCGACAAGGTTGGCGTCAGGGTCCTCCCCCCATCCCCCAGCAGCCCCCGTTCCTGCCAGCCTTTCTCAAGACCCCACCTTCCCCCCAGACCTAGGTCTTCCATGAGGCTCCAGATTTCCCTGAGGCCCCAAACTCTTCTGAGACCCCAAAGCTGCCTCTGGAGCCCTCCGCCCCTCCAGGGCTTCCCCTCTGTGTCTCCCAGTCTGCTGTCTTCCCCTCACCCCGCCCCCACCCCCAGCTGCATAGTGGCACTGCCTCTGCCTGTCCCCTCTCCACCTCCAGATCCAGAACAACTGGTCCTATGGGGAGAGCATAGATGAGGAACTGAAGACCCACCCCATGCTGAGGCCCTATAAGACCTTTTCAGAGAAGGTGAGCAAGCCTTGGGGCCCAATGCTGAGGGTCCAGAATGAAACCTCCAAATCTGAGCGTTGGGAGAGGAGTGAGGCAGCTTCATCCGCTTGGATCTAGCTGGGAAGGTGGGTTAGGGCCCTTCATCCACGGACTCTGCCTTCCCGCAAATGTGGCTGCCTCCCCCCAGACCCCGCCCTTCCAGTGTTCTTTCTCTTAGAAAGAGTCAGACTGCATTTGATTCCTTGACCTGTGCCACTTAACTTCTCAGAGTCTCCAGTGTAAAATGCGATAATGAGAGTTTGTTTGGGAGGCTCTGTTACAGAGCAGGTAAGAGACCTGGGTTCGAATCCGAGCTGGACCACTTCCCCCCCAGCCACGTAGTCGAGGCTTTCCCTTTCTTAGGACACTGGAGGCCAGGAAGCCTGAGGCAGGGACTCCTACCTCTACCTCCCTCCCATCCCATCTCACCAACTCCCCGCCTTCCTGCCCACCCCAGGACAAAGAGATTTACCGCTGGCCCATCAAGGAGTCCTTGAAGGCCATGATTGCCTGGGAATGGACGATAGAGAAGGCCAGGGAGGGTGAGGAGGAGAAGACAGAAAAGAAGAAAACGCGGAAGATATCCCAAAGTGCCCAGGTGGGGTCGGGGCCGGGGGGGGGGGGGGGGGTCGGGGGGGGGTAGAGGCGGGGTCATGGGAGGCGGTGAGCGGCTAGGACAAGGGGCGGGGCCAGGAGGGGTGGGGCCATGCAGGAAGTGGGGTTGAGAAGGGAGAAGGGCAGAGGGAGCGATGTAGGGGGTCAGGGGAGTCCGGGAGGCCCGGAGCCAGATGCCCGCCGAGGCTGAGATCTGGGAAGGTAGTGGGCGTCGGTGTGAAGAACTGCAAAGGGCCGAGGAGAGGAGGGCGTGGCTTAGCGACAGGGCCTTACGCGGCGGCGAAGATCGGGGCTCTGAGGCCAGGCGGAGGGGGTAAGCTGTTGGGGCCCGGGCTTCCTACGAGCCCATCAAGCACCGCCGTCTCTCCCTTGTCCTCCCAGACTTACGACCCGCGAGAAGGCTACAACCCGCAGCCCCCCGACCTCCGCGGAGTCACCCTGTCCCGGGAGCTGCAGGCGAGACCCCGGGTCCTTTATGTGGACGCGTGGACGTGTGTGTTGGGGTCGGGGAGGGCGTCCTCTGAGTCTGGGCCTTGACTCTTCCGTCCCTTCCCAGGCCATGGCGGAACAACTGGCGGAAAATTACCACAACACGTGGGGGCGGAAGAAGAAGCAGGAGCTGGAGGCCAAAGGTGAGGGCGTCCCTCCCACCGCGCGCACAGACCCCCCCTCACCAAAGTCCCCCAGCCCCGGAGTCCTGAGGGCCTAAGGTAGAGCCGTGTGACCTCGAACAATTGCTTTCACCACCCCGTCCCCCGCCCCACGATAACATCTACGACCACAGGGTTGCCGTGAGCATATGACAATCGTCTGAAAGCCCTCTTTTGGTTATTCGTGAATCTGGTTTGGTTACTGTAATTATGCACGCCCTCAGCAGCAAGAACCACTTCAGTGAGAGTGGCCTGGGTCTCCCCAGTCCTCTGATTTCTGGTCTTCGCCGCTCCAGGTGGTGGGACCCATCCCCTGCTGGTCCCCTACGACACACTGACAGCCAAGGAGAAGGCACGAGACCGAGAGAAGGCCCAGGAACTGCTAAAGTTCCTGCAGATGAACGGCTACGCTGTCACCAGGCACGTGGGCTGCAGGCCCGGCCGGGGAGGCGCGGGGAGCGTGAGAGGAACCAGCCAGGCAAAGACTGGGGAGAGCTGGGCTGCGGTCAAGCGGCGGGGCCAGAGAAGGGAGGAGGCTGAGAGGGGTGGAGCCTGGAGAGCAGAGGTGGGGCCTGGAGAGTGGGGGAGGGACCAGGGGGGAGGAAGCCAAGACGGATGGAGCAAGTCAGAGAGGGAAGGGGCTTCGGGAGGAGAGTTGGGACCTGGGAGGGGAGGAGGCTTAGGGGGCGGGGCCCGAGGTGGGGAGGCGGGGCCAGAGAGGAAGACCCCCCCAGGGGGCGTGTCCTGGGGAGGGAAGGCGGGGCCAGGAAACTGCTAGGAACGCGTGGGGCAGAAGCCTGCGTAGGCCGGGCGTCGGAAACGTCGGAAAGCGGAGGGGAACTGGAGAGGAGTGGGAAACTGGGCGGGCCAGCCTCTGGGCCGACCCCGCTCTGCCTGTCCACGCAGAGGCCTTAAGGACATGGAGCTGGACACGTCTTCCATTGAGAAACGGTTCGCCTTTGGCTTCCTGCAGCAGTTGCTGCGCTGGATGGACATTTCCCAGGAGTTCATCGCCCACCTGGGTACGGGGGAATCCCTCCGCATAGGCCATAGCTGCAGGTTCACCCCAGGACCCGGCGCATGCATTTCTCCTTCCCTCTCCTCATTATTGTGCCAGACACTGGTGTTGAGAACACAACAGTGAACAAGACAAAGATCCTTTCCTCCCGCGTTTACATTCCTGTGGCGCATTCAGACGATTAACGTCAGATACCTTAGGGTTTTAGAAGGCGGTTAGTGTTTTGGGAAGAATACCCTAGAGCCAGCTGAGGAAGACTGGGAGTGGGGGTGGGGTGGGTGGAGCCCTTTAAAATAGAGTGTTCGGGAAGACCTTGAGGGAGCTGGGAGGGAGCTGGCCAGACATTTGAGGAGAATATTCCAGGCAGAGGAACAGCCAGTGCGAAGGTTCTGAGAAGTCCTTCGGGAAACAGGAGGCCCAAGTGGCTGAAGCAGAGTGACTGAGGGGGGAGAGTGGGGGAGATGGGGCAGAGAGGTGAGATGGGGCAGAGAGGTGACGGGGCAGATCATGTAGGGCTTTGCAGGCATGGGGAGGACTGTGGCTTTTTACCCCAAGTGGACCGGCACCACGGGAGGATTCTGAGCAGGAGAGAGCCCTGGCCTGCCTCAGGTGCTCACAGACTCCCCTTGGCTGCACTGGGGACCAGCTGTGGGCATAGGGACCAAAGAGGGTGAGGACTAGGTAGGTATGGATCTCTTTTGAGGACGGAGGCTGTTGATATGCCCCATACATGTCTTTTACGTTCCACTAAGAATCACAGCCGGCCCCTAGAATCCCTCCCAGCTTCCCCCAGAGATACCAGCATTCCCCCCAGAGCCACCCAGGACCCCCAGGACCCCTCAGATGAGTGGAACAGCAGGACTCACTCACACACCTCGCCTCTAATCCCATGTGCTGATCCTCCATGCCGAGCACCTCTGGGCAACTCCCTCGCCTCTCTGTGCCTCAGTTTTTCCTTCTGTCCACCATAACCGGCCACAGTTCTGTCTTGGTCTTGCTGGGTGACCTGGACTGACTTATTGCATCTCAGTTTCCTCATCTGTAAAATGAAGGAGAGGGACCAACTATACAGACCTCCAAGTTGGGAGGAGATTGTGCAAAGGCATTCCTCACAGGGCCAGGGACAGAGCAATGTTTAACAAGGGGAACCAGCATTATTATTTTATTAGTAGTAATTATTACTGTCACTATTATTATTATCTGAAATGGATTTCCACTTTAAAATTAATCCTAGTCTGTCAACATTGACTTCTTGTTTCACTCATTCATTCATTCATTCCACATCGATTCAGTGTCAAGTACTGAAGTTCAGGAAGAAAAGGGCCTGTGAGGAAGCGGATGTTCCATGACCTTACTCCATCCTGGTTTAGCCTCTTACTCATTTTCAGCCTCAGGAAGGGTTTGATCAAGGAGTTGGGGGGAATCACGTGAAAGATAGGAGAGAGAGGTTTATCTCAAAGCCAACAGAGGTGACTTTATATCAAGAATTAATCTCCCATCTTTTCCTACATTTGCCCTAGAGTCCCCTCCCTCCATTGGAACACCCTGAGTTCCCCAGCCTTGAACCCACCATCACCCCTCTTTTCCCTCCCCCACCAGAGGCTGTGGTCAGCAGTGGACGAGTGGAAAAGTCCCCACACGAACAGGAGATTAAGTTCTTTGCCAAGGTGAGAGGTGGGCTGAGAAGCTGGAGGGGGCTGGGGACTGTGGGCTCCCCTACCCTTCACCCAGTCCCCCTCATCTCTTCCCCACCTCGCCCCCAGATCCTGCTCCCTTTGATCAACCAGTACTTCACCAACCACTGCCTCTATTTCCTGTCCACACCGGCCAAAGTGCTGGGCAGTGGCGGCCATGCCTCCAACAAGGAAAAGGAAATGATCACCAGGTGGGCTTCCCTGTGGCCTCTGACCCAGCCCCCCGACCTCACAGGATTGTAATCCTGGACCCTTTCCTGCCAACCTGGGACCGTATGGGCTCTCTCCTGGGTGTTGGGCACCAACCACTCTACCTACAGAGGTGAATGAAGGGGGAGGGTGACCCCCTGTCCTCTTGTGCCCAGGACCGAAGGGTTTCCCAGGATGTGGGACTTTACGCAAATGGGACAGATTGGTCGCCCTCTCAGAAAGGCAGCCCAGCCTCCCCAGCCCTCAGCATCTCCATTTCTGCCCGTTACTCTCAAGCATGCTCATCTCTCTGCCCCTTCCCCACCCTTCCTGTCGCCTTGGTTCTCTTCCCCACCATCCTACGTCCTCCTGGCTGTGTCTTCTGTCCCTCTGTCCCTGTCCCCCTCAATGCATCACTGCTGTCCTTGTCCCGTGGTGTCCTCACTGTTTCCCCCCGTCCTTATGTCCTATTCTTTCTTCAGCCTCTTTTGCAAGCTTGCAGCTCTTGTGCGTCACCGAGTTTCTCTCTTCGGTAAGTAGGCCCCTGCCCACCCCCAGCTCTTCTCCCGAATCTTCCCACCTTCCCTGCAATCGCCAACCCCACTCTGAAGAAACACTTCCCGGTTCAAGCCTCAATGTGAACAACCTTTGCCGTCTTGTTCCTCGGGACATGGACTGGGTAGTCCTGGGGACTGGTCTGTGACTGGGACAGCGCTGGGCCCTGCCCTCACGGGGCCCCCAGGCCACTGGGGACACAGACTCATCCCCAGACAGTGATGGCCCGAGGGGTCAGGGCTGGGATGGGGGAGGCGCCGGCAGAGCGGGTTTGGGGAAGGACCAGGGCCTATGAGGGTCCAGGCGGAGGGATGGGGTAGGGGGGAGGTGGATGTAGAGGAAGGCACTGACCTTTCTTCACCCTGGCCCGTCTTCCTTTCCCAGGGACAGATGCTCCAGCTGTGGTCAACTGTCTTCACATCCTGGCACGCTCCCTGGATGCCAGGTGCGGGGCCCGGTGCCCACCCCCACCCCAGAGCCCTGTTCTCCTCGACTTCCTGAAATCTAGAATCTCAGATTCTAGAACTGGTGTGCCCCGGCTTCCCTCCTAGGACGGTGATGAAGTCCGGCCCCGAGATCGTGAAGGCCGGCCTCCGCTCCTTCTTTGAGAGCGCCTCAGAGGACATCGAGAAGATGGTGGAGAATCTTCGTCTGGGCAAGGTGTCACAGGCGCGCACGCAGGTGAAGGGTGTGGGCCAGAACCTCACCTACACCACCGTGGCCCTGCTGCCGGTCCTCACCACGCTCTTCCAGCACATCGCCCAGCACCAGTTTGGAGACGATGTCATCCGTAAGGACCCCCAGCAGGGCTGGGGGTGGGGTGCAATTCGGCTGACAGTGGCCATCCCCCGGCGCCCGACAGGACCCCCAGGTGTCTGAGTGTGCGTTCAGTGAATTAGTAGGTAACAGAATAAGTTAATGAGGCTGTGAGTTCAGCAGCTTCTTCTTTTTTTTTTTAACGTTTACTTATTTTGAGAGACAGAGACAGAGTACGAGCAGGGGAGGGGCAGACAGAGAGGGAGACACAGAATCTGTAGCAGGCTCCAGGCTCTGAGCTGTCAGCACAGAGCCTGACACGGGGCTCGAACCCACGAACCGTGAGATCATGACCTGAGCCAAATTCGGTTGCTGAACCGACTGAGCCACCCAGGCTTCCCTGAGTTCAGCAGCTTCTAACAAAAGACTCTAAATCACTGTAGCTTAAACAAGAAAGAAATGTATCTCTTTCTCATGTAAGAGCCTCCTTGTGGGCACATCACCGTGTCAGAAGCCCAGGCTCCCTGCCGTCCTGGAAATGTTGCCTTTATCCGCAGGGTCCGGATGGCACACCATCTATTACATCCCCGTCCTAGCCTGTAGGAGAATCGAGGGAGCAAAGAGGGGGGCACTGCAGTTCTTTTAAAGGAACGACCTAGAAGTGGTCTGCGTTGCTCCTGCTTGCATCCATCCATTGGCCAGAATTTAGCATGCGGCCACGTGTCACTGCGAGGGAGGCTGGGAAAGTAGCCCTTATTCCGGGAGGTCCTGTGTCCAGCTAAATATTGGAGGCCTGGTACTAAAGAGCAGGAAAAAGTTAAGAGCAGATATTGGGAGTCCATTAGCAGTGTCTGCCGTGTTTATGCCACCAAATGGCATGCATGTGGTGGGACCCAGCCTGGGATCTGGGGACATAATGCACACCGCGTGTAACACGCCTTTGTTAATGAGACACAGGCAAGATACAACACCCAGTAGAGTGTCAGGTACTCAAAAGAAAGAGGCTTACAAGATGTGGTCTGGACCGTGGGGGAGCAGGGGGGAAGGACAGGGGGAGCTGGTGGGAGAGATGTTCAGGAGGTCGAGGAGTTGGACAGTGGAGGGGAGGCATCCTGAGTGAAGGCCCTGGCCTGGGCCCCTCAGACAGTGGGGGCTCCAGGAGACAGGTATTGGCAGAAGTAACGAGTTTGGGGGAGATGCCAAGGTCAGTCTGGGACTTGGTGGTTGTGAAGGGCCCAGGGAACACCCAAGGAAGGTGTCCAGGATGGGCCGGCGGGCCATGGGCTGTGGGGACTGGCGGAGAGTGAAGCCATGTCTCAGTTCACTGTTTCTTTGAAATTAGAGCCTTTTGCTAAAAGTAAGAAAAGTCAAACTTCCCCCACCCTCTGAGCTGTCAGCCCAGAGCCTGACACGGGGCTTGAACCCACACACCGTGAGATCATGACCTGAGCCGAAGTCGGACACTTAATTGACTGAGCCACCCAGGCACCCCTATTTAGAGAATTTTAAAGTTTCCAAAAAAGTCAGAAGAAGAGAATTGTTCACAATTTGCCCCATTTGTTTCACCTTTCACTTTACGGGTGAAAGTATTTGCAAACCTTTTTGCTGAACTTTCGAATGTAAGTTGCACACAATGTGACACCTCATCCCTGAAGACTGAGTCTGCACCTCCTGGAATGAGAACCTTCTGTCACGTCACAATATGATTATCACCATCTAACCTGACTGTGCTTAAATTTCCCTCATTACCCTCAAAATGTCTTTGATTTAAAAAAAAATTCAGAATCCAGTCAGGTTTCTCTCCTTGCATTTGGTTGTTATGTTCATGGGATCTCTTCAATCTAGAACCGCCCCTTTGCCCTCTTTTTTTCTCAAAACATCCGCAAAGTTGCTGAGGTTCCTAACCTCGCCTTCTGACAGTGGGAGTGGATGACCTAAAATTATAGTCAGGACTGGATGTTGTTTGCATTTTTCTGGAAAGAGAAATCATGAAAGAGATCATCAAATGATCATCGCTGTCATCAAAGACATCCATGACTCCTCTCCAAGGAAAGAACAGCCTTTACTGAGTGCCTGTTGTGTGCCCTGTTCCAAATGGTTTCCAAGCATTAACTCTTTTGATCCTCACAACCACCCCATGAGGAAGATACTCCATTTTATAGATAGGGAAATCGAGGCCAAGAGTGTTGGTACTTTGCTCAAGTCACAAAGCTGGGAAATGGCAGGCTGGCTCTACCGCCCAGCTCTTACCCAGTATTTGGAGGTGAGGGAGGAGGGCGGGGGAAAACGGGGATGGTGGGTGCATCCCCAACCCTCACCACCCCCTCTCCTTTAGTGGATGACGTCCAGGTCTCTTGCTACCGAACACTGTGCAGTATCTACTCTCTGGGAACCACCAGGAACCCTTATGTGGAAAAGTAAGGAGGGAGAGCCATGGTTTGGGGCTGGGGTGGGTACTGGGGGGATCCGGGAAGGGAAGGAGCAGGAGAAGATGGGGGGGCAGTGACAAGCAGAAGAGAGGTGCAGTCTTCCACAACAGACGTGCTCCGAGGCACCTGCAGTTCACCAAGGTGGCCACTTGAGGGCACTCAGGGGAAGGCCAGTGAAGGAAGCCCTATCAGCACCAGGGGCTTGCTGGCCAGGATGCCAGGTTGCAAGCTGGCCCTAGCAGGAGGCACACAGAGATGAGGGTGGTACCCAGCACGCTGGGGGCATTGGGGAGGGCCCCTGGCAGTGCCCATGTGGGTGGGCTCTCCTGAGCTGGGATCACCAGTTGGAGCAATAGGGCACTTAAGAACCCAGGAAAAAGGCCACATTTGTGCTTTAAGTGTACGGCAGCTCTGCTCCAAAGAGTTCTGGGAGGAGGCACTTGTATGGAGTTGGGGGCTGGGACCCGGGACCAGGCGGGGAGCACTGTGGGAGCTAAGCACCCCCCTCTTCCAGGCTGCGGCCAGCCCTCGGGGAGTGCCTGGCCCGCCTGGCGGCAGCCATGCCAGTAGCATTCCTGGAGCCTCATCTGAATGAGTACAACGTCTGCTCCGTGTACACCACCAAGTCTCCCCGGGAGCGGGCCAGTAAGTTGTGTGGGGCTGGGGCCGCTGCCAGGGAACATCCTACCCCACGCGGGGCCCAGGGGAGAGCCCGTGTTGGGGGGCCCTGGGGACTGAGGATTCCCCAGGTTGGGGGCACTCCAGATTGGAAGATTCCGGAGCTTGTGGGGGCCTGGGTTTGTGGTGGGGACACTGAGGTCTGGGGGGGTGGGTTGGAATGTCCTGACCCCCCCCCCCCGTGCACCCCAGTCCTGGGGCTCCCCAACAGCGTGGAGGAGATGTGTCCTGACATCCCGGTGCTGGAGCGGCTCATGGCGGATATCGGGGGGCTGGCCGAGTCGGGGGCCCGCTATACAGAGATGCCACACGTCATCGAGATCACGCTGCCCATGCTGTGTAGCTACCTGCCCCGCTGGTGGGAGCGCGGGCCCGAGGCCCCCCCGCCCGCCCTGCCCGCCGGGGCGCCCCCGCCCTGCACAGCTGTCACCTCTGACCACCTCAACTCCCTGCTGGGGAACATCCTGCGAATCATCGTCAACAACCTGGGCATTGACGAAGCGTCGTGGATGAAGCGGCTCGCCGGTGAGTCGGGGGAGCTCCAGGGGGGCTCCAGGCTCCTGAGGATTAGGGCCCGGGCCCTGGGAGATCCCGGGGTCTGGCTTTTCCTGGGAGTTGGGAGGAGTCAGAGTCCAGGTTTTCTCAGGGGCAGAAGGCCAGGGGTCACTACGAGGTGTCAGAATCTCGGGCTCTTAGGGTCTTGGGTGGATGGGTGGGTCCTGGGAGTCCTCTGGGCTGGATTCTGAGTTTCTGGAGCCTTCGAGACGGTTAGGAATTGGGTCAGAGGGCCTGGGTTCCTTATACGGAGGGTCAGAGAACCAGGTCAAGCGTCAGGGCCCCTGATGTGCATGGGTTTGTAGGTCAGAGGTCAAGAAATGAGCCGTCAAAGGGATGGGATTCCTGGTTCAGAAGTTCTCAGTCAGGAGTTGGGTCAAGCTAGAGATTGCGGGCTGGGATCAGAGGCCAGGGTCAGAGGTCAGAGGCTGGGGTAAGAAACCAGGGGTCATAGTCAGAAATCATATAGTGAGGGGCGCCTGGGTGGCTCGGTCGGTTGAGCGTCCGACTTCAGCTCAGGTCATGATCTTGTAGTTCATGAGTTCGAGCCCCACGTCGGGCTCTGTGCTGACAGCTCAGAGCCTGGAGCCTGCTTTGGATTCTGTGTCTCCCTCTCTCTCTACTCCTCCCCTGCTCATGCTCTCTCTCTCTCTTTCTCTCTGAAAAATAAACATCAAAAAAAATAAAAAAAAAAAAAAAGAAATCGTATAGTGAGATAAGAGTCTGGGTGTGGGCTAGGTCAGAGGTGAAAGACTAGGGTGAGAGGTCAGAGTCCAGGGTAAGCTACCAGGGTATGATTCTGTTGTTGGGGTCAGACGTCAGAGGCTTCTGTCAGCCTGGGGTCACAGGCTGAGGTCAAGGGAAATGATCGGGAGCAGGGAGCAGTGCTATGTCGGAGGCCAGGGCGGAGTTCCCGAGTGGGATCAGAGGTCAGAGGTCAGGTGTTGGAGCTGGAGGCGGGCCAGCAGCACGTGCCCCTCGGTGCGCTTTGCCACAGTGTTCGCGCAGCCCATCGTGAGCCGGGCCCGGCCCGAGCTCCTGCACTCGCACTTCATCCCCACCATCGGGCGGCTGCGAAAGCGGGCAGGGAAGGTGGTGGCCGAGGAGGAGCAGCTGCGCCTGGAGGCCAAGGCCGAGGCCGAGGAGGGCGAGCTGCTGGTGCGCGACGAGTTCTCTGTGCTCTGCCGGGACCTGTACGCCCTCTACCCGCTGCTCATCCGCTACGTGGACAACAACAGGTGAGCAAGTCCCCAGCCTGCGGCTTCCCTGAGCCCCCGCGACCCCCTCACCTTCTGAGTTTCTGTAAACTTTCTCCAGTTCTCCCTGACCTTGCCTCGGGCCCCCAAAATCCAGCCCGTGGGCGTCCGCTCCCCTTCTACTCCTTTACTCCGCACCCCAAGTCTGAGCCCCGGCGAGGCTGCCTCTGGGCTCCGGTGCGTGGGGCTGTCTGATTTGAGCGGTGACGCCCAGTGCTCAGGCCTCCCTCGGTCACTGCCGGAGCCGGCCAGCCCGACTGTCCTCAGATACAGCTCTTTAAGAAAAGCAAGAGCAGGTGGGGCGCCTGGGTGGTTCCGTTGGTTGAGCACCCGACTTCAGCTCAGGTCCTGATCCCATGGTTCGTGGGTTCGAGCCCCACATCTGGCTCGCTGCTATCATTTCAGATCCTCTGTCCCCGTCTCTCTCTGCCCCTCCCCTGCTCATGTTCTCTCTCTCTCTCAAAAATAAAAAAAAATTTTTTTTTTAAGTCAAAAGCAGGGGCGCCTGGGTGGCTCAGTTAAGCATCCGACTTCGGCTCAGATCATGATCTTGCGGTTCGTGAGTTTGAGCCCCACATTGGGCTCTGTGCTGACAGCACGAAGTCTGGAGCCTGCTTCAGATCCTCTGTTCCCCTCTCTCCCTGCACTCTCCCCCCACTCATGCTCTCTCTCTCTCTCTCTCAAAAATAAAAAAAAATATTTTTAAGGTCAAAAGCAAGAGCAGGTATTAACCAATTGCTAACATCTCCCTAAAATCAGAAGCACTATTTAGAGAATTATTAGCTCCTAGGGGCAGCCTAATCCAGGCATAGTGAATACGTTTCCACTCCTAGCTCCATCCTGGTTGAAAATATTTTCAGGTTGCATCAGGGCTTTGTAAGAAAGGGGGCTCTGATTGATTGGCTATGCCTGTCTTGGGAGCAGACATGGGCAGTAGACGTACGAATGCTATATATACCCATGCACACCCCTCTTCATGCTCATGATGGGGGTATTGCCGTAGGGTAGGTCCCCAGGAGTCCGCGCACTGGGTCGGAGAGTTTGAACAAGTAAATTGTGGCACATTCCCACCATGGAATACTACACGGCAATGAAAATGAACCAACTATTGCAACACACGATGTGGATGAATGTCACAAATGTCAGGTTGAAGGAAGCCAGGAAAAGTAGAAATAGAGTTCCTATTATATCTATTCATGTAACGTTCAAGAACAGACAAAAATAATTCATGGTCAGGATAAGGGTCATCTAAGTGGAGGGAAAAAGGAGTGGCTGGGGGGGGCATGAGGATACTTCTGGGTTCTGGAAATGTTCTATTTTTTTATTTTTTTAATATTTATTATTTTTGAGAGAGAGAGAGACAGACAGAGCACGAGCAGGGGAGGGGCAGAGAGAGAGAGAGAGGCAGACACAGAATCCAAAGCAGGCTCCAGGCTCTGAGCTGTCAGCACAGAGAACGCGGGGCTTGAAGTCACAGACCGCAAGATCATGACCTGGGTTGAAGTTGGACGCTTCAAGGACTGAGCCACCCAGGCGCCCCTATTTCTTGACTTGGGTCACTTATACTTACACACTTACACAAGTGTGTTCACTTTGTGATAATCATCAAGCTGACACTTTATGTTATACTTAATAAAAAGGTTAGAGATAGAAAAAAGAATTCCTTTTTTAAAGAAACGGTTATGATTTTTAAATCATCTGAATGGCCAGCTTGCCCTAGAAAACTCCATCCCATCCCTCCCGTTGGAATCTCCAGGTCCCCCTGACCCCCTCCCCTGAGAGCTCTCCGTGTGGCGTCCTCTCCTGGGGGTCCCTACCCCCATCCCTCACTGGCCCCTTCCCTGCCCACCCAGGGCGCACTGGCTGACAGAGCCCAATCCCAGCGCCGAGGAGCTGTTCAGGATGGTGGGCGAGATCTTCATCTACTGGTCCAAGTCCCACGTGAGTTCCCGTCCGCTCCGGCCCTCCTTACCACGACCCTCACTGCCCCGGCTGATCCTGACACTGCCTCCCCCCCAGAACTTCAAGCGCGAGGAGCAGAACTTCGTGGTCCAGAATGAGATCAACAACATGTCATTTCTGACTGCTGACAACAAGAGCAAAATGGCCAAGGTGGGTGCTTTGCTCTGAGAGCATGTAGCAGGGAGGGCAGGAGCACCCTCCAGGCCTTCCTACCTGACCCCTTCACCGGCTAGCCTTCCCTGCCCTGGCCACGTTCCTCCAGCTGTCCCAGCGCCCCATCTCCCTCCTGCCTCATCTCCATCTCCCTCCTCCTCTGTCTTTTCCCTTCCCCCCATCTCCCTCTTCTTCCTCCATCCTTGCTCCTCTCCATCTCCCTCCTCCCATCACCCTCCTCCTCATCTCCCTATCACCCTCCCCATCACCCTCCTCCCCATCTCCCTCTCCATTACCCTCCTCCCATCTCTCTCCTCCCTATCTCTCTCCTCTCCCTCCTCCCCATCTCCTCCCATCTCTCTCCTCCTATCTTCCTTCTCTCCCTCCTCCCCTTCTCTTCCCCATCTCCCTCTTCCCCATCTCCTTCCTCTCCCTCCCCCTCCTTCCCACTCTCCCTCCTCCCCATTTCCTCCCCATCTTCCTCCCCATCACCCTCCTCCCACCTCTCTCTTCTCTCTCCCCCATCACCCTCCTCCCCACGTCCCCCTCTCTCCTCCCCATATTCCACCTCTCCCTCCTCCCCATCTCCCTCCTCTCATCTCTCTCCTCCCTATCTCCCTCCGCTCCCTTCTCTGCATCTCTGTCCTCTGCCTCCTCCCCACCTCGTGCTCCCTTTCCTCCTTCCTCCCCTCTCCCCCTCATTCCCCTCTTCTCCCACTTTCCCCTCCTCCATCTCCTTCCCCCTCCCAGTGTCTTCCTCTCCCATCACCCCATTATCCCATATGCCCCCTCTCCTCTCCCCTTATACTTCTCACCACTGCCCTCTTCAGGGGCCTAAAGAACAAACCCACCGGCCCATTTCCACTCAGGGTCTGGAAATGCCCAGCTAGGGGACGCGTGTCGGGCTGGGGCAGGGGAGCTGGGGTAGGGCCCACTTGGACTTGGGCCTGGGGCTCTCTGAGGGGCCAGGGTAACCCTTCTTGTCTTTGTCTGCACCCTGACGAAGCAGGCGGGAGATGTACAGGTCAGCCCCACGTCTGGGACCTTCCGCATGCCTCTTGGCTTAATTCCCCCTTGTCCCCCACTCCCCGGCTTCTGCATCCCCTCCAGAAAACCCCTGCCCTGTCCCCCACCCCTCGCCCTTGGCTCCCAGCCCCCATCCTTCTGTCCCCCACCCCCACCCTCGACCATCCATTCCCTTCCCAACGCTCAATCAGCTTTTGGCAATTTAACTTTTTTTTTTTAACTTTTGTTTAAAAAAAAAAAAATCAGCTTTCCTCAAAGCACCAAAGCATTGTGGTCTGAGGTCACGGGGAATGGGAATGGGGTGGGAAAGGCACGCGCATGGTTGGGTTTAAGGCTTGGGCTCCGGAACCAGACAGACTTGGGTTTGAATCCTGACTCTTGGCAGTTGGCTGTGCGACCTTAGTCAAGTGTCTTATTTTCGGAGCCTCAGATGGCATCTGGCCGGTGGCCCCCAGGCCCCAGAGCTCTGCGCGGACTCCGTGAGCTGCTGCATGTGGTCTCAGCAGTGTCTGGCTCATACACCGGCTGTGCTCCATTTTGCGAGCCACAGTGAATGCGGCTCCGGCCGAAGCTTGTCACAGGGGCTTCTTGTTGGCATGACTGGGGTGGCCCTGGCCCCGGGTCTGCACCCAAGGCTCCAGAACACGGCTGTGGGACTCTGTGCCCCGTGTTTCTGCTTCCAGATCTTTCTGGATCTCTCTCCCATCTTCTGTCTTCCTATCTCGTCTGCCTTCGTCTCTCAGTGTCTCTCTTTTTCTTCCAACCTCTTTTGTCTCTTGAGACTCTTTATGGTTCTGCGTCTTTATTTCATTCTGGGGACCTCAGTCTTGGAATACCAAGTATAGGGTTGAGCATGCTGTGGGGGAGGAGAGGTGCCATACTGAAAGTTGGGGGATTCTGGGAGAAGACTGCCAGAGGTTGAGAAAGGCCCAGAATTTGGGGGAAATCTGGAATTTGGGATAGAGATTGGGAACTGGAGACAGAGGCTTGGTCTGGGAGGGTCTAAGGTGAGGGCTGGGGGCCTGAAGTGAAAGATCAGTAAGTCTGGGGTGGAAACTGATGCAGGCTCTGAGACGGGGGAAGGGATGCCTGGCAGCCAAGCTGCGGGCTGGAGCCCAGGCTGTGGACAATGACACGGGTTGGGCCTGGGGCCGGGCTGGGAGTCGGGCTGGTGCTGAGCCCCATGTCCCCACAGTCAGGCGGCTCGGACCAGGAACGCACCAAGAAGAAGCGCCGAGGGGACCGGTACTCTGTGCACACATCACTGATTGTGGCCACGCTCAAGAAGATGCTGCCGATCGGCCTGAACATGTGTGCACCCACTGACCAGGAGCTCATCGCGCAGGCCAAGAACCGCTACGCCCTGGTGCCTGCACAGCCCCGTTATGGGAACCTGCCAGCACCCTGCTCAGCACCCCACCAAGCCCCCGGGGCCCTACGGAATCCCCGGGATCCCACTGGGAGCCCTCTCTTAGGACCCTAATGAATCTTTCTCCAGGACCCTGCAGACTCATGGGGTCCCCTGGGATACCCTGAACCTTCCCCCAGGTTGCTGAGAGTTAGGATCCTTGGGTCTCAGGGCTCTGCCCAGTATCTTAGGCAGAGCCCTGGGACCCAAGGATCTTAATTGGAACCCCATTGAAAGCCAGAAATATCATTAAGACCCCTGGGACCCAAGGGCCATATTGAGCCTACAAGGGCCCTCCTGAACACCCTCCCCCAGGACCATGCCTAACCTGTTAGGACCCCGAAGTCCCCACCAGAGACACCATGAGCCCCCCCTGAAACTTCTCGGAGTCCTCCACCAGGACCTCCCCAAACTCCTTGGGACCCATTGAGTCCCCCATGATCCCACTGGCCCTCCCCTGAACTTCTGGGTCCACACGGAGCTCTCCAGCTCACCACTTCCTTCCCTCAGGACCCTGCAGACCCCACCCTCTGGACTCTGTTGACACCCAGCAGAGCCTCCAAAGGCCCTCAGGGTGCCAGTGAGCCCTCTGTGATCTTATGCATCCCCCAGGATCCTAATGGCTCCTTCCTCAGAACCACACCCAAACTTCCTGAGATCAATTGATCCCACCCCCTGAATCCTCTTAAGTGCCCCCCCAAGGCTCCAAGGAGGACTCCCAGCATCCTGTGTACCCTTTGCATGGGATAGCAACCCCCATCCTTACCAACCTGAGGGATCCTAGGAAGCCCTCCCAGGACTCTTCCCAAGACCCCTTGAGTCTCCCCCGGACTCTGCTAAGCACCCTGACAACCTGAGAGCCCCTCTGGGCTCTCTGACTCCCCCTGGCAGAAGACCACTGACTCCCCCTGGCATCACAAACACTCCCCTTTCCTGGAACTCTAAAGACTCCTCCCTTCAGGATCTCAAGATCCTCCTAGGACCTGTTGAGTCTTGCCAAGAACCCAAGGAACCCTCCAGGGCCCCTCTGACCCCTCAACTTGGTCTTTGAGGGTCCCCCCCCCTCTTCTGGGGATTCCCCTCTGCTGACCCCCTCTTTGGCCTCCATGAAAACCCTACTGGTGACTTGGTTGATCTGCCTGATCCCTCATGACCCCTGCTGATCTTGTTGTCCTCCTTATACACCCCTCCACCTACTCCGAGCTTCAAAAACTCCCTGCCCATCTCGCAGCCCCACTTTCACCCTCCTCTGACCTCCAATAATCCCTCGGTGGCCTTATTTGACCTTTGAGGACATTCTCTCATCACTCCCTACCTCCTTTCACATCCCCACGAGCCCCTTCTAATCCTTACTGTCTCTTCAAGGTGCGTTTGTGGCCTCTAGGACTCCCTTCTGACCATTCCTGACCTTTGGACCTTTTCAGTTTCTCCCAGATCCCCCACCCACCCACCCACAAGCCTCTCACCAGCTGCTGGGGTGATGGGCCTGGGAGGGAAAGGGATGTGGGTTAAGGAGGACGCAGGGCCATCAGAGTGACCCAGCCTGACCATGTCTCCCCAGAAAGACACAGACGAGGAGGTCCGGGAATATCTGCAGAACAACCTTCACCTTCAGGGAAAGGTACCCTCCTTAATCTGCAGCCGAAAGGGGCACGTTAGGATAACGGCAACAATAATAGCCAAGTACACTTACTCTGTACCAGGCTCTAGAGTAAGAAGGACCGGAACGTGTCCTCACCCACCGAATAGTCACAGCACCAAAAGGGGGGCGGGGCAGCCAGAGAAGCCCGCCTCGAGCGGAGGGGCCCTCAAATCAGCCCGGCTGGGGAGCGGGGAGCCAGCAGGGGAGGGACCCTCACGCCGGCCGCCGGTCCCTCCTCCCCTCAGGTGGAAGGCTCCCCTTCTCTGCGCTGGCAAATGGCCCTGTACCGCGGCCTTCCGGGCCGCGAGGAGGACGCCGACGACCCCGAGAAAATCGTGCGCAGGGTCCAGGAGGTGTCTGCGGTCCTCTACCACCTGGAGCAGGTGCCTGGGGCTGGAAGGGTCTTACCGGGGGGGGGGGGACTGGCCGAAGCTTGGGTCTCTGGGCGGAGCGAGGGGCGGACCTTGCGTCTGTGGGCGGGGTCTGAGGGTGAACCTTGGGTCTCTGGGTGGAGCCTGGAGTTAACCGCGAGGCTTTAGAAAGGAATTTGGGGTCCGGGGCAGGAATGGGTGCTTAGATCTAGGGCCTAGGGGTGGGGCCAGGGCCAGAATTTGGGGTCTAGAGTGGGGCCTGGTGAAGACGCCTTGACTCTGGGCAGGACCGTGGGTGGGTCTTGGGTTGGTGGCTGGCCTGGGTAGTGACCCTGGGCCTGTGGGCGGGGCCTAGGAGAGACATTTGGGTCTGGAAGCAAAGCCCAGGTTCGAACCTTGACCCTCTCGGTACAGCCAGGTGTGCCTACAGCCCTGTGAGTTGGGCCTGAACTGGGGCCTGGACGTATATGGGCAGTTTCGCCCGGGGGCCTGGGGTGGGAATCAGATCAGGGGCAGAGTTCGGGGCCATGACAGATTGCCGCCACCCCGTGCCCCCCACCCCCCAGATCGAGCACCCTTACAAATCCAAGAAGGCCGTGTGGCACAAGCTCTTGTCCAAGCAGCGCCGGAGAGCCGTCGTTGCCTGTTTCCGCATGACCCCCCTGTACAACCTGCCCACGTGAGACCCCCCGGGGAGAGGGAGCTTCAGGGGCGGTGGAGAAGGGCTGGCTGAGGAGCGGGAAGCCCGAATGCCGACTGGCCGGGGCGCTGGGGAATGGTCTGGAAGGTGGATGTGTGGAAGGACAGAGGAGGCGAGGCGTGGAGCGGCGACGGTCTCAGTGACGCCACACACACCCCCTCCTCTGCACAGGCACCGGGCATGTAACATGTTCCTGGAGAGCTACAAGGCTGCGTGGATCCTGACCGAAGACCACAGTTTTGAAGACCGCATGATAGACGACCTTTCAGTGAGCTGGGGCCTGCCTGGGAGTGTAGGGGCAGGGCTGGATAGAGCTGGGCCCGAGGCTGCTGGCGGCACACTTCCGGTGGTCGCCCTTCACCTTGAGGGGTACGGGAGTGGCCGCCTCTGACGCAGGCGCAGCATGTGGGGGAAGAGCACAAATGTAGCCACAGAGGAGCTATAGGGGGAGACAGGTGGGGACTCTAGAAGCCCCTTTTCCAAGCCCCACCCCTCCCCCAGAAAGCTGGGGAGCAGGAGGAGGAGGAGGAGGAGGTGGAAGAGAAGAAGCCTGACCCCCTGCACCAGCTGGTCCTGCACTTCAGCCGCACCGCCCTGACCGAAAAGAGGTGAGGACCCCTCCTCAGTCCTGGGGAAAGAATCTGCTTCCTCCTGACCCCCCCCCCAACCTCCCTGTTCCTCAAGACAGACCCTCTGTGTCCTAGGGGAGCCCCACAGCCGATCCTTTAATGTGACTTTTCGAGGACAGGCAGGGCCACCATGTACCATTTTGCAGGCTGAGCCCTTCACAAGGGGATCTCCTGAAGGGTTCACATCATGGGCAATATCAGTGTAGGCTTTTCTGTATGAAAGGGTCTTGCTCAAACAAAATCAATAAATTATGAGAAAGAAATCAGCATGTGATAACCAATTTCCCATAGATGGAAGAAAGGAGGAGAGGGCTTTTTCTAACGCACGCAAAAGCTTTGTGTAGGCTAATGACAGTCTCGGGACTAAAATAAGGGTGCTGCTGGGAGCAATAATAACAGACAGCATTTATCAAGTGCTTATTCTGTGTCTGGCTCCGCGCTGGGCCCTTGACATATCTGCTGTCTCACTTGATCTTCGCTCTGTGAGACAGATACTACTGTCAACTCCTTTTGATGAGGAAATGGAGGTGTAGGGATTTATGTTTCACAGGTACACGAAGTCAGGAGGTAGAAAGTCCCGGGCTGGGGAACGGCACAACAACAGACAGGGACCCGGGCTCTGTTCCGGCTTTCTGCCCTGCCATTCTGAGGTTTTGTTTTGTGGCCATGAGATGGATTGCTGAATTTCCAGACATGACCACACCCCAGGGAGAAAGAAAGAGAAAGCCTTTTTTTTTTTTTTTTTCCCTCTAAGCAAAGTCAAGATCTTTTTTATCCAAGAAATGCTCTCCTTGGTGGGCTTCTGTACCTATCTCATTGGCCAGAATTCTGACATCAGGTCACCACCAGCTACATGGACACTGGGACACTGAGGGTCCTGTTTTCCCTCCTTTGGAAAGCCATGACTCCGGAGTTAGATTATCCAGGGTTGAATCACGGTACAAGCTACGTGACTCGGCCAAGAAGGAGTTTTGTGCATCTGTAAAATGAAGCTAGTAGTATATCTACCTAATAGGATCATTGTGAGGATTAATTTGTTAATACATATATAAAGCACTTAAAACAGGGACTTAGAGTAAATATTCAATAGGTGTTGGCCATTACTATTATTGTTATTATTATTATTATTCCTGCTGAGGAGACCCAAGAAGGTCATGGTGGTCAAATGAACCAACAGGTGGCAAGATGGTCCTGGAAGGTCCAGGTGTCCCTCACATCATTTTGGCAACCCTAGTGGAAAGGGAGCCCATCTACCGAGAGCTCCAGCAAGACTCCCAGAATAAATTCCGGCAGACCAGCATGAATCCCATAACCATCCCATAACTACCTATTGTTGTGGCCAAGCAGATCGAAAGTACCAATTGGCTCAGCCTCGATCACGTGCCCACTCTGGCAGTGGACAGTCAACCCCACCCGAACCACGCAGCCTGAGCATGGCTCTGCAAAGGAAAACCGGAAGCTGTTATAAGATGGGGGTCCTCTCCGCTGGGTCCTGACTCTCTCCCCGCTTACTTCCTCAGCAAACTGGACGAGGACTACCTGTATATGGCGTACGCCGACATCATGGCAAAGGTGAGGTCCTGCCCCCATCCCCCAGGTCAGGCTCCCTTCTCCCCTCCCCCCCCCCACTGCAATGTCTGTCCACCGAAAGGGCTGGGGGTGAACTGGGGTATCTCCCCTGTTCATCGTCATCCCTAACTGATGCCCTATCCCCAGAGCTGCCACTTGGAGGAGGGAGGGGAGAACGGCGAAGCTGAAGAAGAAGAGGTTGAGGTTTCCTTTGAGGTAGGTGGGATCAGGAGGTCCCTGAGAAACGGGATAAGGGACCCTGACTTCGGTCATTCCTCATTCATTAGCCTGTGTTCACAGAGTGAACCAGCCCTGTTCTAGGTGATGTTGGGGACAGAGCAGTGACTCAGTCTACTGGGAAGACAGATATATCAACCAGACAGCAACAGTGCTCATGGTGGTGATAAGGGACGCTCAGGCAGAGGGGTCAGGGCCGGGGAATCCAGAGACGCTCAGGGAGATATGGGGGGGGAGGTTCAGGGGGCTCTGGAAGCCCAAGCAAGGTGCCTGACCCAGCCTGTGGGGGAAGGGTGTCAGGGAAGGCTTCTCAGAGGAGAGGATGTCTGAGCAGGAGGATGAAAGGAGTGTGCCAGATGAAGAAAAGGAGAAAGGTGTTCCAGACAGGGGGAACAGCATATGCAAAGGCCAGGCAGTGAGAAAGAGCAACGTGCAATTAACCCATCCATTCATCATTAAGGCAGTCCATGAACATTTCCTTGAGTTTCTTAACCACTTTTCTGCCAGAGTCCCTTTGGCATCTGGTGAAGCCTCTCTTAGAAGTATGTTTTTAAATGTATAAAATGAATTCATAGCAGAGGAAACAAGCCTATGGAAAGAATCATCAAAATATTGTTTAAAAAACTGTAAGACAGTCATATTGGCCTTTCTTGATGTATTCTTCAAACGACACGATCTCACAGTGGTGAACATAAGCAGTATCTTAAGATGGCTGCAAAAATAATGTGATCTGGAAACATCTGTTGTTCTTCATTGAGACATGACCACAGGTTCTGCTAATATTGCTGTGATTTATAATGGAAAGAAATGCTCCATTTCGATCAGAGGGCAGTAAACATAAAAATATAATTTTTCCCCTAGCCAGGTTCGCAGGCCTCCTTGATTTTATCTTTTGGCCCCTTGGAGGTCCATGTGTGGGTCCAGGTTAATATTGCTCCTCGTCTGGCCCAGTGCTGAGCCCAAGAGACAAATCGTAGCCTTCAGTCCCAGGGGATAGAGGGAGCTCACAATTAAAGATATGAGGTGTGGAGACGCCTGGGTGGCTCAGTCGGTGAAGCGTCCGACTTTGGCTCAGGTCATGATCTCAGGGTTCCGAGAGTTGATTGGAGCCCCGCATCGGGCTCTCTGCTGGCAGCGGCTTCCGGCCCTCTGCCTCCCTCCCTCTGCCCTTTCCCTCCTCGCGGCATGAGCGCTCTCTCACATGTTAATAAACATTAAAAAAGAAAAAGAAAAAGAAATTAGGTGGTTGGAGCAGGGAGGGGCAGGGTGAGGGATGAGGCTGGGAGGGGGAAAAGCTGGGCTGGTGAGCCCGGCCTCAGTGGGCCCGCGGGCCTGGCTCTGCCGCAGGAGAAAGAGATGGAGAAGCAGAGGCTCCTATACCAGCAGTCGAGGCTGCACAACCGCGGGGCCGCGGAGATGGTGCTGCAGATGATCAGTGCCTGCAAAGGTGCCCTTGTGCAGGCCCTCCTCCCGAGCACACACACCCTGTCCCCACTCCCCACAGCCCCCCACTTCCCGTGGACCCCATGGCACACTCTCCCACCCTGCGTGCCTGCGGTGTGCTCGCCAGCGCTCACACCTCCCGCTTGCCTCGCAGTGGCTCACCCATCCCTGCCCCTGGCATGCTACTCCACCCCCTTCTCCCACGTGCACTGGGACGGCTGTTTTCCGGTGGGTGGAGAACAGCGCCCTCAAACTGAACGGATCATCTTTTGCCCCCCACTCGCCTCCCCCTCCAGGAGAGACGGGCGCCATGGTGTCATCCACCCTGAAGCTGGGCATCTCCATCCTAAATGGGGGCAATGCTGATGTCCAACAGGTAACAAGAGAAGGGACTTGGGAAGAGGGCTGAGAGGGGTGGGACATTCTTGCGTGACGCCCAGCTCCCCCTCCCCTCCCGTCCCCTCTGTAGAAAATGTTGGATTATCTGAAGGACAAGAAGGAGGTTGGCTTCTTCCAGAGTATCCAGGCGCTGATGCAAACATGCAGGTAGGGGCTTGCGGACATCTTTCAGTCAAGCTCTTTGGTGTTGCTGTCCCCCCC
>CM053563.1:13145632-13156216 GCA_028646485.1 Cryptoprocta ferox | reverse complement strand
TGCTTTCTCTCTCTCTCTCTCTCAAAATAAATAAATAAACTTAAAAAAGAATGAGCAGCTGGAACCAAAAGTTTGTGGAGAATTCAAGGGGGCACTGAAGTAGCAGGGGTTTGGGGCTCTCTCTGATGAGCCCTATTACTGTGACTACTACTGGCTGCCCCTGTTCTCTCCTGGCAACTGACGCCTCCCCCACCCACCAGCTTTTGCTAATTGAGGGTTTCTGTTTCCTCCTGATTTCAACTTGTGCATATTTCACCCTGGCCCCCCCTCACTTGTGAGCTGCTGCCACATGGCTTCTCCCAGTTCTGTTTCTGCTTCCTCTTGATTTCAGCTCATTCATGGTTTACTGTGGCCTTCCACGGGGTGAGGTGAGGGTGGGGGGCGCTGCAGGGCCCTGAAAGAGGGCAGAGGCCTCAGCCCATCTTCCCCATCTTTCCTTCCCTCCCACCCCCCACCCCCCCCCCCCCCAGCGTCCTGGATCTCAACGCCTTCGAGAGACAGAACAAGGCAGAGGGGCTGGGCATGGTGAACGAGGACGGAACCGGTGAGGCCCTCTCTTGGGCTTCCCTCTCCTGGGACATCCTCTTCTTTCGGGATCGCCCACATTACCCAGAGCTCCCTTCCTCCAAGACTCCCCGCCCCCCAACCATCCCCAAGCTCCACCCCCCACCTCCTGTGCTGTAGTCCCCAGTCCTGCCCCCACATTCCTCCCGGGTCTCCCTCCTCTCCCTCCTCGGGGGTCCCTACCCTTGGCTGTCCCGTCCTGTGTTCTCTCACCCAGCACCACACCGACCCCGCCCTCCACGTGCCCCAAGTCCCCCACCCTGGTTGCTGTTCTCATTAATGTCCCTAATCCGGGTTAATCGAGTCTCCTCTTTGCCGTGTTGTGACGTGTCTAACTTTTCTGCTCTGATCCTCGCCTCCTGCCTCTCCACCTCTACTCGTACACCTTTCTCTCTCACTTTTTCTCTTCCCTCTTCTTTCTCTCCCTCCGCTTTTACCCTCATTTCTTACTCTTCCTTGGTACCACCTGTCTACTTATCGTTCTGATTCTCTGCGGTTGTTCCTCTCTCCGTGTTGATGTCTTCTTCGTCCCTGACTGTGTCACTGTTTTTCTGTGTCCGTCTCTCTGTCTCCTTCCTGTCTCTTTTTTTCCCTCTTTTCTCCTGCTTCCTCCTCCCATCCTGTTGGCTGCCCCAGTCATCAACCGCCAGAACGGTAATTCCCCCAGCCCACCCCCCTTGCTGTGCCGCTGCACCCCTCCCTTCTAACCCCCAACCGCCCCCCTCCACCTGGGGGCTGAGGATCTGGGACATCCAGGGAGGGAGGAGCCCTTCAGTGACGCACGCTGCCGGCAGAAAGTCTTGAGATCAGGGGTCCAGAGACCAAGATTCAGGCCCCAGATTAGTCACTAACAATATCCGAGACTAAAAACAAGTCTCTTCCCTCTGTAAGCCTCAGTTTCCCCATGTGTAAAACATAAGTTAGAGAAGATGGCAAAGATCCCTTTGCAGTGGATGTTCTCAGACTTCCAGACCCAGATTCGCAGTCCCGGGGTGGGGCAATCCCCACTCCCACCTACCCTGCTCTCTGCGCCCGCGACCCCAGATTGGTCAAGTCTGCCGTTCCCATCCGCCAACCGGATTGGTTGCCCCCGGCATCCACTCTGATTGGTGTGCGTGCTCCTCTGCGCCTGCTCTGATTGGCCCATTCCTGTCTAGCCTCCCTCTTTCTCTTCCCTCCTCTAGAGCCCACGGTGACTGGCTTCTTTCAGATGCCCGTTCTGATTGGCCCATGTTTACACGCCCCCCCCCCCCCCCGCCTGCATCTCCCGGATTGGCTGATTTCGAGGCATCTGAGCCAATTGGCTGGCTTTCGATCCCCCTCCCTGCCCAATCCCCTCCTGCTCAGAGCCTTTGCGTGAAAGTGACTCCCAATCCCCTTAATCCATTAACTCCGCCCTCCGTGGCCCTGGACGGGGGCTGAGGGAGATACCAGCTGCCTGAAGTTCTGCAGGGTAGGCAGACATTCCCAGATGTCACACAATTGGTGACGTCAGAGGAACACCGATGTTTAGAAAGACGCTTGAGGTCTCAGCTTCATGACTCGGGACCCCTCAGGTCTTCATCTGCTGATGACTCTGAAATCGGGACCCTCTGATGTCATGTATGCCCGTGGCTCTCACAGTGTCTTTGGTGTGGCGGCTGCTCCTCCCTGCGCACCCGTGCTTTGTGCATGCGTGTGCGGTGTGCAAGGGCCGTGTGCATGTGTGTGCTCTCCCCTGGCACATCTGACCCTTTCTGGGCCCCGCCCCCCCCCTTCCACCCAGGCGAGAAGGTCATGGCAGACGATGAGTTCACCCAAGATCTGTTCAGATTTCTGCAGTTGCTCTGCGAGGGGCACAATAATGGTGAGGAGGAGGGGCGGGTGGGAGAGTGGGTGAAGAGGAGGCCAGGGTTTGGGGTCAGTCTAGAAGGGTTGCCTGAGTTAAACTCCAGGCCCCTCACTCTTTATCAGCGGTGGCCTCACCACCCACCCTGGCCCCGATTGTCCTTCATCCTTCATTTTCAACCATTATCAAGCCCTGCCCCCCCCCCCTTTCTAAATCTCTCTTGAATTTCTGGAATCTAGCCCCTTTGCTTCACTCTCACCTTCTCTGGCCAGTCCAAACTCCCCCAAAACAATCTACCCCAAACCGCTTTGCCCCCAGATGGGTTTGCCCAAAGGAGCAATTAGCCACATGCCATTTTTCCACAGGCATTTTGCAGTAACTGCCAAAGTTTAGATGCGGTAGGTTTTCATACTTTGGGTTCTGTAGAGGGGGGAACACCGCATGGCGTTTTAAAATGTATTTATTAGAATCACTTCTTAATTTCACTTCTGAAATACTCTGCCAGGTGGGAGGCCTTACAGATTCTTTCCTAACTTAAGCAAGAGTTTCCCCAACTTCTGTTCTGGCTCAAGGCAGTTTAACCAGATTGAGGATGACACAGCAAGCTAGTGAAACACATAGCTGACAGCCTTAAAGGGACCATCAAACTTTTGTACCGCAAACTTTCTACCCAATGCCATTTCCTATAACAAATGTGCAAGTCTCAAGGTTGTGGTTATGATACTTAGCAGGTAATTGTGAAACCACAGACTGCCCAGAAACTAAGCTTGATGACAAGAATGGAAGTAATCATGAATCTAACTTCCATAGGACCTGCACCCCATTTGGCTAGTGTTCCTTAAGGTAACCGATTTGTAAATTTCTTTAATCCACATTCTTCTCTTTTCAAACAAAGGATAAAGCAGGATCCCTTGTTCCGCATTCTCAAAAGCTCTCATGTCCACAGCCGGTTGTCCTTCAAGGTTTATGAAATTCCTTTGTGCCACGTGATTAGGATTTTCTTTAATTTTAACTAAGGGGGAGTCGGTCTTTGGGGTTTTAAATGAATTTTATTCCCTGGATCTATGATTATTTGGAAATGAGAAAGTTCTAAAGGGGGGGGGGGGAATTCCTCTCTTCCCAAATTTGCAAGCCAGTCCTCTGCATAAATTAGTGGATCCATTAACCAGCCCAATCAAATAAACGTTTGAAATATCTTTCAAATGTCAGATGCCTCGCACGTCTTGAGTATTCGGTGCCATTCGAAGTAGACAAAAGGTTTGTCTCTTGTACATGTCTGAGACCGTGTTCTCGGCTGACAGGGCTTTTTTACAGGAGGGGGAGCTGTATATGTAGCCATGTAGGCAGAAGTCCAGTTGAAATTAATACAAAGGAGGTAGAAGCCAGGGTTGATAAGAAAACATACACATTTGCTTATAAAATATTGAATATTTGAGCATAATCTTCATCTACAGTGTGAAACCAGGCAAAATGGGCATTTGACCCGATACAGCAATTATGAAATAGAAGTCAAATGGACAGTAAAACTTTGGGGAGAAGAAAAAAACCTTTCAAGGGCTGGTAAAGCCGTCCTGTGCAACATGACATTGCCATGAACATGAAAAGGACTTAGCTGAAGTTTGTTTCCATTGCCTTCGTAATTTGATGAATTGGTCTACAGAGGTGGTTCTCAAACTTAAGTCCTCAGAATCACCTTGAGGCCTTGTTAAAATACGGATATCTGGGCCCCATCCCAGATTTTCTCATTTAGTAGTTCTGGGGTGGAGTCCAGGAACTCGCGTCTCTGACAGGTTCCCAGGAGATGCTGACGCTGCTGGTCTGGGACCCACGCTTTGAGAATCACTGCTCCAAAGTGCAGCTCTTAACCTCAGCACTCTCTTTAAGGCCCTTTAAGAACAGCCAGTGTTTACGAGCACCATGTACCAGGTGGCCATCCTAAATTTTTTTAATTTGGAAAAAGCATTTACTTATTTTGAAAGAGAGCATGCACACGTGGGAGTGGGGGAGGGACAGAGAGAGAGAGAGAGAGAGAGAGAGAGAGAGAGAATCCCAAGCGGGCTCCGCGCTGTCAGCACAAAGCCTGATGCGGGGCTCCATCTCACAAACGATGAGATATGACCTGAGCCGAAATCAAGAGTCCGACGCTTAACTGACTGAGCCACCCAGGGGCCCCTGTCTTAAATTCTTTATGTATCCCAAAGCATTAAAAACTCACAAAAGCTCCATAAAGCAGGATCTGCTGTAACCGCCATGTTACATATGGGGGAACTGAGTCACGGTCTGTGCCACACATAGGGATTCGATAACTTGCCTGAGGTCACGGAGCTGGGAATTCATACGGCCCACTCCTACTTACCTTTCCCGCCTCAGTTCAGAGGTCCCTGCCCCCAGGGAGCCTTTCCCGATTACCTCCGCTGAGTCAGGCATCTCCTCTGGGCAACTCCAGCCCCCTGGGTTTCCCACCTCACGACCCTGATCATTCTGCCTAGTATCCCCCCACTACCCGTGAAACGTGTTTATAATTTTTATTATTATGAACTTCTCAGTCACACAAAAATAGAGAGAATGGTCTAATAAATGGTACTCATCACTCAGCCATAGCAGTTATCAGCTTTGTGCCAGAGAGCAATGGTTTTTCACATAGTGGGAACCAGTGCACGAGAGGGTCGTGAATCCGTGTAGCGCAGAGGCGCTCATCTTAATTCCACACTGGTACGCCTGGGGAGCATATTTTTAAAATATACTAAAGCCCAGGGTTCACCCTCAGAGATTCTAATCTAACTGGTTTAGGATTGGGGCTTGAGCGGGGGGATTTTGAAAAGCCTCCCGGCGATTCTAACACGCATCCAAGGTCGGGAGATTGAGGCCTATGAACGTAGTGCGTTGAGATCAGAATTGTTTTTTTATATATATAATTTATTGTCAAGTTGGCTAACATACAGTGTATACAGTGCGCTCTTGGTTTTGGGGGTAGATTCCCGTGATTCATTGCTCACACACAACACCCAGTGTTCATCCCAGCAAGTGCCCTCCTCCATGCCCATCACTCATTTTCCCCTCTCCCCCGCCCTCCCCATCAGTCCTCAGTTTGTTCTCTGTATTTAAGAGTCTCTTATGGTTTGCCTCCCTCTCTGTTTGAAACTATTTTTACCCCTTCCTGAGATCAGAATTCTTTTGAAGGTAACTTGACTAGTACAGGACAGAAAATACCAGAATACATAGCTCATATGTGGGTGGCTATGTGAAACTTCTGTTTCAGGTATATGTGGATATAATTTCAGTTTAAAGCATATACTGGGTCTTGATGTAAAATGGTTTCCCTACTGTAAGTTGCAGTTAGAAAAGACTGAAAAATTACACAAGAATATAAACTTCACAAGGACGGGGGCTTTGTTTTCTTTTACTGCTGCATTCCCAGAGCCTGGAACAGTGCCTGGCACATAGTAAATGCTCGATAAACTTGTAGTACCAAAGAATAAGTGGCCAATCTCCATCTCACACTAGCATATAGTATATGCTCAATAAATAGATATTGAACAAATAAACAAAAGAAATGAGAGATACTCATCTCTTCTGGATTTGGCTAGGTGCTCAGTAAATATTTATTGGATAAATGAATGAATAAATAACCAATCTTCCATCTCCCCCATCACATAGTAGGGGTTTGATAAACATTTTTGGAAACAAATGGAAGGCTGAATCTCCATTTTCCCCTGCCACGCTGTGGGTGCACAAGAAACATGTTTGAGGGGGGAAAATGAATGAATAAACGACTGATCCTCCACTATGCCTGGCACACAGTTGGCCCTCAATAGTTATATACATAAGTGAATAAATGATCCTCATCTTCCTCTGGCACACAGTAGGTACTTGATAAAGATTTATTATATTAACGATAACAATTATATGCCTCTGGCATACAATAGGCACTCAACGAACACTTATTGCATAAATGAATAAATGACCCACTGTCCACCTCCCCTGGCACACGGCAGACTCTCAATGAATGAATGGCTTTTCATCTCCCCAGATTTCCAAAATTACCTTCGGACACAGACAGGGAACACGACCACCATTAACATCATCATCTGCACGGTGGACTACCTCCTGCGGCTGCAGGTGAGGCTGTGAGGCCGTCCAGGTGTGCCCCGGGTGGGGGACTGTGGGGCCCTGGCTGGCCCCGGCACGCCTTCACACCCCATCGGTCCCCCAGGAGTCCATCAGCGACTTCTACTGGTACTACTCCGGCAAGGATGTCATTGAGGAGCAGGGCAAGAGGAACTTTTCCAAGGCCATGTCGGTCGCTAAACAGGTGTTCAACAGCCTCACGGAGTACATCCAGGTAGGACCCGCCCTCTGGGGCGGGGCGGGGCAGCCCCCACCCCCACCCCGCACCCTGCGCCCCGCCTGGAGCTCACTGTAGCCCTCTGCCCCCCCCCCTCCGCCCCCCAGGGCCCCTGCACCGGGAACCAGCAGAGCCTGGCGCACAGCCGCCTCTGGGACGCCGTGGTGGGATTCCTGCACGTGTTTGCCCACATGATGATGAAGCTCGCTCAGGTTCGAGACCCCCTGTTCTTCTTCAAGCAGCTGTTCCCGGGCATCCCCGAAGTGGCCCATTTCCAAGTCCCTTTCTCACCCAAGTCCCCCTGGCAAGTTCCAGACGAGTTCCCTCGGGGCGGCCATCCATCTTCCTTCTGGATTGGCTCTCGGCACGACCCCGCCTCCTCCTCTGCCGCCACCAATCGGCGGGTTTCCCATGCACTCTTACATTGGTTTGACGTTTGGGCCCCGCCCCCTCTGGCCCGGAGTTCCTCTATGATTGGTTGGTGTTCTTTTCTCTGCGGTGAGGTCCTCTCAGATTCCGACGCCCCCGGGGATAGAAAGGGGGGCGTCTTTCTAGATCAGGGACTGGGGCTGAAGGACTGTTTTGCTTCTGTATTCTGACTGCGGCAGATGACGCCCATCTCGGGCACCCATGATGTAAGGTCCCTGTCGAGTCCTTCTCCCATTTCTAGAATCCTGTGTGCCCTTCCCCTGCCACCCCCGCCCCTTTGCAGGCTGGTCAGTGTCTCATGCTCTGCTTCGGTCTGGTAACATACTCAAGGCTGCACCATCCACATCCTGAACGTCACAAATGTAACAGTTTTCCAGCAGATGACAGTACTCTGTGTACTTTATTATGATTTCCCCACAGGAAGCGTCTTGAGGAAGGGGAGCCTTCTTCTAGTTACTCAAAGGTGCCACAGGGGCTAGCAGAAAGCCTGTCTGGTGTCACCTGACTTTTTGAAAGGAGCTGAACTTGGAATGCAATTCCTTAATTTCAGTGCAGTCGAAGTTGTATTATTGGTGTCATCTTAAAAGTCTAGCGAATATCGGTATTTTAATCTAGAATTCCAAATCCTGCAGTGTTAATGCATCAGCCAAGGACTAGGGCTAGGTTGCATGGGCTGGAAATGCAATGCAAAGTGGTGGCTTAAGCGCCCCTAGAGTGATCTCAGCAGAACTGTCTTCTCTGGCTTCGTTTTCACGCAGGCTAGCTCCCAGACTGAAAAAAAAAATGATGCCCCAGGCTTCTATGCACCCCCCGCAACAGCTCCAGACGGAAGAGAACCCCTCTTTTATGGGAGATCCGACTTGGGACTCTCTGTTTGGATTATTGGGTCAATGCTCATCCCCAAACCAATCACCGTGGCCAGGGGAGAGCTCTGATTGGCCAGATCTGGTCATATGCCCACCTCTGAAACCAGGAAAGTGGGGTTACCCGACTTGACGGGAGGCAGGGTGCTGCCTCGTGCATCACCGGCAGGCGCACACCACGGGCACCCACCCAGAGTCGGATTTTGAGATTCTGGAATGTTGGGAGTTTAGAGTCAGAATGCCGAGCTTTGGAACTGTGTTAGAATTAGAATTCTAGAAGGAGCACTCGGGTAGAGGAGCCTACGTGCCTTTTATCTGGTATCCTTCCCCCCTCCTCCATTGTATTAGGTAGAACCAGATGAAATGACCACTCATGGGTCAAAAATGCTCACATATTAGCAGTTTTATGTAGCTCAACTGAATACAAATAGGGACCATGAGGCAGAACTCTGACCATGTAGGAAGTTTCTATAGGCACTACACTGAGGCACTGTGACTGGGAGGCAACGTGCCCCCACATTCTCCCCAAATTGTCCACCGAAAGGCACATGGCTGAGTCCTCCAGCCTTTTTCCTGAACCCAGAGTCTCGCTTTTTCCATCACACACTCAGCAAACATGTGTCAAGCACCCACCATAAGCCAGGCGCAGTGCTCAGCTCTCACCCCTTCCCAGCTGTGTCTCCATAACCCAGTATGTGCCCCTCTCTGTCTCCCTCAGCCCCTCCAAGCCCTCCTTGTCTGTCAGCTCTTGCCCCCACATAGCACCTGTTCGGCCTGCTTCCCCGCCCCCCCAAAGTGCCAACCCCACCGCCACAATCTTGTCTCTCTGCCCCTTCCCCTGCTTCCGAGGAACATGTCCGGACTCGGGTCCCCTCAGAGGTAAGAGGGGGAGAAAAAGGGGACTTAGGCCTCGTGGGGTGGGTCAGGAGGGGCAGAAGCAGCTGGAGGTAGGGGAGGCGTCTCTGCAGAGACCAGTCATCACATGGCTGGGCTGTGGGGTCTCTAGGACTCGAGCCAGATCGAGCTGCTGAAGGAGCTGTTGGACCTACAGAAGGACATGGTGGTGATGTTGCTCTCGCTACTAGAAGGTAAGCACCCAGGGGGTGGGGACAAGGGGAGGGTACAAAGGTACTGACAAGCAGGGAATAGCTCTCTGAGACCCAGGAGACCCTCACCTTCAACTTCATCCCACATCATGTCAGGCTCAATGGGTTGACGAAGGAGTCACAGTAGCTAACTCAGCAAACACTTTCTGAGCACTTATTATATGCCGACTGTACACACATTAGTTTTGTGAATTCCCAGAGAAATCTTAATAAGGTGAGTGGCCTGGACACTCTTTAAAGTGTATGTACCTAATAGTTATTTATGTATTCATTCGTTAAATGAGTCACGTAGCTTTCGCTGCCTCAGGAATGTCCTCCAAACTTGGTGACATAAAACAACCATTATTTAGTGCTAATTAATAAGACATTTTAACTAGTAGACAGACTTTTTTTCTACAGAGACCCACAGTGCCCTCATTCTTTTCCATGGTTGCGTAATACTCCTTTGCGTGGGGGAACAGTGATTCATTTAGCCACACCCCAATCAACGGACATTCAAATTTAAAAAAACGTTTTGCTATTACAAAAAAATGTTGTCATGAATAATCCTCCTACAATCTTTCAATGTTTTTGATGGCTAGTCATTAGCTTTTAAAAATTAGAAGGTTCCTGGGGTGCCTGGGTGGCTCAGTCGGTTAAGCGTCCGACTTCAGCTTGGATCATGATCCCATGGCTGGTGAGTTTGAGCCCCGCGTTGGGCTCTGTGCTGACAGCTCAGAGCCTGGAGCCTGCTTCAGATTCTGTGTCTCCTTCTCTCTCTGCCCCTCCCCCGCTCACACACACACACACTCTCTCTCTCTCTCTCTCTCTCTCTCTCTCTCTCTTTCTTTTTCTCTCTCAATTATAAATAAACATTTAAAACCCCAGAAGTTTCCTTTTTAAAAAAGCAGGGGAGGGGTGCCTGGCTAGCTCAGTGGAAAGAGCATGCAACTCTTGATCTTGGAGTCATGAGTTCAAGCCCCACGTTGAGTGTAGAGATTAAATAAAATAAATGTTTAAAATTAAAAAAAAAATCAGAAGGTTCCCTGTAAACATCAGATTTCCAGCTTTTCTTGAAAATTGGAAAGATTTGGTGACCCCCTCCCCCTACCCACCCCGCCCACATTCTCATATGGCAAAAAATCAGCTGGACCGGGTTAAATAACTGAAGTATATCCATGTCGAATCTAATTTCGATGACTACACTATGGTTACATTAGGGACCGTTCTTGTCTTTTAAGGCATTTACACTGAAATGTCCAGGATAAAAACAGCATGTCTGCAGCGTACTTGTGAATGGTCCCAGGGGAAAAATAGAAGGGGAGGAGGGGAGGGGGAAGAGAAGGGAGAGAGGGAGACAGGAATTAGGAAGCAAACGTGGCAAAATGTAAACAATCTGTGAATCTGGGACAGGAGGGCCCCCTTGCACTTTTGCAACCTTCATGTAAATTGGAAGCTATGTTAACCTTG
>CM053563.1:12993206-13145532 GCA_028646485.1 Cryptoprocta ferox | reverse complement strand
TTGGCGTGGCATCTGCCACCTGCTGTTAGCTTAGGCCATTGTTAATTTTGTTGAGGCCCCGCGCAGCTATCAGGGAGGGGGACCAACCCGGTTCACACCTGATGCCGGTGCCCATCAGGAAATGAGCCGTGCCCTCTGAGGCGCGGCATGGGAGCTGGCCAGGGAAGCTTCCAGCAGCGTAGCGGATCCTGGTGGCTCCTGAGCTGGAGAAGGAGCGAGGCCCCGCGAGGCCCCACTGACCACGACCTGCCCACAGGGAACGTGGTGAACGGCATGATTGCCCGGCAGATGGTGGACATGCTTGTGGAATCCTCATCCAACGTGGAGATGATCCTCAAGTTCTTCGACATGTTCCTGAAACTCAAGGACATTGTGGGCTCTGAGGCCTTCCAGGACTACGTCACCGATCCCCGTGGCCTCATCTCCAAGAAGGACTTCCAGAAGGTGGGTGATGGAAGGCAGGTGGGTGGGGGCGCCAAGTGGCAAGCATGCCCTGGCTGGCTGCCTGCCTTGGGCAAGAGGCTTCTCAGCGAGCCTCAGTTTCTTTAGCTGTAAAATGGGAATAAAACCGTCTTTGGGGTTGTTTTGAAGATGAGATGCATTAACACAAACGAGAACCTTTATTTCTGTTATCATTATTAATAGTCATAATATTATAATCTTTATAGATAACAGTTATCCAGTTGAGAAACATTTGCTGCATTTCTCCTGCATGCCGGGCTCTCTGCTGGGGCGGAGACGGACACAGGCCTGCCTTTCATGGGGCTTATAGTCTAATGGGGGAGGCAGTCACCAATGACCATTACAGGTCAAATAATGAAGGTCTTAGAAGGAAAGTATAGGAAGGAACCAGCTTTACCCGGGAGCCCACTCACCTGCCCTTGTCAGTCCTCCCAGCCCAGCTCTGCCCTGTCTCCCTGCGGAACCCCAGGTAAGTCACTCGTCTACTCTGAGCCTCAGTTTCCTCCTCTGTGAAATGGGACTAGGATAACAACAGTATCCATCTCACAGGACTGCTGTGAGGCAGACGGTGTGTGGACAGTGCCCTGAACACAGGTGCGCTTGAGACATGTTACCTACTATTATTCCTGCCGGATCCTTTCCCTCATCGTTGCGTTAAAATTTTTTTTTCTTTTGAAATAACTTCTGGCCTATAGAGAAGCTGCAGGAACAATCCATAGAATTTCTGATTGCCTTTTCACCCAGATAGCCCAAACGTTCGCTTTTTACCACATTTTCTCTCTCACGATTCCCCTTTTCTTCTAAATACTTGAGTGTGTATCTCCTGAGAAAAACTGCATTCTCTTACATAATCACAGAACAATTAGGCAAATCAACAAATTCGCGTCAAGGGGCACCTGGGTGGCTCAGTGGGTTAAGCATCTGACTCTTGATTTCGGCTCAGGTCACGATCTCACAGTTTGTGAGTTCGAGCCCCTCATCGGGTCTGCGCTGACAGTGAGGAGCCTGCTTGGAATTCTCTCTCTCTCTCTCTCTCTCTCTCTCTCTCTCTGACACTCCCCAGCTCTCTCTCTCAAAATAAATAAATAAACATTTAAAATTAAAAAAAAAATAAAGAAAGAAGCATCGATATGATGCTGCTATCTACACACCTTAATTCAGTTTTCACTCGGTGAAGAAATTGCTCTCCATGCTGAGGATCCGATCCGGGACCGCATTTACACATCCTGTCTCTTTAGCCTCCTTCAATCCAGAACCCTCCCTTGGCGTGTGTCTGTCTTTCATGACCTTGACATTTTTGAAGAACAGAAACCAGTGTTTTAGAGAATGCTTTATAATGTGGGTTTGTCTGGGTTTCCCCCATGACTCGATTCAGGTTATACGTCTTTGGCAGGAATGTCATAGAAGTCATGCGTCCCCAGTGCATCACATCAGGAGGCGGGCGACGTTGGTTCTTCCTTTCGCTATGGGTTTTAGCTTGGCTCGCTTGGTGCAGGTGCTGTTTACCTGCAAAGGTACAGTCCTTCCCTTTAATATCTACTGAGGATGTGCCCTTGGGACGATGTAAATATCCTGCTCACCTTCCGGGGTCAGCATCCACTGGGGATTCTGCCTGAAATGAGTATTACTATGGCAATTGACGGATGGTGGTTTTCTAATTTCACCACACCCTTTCCCTTTATTAGGTACCATTTTGCTGTGCTTGCTCATCCATTTATTTCTTTTTTTTTAAGTTTATTTATTTATTTTGAGGGGGGGAGGGGCAGAGAGAGAGAGGGGAAGGAGTATCCCCAGCAGGCTCCACGCTGTCATCTCACAAACCATAAGATCATGATCTGAGCTGAAACCAAGAGTCAGATGCTTAACCGACTGAGCCACCCAGGCACTTCCCATTTATTTTTTTTTATGCCAGTGTAGACTCGTGCTTCTTATTTTAACCCAGAGGTTGCAACGGCTGCTGCCCATTTAACAAGCATTTAGATAAGTTAAAACTAAAGTGTCCCCTGTCCCCCGGTGCCCTCGGGGAGCCTAGGTGTGTCTCCCCCTTCTCAGCCCTGCCTTCCGAGAGCCGTCTGCCTTCGCTCCCTCCTTTCTCACCTCCCACGCCTTCCCCGACTCAGGGCTTGCCGGCTTCGGTCCCTGTCCCTCTTCTGAAACTAGCCCGACCAAGATGGCCAGTGACCTCTTCACCCCCGAATCTCTCCTCTGTCATCTCTGGGTGCCTGCCATGGTCGGCCATATCCTTCCTTCAGCGATGCCCGCTTCCCTGGGCATCTGTGCCGCACACTCGTGGGACCCTCACCCTCCCTGCCAGCCTCCCACGGCCTCTTAATCGTTGCTGTTGCTGAGCCCTCCACCTTCCAGAAGAAGACCCGATAGGTATCAGGGGTCCTGTGTATACATAAGTTAGTCCATGTGGTCCTCACAGCAACCCTAAGGGGTCAGGACTTTGTTTTTCCTCATTTACAGAAGCAGAAACTGAGGCACAGGGAGGTGAAGTGACGTGCTCAGGGTCACACAGCTCACGGCGGACAAAAAGTGGGATTAGAACTCAGGCAGTCTGGCTCCAGGGCACACTGCCTTGAGATTCATCCATTAATCTAGTCCAACAGATAGTGAACATAAATATCCTGGGTTCCAGGTGGTGGCTCGAAGGCCCAGCCCCACTCTCAGGACTGGCAGGTTTAGGGAGAGAATCCTGGTCAGCGAGAGAACCGAAAAGTACCACGCAGGAGCTAAATACACATCATCCATAATTTTAAAATGATTCTTCTCAGAAAAGGAAACCATCAACAAAACAAAAGGGCAATTTATGGAACGAGAGAAAATATTTGTAAACCACATAATGACAAGGGGTTAATATCCAGAACATGCAAGGAACTTACCTAACTCAATAGCAAAAAAAAAAAAAAAAAAAAAAAAAAAAAAAAAAATTCATGTTTTTATTTTTGAGAGAGAGAGCATGAGCAGGGGAGGGGGGACAGAGGGGGACAGAGGATCTGAAGTGGGATCTGTGCTGACAGCAGTGAGTCCAGTGTGGGGCTCGAACTCACGAACCATGAGATCGTGACCTGAGCCAAAGTCACCAAATTTTAACCTAATTTAAAAATGGGCAAAGGACCTGAATAAGCATTTTTCAGAAGACATACAGGGGCACCTGGGTGGCTCAATCGGTTGAGCATCTGACTCTTGATTTTGGCTCAGGTGGTGATCCTGGGTTCGTGTGATCAAGCCCCATGCTGGGGCTCTGCACGGGCGTGGAGCCTGCTTAAAATTCTCTCTCTCTCCCTCTCTCTCTCTCCTTCAGCCCCTCTCTTCTGCTCTCACTCTCCAAAATAATTTTTTAATTTAAACATAAATAAAAATAAATAAAAACATTAAAAAAGAAGGCATACCAGTGGCCAACATGTACATGAAAAAGTGCCCGACATCACTCAGCATCAGGGAAATGCAAATCACATATCCAATGAGCTACCATTGCACACCTGTGAGAACGACTAGTGCCAAAAAGACGGGAGATAACAAGTGTGGGCAAAGATCTAGAGAGGAAGGAACCCTCGCGCACCATTGGTGAGAATGTAATTTGGTGCAGTCGCTAAGGAAAACAGCGTAGAGGGTCCCGAAGAGAGTAAAACTAGAACTGCTCTAGGACCCAGCAGGGCCCCTGGGTATATATGCCAAGGCAGTAAAACCATGATGTCGAAGAGACATCTGTGCTCCCATATTTGTTACAGCATATTCACAACAGCCAAGGTATGGAAATAACCGAGGCGTGCGATTGATATACAGCGGCTCTTATATATTATTCTGCCTTTAAAAGGAAGGAAAGCCAATCATTCGCAACAACATGGATGGACCGCGAGGGTGTAATGCTAAGTGCGTGGTATCACTCACATGTGGCACCTTAAAAAAAAAAAAAGTTGAACTTGTAGAAACAGAGACTAGAAAAGTGAGTGGTGTGAAGGGCTTGGGGGCGGAGGAAATAGGGAGATACATGGGTACAAACGTTGAGTTGTAAGATGAGCTTAAAAAATGAAATGGGTAAAGATCCCTCCTGACTGCTCGGAGTTGCACAGGTAACAAGATTTGATGTCCTATGCACGACATCTTGCAGCTCAGTATCCTCCGTGTTTCACAAAGTTATAATCTAACTTTAAAAGTGCGTTGGGCTTATGTTGAAATAAGTAATGCGTTCACATGATTTAAAAAGCAAAATGTAACAAGGTATGAAGTGGGAAGTCTCACTCCCACTGCTTTCTCAGCCTACTTTCCCCCCACCTCCCCAGTGCTGTGAGTAGCATTAGGTTTCCTTTGTTTCCTTGCCGTGTTCTTTTCAAGTTTTGTTATTCTCCTCCTTCTTGCATAACAGGCAGTGAACTACATCGAGTGGTGTATATTACTTAATAATTACATTCTGGAGATCAGAGAGTGACCTCGTTCTTTTTTCACAGGTGCTAAGTATTCCACTTGGGGGTATATGTTATAGTTTATTTGATTATTCTTTGTTGACAGACACTTGCTCTGTTCCTAGTCTTTTGCTTTTACAACTCATGCCGTAGTCAGGGCTCCCACGGATGGTTGTGCAAGTTGTACACTGTACAGAGGCACAGTTTATAGCCCAGATATTGTAAATTTGCACTGCAGATTTCCAGAAGATGGGAGTAAGTGTGCTGAGGAAGGCTCCATTTGGACCACCAGCAATCCTGGCTGCAACAATTACCCTTATACATACATCATTCTTAATGTGCAGTTATCCAAGAATACTTCCAAGGATTTCTGGGTTAAAGAGTAAATGCATTTGCCATTTGGAGAAATGTTGCCCTCCATTTTTCCTTCTCATTAGCAGCATGTGAGCATGCCTGTTTCCCCACAGCCTCGCCACCAGACCGCATTGTCAAATATTTGGATTTTTGCCAATCTGATAGGTGAAAAACAATATTGCCGTGCAGTTGTAATTCACATTCCTCCCGTTAATGGGCCCAGTTAAGCATTTTTTTATGTTATTTCTTTCGTATTACTTTTTCAGTGAACCGACCGTGTCCTTGGCTGATTTTTCTATTGGGCGGTTGGTATTTTTCTTCTTGATTTCTAAGAGCTCTTTATATATTAGGCTGATTATAACGTTGTTAGTGATAGGAGTTGCACCTATTTTTCCTAGCTCATCATTTGTCTTTTGACTTTGCTTATGATGTTATTATAATTTTTTTTGGCCGTGCAGAACACTTTTGATTTTCATGTTGAAAATCATTTGAAATATTTTATTAATTTTTAATGAAATCGATAATCTAAGAACATACCACTATGGTTGAGGTCACCTTTGGCCCCCCACCCCCAATCCTGTTCTCATCCCACCTTTCCAAAGACTGCCAGTGTTACCTGCTTTGGTATACCTCTCTCCGGATGTTTATTTCTGCATTTCAGTTCATACGTAGATCTGCATTTTTAAAAAATATAGCATTGTTTTATGGTTTCCCAAGTTCTTCATGGTGGACAGAGGACGGTTGGCAAAGTGTATCTTCATTGATAAGTACTTTGCAGATTCTAAAACATCTCCTACAGTTAGTTTAGAAAGCTCTGTCTGGTGGCTGAAGACATATGTGAGTCTATTCGCCTATTCTTGGTCAGTTCTGTTTTAAGGTTTTCCTTTCCTTTTCTTCTTTTTTTTCACTCTGAAAATATTTTTGTATGTGTCTCATAAGTACAATTGAAAAGTACTCATTGAAAATGTACAATTCAGGGGCACCGGGGTGGCTCAGTCGGTTAAGTATCTGACTTCGGCTCAGGTCATGATCTTGCAGTTTGTGAGTTCGAGCCTCACATCCGGCTCTATGCTGACAGCTCAGAGCCTGGAGCCTGCTTTGGATTCTGTGTCTCCCTCTCTCTCTCACTGGCCCTCTCCTGCTCTCTCTTTCATTCTCTCAAAAATAAACAAACATTAAAAAACTTAAAAAATGATAAGAGCTGTCTATAAAAAATAAAATAAAATAAATAAAATGTACAATTCAATGGGTTTTTTAAAGCATATTCACAGAAGTGTGCAACCATAGCTACGATCTAATTTTAGAACATTTTAATCACCCCGAACAAGAAACCCTGTACCCTTTAGGTCACTTCCCATTTCCCCCACCCAGGCGCCTGGCCACTGCTAATCTACTTCCTGTCTCTATGGATTTGCCTCTTCTGGACACTTCGTCTAAGTGTAATTGTACAATAAATGGTCTTAAAAGGCTTTTTTTTTAATAAGGAAAATTCCTTTTTCCTTTTACAATAACAAACCGCTATGTTATTATCGCTCTGAACCCAAAAAGGAAACAAGAAAAACAGAAACAAAAAATATCCACAACTCTTTAAATGATCAAATACCTAGTCCGCGTTCACATTTCCCAATCTCATAACTATCCCATATAACTAAAAAAAATTTCCGAACCAAGATCCAAACGAGGCCCACCCATTGCAACTGGCGGATATTTCTTTAACCCTCCTTTTATCTACTGTTCTCCAGCACTTTCCCTTTGCCCTGTAGTTGATCTGCTGGAGACCCAGGTTCTTGGTCCTGCAGAGGAGCACCCTCTGATAGAAGCATGACGCGAGCAACGTGCATCGTCTGAATTTTTCTAGTACCCATGCTTCAACAAAGTAAAAAGACACACGTAAGGTCATTTTCGACAATATATTTTATGTAACCTAATATATCCAAAACGTTCTTTTAACAGGTAACGATATAAAAAGTTATCCAATATTTTATACTCTTTTCTCGTGCTGAGTCTTTGAAGTCTGGTATGTATTTTGTACTTTCAGTTTGCACCAGCCGTGATTCGAGGGCTCAGCAGACGCACGTGGCCCTTGGCCATCATTAGAAAGTGACTGTCCTGTTTGTAGAGTTTCCCACAGTTTTGATCTGGCTGAAGCAACCTTGCAGTGTCACGTCGCGTGTTCCTCCTTCCCCTGTGTTTCCTGTAAACTGAGGCTTAGGTTGAGAAGCGCATCAGGTTCAGGTCTGGGTGTATGTGTTGGCTTTGCCAGCACATCTTCTGTGGAGCCGCGTGCATCTCTCAGGAGGCATGTCCTCTCCTGGGGTCTCTCCTTCGGCGAGGTCAGCAGCTACTGATGTTCGCTACCCAGACACAGCAGTGCTTTCGAGATTGCAGAGTGACAATAGTCTCATCTCTAAATGTTTGACCATTTAGATTTTGGTAAATATCATACATGTTTCCTAAACACAAAGCATCATATGATTCCCAAGCGCCTTACAAATCTCTGAATTGCGCAACATGTTTTTCAGTTTCTTTGTGGTTTAGGGGCGCCTGGGTGGCTCAGTTGGTTGAGTGTCCCGTTTTGATTTGCAGTTCGTGATCTCACGGTTTCGTGAGTTTGATTCCCACACGGGGCTCTGTGCTGACCTCGCACAGAGCCTGCTTGAAATTCCCCCCACCCCCCGCCTTCTGGTTGCGCCTTCTTGGTCTCTCTCAAGATGAATAAACATTAAAAAAATAATAGGGGCGCCTGGGTGGCTCAGTCAGTTAAGCGTCTGACTTCAGTTCAGGTCACGATCTAGCAGTTCATGAGTTCAAGCCCCGCTTCGGGCTCTGAGCTGTCAGAAGGAGCCTGCTTCAGATTCTGTGTCTCCCTCTTTCTCTGCCCCTCCCCAGCTTGCACTCTGTCTCTGTCTCTCAAAAGTGGATAAACATTAAAATAATAATAATAATAATAATAATAAGCAAGTTCAGGATTTTTAAAAAGACTTTTGAATTTTCAAAAATTATAAAAGGTAAAATCTCTTCTCTGTTTCCAGGATGCTAAGGTCACTTGACAAATATGTACTGAGCATCTACTCTGTGCAGCAACAAGCAAAACAGACAGAGATCCTCACCCTCAGAGCAGATGGCCCGGTGGGAAGGGGCAGACGAAAATAACTAAAATAAACAAAATAATTCCAGGTTATAATCTGAAGCCTGAAGGAAATGAGCGGGGTGGCATGAGAGAGAGCATGGGTGGAGTAAACCCTGTACACTGGGCGGTCGGGGGAGGCCTTTCCAGAAAAAAAGCATTGAAGCTGAGAGCTGAAGTGTACCCTGTGGGGGTGGAGGAGGTTGTGACATCCCGGATAAAGGGCACAGCGAGTGTAAATGCTGCAAGGTGGGAACCAGAGGGGTGGCAAGGAAGCCAGCGTGACCGTGACCGGAGAGGGCTGTTGCTGGGGAAGAGGGAAGAGGTGGGGTGCAAGAGGGGAAGGAGGCAGCAGCCGTGCAGGCCTGGTTGGCTGCAGGGGAGACTCAATGAGATGGAGCCGAGGGACGCCAGGAGGAGTGTGTCCTTAGATGTGTATACGGCCCCGCTGGCTGTGTGTGGGGAACACTGTGGCTAGAGGGGGAACAGGGAGGTCAGGGAAGAGGGTTGCTGTGAGAGTCCGGTGGGAGGCAATGAGGGACAAAACCAGCGTGGGGACATGGAGGGGGCAGATGTGTGTGGGCTCTAGATCTGTGAAAGCGGAGCTGACAGATTTGCTGATGAATCAGGCGTGGGTGGTGAGATTAAAAAAGAGGAATCAAGGATGACTCAAAGGTTTTTAGCTTAAGCAGCTGGCTGGGTAGCGATGCTATTCCTGAGATCAGTGGGAGGAGTGGGAGGAGAGGTTTTGAGATCAAGAGTTCAGTTTGGGCCATTTCCAGTTTGGGGTAGAGATCCACAAAAAGGTGTCAGGTAGGGCTTCAAGCTGTAAGTGCCTGGATGCTGGGGAGAAGTTAGGGCTGAGATACAAACCGGGCAGTCATTGCCGTGGGATCGCGTTTAGAGCCCTGGGCCTCAATGAGATCTCCGTGGAGAGCGTACATCTCACGGAAGGGGTGCGGGTTCCAGGCGTGGTGCCCCCCAACCTTTAGAAGTCTGGAAGAAAGGGGGATTCCAGCATAGGAAACTGAAAAACGGAGAAAGGTGTTTTGAAAGAAGGGGAAGTTTTCAAATGGATGATGACAAAGAGAGCCATAAATCACAAGAGCAGAGTCCCAGACTGCATGGAGGGGGTGGAGTTCCAGACCCGCTACAGGGAAGGGGTCTTTTAAGAGGGACAGTGTCACACAGTGTCACACGGCATCATAAGGGGAGGAGGCGGGTCGGTGGAGCGAAGGTACATGGTGAGGAGTTCCTGTGTGATTATGTCTCCACGCTCTGTGGTTTCTAGAACCCTTCATGATTTGCAAAGCATGTTACTCATTTAGAAAGCATTTTGCAAAGTTCTTGGCTACAAAGCACTTTTTAGAGCCAGAAAATTTCGCTTCTGTTCATACCCCCAGAGCATTTCTCAAACTGCATCCTGCAATTCATCTGTGGGTCATGAAATTCATTTAGTTAAGTCGTGACGAGCATCTTTAAAAATAAGATAGAACCCTGCAGAGTGCTGCATAGCGAAAGTCAGAATTGTGTCATGACCCCCCCTCCCCTTTTTTTGAGTCAAACTGTAAAATGCAGCCTTACTGTGGGTGCAGTCAAAACATTTGAAAAAATGCCCTGGAGAACCTCTTGCAAAAAGGACATGAGAGATCAGCACCAGAATGTCCAATGAAAGTGGGGTCTGTAAAGTAAAAAACCGGAAACAACCTAAATGTCCACCATCAGGAGAGTATAGTGTTACATTTATTTTTATAAAAATACCACCCAGCAGTAAAAAAGAATTTGTTTGATCCATATATCAATATGCATAGATCCTGAAAATGTACAGTTAAGTGAAAAAAGCAAGTTTCAAATTACACGATTATAATAGCAATTTTTAATTTTTTTACATTTATTTTTTTATTTTTGAGAGACAGAGAGAGGCAGAGCACAAGTGGGGGACGGGCAAAGAGAGAATGAGACATAGAATCCGAAGCAGGCTCCAGGCTCTGAGCGGTCAGCACAGAGCCCGATGCTGGGCTCGAACCCGCGAACCGCGAGATCTTGACCTGAGCCAAAGTCCGCGTTAACCAACTGAGCCGCCCAGGTGCCCCTTGGATACTACGTATTTTTGTGACAATGCCAGGATATAGATAGTAGAAGTACTGACACATGTTTGGAAGGATACATCAACTCCAGGATACGGGTTACTTTGGGAGAAGGTGGGGCTGGCGTGGGGGGCGGGGAATGGAACAAAATTACACAGGAGGCTCCAATCATACCTGTAATGTTTTAGTTCCTAAGTATGTGGTGTTTGAAGAACACGTGAGCACGAGGGGGGTGATGGGCACATGACTGTTTCCACTTGAAAATCGGAGCCCTCCACCGTGTGCGGCGTCAATCACCTAGTTGCGGGGGGGGCACAAAAGGGCCCTGGGGAAGGTTTGGGGTGGGAGGTGGCCTGCATTAGCCAGGGCCCTAGGCTCCAGTCACCTAATTTGAGGACAGGAGAAGCTGTGTGGGCAGGGCCGCACACTTTGGAGGGGGCACAAGGCCAGCACAGGGAGGAAACCAGGGAGAGAAAGGCCACAGCTCCATTGGTTCCCTGCTCCCTGACCCCAACTGGACAGACCCTAGCTGCAGCCACAGGGTCCCAGGCAGCCTCCGGTGTAGCCCACAGGTGCCCCCAAGCAGGGAAGGTAGACAGCAGGCCAGCAGGGCACACCAGGATGGCACATGGAGAGCCTGGGGCAGCATTTCTTTACCAACCACTGGGCAAGAGCTGAGTTTCATCGAGTCACACCTCGGCGTCTCTGACAAAGGAGCGGATGGGGGCTCAGCTTTGTGGAAACGCGGCATTTCGGTATTTGAACGGCTGGTTCAGCCCTAGCTGTGCCAAATGGCCCGGTCTCAGCCTCGGGTGGGTGCTGGTTATGTATGATTCTGGAATTTTCGGTCTGTACGAAAAGGGCACACTGGGCTCCCCAGACCACCCCTCTGACCTACCTACCGCTCACCCCCGCCCCAGGCTATGGACAGCCAGAAGCAGTTCACAGGCCCCGAAATCCAGTTCCTGCTTTCCTGCTCCGAGGCGGATGAGAACGAGATGATCAACTGTGAGGAGTTCGCCAACCGCTTCCAGGAGCCGGCCCGCGACATCGGCTTCAACGTGGCCGTGCTGCTGACCAACCTGTCCGAGCACGTGCCCCACGACCCGCGCCTGCGCAACTTCCTCGAGCTGGCGGAGAGCATCCTGGAGTACTTCCGGCCCTACCTGGGCCGCATCGAGATCATGGGCGCCTCGCGCCGCATCGAGCGTATCTACTTCGAGATCTCGGAGACCAACCGCACCCAGTGGGAGATGCCTCAGGTGGGCACGCCTGCGCCCGTGCATGCTGGCCTCCAAGAGCTTCGGTGCATGCTCCTGGCACGCCCGGAGCCTACAGGTGCAGGGCCGGGGGTGGGCCTCTTGGTCCCCTCATTCAAGCCCGTGCCCACCCTTTTGCACACATTTTCATGGGCCCTGCTGTGCCCTTGCACGTCCCCGGGTCTCCCCTGCCCACCTCTTGCAGATTTGGCCTGTACACCCCTCACGTGCAGCAGCCTCACTGTGCCCCTGCACGCTTGAGCTCCATGCCTGCCACTTGCACACTCGCCTAGGAGCTCTAGCGTGTCCTTACAGTTACGTTGCAACCACACCCACGCTGTCACACGCTGGAACACCTTGGTTATATGTGGTTATACACCCCTTGCTCACCTTCCCACCAGCCCCTGGCGTGCCCTGTCTCGGCCCTGGCCTACCCATGCCCACTCTTTAGCACACTCACCTTGGGGGCTCTGGGATGCCCTGTTACACTGGCCTACCCCCTCACCTGTCACCCTTTGTGCCCCCCAATGCTCTCCGAGGTCCTGTCACACGATGGCCACTGATTTCAAGTCCACATGTGGGTGCACATCTCTTGTACACTTGCCCCGAGGAAAGAGTCCTGGCACACCATATGGTTGCCCACCGCTCACTTGGTCACCACCCTCCCCCGCCCTCTCTGTAGCCCTGGCGTGCCCACGATGACATACGCACACTCCAACTCACCCACAAGAGCCCCTGAGTGTCCCTGGTGGCCAGGCTCACTCCTTGGCCTGATGTGCCCCGTCTCAGCCTCTCAGGTGCCTGCCCACAAATGTCGGAATGCTGCTTACACACTCACCTGCCCCAAGAGTACACTCGTGTGGCCCTGGCAGGCCTCCAGCCCACCTCACACTTAGCTTGCATGTAGCTCCCGTTCCCTGTTCTCTTGCGTTCCCACGTGTCCCTCACACAGCCTCAGCCTCCAGCCCTGCCTGGAGTTGCCCTGGGGGCCCTCCTGCTCACACACACCGCACGCCCCTTACACTCACACTTCCCATTTGTTCCTCACCTGCACATTCCTCCCACATGCTCTTGCACACCCCTTCCCATCTCACACGTACAGCCCATGAGGCTTACACCCCCATCACCTCCTCGTAAACCAGTCCCCTCCTGTCTCACTGACACCTGGTTCCAGCACACCTGGGCTCATGTCCCACATGGAACCCCGACCTCATATTCCAGGCCTTATTGCACTGACTCCCCGGTCTCCCCTGCACACTCATGCCTTTGTCCCATGCACTGACCCCAGAGTAGCACTACCCTCTGGTTTTGGCCCCAGGCCCTTGCATGGCTGCCCTCTGTGCCCACGTCCACCATGTACACTTGAGCCCCACGTGGTCACATACTTCCCACAACCTCCCATACTGCCACTCGATTCCTCCCTTAGTCCCTGGTGCCCTCACAAGCCTCTTGCATGTCAGCCCCCTCACATAGTCCACAGGACGCCTGGACATTGTGCACGTTCACCTGTGTCCCTTGGGATTGCATGCTCCCCACCATCACCGATCTGGCACAAAGGCGGTCACGCCATCCTTGCCCCCAGGATGTCTGCCACATCCGCGTGTCTGCAGGAAGCCCCGAGTCACCACCGGCCCTTCCCACTCCTGTACATGCTGTGGGGAGCTCCCCCTTCCCCCCTCCCCCCACCTCCTGCCTCTCACGTGCTGCCCACGCTCACACTCTTTCCCTGAGTGTTCCTCCAAACACCCGTTTCTGCCTGCTCACCCCTCCATTCCCACTTTCTCCCGGTTAAGTGTGCATGCCCGCGGCCGTGGGCCTCCGGTGCTCTGCTACCATATAATAACGGCGAGCACTATGTGACATTTATTAGGCACCGGGCACTGCTCTAATCCTTCGACATCTATGAACCCACTGAATCCTCACACCAGTCCTACGATTATTGCCCCTGATTACAGAGAGGGAAACTGAGGCCCAGAGAGTTCAGTCTAAATCACCCAGCTTCTCGGGGGGCAGAATCAGGATGGGAACCCAGACAGGCCGGCGGGCTGCAGAACGTTTGCCCTCAACCACTACGCTCCGTCTCTCAAAGGAGCGAATAACACTGATTCTGGGGCAGCCTGTGCGGCAATTCGAATCCTCCGTCCGCCCCCTCTCAGCGGCGGCACCCCGAGGACGCGCTCGCTAGGCCTCCCTCCCCTCATCTGCGAGATGGGGCTAAGAGCCCGTCTGTCTAGGACCGTGTGCGAGGATGAAATGCGATCATCTGCGGGAAACGCTCGGTGCTGCCCCCCCCTTCCCTCACTCCGCCGCGCCCCGTCCCGCGCGCAGGTCAAGGAGTCCAAGCGCCAGTTCATCTTCGACGTGGTCAACGAGGGCGGCGAGTCCGAGAAGATGGAGCTCTTCGTGAGCTTCTGCGAGGACACCATCTTCGAGATGCAGATCGCCGCGCAGATCTCCGAGCCCGAGGGCGAGCCCGAGGAGGACGAGGACGACGGCGCGGCCGAGGCGGGCGCGGAGGCCGCGGAGGACGGCGCGGCGGGGCCCGAGGGCGCGGCGGGGCCGGCGGCGGCGGGCGTGACGGCGCGCGCGGCGGCGGCGGCGGCGCGCGCGCTGCGCGGCCTCAGCTACCGCAGCCTGCGGCGGCGCGTGCGGCGGCTGCGGCGGCTGACGGCGCGCGAGGCGGCGGCGGCGGCGGGCGCGCTGCTGTGGGCCGCGGTGGCGCGCGCGGCGGGCGCGGGCGCGGGCGCGGCGGCGGGCGCGCTGCGCCTGCTCTGGGGCTCGCTCTTCGGCGGCGGCCTCGTGGAGGGCGCCAAGAAGGTGACGGTGACCGAGCTCCTGGCGGGCATGCCCGACCCCACGGGCGACGAGGTGCACGGCGAGCAGCCGGCCGGGCCCGGTGGCGAGGCGGACGGCGAGGGCGCGGGCGAGGGCGCGGGCGACGAGGCGGAGGGCGCGGGCGACGAGGAGGCGGCGGCGCACGAGGCTGGCCCGGGAGGCGCCGACGGGGCCGTGGCCGTGGCCGAGGGGGGCCCCTTCCGGCCCGAAGGGGCGGGCGGCCTCGGGGACATGGGCGACACGACGCCGGCGGAGCCTCCCACGCCCGAGGGCTCCCCCATCATCAAGAGGAAGCTGGGGGTGAGAGGGCCCGCGGGGTCTCCGGGGCGGGCGGGGGGAGGGGTTTGGAGACACTGGGGCTAAGAGGGAGGACGGGTCTGGGAGGGAGACTGAGAGACAGAGATAGGGGAGAGAGCCTGAGAGATAGGCACGCAGAGACGAGGGATAGAGAGGCACACGGAGAAGTGGACTCAGGGACGGAGACCTGGAGAAAGGCTCGCAGTGAAACGGGTAGTATTTCTGGGAGAGAGAAAGGTATCTGGAGCCAGAGAGAGGAGAGACCCAGAAAGCAAATTAGAGGGGCGGCGGGACCAGGAGCTAGAACCACCCGGGGCAGGGTTCCCCAGGGACGCTGGGAAAGCCCCTCGGGCATATACAGATGGTTGTGAGGAGTGTCATGGGGGTGCGGGTGGCACGGTGCGGGGAAGCCCCGGGGAACAAGAGCCCCACTTGGAGTCAACCGGACTCTGCACCGTCACCGTGCTTCGACAAGGCAGTCCACTTCTCTGAGCCTCAGTTTCCCTCCTGGAAAACGAGACACATGATCCCTCTTCTGATGGGAGGAGAGGAAAACGTAGATTGTCCAGGGGAAATGACCAGGAAGGGACACAGGCGGGAACAGGCAGATCAGCTCTGAGAGGCACTCGGGGTGGGGGCACCACCCTGATGCTTGCCCCGCTGCCAGGTGGACGGAGAGGAAGAGGCGCTGCTTCCAGAACCTGAGCCCGAGCCGGAGCCCGAGCCCGAGCCTGAGAAAGCCGAGTGAGTGGCCTTGGAGTCCAAGGGGCGCACCGTCGAGCACCCCCACCTCGGGAGGCTCCTGAGGTCACACTGTGTCCTCAGGGTGGCCCAGCCCAGGCCAGGGCCCAGAGGAGGGGCTCTGTGAAAGGGAGTGGGGAAACGAATGTTCCTCTCTTGCCCCCAAGTCTTCATGTGGGCTGTTCCCTCCGCCTGGAACACTCTCTCCCGTTTTCATCTCCGTTTTCCTCCTCTTTTCCATTTTGGCTCACACGTCTCCTTTGCCTGGAAGCTTACATTGACACACACCCCCCACCACCAAGTCAAAGAGGTGTTTCTGGGCCCCCACAACCTGCTCAGCTTCCCCCCTCCCGGCCCTGACCACTCTGGGCCACCACTGCCTGGTGACCAGGCCATACCCCATTGGACTGAGCCCCATGAGGGCAGTGACCCATCACTGTGTCCCCAGTGCATGGCTTTGAATGAATGAATGACTTGCCCAGGCACCTCCTCTCTCTCTCTGTGTCCTGCTCTGCAGTGCTGAGAACGGGGAGAAGGAAGAAGTCCCCGAACCCCCACCAGAGCCCCCCAAGAAGACAGCATCTTCTCCACCCCCTCCAAGGAAGGAGGAGGCTGGAGGTGGGGGCTTGGAATTCTGGGGAGAACTGGAAGTGCAGAGGGTGAAGTTCTTGGTGAGGACCCAGCGGGGGCTTGCTGACCTTGCCCCCCCACCACTCCTCCCCACCCTCACCCGTGCCAGGCTCATCTCTCAGAAGAAGCCAGGCTGGCTTGAGGACAGAGATATCCTCAGACAGAGCCAGGACCTGGTCACAGGGCAGCATTTCAGGTGGCCTGGCCGCTCGGCCTTTCCCTGCTCAGGATCTTTCTTCCAACCTCCATGCCTTTGCTCACCTGGGACCACCTGCCTAGGCTTCCCACCCCCATCTGCTATCCAGAGCTAAATCCAGCCGAGGCCATAGTTCCAATCCTCCCACCATGGCCCATTTCTTGGCCCTCAGCCTTTGGGTCAGAGCCACCACACCAGTCCCAGCCACTCCTGTTCGGGACGGGGGACAGAACTCATCCAGGCCAGGAGAAGGCAGGGAGTTTGGGAGGGCAGGGTTCAGGGTCCTGGCTCCTCTCCAGGCCCAGCCTGACCTGAGGGGCTGAAGGAAACATGTTGCAAGGAAGGTGGTCCAGTGAGGATGCATGGGAAGAATGAGGAACAGATGGAGAGAAAAAGAGGGAGGGAGAGAGAGAAATAGCTGTCCTCTGGGGTAAAGCAGACAGGGCGACCTCACACAGGAAGCAGCATAGCAGAGAAGTTGGGAGCGTGGCCTCTGGAGCTCGAGGGCCTGGCCTCAAACCCCAGATGTGCCGGCTTCTTGGCTGTGTGATCTTGAGCAAGACATCTTACCTCCCTGAGCCCCGGTGTTCTCATCTGTGAAATGGGTATATCTGCTGTGCTCACTCCATTAGGGGTGTGCTAAGAGCTACACAAGTTTCATGTGTATAAAGCTCTTAGCACAGGTCTTGGTATACAGTAAGCACTCCATTACTAGGAGGTCGTGGGACCAGATTTTGGATTGTGGGTGGATGATGGGGTGAATTCTCCAGGGAAGAAGGTGGAGTGCGAGCTCTTTCTCTTTCTCTCCTCGTCTTAGAACTACCTCTCTCGGAACTTCTACACCCTGCGATTCCTTGCCCTCTTCTTGGCTTTCGCCATCAACTTCATCTTGCTGTTTTATAAGGTGCTCGTCATGAGGGGTCAGACGCTCACCTGGGCTGGGGGAGGGGGCAGCTCAACCCGTACCAGGTTCCCAGGGCCCCCGCAGGGAAGGGGCAGGTGTTGGATTGGGGGTTCCGAGGAGGGTTCTGCCTGGATCTTGGGACCCCCGTGGGAATGCGTGTGGGTATCTGGGTGCATCCGGGACAGATGCCTGGCTGTCTGTGGCAACTAAGAGCAGGGAACCGGCTCGGAGTTCCACGCTCAGCTCTGCCACTTGCCAGTCTTGAGCCCCTGGGCGCACGCCGTCACCTCTCGGCAACACACACGGATTCAATTAACCTTTTTTGCTTTCTCATAAGTTAAAGAGAAATTTGTGGGGAGGGGAAAATGGGCAGCTCATGGAATGGAAGGAAAGGGCTAAGAACCAGGCCTCCCGAAGGACAAAAGGACCCTTTGGGGTCTTGCCTGGGACCTAGATAACGGGACAGAGAAGCAGTCTAGCAGAGTGGCTTCTGTGGGATAGAATCCTGGCTCTAGCACTCACTGGCTGCATGATGCGAGGCAAGGTGCCTAACCTCGCTGTGCTTCAATTTCCTCATCTGTAAAATGGGACCATGGAAGCGTCTATCTCTGAGCTATGGGGATTAAAAGAGGATTAGCATGTGTAAAGTACTTAGCACAGTACTAGGCACATACAAAGTGTGGTGTAAATGTTAGCCATGACTCATTTTAGCATTAGCGTTCATATTGGTGGTCAGTCTCTTCAAGGCTGCACCGTCAAGACGAATCAGCTCAAATTGCTTTCAATCATCCTGTCAGTTCAATAGTCAAACTCCCAGGACAGAGTCTGATTGGCTAGCTAGGGTTCTGGACCCACCCTCCATCTTGATTGACAGCCCTACGAGAGTGTATCTGACAGGGGGCCCTCCAACCAGCCTCGGGAATGGAGGCTGTTTATTTTGTCAGTGGGTTCTGGCTGGGACAGACCAGGTGTCAGGGCACCAGGGCCCCCGCCCTCACCGACCTCTCCCCCCGCCTTCAGGTCTCAGACTCTCCACCAGGGGAGGACGACATGGAGGGCTCAGCAGCTGGGGACCTGTCAGGTGCAGGGTCCGGCGGCGGCTCTGGCTGGGGCTCGGGGGCCGGCGAGGAGGCAGAGGGTGACGAGGATGAGAACATGGTGTACTACTTCCTGGAAGAGAGCACGGGCTACATGGAGCCTGCCTTGCGTTGCTTGAGCCTGCTTCATACGTTGGTGGCCTTTCTCTGCATCATTGGCTACAACTGCCTGAAGGTGGGTCATGGCCATGGTTCTAGGGCAGCGGCCTGTCGAGCAGGGAGAGGTGCTGGGCCACTGGCTGAGAGGGTCTAGGGCAGGGGCTGGGGGATCCCCTATGGTGGTTGGGACAGAGGGGGCCTGGGTACAGGGTTGGGGTCCTCAGCAAGGACAGTATTCAATATTCGGGGAACTAATGTGGGTCACAGCTGAGGAGTAGGTCCTGAGACTATGTTAGTTTCTGGATCAAGAGGCAAAAGTTGTCACTGGGGGTATTATTTCCTGCATACCAGTCAGTTGGTGAATTAGTGGGGCCCGTGGGGGTCTGTGGGGCCTCAGACACGACATGGGTCCTAACAGGGGAGCGTGGATCCAGGGGCCACATCTGGGCTTTCCTGACTTTCTCCCACCGCAGCCCTGACCCATCTGCCCACCTTTCCCCATTTACTGCCCTGATTGCTCCGGAGACGCTCCTCTAATGTGGGGCCTCACACCTGCTCCAGCAAGACCTCCTGTCTCCCGCTGAGGCCGTGGTCTCCTAGGGTGCCTGACGCCCACCCCTTTGCCTGCCTGCACAATGTAGGTGCCCCTGGTGATCTTCAAACGGGAGAAGGAGCTGGCCCGGAAGCTGGAGTTTGACGGCCTCTACATCACGGAACAGCCTGAGGACGACGACGTGAAAGGGCAGTGGGACCGACTGGTGCTCAACACGCCGTAAGGCCCGGCCCCCACCTCGGGGTGGGGGATGGGGGGACCAGACCTGGGTTTCCACCCCAGGCCGGGCCTCGGCCTCAAAAGACCAGTCACTGCCAGTCGTGACTCAGTCTCCCCAAGCTTTAGTCCTCCTGTCTAAATACAGACAAATCGCCCGTGTGTTCAATTACCTGTGGGGGAGCTGGTGACACGTGGGGATCCCCGGGATCCAGCCCCTGGAGATTCTGGTTCAGTGAGTCTGGGGTGGGGCCCAGGAATCTGCATTTAAACCCTGCCCCAACGTGTGATCCTTACCCCGCTGCCATGAGTGGGAAATGGGAAGTCATTTGGTTTTCAAATTGACCCCAGAGAGGGAGTGAGGGTGTGTGAGAGCAGTGCAGGGGGGGACTCCGGCCCCCCAAAGTGCACTCCCAGCCCGCTCCATTCCCCCTCCCCCCCACCCCCAGTCAAGTCCAATTTCATGTGTTCATACAGCAGGGCCTCATCATCTCTAGAATAAGGACATGAGGTCAGGTAGCCTGGGTGGGCCGCACGCTAGCTGGGACTTCCTGGCCAAGCCATTTAGCCTCTCTGTGCCTCAGTTTCCTAATCTGTAAACTGAGGATAAACAAAAGCACCGAGGATCTTGTAACAATGAAACGAGACAAACTCCTGTGGCTTCTGGGGCACAGGGAGCCCTGGATAAGTGTCGGAAGTTATTTTATTATGGGGTGCTGCCCGGGAGGGGTGGTGACAGGAGGGAGAGAAGCCACACCAAGGACACCCTGTGCTCTCGTCACTGTCGAAGGCACACGGAGCTTCTACGCATTCAAGTACACGTGCTTAACGGAGAGAGAGAGAGAGAAACATCTGTTTCAAGTTGTGTCTGCCCAAGACCTTGACTCCTAAATACCATTTCCCACAAAAAAGGAGCCGAGCTCCATGGAGAAACGGCCGGTTTCCGGCCTGGGGCGGGGGAGGGCAGTAAGCCTGGATTAGCTCGTGTCAGAAGGCGAAGATGTGGTCCGAAGGAAACATCACGCTGAAAGGACCCGGCTGCCAGGGGATGGGGCCCCCGCTGGACAAACCAGGGACAACTCGAGCATCAGGAAGGATGGGGGTGCCAGGAATCGAAACACATCGAATAGGTCTGAGACCCCGGGTTCAGGGTCACGCTCCACTCCAAACCCAGCAAAACTCATCGGCCACCTCTGCAGGATTTTTTTTTAAGTTTTTTATTGTTTATTTATTTTTGAGAGAGACAGACAGAGTGTGAGCGGGGGAGGAGCAGAGAGAGAGGGACACACAGAATCGGAAGCAGGCTCCAGGTTCCCAGCTGTCAGCACAGAGCCCGACGCGGGGCTCGAACTCACGAACCGTGAGATCGTGACCTGAGCCGAAGTTGGACGCTCGACCGACTGAGCCACCCAGGCGCCCCTTAGGGCATCAGCTTGTCAATCAGAAAACTGGGAACAAGGGTGGCTCAGTCGGTTGAGCGCCCAACTTCGGCTCAGGCCATGATCTAACGGTTCGTGAGTTTGAGCCCCGCGTCGGGCTCTGTGCTGTCAGCACGGAGCCTGCTTGGGATCCTCTGTCCCCACCCGCCACCCCCGCTTCTCCCTTGCTCTCTCTCTCAAAAATAAATAAACATTTAAAAAATATATTTTTAAAAAAAGAAAGAAAAATGGGAATGGAAGGGTCAGACTCATGCAATAAGCCTAAACAAAACAGTGTGAGAGAGCACAGCGCACACACACACACACACACACACACACACACACCCAGCCGGAGCTGGAGGTGGGCCAGGCTGCCGTCTCGGACTCCGCCCTGCCCTTCCCGCACCAGAGCCGCCTGGCCCCCAGTGCAAGCCCGCTGCCTCCCGGGGCCCCACCAAAGATGGCAGTGGGGTCACGGTTGGCCTGGGGGAAACGCCAGGCATGAGGCCTTCAGAGCCTGACTCCAAGTGAGATGCGGCCCTGCCGTGCGGGGCCCCCTGTGAGAAGAGCATTGGAACTTCCGGCCGCCCTGGCCCGGCTGGTGGCTCCTGGTCCTTCTTGCCCTGACATCTCTCTCTCTCTCTCTCTCTCTCTCTCTCTCTCGGCAGGTCTTTCCCCAGCAACTACTGGGACAAGTTTGTCAAGCGGAAGGTGAGGATGTGGACGGGGAGGTGGAAGGGCCTCCCGAGCTGGGTCTCTGGCTGTCGCCTGGCCATCCCAGTGCTGCCAAGCACTTGCTTTGTGTGCGACCTTGGGCAAGGGGCTTTGGCTCCCTGAGGAGTACCTCAGTTGGCCCATCTGGAAATGGGTGTGAGAATCACCCCCTCCCTCTGTAATGACATAATATGGATTATGAGCATAGCACAGTGCCTGGCTCAGAATGAGTACTCAGTTAAGTACTAGTTAAGAGAGAGGAGGTGAGCCGTGCTATTTGAAACACACAGACTCTGGCGCCAGATTGCCTGCTTTTCTACTCCTGGCTGTGTCGGCCTTTCTGTGCCTCAGTTTCCCTAAGACTCAAAGTGAGGTAGTAATAGGACTGACCCCACAGGGTGGTTGTAAAGATTCTGTGGCCTACTACATGAGCAGTATCTGGCACATAGAGAAAGTAGGTAAGTGTCACCTGTTACCATCATACATTCACTCAACAAACATTTATCAAACACTGACCATGTGCCAGGAATCCAGCAGTAAACACAACAGTGATTCCAACACTCGAGCTGGCAACACAGATGATGAGCATATTTATAGGGTTTAGGTGGTGATAAGTGCTGTACAGGAAAAAAGCAGTGAAGGGGGGTAGGGAGGGTGTGTGTGTGTGTGTGTGTGTGTGTGTGTGTGTGTGTGTGTTGGCCAGGAGAGGTTGCTCTCACGTCCGGTCGGCAGGAAAGAGCACACTAGTTAATGAAGGGAAGGAGCGAGTCAGGTAGAAAGCTGGGGGAAGAGTGTCCTAGGCCGGGGGAATAGCCAGTGCAAACGCCCTGAGGCAGGACTGGGTCTGGTATATTTGAGGAACTGCAAGGAGGTCTGTGTGGCTGGAGCAGAGTGGATGGTGGGGTGAGTGGGAGAAGAGTTCACAGATGGCAGAGACCCAATTATATAGGGTTCCTTCACTACCAACTTAATAATAAAGTATCCCTATTAATTTGGCTAATGCATCAGGTGAAACTTGATCACTTTTGGACCCTCCCCCTGAGGATCTGAAGGAAGCTCTGACCCTTCTCCCCAGAGAAACGCAAGCCCAGTTTCTCACACAACGTTGAGAGTGCCCCCAGAATGCCCCCTGCAGGCTATGCCCCTCCCGCACTCCAGCCGTGTCCACATGTCCCCACGATCGCCGGTACAGGTCCTGGACAAGCATGGGGACATCTACGGGCGGGAGCGGATCGCCGAGCTGCTGGGCATGGATCTGGCCACGCTGGAGATCACAGCCCACAACGAGCGTAAGCCTGAACCCCCGCCAGGGCTGCTCACCTGGTAAGCCAGGGACCTCCCTGCGCAGGCCTGGGGCCATCAGGGAAGGAGGCCAGGGCCTGAGCCTCTCGGGCACCCGCCCGTCCTTCTTCCTCCCTCCCCACACAGGCTTATGTCCATTGACGTCAAGTACCAGATCTGGAAGTTCGGGGTCATCTTCACCGACAATGTGAGGAGGGGCTCATGGGAGGGGGAGGGACCGCAGGAGGAGCGCCTTGGGAGGGCTGGGGGCTCCACCCCCAGGTATCCCTGACCAGGGACTGACTCCTGAGCCCCCACGCACCTCTGGTCCTGTGATTCCCCCTGACACCCCAAAGCCCCTTGTCCCTCAGGCGCTCTTGAATTCTCAGTCTGTGTCCTTCAGCCGAGGGCTCCCCAACGACCCCCAGGACGGCTTCTCACCCCGAGTGCTCCATTCTTGCAGAGTGCTCCCCATCCTCCGGACGCTCCCTAGGCAGAGATGGCACCCTGACTCCCAGAGCACTCCCATCCCTCTCAAATGCTCCTGGACCTCCCGTTCCCGGGGTGGACCCTCGTGAACACCCCCCGGCCCCCTGAGTGTCCCCAGGAAGCCCGCACGCTCCCTGACCCCTGACCCTGTGTGCCCACAGTCTTTCCTGTACCTGGGCTGGTACATGGTGATGTCCCTCCTGGGACACTACAACAACTTCTTCTTTGCGGCCCACCTCCTGGACATTGCCATGGGGGTCAAGACGCTGCGCACCATCCTGTCCTCCGTCACCCATAATGGGAAGCAGGTGTGGAGGGGACCTGACGGGGCGGGGGGCGGGGAGTGGGGTGTGAGCCTGGCAGGGATGAGCCGGCAGCCTGAGTAGGGGTGGGGGGGTGAGGGTCGGGCGACTCCAAGGAGGAGGGGCAAGGCCGGGCGGGCCAAGCCAGGGTGGGTGTGGGGAGTGAGACCCCAGAGGGAAGGCCACATCGGCTGACCCGGGGCAGGGACCGGGGAGGCTGGCCGAGCGTGGAGCTGACCGGCCCCCCCGCGCCCCCCCAGCTGGTGATGACCGTGGGCCTCCTGGCGGTGGTGGTCTACCTGTACACCGTGGTGGCCTTCAACTTCTTCCGCAAGTTCTACAACAAGAGCGAGGATGAGGACGAGCCCGACATGAAGTGTGACGACATGATGACAGTGAGCCCCTCCCCCAGCGCTCTTGGGCGGGCCCCTGACCATCCGACCCTTAGTGTTCCCATCCGTGAAGGGGGTTAATAATAGTACCCACCTCGTAGACTCACTCTGGGGGTCCCGGGAGCTGACGCTTGTGAGGTACTTGGAGCAGTGCCGGGTCAGTAGGCATTGGCCACCGTTGGAACGTTATTTGGGCCTTTGAAGCTATTATCATCGGAAAGGTGCTCGGGCGCAGCGCCCCTGTCACTTACAAACCATGTGATTTGGGGTAGGCTAGTCAACGTCCCGAGGCTCCGGTGCTCCTCCCCCTGTAAAATGGGTGTGTAATAACGGTGCCTACGGCCTAGGGCTGGTTTTAGGACTCAGTGGAGCGCCCTTAAAACTCTTACACTGGGGCGCCTGGGGGGCTCAGTCGGTTGAGCGTCCCGCTTCAGCTCAGGTCATGATCTCACGGTTTGTGGGTTCGAGCCCCGCGTCGGGCTCTGTGCTGACAGCTCGGAACCCGGAGCCTGCTTCGGATTCTGTGTCTCCCTCTCTCTCTGCCCCTCCCCTGCTCGCGCTGTCTGTCTCTCTCTCTCTCAAAAATAAGCAAAACATTAAAAAAAAAAAAGTCTTACACCTGTGCCTGGTGTGTATTAAGGATCACATAGGTGTTAGCTATTCTCAGCAATATCTATAAAAGTTTCACCCAAGTATGTGACTTTTAATCTCAGGGTTGTAAGTTCGAGCCCCACGTTGGGTGCAGAGATTACTTAAAAAAAAAGAAAAGAAAAGAAATATAGGGGCGCCTGGGTGGCTCAGTAGGTTAAGCATTGGACTCGATCTCAGCTCAGGTCATGATCTCACAGTTTGTGAGTTCAAGCCCCACATTGGGCTCTGTGCTGGCATCATGGAGCCTGCTTGGGATTCTGTCTCTCACTCTCTCTGCCGCCCCCACCAGCCTCTCTCTCTCTCTCTCTCTCTCAAAATAAATAAGCTTAAAAACCCTAAAAAATACACATATGAATTTCACCCCAAGTATCAGCATGCCATGCTTATTTATACTTTCTCTTCTATTCTTTTTTTTATTAAAAAAATCTTTTTATGTCTTTATTATTTTATTTTGAAAGACAGAGAAAGAGAGCGAGCGGGGGAGGGGCAGAGAGAGAGGGAGACACAGAATCGGAAGCAGGCTCCAGGCTCTGAGCTGTCAGCACAGAGCCCGACGCGGGGCTCAAACCCACGGACCGTGAGATCATGACCTGAGCTGAAGTCGGTCACTTAACCGACTGAGCCCCCCAGGCGCCCCTCTTCTAGTCTGATAATGGGGGTCCTGACCCAGATTGAGCTGAGCTTACGAGAGGCACGGGCCACGGCTGCAAGAGTTATCTCCGGGCTTCATGTCTCAAGATGGCCTGTAATCTTGCACCACGTGCTCAGGACCTAGTCCGGCTCCTCAGCCTGACGTGTGAGGCCCCACCAGACCTAGTCTTGACACCCATAGCCCTACGCTCACCACAGCCACCGGCCTCAGCTCTTCACCGAGACAACTGGGTGCTCTCACTTCTTGGGGACACAGAAAGAGCAAGCGTAAAGTCTTTCCCAAGCGCCAGGCAGACCGTGCCCTCCTCCCTGACCAGAATCTTCTCGTAGCTCCCCAGTGTTGTGGGAAAATCTAATCCCTCGCCATGGCTTACGAAGCAGGGAAAAGCTAGCTTTGCCCGAGTCTAACCACAGTCTTTCTTGCTTTCGGCTCTCTGGCTGCCTGTCTTCTTTCAGTTCCCCTAACACCATGTGTTTCCTCCCACCCAAGCCCTTCGCATCTGACATGCTCTCCATCCTCCCCCACAGGCCCCACACGCACGCCCCTTCTTCACCCCACACGTCACCTTTCAACTTAAGTGCTGCCTCCTACAGGAAGCCCTCCCTAAGCCTTGGCGGGGCCTCATTTCTCTCCCTGCTCTTTCTCACAGGAGCTCTATTTTCTAACCTCCCTGAACCTCTTTCAGTTCCTGCCAGGAACAAAATGTATTCTTCGCTCCCCAGCAGTGTCAAAGCACGTGTGGTTTTTCTCTGCCTGGAACACTTTCTCCCACCTAACACCTCCTTCAAGTTCCAGCTCACACATGTCCCCTCTTCTAGGGAAGTCTTGCCTGATCACCCTGGCTGAGTCAAGCTTTCAAACTTCAAAGCTTCCTGTGCCTCCCCCATCGGCCCCCTGATCACACTGTGCTTCCCCACCCTGGCTCTGCCCTTTCTGCCTGTGTTCTCCCTATCACAGCCATGATCGCTTCTGAGCTGTCACTATCTGATGACATGTTTGTGAGCCCTGTGAGGACAGGGCCCGGAGCTGTCTCAGCCACTGCTGTGTCCCCTGCCCCCTCAGCCCAGGGCCTTGGCAGTACTCGGTGGTTGTGGAATGATGGAATGCATGACCGATAGGCTTCTCGCCCTTCCCCCGCAGTGTTACCTGTTTCACATGTACGTGGGTGTCCGAGCTGGTGGGGGCATCGGGGATGAGATTGAGGACCCAGCAGGCGACGAATACGAGCTGTACCGGGTGGTCTTCGACATCACTTTCTTCTTCTTCGTCATCGTCATCCTGCTGGCCATCATCCAGGGTCAGTGCTGGTCAGGGTTGTGAGAGTGGGGGCCCAGTGCCCAGAGGCAGACTAGCTCCTTGAAGAGTGCAGGCCCGGGATCCAGTCCGCCGGGATTCACACCCTGGCTCTGCCTCTTCCTACTGTGAGACTTTAGGCAAGTCACCGCTCTGGGCCTCGGTTTCTCCATCAGTAAAATGGGGATATTAACGATACCAACCTCGCAGAGTTATTATGAGAATTAAGTCAATTCCTCCTAGGTGTTTTACTCATGATAAGTGCTCAATAAACACTAGGTATTATTATCTTCAGGAAGCAGGGTGAGATTAGGGAGAAGGAGGAAGGGAGGCAAGCCCCAGAGGTAGGCAGCCAGAAGAGGGAGGAGCCTGAGCTGGGTCAGAGGTCGGGGCACTGACTTGCACCTGCCACCACAGGTCTGATCATTGACGCTTTTGGCGAGCTCCGAGACCAACAAGAGCAAGTGAAGGAAGATATGGAGGTAGGTCAAGTCTGGGGGCGACCCAGAGGGATCATGGGAGGCTCGGGGGCCGAATGGGCCACGAATCTGATGTCTCCCATCACCCACAGACCAAATGCTTCATCTGCGGCATCGGCAGCGATTACTTCGATACGACACCGCACGGGTTCGAGACCCACACTCTAGAGGAGCACAACCTGGCCAATTACATGTGAGCATGGGCCCGTTGACCAATCGGGGGTGGGGCGTGGCCGCCGACCGCGAGGGGCGGAGTAACGGGTATCGGCCAGTTAGGTGTGGCATCCCAGTGGCTGGATCCGAGCCAGCCAATCAGGGGAAAGTTAGGGTAGTCCTGACCTATCTCCGCCCCCTTCCCGTCCCCAGGTTTTTCCTGATGTATCTGATCAATAAGGACGAGACGGAACACACGGGCCAGGTAAGGGGGTGCTAATGGGAGGACGGTGGGCAGGGACATGGAAAGTTTTAATACAAGGTCAAGCAGCAGGTGGCAGTAAAAAGCTCATGTCAACACGAGCCTTTGAAGATGTGACCAATGCTTCCCCGTGCCCCAATCCTAGGAGTCTTACGTCTGGAAGATGTACCAAGAGAGATGTTGGGATTTCTTCCCAGCTGGCGATTGTTTCCGCAAGCAGTACGAGGACCAGCTTAGCTGAGACACCCCCAGCTGGCCCTTCACCCCCACCTCAAGTGCCTTATACTCACAGCAAGTCCCTTAGTCCCAAACCCCACCCCCCAAGGCAGCTGGGGGACAGGTGACCATGTACTGGAGAAATAAAGTCTGTGCTACACCCCTGACATCATCGTGTTGGATCGTTGACATTTGAGGTGTGGGTGGGCATCCAGGAGCTCTGCCCGCCCCTCCCCCCCTTGAAGAACAAGATGACAGCACAGGCTGGAGTCATGTTTATTGGGAGACAAGTGCATGTGTGTCCGTTGGGGAGGGGGGTGGAGGGACTAGTTCCTAACGCCCCCCCTAGAGATTCATTCCTGAATGTAGAGGTTGCTGGGGGCAGTAGGATCATCTGCTGGGCGTGTCTCCACCACCACAGGCCTGGGGAAGGAGGAGAGAAGTCAGTTCTTCTGTTCATTCATTCATTCATTCATTCACAAAGGAGTTAATAGAGGCTGTGCCGGCACAGTTCTGGGCCTTTGGCGTCGATGAGCAGAGACGGTCTCTGCCCTTGAGGAGCTCAAAACGGGAGGCCAACATGAATCAGTGAATTACATGAGTGCAAACCACTCAGGTAATGGAGCGCATTGCATGGAAACCTATCCCAAAGGGCTGCCCAGCGTGCCCCAAAGAATAGATGGTGGGCCCTGAAAGAGGCTCAGGAGGGAACCTGGTGAAAAGTCAGGGAAAGGTGTTCTGGGCAGACAGAACAGCCTATGCAAAGGCTTTGAGGTGGGCGAGAGCTTGGGGCTTGGCTGCAGAAGTCAAAGTCTTGTGCGCTGTGGCCAGGACTGGCTGTGTATCTTGAGGTATTTATCTGGTGTCCGGGACTGGGTATTTAATGGGAGAGTTTAAATGAAGAGAGTGACACATTCGGGTTTAGATTTTAAAAGACCTCTCTGGCATGTCAAAAGGTCACAAGAGATCCTTGAAGGGGCTCTCACTGGCTAAACCTGGGAGTTCTCGTGCCTCAAGATACATAATGATGAGAGTAGTATCGACTGTAACCCACAGGATAAAATGGAAATCCAGGAGCCTGTGCTGAAATACGCACATACATACATACATACATACATGGCAGCGAAAGGACAGTTTTCCCTACAGTGCCATGCCGACTAATAAGTGCAGAAATAGAAAATCACCACTGGGTAACCATCCTAATAATAATATATCCAGGCAAATTACACACTCAGCAAATCACCGCAAAAGATACTTTTTTAAAATACAAAAAGTAACTTTATAGTGGAGAAAACTGACTCACTCCCCCTCACCCAAATGCTCAAAGATAAACTAGGACAAACTGACCGGTGCCGCCTGATACGATGTACTAAGGACATGCCATCACTTCTGCGGTATCCCTGCCCCCAAATGCTTAACCTGGAAACCTCAAACCCAACTGAGGGTTCCTGGAAACAACTTTCCTGTACTCTTCAAAAGTATCAAGGTGAAAAACAAAGGAAACCTGAAGAATTGTTCCAGGATAAAGCCTAAAGAAACACCACTCCTAAATGCAACCCATCATCCTGGATTGTCTCCTGGACCAGGAAAAAAAAAGTATTATTTTTTGGTTATAAAGCGTATCATTGGGCCAACTGGTGAGACTAGATATGTGGGTTAGAAGGTAGCGATGTCTTGCTGTTGTTTTCTTGATTTTGACAGCTGCACTGCGGTGAGAGTATGTCTTTGCTTGGATTTAGGAAACAATTCACACCCGTATAGAAAAAAAAAATGATACATGTACAAAAGAGGATAAAATAAACATGATAAAAACAAACCAAAACCCAAAAACAAAACAAACAACAACCAAAAAGTTAACATCTGGGAAAGTGGATGAATGAAGGGGATACAAGAATTTTTAAGTTTCTTCTTGCAACTTCTCTGCGAGTCTAAAATTAGGTCAAGCTAACAAGTGGAAATAAAAATTAAAAAATAAAAATGTCCCCTTGACTGCCGTGTGGGGAATGGACTATAAGGGACAGAGACAGAAGCAGGGAGACCAAGAGAGAGAATGTCCAGGCCAAAGATACAGGTGGCTAGAGAGATCTCAGGACACCTCTCCAAGTAGGATGCCCCCCCCCAGGTTCTGTGGCCCCCTTCCCTAAGTCCATACCTGGGGGAGCCAAGCAGACGGAAGGTGAGGGTGGGGTCTCTCAGCTCCTGCAACAGCTGGGGAAAAGGCATGTGTGTCAGTATCTAGGAGACTCTTCCCCTCTCCCTTAAAGGGAACAGGGGGAGGTCTCTGAACTTCCAGTCTTAGGTCCAGAAATAATCATTCTAGCTAACACCATTCACCAGCAGTGTGACTCCAAGCCAGTTACTTTACCTCTCTGTGCCTTAGATTGCTACTAACCTGTGAAGTCACAGGACCTTCCTGATATGTGATGGTGAAGTTTAAGTACAACACAAACACATAAGGGCAGCATCTGACACACAGCATTCTATAAGCTAAGGACCACTTTTTGCTCCATTTCCCAGATGGGGAAAGTAAGACATGGGAAGGTTAAGTCATTTTCTTGAAGCCGCTCTGCCGATTCCAACCCAGGCAGTCTGTTCACACTCTTAACCACCCACATATCTCCCTAGTGACCCCTATTTTATGGTTGGAGACCGAGGCTCAGAGAGAGCAGATCTCTTGTACAAGATCCCACAGTGGCCCAGAATGAGCTCTGGACCCAAGAGACCCTGGGGTACAGAAGGGGACCTGTCTGAATTGAGTCTGGAGGAAGCTTCTAGTCAGGGCTTCACACCCTGACTCAGTTCTCCTGATCCGTCTGATGAACTGGATGACTGATGAGGGAGGATCGGGGTTGTGGGCGTGGGGATGGAGAGGCTTACCTGGTCTGAGCCCGGAGCCCACACCTGCACTCCATGCTTCCAGAAGGCCTGGAGCCGACCCCCGACCATAGCTGGGAGGAAAGCAGTGCCTGTTACCCTCGGGTATCCTGAGCCTCCACTCTGGACCAGGGGGGGCCCTCCCATCCCTGCACGTACCCACAGCCTCTACCGCTTCAGTCATAGGGATCTCCGGGGTCCGAAGCCCCCGGACTGGGTCTCCCTCTGGGGTCACCAGCTTCAGAGACCCTAGAAGCCGGTAGAGAGAGGGCTTTAAGGGCGAGACTCAGGAGGATGCCGAGACACTGTACAATAAATTCACTGAGAAGCAAAGCAGGACGGGCGCAAGGCCTGGAGGGGCTCAGCATTTCTGAGAGGCACAGGGTCTGCGAGGCGGAGAGCCAGGAACGGTGGAGGAAGAGAGGGCGGAGGGTCCTTACCGTCCATCAACACCATCACCTTGTCTTCCTCTACCTGGGTCACCTGCACCGGTCCCCTGTGCTCTGTTTGACAGGAGTTGGTTCAAAGACCAATTCCACCTGCTTCTGCCTTCCTCCGCTAGGCACCCTCTCCGTTCCCAAGCTAGCAGGCTAAACCCCGCCCATCCCAGCCGCCCCGACGGGTCCTCAATCTCACCGACTGCACGTATCCACCCCTCTCCCCTCGCCCCAGGTTCAATCCCTTTCCCAGTTACCCCGGTTACACCGCAGGCTAAGCACAGCCCGGCCGCCCAGCCCACCCCTCCCAGCAGCCCCGCCCCCCCCGAGCCCGCCCCCCCCCACCTGTGCTCATCTCGCCCAGCCAGCAGGAGAGCGCGCCGAAGCGCACGGTGTGGAAGAGCACCGACTTCGCCGGCCGCCCCGGGCTCACGCCGATGCAGACGGCGGGCAGCTCGGAGCCTGGCCCGGTCAGTAGCGCGAACACTGGAAGCGGCGTCGGTAGCGGGAACAGCACCTGCTGCAGGCCGCACAGGGAGGGGCGGGCTCAGAGGCGAGGGGCGGGGCCCGAAGGGGGGCGGGGCCTTGGAAGAGAGCCTGCAGGGGGCTTCCCGAGCCTATTTCCTGGGCCCTCGGTTTTGCGGGACGGCATCTAGGAACTTTACGGGGTGAGGCCCCAGGGGCGTGAGGTGATGCCTCCTTAGAAATGGATGGGTGTGGCCCCAGAGTTGGCGTGGCTTCTGTTTGGGGCGTGCCGCCTTAAGGACAGCAAGGCAGGGTCGCCGGAGGGGCGTGACCTCACAGGCAGCAAAGCCTCCTTCGACTCCAAGGATCTGAGTGGGGTCTCCTTAGAGACCCGGGGGATGGGGCACAGGGCCTGAAGAATTAACTAGGCTGGAGTGAGAGGCGGAGCTTAAGGATCAGGAAGCACTCAGAAGGGGGAGCCTCCAACGCCGACCACAGGTGGGCGGGGCCTCGGGTAGAAGCGGGGCTCCGTGGAAACTCTCAGCAGCAGCGTAACGAGTGGAAGGCCCTAGCATTCAGCCTCACAGACTCCCCAGCCTCTACAGGCCCCCTACCCGGACCAGCAGGAACTTGTTCATGGGCTGGTACCACTGAAGCAGGACCACGGACGTCTCCAGTGCCCCGCAGAGGAACGGGCCCCCGGAGTTCGCGCCCTCCGCTGTGGGGGTGGGTAAGGATGGGTTAGGGTCAACCTTCTCTCCCCTTCCCCGCCCCCCGGAAGGACACACAACTTTCCCCGGACTCCAGACACCCTGCCTTAACAATGCAACCCCCTTGGGTAGATGCAGGCCGAGCCCCGCCCCTGGCCCAGCCCCACCCCCTTTCCTCTCGTTCCCCCCACGCCCACCCCGTTAGGATTCTCTCTCACCTACGCAGCAAGCCCGGCACCCTTTGGTGTCCTGGATCTTGGTGGAGACCATATTCTTCCTGCAGAAGAAAGCGGGCGTAAATGCGGAGGGACGGCAGGAAGGGAGGATAACAGGGGTCCATGGCGCCACTGGGGGCCGGTACCTTGCCAGTAGCCGGTGGGGGCTAATGTGCGCGATGGGGCTTCCCGCTCTGGTCTCCTTGCGGTCCAGCAGGCCCAGGATACTATGAGAATACAGGTGGGGGGTCTTGCCTGCAGTGTGTGTGTGTAGGGGAAGCAGGCAGTTAAAGGACACCGGACACATCCACCCTTCCCCGTCCCTTCTCTTGGCCCTATCCCTTTGAAACTCCCAAGGCTTCGAGTCTCAAACGGTTTTATTTATTCATGTGCTTGGCTCTGGCGAACAGTGGTGAGTAAAACAGATCCGTTCCCTAGCCTTCTGGGCTGGGAGCCACCTGAGAAACTACTACGGACACTTAGCCAGTCAGGTGAAGTTACACACATTACTAAAGTTAGTTAGAAACCTATCCAGAAATTCTTTTGAAATCTATCGTCACAGATGTGATATTAACTAACTCACGAAGCCCATTTGGCTTGGCGTTTCCCCGTAAGTTAGAAATTCTTTTACACAAAATGTTTATAAAACAGTAACACAAACTGGTGACCTATACCTCCCCAACTCACTCTATTTTACGGAAGTGTGGAATACATTCTAACTGCTGTCTGACATCAAAGAAAGGTAAAGACTTACTGTAGACCTTACCTCAAAACTGACTTGAGGTGGGACTACTGTAAACCCCATTTTACAGGAAGGGAAACTGAGGCTCAGGGAGCAAGTCCCACAGTGAAAAAGTGGCTGAGATTTTAACTGCGGGCTCTGTGAAGGGGGGGCCTATGTTTTTTTTTCCAGCTGTGCCCATCTACCTCCCAACCCCCTCTCAACCCCTTAACTTCTGACCCCGCTTCCCCCACCTGACCCACAGCCAGACCTGAGAGAGACATGAGGACATTGTTGATGGAGTACACCCAGGTAGTCCGGCTAGGAAAGAGCTGCAGAGAACGAGGCAGATGGCTCCCATAAGACCCCGGTAACCCCCAACTCCAGCCCCTGCCCTCGGCCCCCCAGGCGCTGTCCTCACCATCTCCAGTGTGGCCTCCTGGTCATTGCGGTTCAAGATGAAAATGCCTTCCTCTGCCCCCAGGAGCAGGTGCTGGTCTGTGGGTACAGACACAAGGACACTGGGACCTGCCTCATCCTGGGGATGGGGGGCGGCTCCCAGACCCTGACCTGACCCCAAACACTGCTAGTCTGTCCTCCAGCCCTGACCCTCAATTCTCTTACTCCCAGCCTCTGTTTCCTGAAATCTGAACTCGAACCCTGACCCAGTGCCAGTTCAGGCTAGTCTCATTCTTACCTACCTCTCAAGGTTGGGCCTGCAAATCCTGACCCCTGTCCCCTCGACTTTGACCCCAACATCAGTCATACTTCCCCAAATAGCCCTCAAAGTTCCATCCTTCTCTTCCCCCGTCCAGACCCCCAAGTGCTAATCTTGTCACAACACTGATCCTCAAATGCGGGCCCCCTGAAATGTGGCTTTTTCTGTCCAGTGTGTCCCCCTCAAACTCCAATGCTGTTTTTTTTAAAATAAGTTTTAGTCATTTTTAAAAAAAGTATTTTAAGTAATCTCTACACCCGACATGGGGTTTGACCTTACAATCCTGAGATCGAGGGTCACACACTCCTCCGACTGAGCAAGCCAGGTGCGCCTAATGCTGGGTCTTTAACATTTACCCTCACTGACCTTGTCTCCACATCTCTCGTCCCCAAATCTTTTCCCTTTCTGGTACATTCCCATCCCTAAAACTCCCGACTCCAAAACGCAGACCCCACCCTCTCTACCATTAACCTCCAGCTGAGGTAAAAGGGGTCCAACTGTCTCCCATCTTCTACTCCAAACTCTGACCATTCTGTTAATTTGATATTCCTGGCCCCTGAACTCTTGTTTTCCGAATTTTCACCCACAAATTCATTTTCACTCTACCCATCTTTGATCCCCAAACCCCAACTGTAACCCTGGGCTCTGGTCCTGCCTCAGCTCTGCCCCTCCCCATCCTGTTAAGACCCTCCCCAGGGGGCACGTCGGGGGCTCAGTCAGTTAAGCTTCTCTTGATTTCAGCTAAGGCCATGATCTCACAGTTTGTGAGTTCGAGCCCCAAATCAGGCTCTCTGCTATCAGCACAGGGCCCGCTTTAGATCCTCGGTCTTGCTTTCTCTGCTCTTCCCCCATTCTTGCAATGTATGTGTTCTCTCTCTCTCTCTCTCTCTCAAAAATAAATATTAAAAAAAGACCCTCCCCCATCCCTGCGTCTGTGCCTCCATTAAGGGCCCTCCCCCTCCCCACTTCCTCTCGGTGACACTCCCGAGTACCCACCCTTGGTGGAGGGGTGAATCCAGGCAGCCGTGCTGTGGATCCGGAGGGGACAGCCATTGAACAGCTTCACGAGAAGGGCACAGCCCTAGGCAGACCACGGGATCCAGCAAAAGGAAGGAGGGGACAGGAAGGTGCAGGGGTTAAGACTCTGATGCAAGAGAACCAGCATTCAAATCCTGCCTCTGCCTCGTCAAACGTTTATGACCTGGGCAAGTTATGTATCCCTCTTTGCCTCTGTTTCTCCACCCGCGACATGAGAGACAATGTCACTCTCTGGGATATGGAGCCTTATCTGTGAAGGTTTACACCACGTATAAACGTGAGATCGGTGTCTGGCACAAAGGCACTGCTCAACAAATGTCGCCTATCGTCATTATTACTCTTCCTGTCCCCACACACCATCCCACCCCTACGCACCCCAGAGGTGTGAGTCTTCAACACAGCTGGTCTCACCTTTCTCTTCATCTTTTCCTTCTTGGGGGGCAACAATGGAGGCTGATCAGGGTCCCGGGGGGTTGGGTTCCAGAGTGAGGGTTCTGAGACAGACAGGGTGGGGGGAAAATCAGTCCCCAAAGTGCCCCCGCCCCTGCCCACCTCCTGCCCCAGCCTGCCCTCTTACCTGAATGGGCAGTTAGGTGAGGGCTTCGGGTGACCGGGGGAGGCCCGAGATGGGGGGTACGTGGGGGAGGCCCACTGGCACACCGGACCAGCACCCCCGGGCTCAGCTGCCCATCATCCCCAGCGCCCCCGGGACCCTCGTCTGATGGAGAACGGAACTTGGGCTGTGGAGATGGAGAGTGTGGGGAAGTACATTAGATGATCTCAGAGAAAGCGTGCCCTGCAGTCCCAACCCTGCCTCCGCCAGAACTGACATTGGTCATGGCTCTGCCCCCTCGACGTCCCCCTACCACTCCAGGCATCAATCCTGACGACCACCCCCCTGCCTCCACCAACAACACACTGCACCAACTAAAGGGTTAATGCCAGGGGCACCTGGGTGGCTCAAGTCATGATCTCCAGGTCCTGTGAGCTTGAGCCCTGCATCGGGCTCTGGGCTGACAGCTCAGAGCCTGCTTTGGATTCTGTGTCTCCCTCTCTCTCTGCCCCTCCCCACCCAGCTCCTGCTCCGTCTCTCTCTCGCCCAAAAAAAAAAAACAAACAAACAAACAAAAACTAAAGGGTTAACACCAGAGAGCTTAGTGCTGAGACCAGTGTCCATCTGGCTAAATACTTTGAATTCCATCCTTAGGTTCAAGGATGCTCCTTCCAGACCCCAATGTGTTCATCATCCGGGTCTCCCAGACTTCAAGGGACCTAGTGTCCCAGACTCCAGCCTTAGAGTTCCCAGTATCCCAGCCTCTAAGGACCCTGGGCTCCTGGTCCCCAGCCCCCAGCCCCCAGTCCCCAGGGCCTCACCTTGGGAGGCAGTGGAGGAGGTATGTCCTCTGCAGGGGTGGGGCTGGAACACAAAGATGGGGCAAGCGGCCGGCCGTGAGTGCGGGTAACAGGGACTGGGGGCAGATGGGAGTGGCTTGGGACCTGGGGTCTGAGATCAAGAGGGTTGGGGGTGACCGGGTCTGGGCTGGAGCTGATTATTAAAGCACGCATAGCCACGAGGACACCAGCACCAGCAACGCCGGCTATCAAGTGTGGGCAGTGCATCAAGACTGAATCTTCACAGCCACCTAGCGAAGCAGATCCCGTGAGCTCCTGGGGGTCAGGTCCTCACTGGGTGCTGGGCTCTGCCTGGGAGCCCACTGCAGACGAGATGGGTGGGCGTGAGGCTGCCCCAGGCCTGGGGGCTGGGCTGACTGCGGGGGCTGAGGTTGGGGTCTTGGGCTGAGGGAAATTCCCAAGGGGGAAGATGCAGATGAAGCCAGCACTTTGAGGGTGGGGGCTGGGGTGGAATTGGGGGAGGGGGGCAGAGCAACAGCTGGGAGCGGAGGGCCGGGCTGTGGTGGAGGGCCCGGGGCTCAGCTGGGGTGGGGCTGGGGTCGGCTTGAGGGGGAAGGAGAGTGGGGGCCAAGGTTGGGGTCCAGACGGAAGGGAGACGGTGGCTGTAGGAAGGTGGAGGAGGGGGAGGGCCAGTGGGGCTGGGGGCCACGCCTCTCTTACATGTCCACGTCATCGTAGTCATCATCGGACTCCGATGGCTGCCTCCTGAGGAGTGACAGGCATGACCCTCAGGCGGTTCCCCGACATATCCCAGCCCCCTCCCCTCCACACTGAGGGTCCCTGACCTAGGGCTGCTGCTCCTGAAGTCTCCGGGGGGCTGTAAGTGGGCCTGTGGGATAGCAAAGGGTCAGCAGTGCCTAGGGGAAGGGGGAGGGCATCTGAGGTGAGCAGGGGGAGGCACCTCACCGTGTGGGCCGTGGGTCTGGACTCCATTCCTCTGAGCTTCCGGAACTCCATGTGCCGCCCTGGAAGGGAGGAGGGTAACACGGTGAGCTGAGGAGATGGATCTGAGAATTTGGGGGTGAGGTTTGAGGTCAGGGTCTTAGGACTGGCACTGTCCCTTGGTCGTGTGGGGAAATCTTGGTTTACAGGGGTCTCATTTGGGGGTCGGGGTTTGGGACCAGAGAGATGGGGCTCCAAGGTATCAAGGGTTTGCTTTCACGTTCCACGTGGGTACTGGAGATCTGACAGAGATTTCTGAGGTTTCTTGGGGGGTCCTCGTGTTATGGGAAGTCTCAGGGGGTCTATAGTCATTTTGTAGGTCAGCTGATGATGAGGTTTCCTGGAGTCTCTTGCGGGGTCAGATAATGATGAGGGTCTCTGAGGGTCTGTGTGGAAAAGACGAGGGTCTCCGGGGGGGGGGGCTCTATCATGAGATCCGATGGTGGCGATGAGGATCTCTGGCAGCAACCCACAGGGTGGAACGGTTCTCTTGGATCCATTAGAGGGTCAAGTATCCCCAAGCTTAAGGATTCTCTACTCACGACAGCAATCAGCATCTGGGATCCCTAGAGAGCTGGATCGGTGGGTGGACCTGATCCTCCGGGGGACGGCAGGGGGCACCTGGGCAGAGTGGCAGCTGCATCAGGACCACGGCCCTCTGCGGCACCCCTACCACCCTGCGGGCCCAGCCGGGAGCCTCTGGCTCTCCCACAACCCTCTGTGCCCCCAGCCCTGTGCCCAGCTCCCCATCCCTCTTCCCCCTTGTCCTTTTAAGAGGCCTCAGGAAAGCACTCCGGGCACAGCCTAAGCGAAGGCTCTTGCCAGCCGGGGTGCCCTCACCTCAGGCTCCTCATCTTCAATCTCGACAACAGGGACCCCCTTCCCTGGATTCCTCAGTTTGTCAAGAAGATCTAGGATCAGGCTTCTATTTAGCCTGGGCTGGGACACCAGTTGATGCTAGAAAGGGGGAGGACGGTGTCAGCAGACAGAAGGCTGGCGTTGGGGAGAGGCTGGGACACGGGCCCAAGAACCTGTCTAAGGGAATCTCATGGGGGGTGGGCAACTGAGGAAGAAGGCAGGGAACTCTGGGAAACTGAGGCTGGGGGATTTTAAGGGGTTGGAAAGGATTAGAAGAATCTAGGGTTCCCAGCAGGGGCCCCTGGCGAATCCCATAATTTCTTAGAGGGGAATAGACTTCCCCAGGAATTCCAGAGTATACCCGGGAATGGGTCTGGAGGCCCTCGGGAATCTGTGAGTTTTAGCAACTCAAGATATCTTGGCAAAAGGTCTAGGGTGCCTTTTGGAGAGTCCTGGAGAGGTCCCAGGGAATTCTAGGGGGGAGCGTTTGGGAAGGGCTTTTCAGGGAAGGGAGGGGAAGTTTACACTGAGCATCTTGGTGGCCCCGGGTCGTTTCTTGGGGTTCTTAGTGAGGGTGACTTTGACAAAGTTGTGGAAGGCAGCCGACCTTGGGAGGAAGAAGTTCCGGGGTGAGGAGACCAGAAACTCTCCCATCAGACCGCCGGTTCTGGCTCTGCCCTCCCTGGCCCTCCCTCACCCTCTCCCCTCTCCTACCATTTGCCTTTTTCTTTTAGCCTGGGGGGCTGGTAACCACTCTTCGACATGAGGAAGAGAACTCTAGAAGAGTCAGGAGAGAACGCGGTGTTCAGACGCTCAGTGACCCGAGGGGTCCCCAACAGCACTGGGGTCACCAGAGAGCAAAGCAAGGGACAGAACAAGAATGAGGCTTAGGTTTTACAGCGCGCTGGGATGCCACTTCCAGGGGACTCTGCAGGTCACATGACAGAGCTACCGCAATTATGAAGAGAGGCTCAAGATAGGGAATCGCTGCGTTGGGGGTTCCCAGTGGGGAGAGCTGAAGGAGAGGCTCCTTGGGGGGTCTGAGATTGAGCTCGAGGAAAGGGTGTCTCCTGCAGGGGGCCTTGGTGTGGGGCAGCAGGCTGGGGGGTGGCGCTCAGGGTCAGGGCAGGGTGGGGTCTCTGGGCCCAGGGGGGACTTGCCCACCTGAGAGGGTGCACGTCAAAGAGCGGTGGCTGCAGCTCGGCTAGTTCAATGGCGGTGATGCCCAGGGACCAGATGTCACACAGCTCGTTATATCCCCCCTTCAGGGCCACGGCCGCCACTTCCGGAGCCATCCTGGGGGCAGAGACCCTCAGAGAGCCAGGGGTGACACAAGGCGGGGAAGGGGGAGACTCCTTGGCGTGGGGGTGGGGGCAGGAGAGAGACAGAGAAGGAGAATGGGGCATGGAGAGAACCAGATGCAGAGAGAAACATCAGAGGCAAAAGACAGACAGGAATAGAGGCGCAGAGAAGTCAAGACAAAAGGATCAGAATAAAAACCAATACAAAGAGGGGTGCCTTGGTGGCTCAGTCGCCTAAGCATCTGACTTCAGCTCAGGTCATGATCTCATTGGTTTTGGGTTCGACCCCCACGTCTGGCTATGTGCTGACAGCTCAGAGCCTGGAGCCTGCTTCAGATTCTGTCTCCCTCTCTCTCTGCCCCTCCCCCGCTCACACTCTGTCCGTGTCTCTCTTTCAAACATAAATAAAAATTTAAAAAATTAATAACAAGAGACCTAGGTAAATGAAAACTCAAGAAAGAGCCAAAAAGAAGACAGAATGTTCAACAGAAAAAGGGCAGGGAAAGGAGCCAGGAAGGTGACTCCTTGTGATCCGGATGGGGAAAACCACTGCCCCCCACTCCATCCCCAGCTACCCGCCAGGCATCCCTCACCAGTAGGGCGTCCCAATGAAAGAGAGGCGTCGGGCCAGCGTTGCCCCAATCTGGGCCGAGATACCAAAGTCAGCTGGAGGCAGAGAGAGACATAGTGATCTGGGGTCCCCTATCCCCTAGGTCCCCAGCCAGACACCCCCCCCCAATCCCCACCCACCACACTCACCCAGTCTGACCTCCCCAGCGTCATTGATGAGGATGTTGGCTCCCTGGGGAGAGGGGGGAAATTAGAAGTGTCAGAGACACCTCCCAGCCCACAATGTCTCCACCCCCTGAACCTTCCCAACGCCCCAGCTCAACACCACCCTGAGCCAAACACCACCTCCATCTCCTGGGCCCCCCACCCACCAACGCCACTTTTCTGCCCCTGGACTACCTTGATGTCCCGGTGTATCTTCTTCTGTGAGTGCAGATAGGCAAGTCCCTGGGGAGGAGAGTGGACACAAGGGCTGTGAGTGCCCGGGGGCTGGAGCAGGGCTCTGCCTCGCCCCGCGCCCACCGCTCCTCTCCTCACCTGGAGTACTTCCCGGCACACATAGCCAATCTGGAGCTCTGACAGAGGGCCTGTCACTGCAAAGGTTACACCGGTGGCGTTGGGTGTGAGCCAGGAAGCCGGACCCTGGAGCCCCTGGCCCCCACCCACGCTGGCTGAGACGGTACCACATGGGAAGCGGAAGAGTATAGGACAAGTGGGAGGGGGAGATGGAGGGACGGCCCCTGGCCAACGCAGGGAACCAGAGGCTGGACGGAGCCCGATTCATTCAACAGATATTTACTCTGTCTACTGGGTGTCAGGCACTGTGTTGGGGCACTGGGGAGACAGCTGTGGACAAAAGAGACAGATCCCTGCCCTTGTGGTGGGAACATTCCAGGGAGACAACAGACAATAAACAAGATGAATAATGCATCACACGTGAGATGCTAATAACGTATAAGAAAAAAAAATAAAGCAAGAAAGAACAACAGGAAATATGTGTGGGAAGGGGTATGACATTTTTACAGGGTGGTCGGTGAAGTCTACTCGGAGAAGATGACAGGGCGAAGACGTGATCATGATCGGTCCAGCTCAGCTCGGAGGGGAACAGGAGAGCAGGTGCAAAGGCGGCGTAGAGGTGGGAGAATGCGTGGTGGGTTTGGAAAGCAGCAAAGTGGGTGGAGCAGGGTGGGGGAGGGGGAGAAAAGTGGTAGGAGGCGAAGTCTGGCAGCCTGGGTGCAGGTGGGGGGTCACAGTGGGAAGCTTGGGCTCCTCTTTGGAGGGAAATGAAAGCCAAGGGAGGGCTCTGAGCAGGGGGTAATGTGACTTTGCAAAATGCGGAAAGGCAGAGGGACACAGACACACGTACACACACAGAATGAGAGAGAGAAACAGAAAGACAGAGAAACAGGAACAGATCCAAACTGAGACCGAAAAGCACGAAGAAAGACATTCTGAGAAACACAGAGACGCAGAGGGGACAACGGAGAGACACAAGACAGAGAGAAGCGGTCAGAGACCAGGTCCAGCCGACTGGCTGTGTGAGCCATTTCCTCTCTGAGGGCCTCAGTTTCCCCCCTCCTTGAGGACTTAATGAATCCTTCCTTTTCTGACATCTGAGATCTTGGGTTCAAAGGAGACAGAGAGATGGTCGAAAACAGAGGTGGCCATCAGAAATTGAGAGGCGATCAGAAGCCCACCCCATCGCCACCCTCAAGTTTTCCAAAAGAGTGAAAAGCAGGTTGAGAGAAAGAATCAGGGATTCGGTCACTCAGCCAACGAAAACGTGGACCATACCATGGGCCAAAAACGCAGAAATATTCAAACACCGCTGCGGACACATTGGTGAGAAAATGCAGACGGAGGAAGACGAGAGGGGTAAGCAGAGGGGCTCACCGCACGCAGGAGGATTGGGGCTGGACTGTCAACTCCTGGAGGGCAGGGCCCAGGGCCCACTCGGTCACTACAGCAACCCCAGCACCGGCCAGGCCAGGCCCCAGGCCCAGAGCGGGCTCGTTGTGGGAAATGTGGACCAGAAAGACAGTGCCAGGCGACACAACCCGAGACACAGGAGGGATGGATGGCAGGGAGGGGTGCTGCCTGGACCCCCTCGGCCCTCCTCTCACCTTGGTAGATGTCCTGGAGAGAGCCAGCCCCGCAGAATTCCATGCATATCCAGAACTTCTGCAGCCTACAACAATCCAGGAGTAATAATAACAGCAGTAGTAAGTCGTTACCGGTAGGACAGCACGGCTCACTCTCTGCCTTGTTCCACTTCAACAAGAACTTTAACGTAACAGCCGTCATCCACCTCTCCTTGCCCACCAGAGTGAGATCATTCCACTTCCGTTTTACAGGTGGGGAAGTTGAGGCTCTGAGAGGAAATGTATGTTCAGGGTCAAACCCACGTCTCTGGACTCCTAACCCAGGAGGTCCCATGGGTTAACTAACTCTGCTGTCCCATGCTAACCCAGAGACAGGGCGGATATCTCCCAGGTTGCGCAGGTTAAGGGGGGCTGGGGGAGCCCAGGGTGCCAGGTCTGGGGGACAGAGGTCATCACTAGGACATCAGGGATATTAACTTAGCAGTCAAGGGATTTCAAGAATTAATGGAGCAGAGAGTGGAACTGGGGGACCTGGAGGGCAGGATGATGAAGGATTAATTTTAAGGGGCCTAGTTTTCAGGTTTCGGTACTACAAAGGAATTGCTGTTGGAGATCCCTGCTCAGAAATGGGGATCCCTGCTCGGAAATGGGGATCCCTGCTCAGAAATGGGAGTCTTGAATTGCAAAGCACATCGGAGAATGCTCTGGTCAGAAAAGTGGGACTTCAGACTGGGGATCAAGTTGGGGGAGGTCAGTTTAAAAATGGGGGTGCAGGATTGGAGGTCAGGAATGGGGGCTCCGGGCTCGGGGCCCGGCAGGGTCCCAGGGCAGGTTTGAGGCTCATCACCAGAGATAACTCCCATGGTAGGCCACGATGTTGGCATGCCGGCAGGTTTTTAAGATGAGGATTTCCTTCTGAAGTGTGGAAACATCATCGTCTGCGAGGAGGAACAGGAAAGAAAAGGCCGCTGCAGGGGAGGAGTATGGGGGAGGCAATCCCGTGTCCCAAGAGAAGGGGTGTGGGGAACGAGCTGCCGTGTCCTCTTCTCACCAGGCTCCATCTTCACCATCTTCACTGCCACCAGGTCCCCCGTCACCTTGTCTCGAGCCTTGTAAAGGGGAAGTTGGCAGTCAGGCAAGGCTCCATTCGCCCGAGTTCCTTCTCAGCATCCCTGACCAAGCCAAGGACCGGGACCCTCTCTCATCCCCTCCCCTTCTTGGGCCTCATCCCAAAGGGTCACTGGTTGGAGGGTGATGGACAAGGAGGGGTGTCCTCACCTTGAAGACTTCTCCATAGGTGCCGCCACCCAGCCGCTGCAGCAGGTCATAGTGGTCCCGGGGATCCCTATTAAAGATGTCGGGGTCCACGAGTTCCATCCCTGAGCGCTGGAGCTGGGCCCGCGCCCAGGGGCCAGCAGGGCCTCAGGGCTCGAGCGTGGCACCTCCCTCCCTCCCCACAAGTCCTGCGCCCTGCACCCGCCTTGCCTTGCCTCCACCGGCTGTGGCCTCCCCCCTCCCCACTCTCGCTTCCTGCCCCAGCACAGGGCTGTGCCCTGCACAAGGCTGTGCAGCCGGCTCCACCCCCTGTCCCCTGGGCCCTGAGAGTCTGTCTGTGAAGGGCAACTTGCTTTGGGACCCAGGGGACCCCCCCCCCAACTCCAGGGCTCAGGGCTGAATGTAAACCAGATGCAAACTATCTTATGATCTTGGGGGTGCCGCAGCACCCCCTCCCCCGTTCCGGGTGGTGGCTAAAAACCACAGTTGAAACTGCTGAGTGCTTGAGGAGATGGAGACGGCAGGCCTGCACAGGAGGGGACATCCAGTGGTGTCTGTTCCCTGGGACACACATACACACTTAGCACTACCCACTTATGTACCCACGGTGCACAGACCAGCACACATGCCTGGATACCTGTGTGAACACACGTGGACGTACTCAGAGCACATATCTCTACGTCTATGACACACGCTTGTGTATTCACACCTACAGTGAGCACAATCCGTATACATATAACCCACGACAGCACACATGGGCACTAGCCTTCACCGCAAAACTGGGGCCTAAAGGGGATTGAGCGCCATCCAGCAGGGTCCAGGAGCCCTCACTGCAGGCTCTGTGGGGCAGGACACCAGCTTTGCGGGTCCCTACCCTGGGAGTTGGGGCGGAGCGTGAAGACCAAGTTCGAGACTTGAAACTCCAAAGCTCAGGACGCTGCCTGGGGCAAAGGGGACCTCAGAGAGCCCCTCCCTAGGGACTTTGGCTGTGGCCCCAATTAAGAGCTACTACGTGCACCCCGGCGGTTTTGAGTTCACGATCGCGCGCAACACAATGCGCGTGCACGCAGCTAGACAGCCGTCTTATTCCTGGGGGCACGCGCGCACGTTCCAGGGGGTCCAACGCGGTACACGAGGCCCGGGAAAAACCTTAGCCCCGCCTCCTTGCCCCGAGAGGGCGCCTGCGTACTGGGCTAGAGTAAGCCTTTTCTCTCGCTGCAGACCCGGCGCGGGTGGAGCGTATGCGCACGCGCCACACTGCGCCTGCCGGGAAGAGCGTCACGTGACAGCTGTCGTAGGCGCCGCGGAGAGGAGACAGCAACGTAGTTTCCGTTTCCGCCGCTTCTTCCTTTTCCGGTCCTCGCGGACGCCGCAGCGTCTGGGTTTTCGGCTCCGGCCCCGGTGTGGGAGGCGACCGTCGTCATGGCGATGTTTGAGCAGATGAGAGCGAACGTTGGCAAGTTGCTCAAGGGTATCGACAGGTCTGAGCCCGGTCGGAGGGAGCGTTTCTGGCCAAGCGGCGTGGTGGAGAGGATTTTCTAGAGACCGCAAGGGGTGGTCGGGATCCTGGACTTGCTCGGGAGTGGACTTTCCCACTCTTCCCGGAGGAGGTGTTTAAGGAAACGGCACTGCGTGGGCCTACAGACAGGAGATATAGCCTCGCCAACTTCTCACTGCGCCTCCTTTTAGCCCCCCCTTTTAACTGTTTTAAGGTCTCTCTGTTCCTCATCTTTTCCTCTCCTAGCCCCTCAAGTTTCCCGTGACTCTGCTCCTCAGCCTCTCGCTGGGGGTCAGTGCCTCTTCGTCTCTTCTTTCTTTTTCCTCATGCCATTCATTCAGCACGCGTCACTGAAATCTACTCTGTCGGCGCTACCCAGTGCTGGGGACCAGAGGTGACCAAGACAGCCGCAGGCCATACTTTCGGGGAGTTCCCAGTTCAGAGTCCAAACAAACCGGACAATAGGCAGTGGTAGTCAGAAGTGATCAGGGCCGGAATGGAAAAAGCTAAAAGGAGCCTGGGCGCAGGGGAGGGTGGAGGGCGAGAAGGGGGTGAGTGGCAAAGATGTCCAGGAGAGCAGGTGTACAGGTTACAATGACTGATTGGCTGAGAGGTTGGGGGTACATCCTAAAAAAGACCTAGCGCTCTGTTGGGGTTCAGAGCTCAGGGTTAGGTCTGGAACGTGAATCAGTGTTATTAGAGATTATACAGCTGATGCAAGGCTTGAGTAAGTGGTTAGTGCCAGATTTAGAGGGAAGGAGGAGCAGATTACAGTGCCCTCCCCCTCCCCCCACAAAGGGACTGGTCTCAGCTCCCCTCTCCTCACTGCTCACCCATTCTGGTTCTTCTGTAGGTACAATCCTGAGAATCTGGCCACCCTGGAGCGGTACGTGGAGACACAGGCCAAGGAGAATGCCTATGATTTGGAAGCCAACCTGGCTGTCCTGAAGCTGTGAGTGTCTGGCTCCATCCCCCACTCCAGGCCAGCGGCCAGCAGGGCACCATTCTCAACACTGGATGAGGCTAGAGTTGGGGGTAGCTTTAGGGATGTGGCTTTTCTTGGTGTGGAGAATTAGGAAGCCAAGGGGGTTGGGGGGGGTTGGGGCAGGAGGAGGGATGGTTTTTTTAAAAATTGCAGGATGCATACGTAGGCTAGTACACAACACAAATACAGAGCTAAGTAAGTACAAGTGAAAACGCATGTGGTCATCACCCACAGTGCAGGATTGAGTGTTGCCCGGGCCCCAGGCCTTCTGCCTTGTGTGCTTTGTGCCACCACCTCACCCCCACCCTGGTGACCACTTTTAGGCTCTCGTGGTCTGGCTTTATGTAAGTTTACCACACACGCGTGCATACCGAGTAGCTTAGCTCAGGTTTGTTTGCTTTGAACTTGACACAAACGTAGTCGGACAGCGTGAGCTCTTCTGCACGCGGCATCTTCTTCGTAGCACAGGGGGTTTCGAGATCCATCCATTTTGTCTGCGGCCACAGTTTTTTGTGTTTGCCGTGTAGTGCTCCATTGTGTGACTGTCTCAATTCTCCATCCTCTTGTGGACGGACAGTTGCGTTCCTTCCCCGCAGTGGTTTCTCCACACACCGTCAGTCGTGTAATTTTTATATATTGTCTTGATTTTGACGTCTGAGAAATGGAGATAGCAACACTTGTACTTACAGGGTTGTCTAGATTGTTCCTGGTGATAACTGCTGCCTAGAGGGTGCTCCTCAGGCCGTAACTACTGTGCCATAAGCTTCGTGTGCGTTCCCTCGGGTGCTATACTGCCTTTGTGAAGTAGGGTGGTTTTTGTCCCTTTTGTCAAGGGAGGAAGCTGATGCACAGAGAATTTAAAAGAAGGAGTCCAAGGTTACTTAGGGAAGTTTAAATCCAAGCAGGGTGAACTGAGGTTGCTGGAGGGGAGGTGGGTGGGGCAGATGGGTTAACAGGGTGATGGGCATTAAGGAGGGCACTTTTTGGAATGAGCACTGGGTATCCTATGTAAGAGGTAAATTGCTGGGTTCTGCTCCTGAAGCCAAGACTACACTGGTAACTAACTTGAATTATTGTTATTATTATTTAATTCTTTATCAATACTTTATTAATATATTGATTATTAATGTAATACAATAACATTACGATTTAATAATTTATTACTGTTATTTTAACGTTTGTTTATTTTTAAGAGAAAGAGCACGAGCGGGTAGGGACAGAAAGAGAAGGAGACACAGAATCCAAAACAGAGCCCGACGTGGGGCTCAAACTCATGAACCGCAAGATCACGACCTGAGACAAAGTCAGATGCTTAAGCGACTGAGCTACCCAGGTGCCCCGACTAACTTGAATTTTTCAGGGGGTTGGGGGGGCTGGGTGGCTCAGTCCGTTAAGCATCCAACTCTTGGTTTCTAGTCAGGTCATGATCTCGTGGTTAGTGAGTTTGAGCCCCACGTCGGGCTCTTCACTGACAATGCAGAGTCTGCTTGGGATTCTTGCTCTCTGCCCCTTCCCTGCTTGTGTGCTCGTTTGCGCTCTCTCTCAAAAATAAAAAACTAAAAATCCAAGTAGTCTGGCTCCAGAGCCTCAACCACTATTCCAGACTAATACTTGTGTCATCACTTGTGAACCACTTAACAGCATCTGCCTTACTGTGTGTTTGGGAGGATTAAGTGTCCCCATCTACGGAACAGGAATGTAGGTCAGGGAGGTTAAGGTCACAGAGCCAGAGTGCTGTGATTGGGAGTGGAGCCCAGGCATGTCCAGCTCCTAAGCTCTGGGCCACAGCACTGGGCATCTGATGAGGCCCAGGGACCAGAAGATGCCACTATTGCTATGTCTCTTGTTCTCTTTCTCAGGTACCAGTTCAACCCAGCCTTCTTTCAAACCACAGTTACCGCGCAGATCCTGCTAAAGGCCCTCACCAACCTGCCCCACACCGACTTCACACTGTGCAAGTGCATGATCGATCAGGCACACGTATCCTTCCAGTTTCCAGGCGGGGTTTGGGGGAGGGCAAGGTAGATGAATTCATGGGGAAGTGGTCTGCGAGTTCAGCCACAAACACTGAGTGCCTGCTCTGGCTTGGTGCAGTGCTGGATGGGACATTTTGGTGGCTGAAACAGGTCTGGCCCCTGCCCCCACAGAGCTCACAGTCCGGGGGAGGAGATGGGTCCTCTATCAGTGACAGCCTGGAGTAGTCCGGGCTTGGGGTTTAGAGGGGCCAGAGGAGAGGAGGCACCTGTCCCTGCCTGGATGTTAGGGAAGGCTTCTTGGAGGAGGGGATCTCTGAAAGATGAGGAAAATGAAATGTTGAGGAAGGGTGCTCCAGGCAGAGGGAACCGTATGTATGGAGGCCTGGAGGAAGAGAAGAGCTTGGCTCTCTTTGAGAGGCAGCAGAGGAAGTTCGGCACAGCCTCACCACAGAGTTCAAGACGCCGTTTGGTCAGACTCAAGGGCCCTGGGAAACCCTAGAAGGCTTTAAACCGCAGAGTATCATGGGTAGATTTCTGCTTTAGAAGGATTCCCGTGAGAGTTCTAGCTGATTAAGGAGGAGGAAGTGGGGCCTGGGCACCAGGCAGCAGTCATGAAGAGCTGGATTGTCAGCTGTGTATGGCACAGCGCTGGCCTTCGGTGACAAAATGTTGAGTGAAAATGATCTGGCTTCTCCCCTCCCCACCCCTAATCTTGCTCTGACCTGCTTTTTTGTAACTCTGGCCCAGCACTTGGCCAGGTGTGCCTCCCTCTGCCCTGTGATCACTTGACACACTTGGCAGAGCTTCCCATCCATGCTATGCCCTTGCCGCTAGCGCTTCCGGTCCCCCAGGCTGTCACACTCCGCCTGCCCATATGCAGCTGAGCTGAGACATGGTGGCTTACACCTTGAACCTACCCTGCCAGGGGTGTCCATGGGAGGCCTGTCTTTGGAGAGACTGTCCACCTTCCACAGAGGTCTGCTCTGGTGGCTGAAAAAAAAAAAAAAAACCAGGATGGGGCGCCTGGGCGGCTCAGTCGGTTGGTTAAGTGTCTGACTTCGGCCCAGGTCATGATCTCAGGGTTTGTGAGTTCAAGCCCCATGTCGGACTCTATGCTGACAGTTCAGAGCCTGGAGCCTGCTTCAGATTCTGCATCTCCTTCTTTCTCTGCTCCTCCTCTGCTTGCTGTCTGTCTCAAAAATAAACACACATTAAAAAAAAAAAATAGTCATACAGTTCAGCGTTACAAGTCCAAAAAGAATGTATGGTGAAAAAAGAGGCTCCCTCCCTCCCTGTCCCACAGCCACCCCACTCCCCGCTGCCAGGAGGCAGCAGTTGTTTGCAGTTCTTGAGTACCTTCCCAGAGATCCCCTGGGGACGCACAAGTACAGTTGTGTGTGTTCACGTCCACATGCTCCCCACCCCGCCCCCCTGACGGTGGGCTCTTGTGCACGTTGGGGTGCATCTCACCTTCGTGTCCCAGCGTGTCTTGTTGCACGTCCGCATAGGTTCTCGAAGAGTTGACTGGATCCCGGTGTGTGGATGGGCCAGTCGGTGATTTAATTGTCTTCCATTGTTGGCTCGCCCTTCACCTTCACAGTTGCGCTGCGGCGGACAGAAGGCCTCCCGAGGCTTGGGTCTGTTTGCCCTTAACGCTTCCCCTCTCAGCAAGAAGAACGGCCAATCCGACAGATCTTGTACCTCGGGGACCTGCTGGAGACCTGCCACTTCCAGGCCTTCTGGGTAACGTGACTCTGGGGCAGGGCGGGCGCCTGCTGAACGGAATGCCCTAGTGCATTTGTCGTCCGCCTGCACGGCGGTGGGCGATGGTGCCTGGACTCCGGGCTCTGCGAGTGTGACCGTGTGGCTTTGCCGTCCTCGCACTGAGTCCGGACTCCTCCAGGGCTCAGGCTTCAGCACGCATCCGTGCGCCCACACCTGTCCTTCCTGCCCAAATCATCCTCGGAGTGCTCCCTCCCTTTCTTGCTCTAACTGGGGCCCCACCCTCCACTTTGGCAGCATCCCAGTGGGATGCCACATGTCCTCACCATCATTCCCAGACCCTGCCTGTCTCCCCTGCCTCCCCTGCGACCTCTCAGTCCTGAAGCTCAGGTGTTGGCACTTCCTGCCCCGACACCTGCTGCTCCTCTTGTGGAGGGCGGAGCTCCTGTCATTTTTAGATGCTGGAAAAGCCAGATCAGCAGTCCTCCCACCACCTCGACCTTGGGGTTACTCTATCTCCTGTTTTCCATGTGATCTTGGCCCCTGTCTCCCAGTCACGCCCTAGATCAGCTCTCGGTGTGTTGGGCCCCTGAGGAGTTTAAAAAAAAAAAAAAAAAAACAATCCTGATCTGTGGCTCCGGCCCTCAGAGTCTGATGTAGCTGGTGTGAGCGTGGTCGAGGCTCCAGGGTTGATGGCTCAGGTGCCCGGCGAAGGTTGGGAGCCACTGCCCGGTACTTGTCTTCAGTAACCTCTCCCTTCTCCGCCCACCCTCCGACCACTTCCTCCTAGCTTCCCGGCTCACCCTTGCGAGGTCTCCAGCCTGGCCCGCATTTCTCGTCCTCTTTTCTGCTTCCTCTAGTGCAAATTGTGGATCTGTATCTGAGAGTGAGAGAGGCTGGCGGGAGGCCCACAGGGAGCACATGACAGCCCAGCCCCACGACCCTTGACCCTCATCCCCTCCCAGCCTCAGACCTTGCTCCTCCCTCCCCTCCCCTCCCCTCCCCTCCCCTCCCCTCCCGGCTCTTCGCACCTTCTCATCCCTTCCCCCTCCAATCCCATCTCAGCTGGTGATCTTGCACCTCATTTTGTGGGAAAACCGAAGCCCCAAGCAGAGCTCTCCCACGCCGTGTGCCCTCGGCCTCAACATGTGCTGGCAGCTGACTGAGCACTTTGCTGTTTCAGCGGGGAAATTGTCCCTCCCATCTCCGGCCACCCCTCGCTCTACTGGGGCGCCGTTCCCCTTTCCTCTTGCCCACTCAGGGCCACTGCACCAGCGGCTCCCTGCTCTTTTGTAACAGCAAACGGGGCCTTCCCAGACTGTTTTTGTCACCAGAGTTTTTGTCACTGCGTAGTTCGTTCCTAGCCCACAAAAGAGAACACTGCCTTCACCTTCGCATTCCCTGCCACCTCTGCCTCTTGCCCCTTTCCTCTGTTCCCCTCCGAGCAGAAAGTCTCCTGTCCCAGGAAACCCCTCCGCGTCCAGGCTGCCTGTGCTCGGTCTCCCCCTCCCTCCCTGCTCACTCGAACCCATCGCACTCGTTTCGTTCCATCCAGGCCCCCATGCCAGCCTCCACCCCCCAGTCCCCAGCACACGCTGCGGAGCCCGCGCCGTCTGCCCCGTCGGCCGCCTCTGATGGGGCGGCCACACACTGCTCACCTGAGCCCTTGTGTCATCCCGCTCTCCAGTGTAGCCTGCCTCACTGGCCGCTCCTCTTCTTTGTCCTTGTGGGTTCCTCGTTGCCCTCACTGACATGAGAGGGAGCCCTTGTTGGGTTTGAGCAGAAGCCTGAAGGAAGTGGGGGTGCTGGCCATGGGGAAGGAGAGTTCCAGACCCAGCACCAGCTCGCACAAAGGCCTTGAGGTGGGCGGGTGCGTGGTATGTCTCAGGAGCAGGGAGGAGGCCCTGTGGCTGGCGGGAGGGGCCGAGTGGGAGGAGGTGACAGGCCGGTCCTATGGGGGCTTGTGGGCCATGGGGAGGACACTTGGACTTTTCTCAGAGTGAGACAGCAAGGGGAGGTGGATAAGCGCAGTTAACAAATCTGTCTCTGGTCCCTCTTTGGGTCTGTGGTTTCTGCCTTCCTGATTCAAACCCCAGCTCTGTGATTTGGGGCAAATCAGTTGGCTGCCCTGAGCCTTGGTTTTTTATCTCTCAAATGGACACAGAGTAGTAACTTACATCATAGGGTTGCACACAGAAAAAAAGTTGGCACGTGGGGTAAATGCTCCAGTGTTTCTTTGCGAATTACATTAATCTTAATATTCTCGGTAATATTAACATTGATGTGAACGTTACCTTTGCTCTCACAGCAAGCCCTGGATGAAAATATGGACCTCCTGGAAGGTATAACTGGCTTTGAAGACTCTGTCCGAAAATGTAAGTCCTTCTCTGTGCCTGGGCTCCCCAGGGGGAAGAGGTAGGGAGTGGCCCTTCTCACCTTCTTTGTCCATGATCTCTACAGTTATCTGCCATGTTGTGGGCATCACTTACCAGCACATCGATCGCTGGCTGCTGGCCGAGATGCTCGGGGATCTGACTGGTAAGGCCTCGCTGGGTCCCTGGTGCCAATCTAGGAGGTTGGGGGTGGGCAGGGGCGGTGGGTGCGAGGGGCAGGGAGGTGGTAGTGGGAGCGAGATCCTCGGAGGCCACGGGGCCTCCTGAGGGCTGAGTCCTTTGTCCTGAGTGAGCTGGAGCCACAGGAGGGTTCTGAGCAACGAGGGGCACCATCAGATTGGTTGTTTTAAAAGATCCTTCCAAAGAAAATAGAAAAGTGTTTGTGTTTGCTCGTTTCTACAAGAAGAAACACAGGAAGAAAAATGAAAGTAAGGAAAATGGTTATTTCTTGGAGGGTCAGGGGTGAGATTTGTCCGAGTACCTTACTGGATGGTTTTGCCTTTTCATCCAGGTAGGTGTATGCGTGTGTTTTTAATTTTTTAGCAGAAACTAATTTTTATCAGACACATTGTTTCAGGCACTGTGCTAAGTGCTTTACGTCAGATAGATACTTCACTTATTTATGTTTAAACTTTATTCATTTTTGAGAGAGTGTGAGGAGGGGAGGGGCAGAGAGAGAGAGGGAGACACAGAATTTGTAGCAGGCCCCAGGCTCTGAGCTGTCAGCCTAGAGCCCGACGCGGGACTTGAACCCATGAACCGCGAGATCATGACCTGAGCCGAAGTTGGCCGCTTAACCGACTGAGCCACCAAGTGCTCCAGTATTTTACATATTTAAAAGGGAAATTAGGGGCGCCTGGGTGGCTCAGTCAGTAAAGCATCCGACTCTTGATTTCGGCTCAGGTCATGATCTCACAGTCCAGCCCTGTGTGGAGCCTGCTTAAGATTCACTCTCTCTGGGGCACCTTGGCTGGCTTAGTCGGTTGAACTTCCGACTCTTGATTTCAGGTCGGGTTATGATCTCATGGTTCGTGGGTTAGAACCCCATGTTGGGCTCTGTGCTGACGGGGTGGAGCCTGCTTGGGATTCTCTCTCCCTCTCTCTCTCTGCCCCTCCCCCAATCTCTCTCAAAATAAATAATGAAAAAGAAGGTTCTCTCCCTTTCCTTCTGTTCCTCCCCTGCTGGCGCATGCACTCTCCCTCCCTCTCCGATAAAAAAAAGTAAGGTAAAAGTAAATCAAAAAGGGATAAAACAACTTTTGGACTTGAATCTAAAGAGAAGCAGATCACTCTGCATCAGAATGCTAATAGTCACACGAAAGAGTTACTTTAGGTAGCAGGCCGCCCTAGCTGCGCAAAGACTTAAGTCTTTAAGGGCAAAAAACGAGACCATGAAGAAGTTTCCAATTGATGATCTGGGCTTATCGTTAGTGATAGTAATGACCTAATTTTGAAACCATTTCAAAGCTGCGTGGAGAAGCAGAGAAGGAAGCTCACCACTGTTGTTAGACACGAGGATTTGCACCGGGGGAGAGAGAAGCGAAGTCGAAAATAAAACAAGTTTAGCCAAAAGCCCTGTAAGGGAAGGGCGGGAAGGCTAAAAGGCTCCCTCTGGCTGCCGTGTGGAGAATGCACCGTAGAAACGCAAGACCAGTAGCGAGAGATGCCGGTGGTCCCTGAAGCAGTGGGGTGGGGTGGGGGTCTGGTCTTTGGCCACCTGGCACTGTGGGATTGGGGTGACCGAGCCCCTGCACTGCCCGTGTCCCCTGCAGACAGCCAGCTGAAGGTGTGGATGAGCAAATACGGCTGGAGCGCTGATGAGTCCGGCCAGATCTTCATCTGCAGCCAGGAGGAGAGCATCAAGCCCAAGAACATTGTGGAGAAGATTGACTTTGACAGTGAGTGGTGGCTCCAGGCCTCGGGCTGTGGGGCTAAGGAGATGCCCTTCGAGAGACCAGGGCTTGGGCCCCGAAGGACTTGGGAGGTTATGTTCTGGGGCAGGGCTGGCAAGTTTGCCCAGACTCCACGGGCTTGTCTTACAGGCCTGCCTGCTGAGGGAGGGATGGCGGGGGTCCTTCCCTGGGACACCCCAGGGCTTGGACGGGCCTTGTGGGCTGTCTCCATGCCCTTACTGGTCCCGGGGGCTCGGTCCTGTTGGTCCTCTACCCTTGGGGGTGGCACCTCAAAAACACAGGAACACCGGAGAGTGCAGGTTCTGGACTCAGGTAGCTGAGTGGGGATCATGGTTCTCTATAAGCTGTGCGCCTTTGGGCAAGTGATTTTACTTCTCTGTGCCTTAGTTTTGTCATCTGAAAAGTGGGGGTCACAGCACCAGTCGTTACGACAAATCATATAGTTTCTTACGCTTACTAAGTCGTTTGGTCCTCACACGAACCCTGATTGGTAAGGACTGTCGTTGTGAATTCCTGAACACGATCATAATAACGTACCTGACGGAGGTAGGAGAGCAAAGCGAGAGCACTTGGCAAAGAACTGCCACGTCCGCCGTGGTCGTCGCTGTCACACGCTCACTGCACTAGCACAGGCCCCGCTCATCCCTCCGCTGAGGAGAGAGCGAAATAGCTGTGAGGTTAGTGCTCTCACCTGCTCACCGTACGTGTGCCTGAGCGAGAACCTGGGGCCAGGGATGGGCTGCCCCTTTGCCCCCTGGGTCTCCTCCTCCCCCCTCCCTGGCGTTTTAAAGGCATGTCTTGGTACAGCGTGGCTGCTCAGTACCAACCAGCTAGTTGGGTACTTAACCGAGGAGCGGGATTGGGTGGACCATCATCTCTGCGCTTGGGGACTATGGACCCTCGCTCTAAATGAGAGGCGGCCCCTGTGTTGGGGCTCTGGGTGAGAAGTCACTGGGACGAGGGGCTCTGCGGTGCGGAGCCGGAAGTCTGTTGCAAACAGCGTATAGCAAGTGTGACCGTGATCGCGGTGAGAATAGCAAACAGCCCTGTACCAGGCGTTGCTCTAAGCACGTAGTTTAATCCTCTGTGTGTGGGGGGGTGCTTTCTGCAGGTGGGGAAGCCGGTTTTAATGAACTGCCTGAGGTCCCCCACCTGGTAAGAGGCAGAGTTGTGATTAGGACATGGGTCTCCTTGCTCTGGTCCAGATTTCTAACCACTGCCCCAAACTACCTCTGTGGGGCGCCTGGCTGGCCCCGTAGGTAGAACGTGAGATCTTGGGGCCACGAGTTCAAGCCCCGTGCTGGGCATAGAGATGACTTGAACAAACACACAAATACCCTAAACTGCCTCGTGCAGGTGACCAGGGCCCAGAAGGGGTTTGTGATGTGCCCACAGCTGTGGGTGCCGTGGTTCCTGGCTGGAGGTTGGTCTCCTATTCTCCCCGTGTTGACCCGCTCCCCCCTTCTCTCCTCAACAGGCGTGTCCAGCATCATGGCCTCCTCACAGTAACTTGGCGGGCGTTTAATAAAGATTCGTTGACTTCTTATTCCCCTCGTCTCCTGCTCATTGGCTTCCTGCCTCTGCCCCTCGCCCAGCAGAGGGAGCCCCGGAGCCGACCAGGAGCCCCTCTGCTCTGGCTCCTCCCCGTGGCCTGGCTTCAGGCTCCTTTCTTCCCTCCTACTGCTCCCTCCCCTGCCCCACCCCAGCAACCCACCTTCCACCTGTGCCTTCCTGACCTGTCAGGTCACAAGCCGGGAGTCACAACCCTGAGTCAGCGAGGAGGAGGAGGATGTGAATAGGATGTGGGAGTCCAGCCCTACAGCTGGGTGTAGCTGGGCCCTTCCGCCCTCTGGAAAACCCAGGTGAACAGAAGTAGGTTCCCAGTGAGGGGAGATTCCACCTTTGCCCTTTGGACTCACGTGTAGGCACTGGTGGCCCCACAGTAGCTGGAGGATTGACTGGGGGAGGGTTCAGTCGGCCTCCTGTCCTAGCTACTGCTCAGACCGTTGTTGTGTGTCCTTGGCTTGATGGCTCTCCCTCTGTTCCTCAGTTTCCTCATCTGTGAAAGGGGGAGAATGACACACCATTGTGTTGAGTTGGGGGGATTCCATCAGCTCTTGCCCATATTCTCTTGGGGCCTAGCTTGTTCTTGGCTCTTAGAAAACAGGAGTCATTGGTAATTTCAGATCAAGAGTTTGTCCCCCAAGGCTGCAAACTAGTCCTCACCATTCTGTTTGGAGAGACATTACAAGAAAATTGGGATTTTCAGCTAGGCCACTCTCCCCCTGCCCTACCCCCCCCCCCATCCCCAAGTCCCAGCATACACCAGCCAGCAGGAGGCCTAGCCCATGTTTGATCTGCACCTGCACCAATTATCCCTATTTTACGTGGAACATATTCCAGAGTCTCGGCAGAGTGACTTTGGGAAAGTGTCTTCCGCTCTGAGCCTGCTGTCTGCAGGAAGAGGGGGTGGAGACCACAGTGACTGCCTTTGGGGGAAAGGGGAGGAAGGAAATACCAGAAGATGTCAAGTTCCTTGGTGTAGACCGGCAGTTTGATTCTTGTAAGCTATGGGGCATGAACTTTGCCTGTGGAGAGGGCAGTGGCCTTGTCCCAGCTGTCAACCCTTCTCAGCCCTCCCCCATCTGCTTGCCCTCACTCACACCCATCATTCTTTTGAGGACACTGACTTGGGGAGCCAGGGTAGGGCGGGACACCCTTTGCCTGGGTTCCAGACCTGAGCAGGAGCCCGGAACTAGGGTGTGCCCAAACCCTGGAGACAAAGGGTGCTTCTGTCTCTAGCAACTTGAGAGCCAGCTCTGTAGGGTGGCATCAGGGGGTGTAGGAGAGAACTGGAATGCTGCTATCTGTTTGAATTAGCAAAAGGCACCCCCTCTGGATGAGTATAGCTCCCAGTCAGCCCACTTGGCAGGTGCCTTTGTACAAAGCACAACCTGCACAACTGACCGTGGCTTCTCCGCAAGGAAGAGGAAATGACCTTTACCTCTTTTTTGAAGCCACATCATTTCCTGCTTCAGTCTACCTGCTTTTGCTCTAGGAGGATCTTTTGAGCACCTGGATCTAGAGAAAGATTGCCTGGGTTCAAACCCCAGCCTAGCGACTTCTGGGCATGTTGGTTACCCTCCCTGTGCCTCAGTTTTACAACCAAGGAGAGTACCCACTGAAGTAGTTGCTGGGAGTTAATGCTTTAGAAGAGTTTAGAACAGTTTGGCATACAGTTAAGAGGTGATACACTTGTCACCTGTCATGCTCGCTTATGCTTAGGGGGTTACTTCATTTGCTTCCACAGTTCCCTCTAGACACCCCAGTATTTGTGCATGTTCTCACTCTAAGAGGACATAGCCCTTTTTTGTGTTTCGCTAACTAGAATTAACGGAATACAACAGGGGCGCCTGACTGGCTCAGTTGGCACAGCCCGCGACTCTTGATCTTGGGGTCGTGAGTTCAAGCCCCATGTTGAGGATAGAGCTTATTTTAAAACATAAAATGTTGTCACAAATAACATTTATCAATAAATAAAGGGAACCTTTAAGCCTCACTGATTGGGGCCAACCACTTCAACTCAGAGCCCGTGTGGGAGATTTTCTGTGCCTGTCGGGAGCAGGCAGGGTGTGGCAGATGGCCCATGGCCCCAGTGGCTCTCCCTGCCAGCTAGGCCCAGCACATAAGTTCTGGGTTTGTTCTCCAGGTCACAGCCAACACTCCTGGATCTGTGGCCAGATCCCGGCATCCCTTGAGAACATGGGCTGCTGCCTGGGCCTTGTCCCCTTCCTTTGTGTGCCATTGGATGCCTTCCAGTGCCTTTGAGAGAGGTGGGGAGAAGTCTTTGAGCTCCCAAACCTGGAGGAGCCATATCTTCTCATCCCCATCCTCAGTAGCTGACTGTGACCCAATCCCCTCCTCTCACACCTTGGGCCAGTTTCTGCGCTTACCTTCTTACCTTCCCTGAATCCATTCAAGTTCACACGCCCCTGTTGCTCATGTCCAAACCTTGGGAGCCATCTTGAGTCTGGACTCTTACCTCATTCTCATGGCCACCCCCTGCCTGCCCCCATCCAATTCACAACAGTAAGTCCTGTCAGCTCCACTTTCCCCGAGTCCCTCCACTGCCCCACCTGCACAGCTCTCTCCTCCTCCAGGACCCTGGCCCTGGCCCTGCTCACCTGCACCGTTGTGGCAGCCTCCTGGCTGGTCAACCCTGTGCTCACTCCAGACCTACAGTCTGTTTCCCTCCTGTGGCTGCTGGATCCTGTAAACAGCAGCAGGTCCCATCCCTCCCCTGCTTAGGGTCCTCCCTTAACTTCCCATTGCATTTCCAATAAAATTCAAACTCCTAAGCATGGTTTTAAGTCCATCCATTCATTCACGTAAGATTTATTAAGCTTCTGCCTTGTGCTAGACGCTGCTTCAGAGACTAGGGATACAGCCGTGACCAAAGATCTCCATTCTCATGGGCTGACATTCTTGGGAAGGAAACAGATAAACACGGTAAATAAGCCAAATAGTATGTTGAATGGTGACCGGTACTCTGGAAAAAATAAACCAAAACAGGGAAGGTGTAGGATGCCATTTTACTAAGGTGTCAGGGAAGGTCTCACTGAAGAGGCGATAGTTCCGCAGACGTCTAGGACAGGAGGCTGTGCAAGCCCAGGGGATCCAGTATCTGGGAACAATGTTCCAGGCAGTGGTGACAAGATATCGTCCAGCACAAAGGCCTGAGGCTGGACCGTGCCTGGTGTGTTTGAGGAACACCAAGAGATCATCAGTGTGGCAGAATCTCAGAGACTGAGAGGGAGAGAGGGAGGTGAGCTGGGAGAGGAAATGTGGACAAGATGGGGAAGACCTTGTGGGTCTGACTGACCACAAGAGCTCCAGGGGTCTCTTGTTTCAAAAGATCTGGCTGGGCCAGGGCAGGGAAGACATCTTCAGCCTTTCCTCATTTCCTTGACTTTGACTTGTACTCAGTGTTGCATCAAGGAGCAGTTCTGAGCAGAGGAGGGAGACTTGATTTGACTCAGGTGTTCACAAGCTCCCTTGGGCTTCCTGTGGGAAAGAGAATGGGGTGGGGGACCAGGAAGGGGAGCAAGGAGCAGGTGAGAAGGCTGGTGCAGTAGTCCAAGTGAAGACAAGGCAAGGGTGGACAGGACTAGGGTGGGGCCATGGAGGGGTGGAATGGGCGGATTCTGTATATACTTTTAAGATAGATCTGACAGAATTTCCTGAACTGGATGTAGGGTGTGAAGATAAAGAGACTCGATGAATGCAAGGTTTGTTGCCTGCAGATGTGGAAGATTGCAGGCGCCATTAACTACAATGGATGGATGGGGATGACTGTGGGGCGATCAAGATCAGAAGCTTAGCTCTGGATATTTAAATTTGAGGGAGCGGCGTGCCTGGGTGGCTCAGTCGGTTTAGCGGCCAACTCTTGATTTCAGCTCAGGTCACGATCCGTGGTTGATATCTAGCCTGGCGTCCAGCTCTGTGCTGACAGCATGGAGCCTGCTTGGGATTTTCTCTCTCTCTCTCTCTCTCCCCTTACCCGGTTCACACGCTTTCTCTCTTTCAAAATAAATAAATAAAAGAATTTTTGAGAGGGCTATTAATGTGGCGATGTCATTTATCTGTATTTATTTGCTTATATATTGTTGCCCTCCCCCTTTTTGATCCACTTGAGAACTAATCCTGCTTATCATGCTCAGCACTCTGCGCCCAAGAGCAATGCCTGGCACACTGCGGGTGTTCAATGACTGTTTGTTGAATGAATGAAGAATAGACAAGTCCCCAAACTCCTTTACCTTCCCAGTCAGCCAGTATCGATTCCAATCCACCTAATTCTCATGTCCATTTCGTGAATCCTTCAAATCTGTGTTCAGGTATTCTCCTTTTCTGCAAAGTTTACCTTGAGTACTTTTTTTTACATTCCATTCAGGCTTAATTTTTCTCCGTAACACTTATCACCTTGGACTATACTTCCTAAAATTTTGTTTGTTATCTTCCTTCACTACAAGGTAGTTCCACAAGGGCAAGGATTTTTGTCTATCTTGTTCAGTGTCAATGCGTAAAACATGATCCAGCACACAGGAGGCGGTTAATAAATATTTGTTGAATTTGCGTTGCTGAATGAGAATACAGGCCGGAGCAGGTTTGAGGGCGAGACCCGCCTTATGAATCATTCATAATCTGGCCCCGCCCACAGGCGGAGAACGCGCGCGCTCACGCGGGAGAGGGGACGCGGCTCGTACTTGAGCTGAAGGGGTGGTCCGGGAAGTGAACTCTGCGCAGGCGCCGGGCTCCCCAAGGCGGGTCTCAGCGCCTTTCTGGTTAGGAGGCGCGCGCGCGCGGGAGGGCGGCGGCGGCGGCGCGATGCGCAGGCGCGGCAGGCAGTGCGCAGGCGCTGAGGGAGGGCGGGCTGAAGCAGCTGAAGCGGCGGCGGCGGCTCGGGCAGAGGGGCGGGAGCTGCGGCGGGAGCGGACGCGCTGGTGGGCTAGCGAGAGGCGGCGGAATGGTGGACTACCACGCGGCGAACCAGTCGTACCAGTACGGCCCCAGCAGCGGGGGCAATGGCGCCGGCGGCGGAGGCAGCATGGGCGACTACATGGCCCAAGAAGACGACTGGGACCGGGACCTGCTGCTGGACCCGGCCTGGGAGAAGCAGCAGCGCAAGGTGCGCGGCCCGCGGGCCGGACGGGCTGGAGGGGGCGCTTCCGAGGGAGCCGGGGGGCCGGAAAGGGGCTTGGAGGGTCTTGAGAGGGAATTGGAGGGTCTGTGATGGGAGTCGGGGGTCCTGAGAAGGAATCGGCGGGGCCGGGCAGGGGTTTGGAGTCCTGAGAAGGAATTGTAGAACTTGAGCAAGGAATTGAGAGTCTGAGGAAATAAATTGGCGGCCTAGGAGGGAATATGGAAGTCTGAAAAAACGAATCAGAGAGCCCGATGAAGGAATTGGAGGGTCTGGGCGGGGAATTGGGGGAAATCGAGGTGCTTGTAGCCTCTAAAATGGAATTGGGGTCTAAGGCGGGATGGAAGGTTCAGAGGATGGTTGGAGGTGCGGAGAGAAGCGGGGGAGTCTGGAATTCGTGGGCCAGGATGGAATTAATAATTCGGGGAGCCCGAACAGGAGCTCGAAGATGGAGGGGGTTATTTGGAGGCAGAAAGGTCTGATGATTGGCGTTGGGGGAGTTTTAAAGGGGATGGAGATTCTGGAAGTCTGAAGATGGAGTAGGGGTACTAAGAAAGGAATGTGGAGTCTAAAGAGTAGTGGGGCGGGGGCTGGGAGACTTGGAAGATGAGAGGGGCAGAGGGAAGAAGTGGGTGTGAGGCTGTGGCCTGGGGTGTGAGGATGGGTAGGGGTGCGAACGGAAGGAGTTAGGGAGCTGTAAGAGGCGTTTGAAGGGCTGAGGTTTATTTGGGGCGCCCCGTTCTAAAGGGAAGAGGAGAAGATGGGGAAGCAGGCGGAGTGAGAGGAGTTGATGGAGAGGCTGAAGGGGATGGCCCCTGGAGTGTTTTGGAAAGGGGATTCTGGAAACGGATGGAAGGTTGCAGAGCTCAGCCGGGGGGTTGGAGGAGCCTAAGGAGAAGGTGGTGTGGAAAAAGGTGAGCATGGTGGAGAGAGTGTGAGCGGCGGAATGGCGGGTAATGGGAGGGAGGTTAGTTTAGGAAAATGAAAGTCACATTAGGAACACTCTGTGTGATGGGTGGACCGAGGAAGGAATTTGGAGGGGGGAGGGCTTTTAGAGGTGCGGTCCCGGGACTGCAGAGCGGGGAGAATAAGGGAGGGGGTGGTGAGTGTCCAGGAAGAATTGTGTCTGTTTGGGGGAAGGCACCCTAAAGCAGGGTCTGTTTTCAGGTGGCATGCAGGGGTGTGGAAGCAACTTGGGGGGGGGGGACCACAGTAGCCAAAGGGAGATCGAAAGGAGTGGGAGGCCCAGCGAAGGTATGGGCGTGTGTGTGGGTAATTCAGGGTGGTTGAGGAGGGGAGCTCTCATGATAGAAGAGAGGGTTGGAGCGTGTGCAGGAAGAGCCAGAGAAAGGAGTATGTTGAGTGGGTGTGTGTGTTGGGAGGGGTTGTGTAAAGTGTGTGTAGAGAGAGTAGCAGGTACTTGGAGTTAGAGGCTCTTAACACGTTCCGGAGAGCTGAGTTTTCTTCCCCGATTTGTTAGTAATCAGTTTTGTGGTTCTGGGCAAGACCCTGGCTCTCTTGGTACAGTTCTGTCATCTGTAAAATGAGGAGGGGTCGAAGAAGGCCCTCCTGGGACGCTGCAGAGATGGGCGTGTATGGCGTTGGGACTCTGCAGGGTGGGCTTGGCGGAGCCTTTTCGGGAACATGGCGGGGGGGGGGGCAGGCTCAAGGGGTGTGAGCGGTGGAGAGTGTGACTGGAAGCCTCTGGAGGGGTGTGAATTGGCCCTCAGGGTCTCTTTGCAGGCCCCCCAGCGTGGAGGGAGAGGGTGAAAGGAGCAGCCCGGGGCGGGGCCTGGCACAACCTTGGTAAATTCCCAGCCTCTGCCTGGATTTCCTCATCGGTAGCTGGGGGTGGGGGTGGGGGGTTGAAGGTGGTGGTCTTATCCATTGCTCCACCTACCTCAGGGTGGGCAGCTTGAGATAATCTGACTTACGGATGCTTTTCTTCCACGGGAGCTGGAGGTCTAGCCAGCGGCCCGACACTAACGTATTGCCCGAGGCAGTGCTGGGTTGGAAAAGGTTGAGAGTTGCTAAGAGACTTGGGAGGGGGAACAGGGGGCCACAGGATTGTTTTTGAGAAATTTCTGGGATCTGCCTTCTCCAGCTCCCGAGTGCTTGGGAAGATGAGCCCCTGACTCTTTTTCTCTCAGGTAGCGGAGGTGAGGGAACCTTCCTTTTCCTTCCCTTCCTGTCTTCCACCCTTCCCCAAATGACTCCTTCCGCCAGCTCACTTCCACTCCCTTCTGGGAGTCAGGGTGTGTGCTCCTTCGTGGTTATAGTCTCCCGTGCACGCTGGGAGAGGCCGGGGCGCCACTCAGGCCCTGGGTGGGAACCAGGACTCACCGGAACCCCAAGGCCTCGCTGCTCTGGTATTGTCCCTCTTCCCTTCCTCAAGGACCAGGCAAGGTTGAGGGAAAGAAAGGGTCGCTCCCAGCGTCCTCTGATGCAAGTTGCTTTCAGTTCTCAGTGAGGGCCAGTTCCTAGTACGTCCAGCTTTATACCTACTGCAGCAAATATTTACACATAGCTGTTCTTTGGGGGAAAATGTTGCTTCACTGCTGTGCGCCCTCCTATTATGGAGCAGAGATCCTTTACGAAGTGGGGGAAAGAGTAATGGAAAGGAATATATACACGACTTTGGACTCTGTGCTTTCCCTTCTAAGAGGACGCCCCCCCCCCCGCCCCCCGGCACCCCCGCTCCCTCCAAACAGTCTGGCTGAGTTTTTCTACATTACAGTGTCGCTTTAGTGACTAACAGGCTGGCCTTCTTGCCTCTTCCAGGCTGAGCCGCTGGCACTTGTGCACACTCACATACTCTGAAACTCCGTGTCCAGGATAGCTGTAGTCCCTTCAAGTGTGTAGAATCGAATTCTTCTAGGGATTAGGCAAGGCTTGGTTCAAGTCCGGGTGTGTGTGGCTTCTGGTGAAGCCATTTGCTCTGACTCCTGAGACCCCCTGTAACCCAGGCATAACCTGATAAGTGGGTTATGCAGCAGGTCTGACATGGAAGGTCCTAAGTTTTCTCCCAGGGACGGGCGCAGGACTGGGCTGGGTTTCGAGCAGCTTCTCCAGCACTTACAGTTCTCAGCCACAGTCCACAGTTCCTTCTAGTTGCCGAAAGGGGCCTGGAAAGGGGCCTGGGTAGCTTTGCTCCTGCCCCCTGCTCACCGGGGCAGGAGAGGTCTCTTGACCACAGCTCCAGAACATCTCAGTAGAGCAAGAAGAAATGCCTCCTGGAGCACCTGGGTGGCTCAGTTGGTTAAGCATCCGACTTTGGCTCAGGTCAGATCTCACGGTTCATGGGTTCAAGCCCCGTGTCAGGCTCTGTGCTGACAGCTCAGAGCCTGGAGCCTGTCTTCAGATTCTGTGTCTACCTCTCTCTCTCTGCCCCTCCACTGCTCGCGCTGTCTCTCTCTCTCTCTCTCTCAAAAATAAAAAAATAAAATATTTAAAAAAAAAATTTTTTTTAAAGAAATGTTTCCTTTGCTGGGCTTGCGTGTTCATTGGATCATCACTGCTCACCGGGCAGGGCCTCGCTGTTTAGATCCCTGACCTTTGGCTCGGGCTGTTTCAAGGGTGAGTTAATTATTTGAACGTTCTGATGGTATTTTGTTTTTCTTCAAGCAGTTTTTTTTTTTTTAAAGGCTGACAATAGAGGCCCCAAAGTAGCCATCTGTTATTTTGTTCCATTACTTTAATTGCTTCCTTCTTAGGATCTGGCGAAGACGGATAGGTCCTTAGCAGCTTTTAAAATTAAATAACGTATCTACCAAAAAAAAAAAATTAAATTATAATAAAAATTTAAATGAACTTAATTATCTAGAAATGAGACTGTAAATATGGGAGGAGGACAGCTCTGCTCTCGGTGGGGGGGGGGGGGTTGAGCTACTAGCACTCTATTTCCTCCCTGTCCTCTGACACTGCGTTTCGGAACACAGCTTTTCTGGTGACTGCCAAAGAGGGGAGGTGTTGGGGGGATGGCTCGGCAGTGACAGCGCCCCTGGTAGCCACTCACACTCATTCAATCGAGAGCTGGTACCGTGGAGCAGGAGCGATGGCTGCCGATACATCTAATCCTAGGCGGTCCAGGGCGGCAACGCAGGATTGTCCTCTGCCTTTTGAAACACCCTCCCTAGTTCCGGCGTCCAAGACCAACAAGGAGGCTACCCTGGCAGCAGGGAGCTGACTCACCGTCAGGTTGGAACTGGGGCTAAATGGTTTTATTCAAGGGCAGCCAGTTGCCTGGCCTCAAGAGGACTTCCTTGTGGGGAAGGTTGGGTGACATGTTGGAGGAAAACAGCCCCGGAAATGAAGGTGGTGTTTTAATATTGGTGCTGCTGGTGCTGTTAAACTCCTGAGATGCAGTCAGGGAGGTCATTTAAGAGGTGCGATTGCACTCTCAGAGAGTCTTCTTAATCGCATGTCAGGGGAGCAGGGGCCAGTCTGCATTCTAGTTTTAAGCTTTCTGGGGTGGGGACCTCTGTCATTTAAACATATACTCCAGTCATGGCAGACTTTGGCCAGACGCCACTGTTTTTCAGAGGTACCTGGCAGTGCTGGCTAGCAGAGGACAGGAAAGTGAGAGGCACCAAAAAAGAATTGATTTGAGAAGGCACAAGGAATTTCTGAGACTGTTGAGATGAATACTGTTGGCTTTTGCTGTGTTGATTGACAGTGTGCTGGGATTTGTACAAGCCTTTGATCAAATCTTAGGGTTCTTAAAACAGGGATTCCCTTACTGCCTCTATTTTTTTTTTTTTGGTGGGGGGGGTGAAGGGCAAAAATAATTAGTGAACAGCTGTTTGCTCTAGTATCACTTGCTCATTCAAGTTTCCTGAATACCTAATATCAACATGTTTAGCTCTTCCCTGGCATTTAGTATATTTCAACTTTTATTGTGTGTGTGAGAGAGAAAGAGTGCGCACGCGAGCAGGGGAGGGGCAGAGAGAGGGAGAGAGAAGGCTGTGTGCATTGTCAGCTCAGAGCCTGATGTACGGCTTGAACTCATGAACTGTAAGATCATGACCTGAGCCAAAATCAAGAGTCAGACGTTTAACTGACTGAGCCACCCAGGTGCCCCTAGTATATTCTAGACTGGTGTTTTCCCCCCAGTTTTATTCCTGTTTCCTTCCCTTAGTGATGTCCATGGTCTCATCAGTCAGATTCAAGTCCCTTCCCTCAGTTCACTCCCACTGCTTTTATTTATGTATTTATTTTATGGAATAACAAAAACTCCTGTTACCTTAAGTTCCTCTTCATCCCCATTTGTCATGGAAATAAGAGGCAAGTGATAGCAAGTTGGTCATTCAATGGCAGTAGTGAGTGAAACACAGACCTAGGTCGGCAGGCAGGCGTTTCTACTTTCTCAAGTTATGTCATCCATGGAGGTTTGAAAGAAGTCTATGGCACGAGTGGTTTGAGAGCCCAAGATGAGTCCTCCTATAGGATGAGTTTAAAGTTTAAAACATCAAAGCGCAGTTATAAGGAAACTTAGTTTTACAGTGTTGGCGGTCTAGACGCCAGGGGCCAGAATTTGTTATAAAGTGTCTGAAAGGGTCACAGTAACACTCGCGTTTCTTCAGGAAGGTTTATGAGTTACATTTTAGTCCGTATCCCAGGTATCAAGGAGTGTAAGGGTCAGTGAATCAAGGGAAATAATCGTTTTAAATTCCAGACTCTGTAAAGAGACAATCGTTTTAAATTCCAGACTCTGTAAAGAGTGATCTTATTGGGTGGAAAATTAACCAGCTGGCTGGGAGGAGAAGGATCTTGCCTCCCTCCAGAAAGTGAAATCTTTGCGTGAATTTAACTGGCAAGGGCGTCTTGACATCCGTGCTGGTGGGAAGTTTGATCCCAGTAGCGGTCTCCGTGGGATTATAAAAATCTCTGAGACATTTGTCTTGGTGTTGTGCCTTTTTTGGGTTGTGTTGTTCTTTCCCGTCCTTACCCCTCCCCTTTCCTTTGTAAACAATCGATGCATTAACTTGGAATGTCCAGGGAAAGTCTTGAAAAGCTCCTTGCTGTAACTTGGTTGCCTTCTCTTTAGTCTGAGCACCCATTACTCCGTTACTCCGGAAGAAGCCAGTGGTCTTTACCTTAGGTGTAGTTTATTGAAGAGTTACTGGGAAGCCAATGGATTGAGCTTACTTGGGATTTGCGATTTGCCACCTATTTCTGTGCTGGCTTCTGCATTTCTGCGATGAGCGCCGCCCCCCCACCCCCACCCCCGGCCCCGCAAGAGTGAGCAACCATCCTGTGTTTCCCCAGCCAGAGCAGCCGCTGCCGCCTCCTTGCACCTGCCCTTGTCTCCCTGTTTCCTAAACTTCCGTCATTTGTGATTTTTTTCCATACCAGTTTTAATTTTTATAAACTTAAAACTTTCTTTAAGTCAATTTGCCTTTCTTAAGTTTTCACAGGAAAAGTTATATAAGTATGATAAATGAAAAACTCTGCCTCCCTGGCCATAAATAGAAGGAAACTGCAAAAATAAACATGTTGAGAATCAGACAATGTCCTTAAATTTTTGCTAGGTATTATTCTGGCTGAAGGCTCTGGGCCTGGGGCCTGCTCTCTTTGTTAAAAAGAGAGATTGGCAGGTGTGACTGAGGTGCTGAAGACCCAAGAGGAGACTTTCTCTTTGAAGTAATAGAAGGTTTACAAGAACATCAAAGGAATAAGCTCATGGTGATTCAAGGGTTAATGGAGGATTTGGCAAACCCTTAAAAATCTCCCATGTGTGCATGCCACACTTGGAAAAAACTATGTCATTCGACCCTGGAAACATTCCGGGCAGAGTGACTTACCTAGGAACACACACCCCACCTTGCTCTACTCGGACATATCACTCAGGATCACAAGACTCTGGATTTATCTCTGCGCTCGAATGTTAGGCGTTTTTGGTTTGTTGGTTTGTTGGTTTGTTGGTTTGTTTTTAAAGAAAGCAGGGCCGCTTTGTGAATACAAGAAGTGTGGGCTTATCACTTGCTCCTCACACAGCTCTTTCTTTTTAAGGGTCCGGCTTACTTCCACATATACACTGAAAGTTTGGCTGCCCCCAGGAGTAAACTGCACTGCTATCCTGTCTGGGTATTTGAATCCTAGATTCTAAAAGGAAAGCAGTGCCCTCCTGCCGAGTTAAGAAAGGCTTATTTAAATGTTTTTCTTCCAAATAGCAGAGCAGAACAGATTCTTTGTTTTCCAGTGGAACTATGGACACAGGGCAGAAGTAGTTGGAAGTGGCCGTTACTACTCGGGGAACACAATGAAGTCATCTTGGGAAATATCGTTGACGGTGTTGAAATGAGCGAATGGGATGCTAGAACACCAGCCACACAATAGCATTTGTGTCTTCAGCTTCGGGCAGGAATAAAGAAGACATTGTGGTTTGTTTTATGCTTTTTAAAGTTTTTCCCCCAAAGGTGTGGGTCTGAGTGATGTCTGTCACTGGCTTTCTAGTGGGTTTTTCTTTTCATCTTTTCCCCCCTCCTCGACGGCTGTGGAGAGTGGGTGGAAGCCACATTCTAGGTGGATGGGATGCCATGCCAAGGGCAGTGGGTAGGCCTTACTCCTTGTTCTCCAGAAGTGAAGAGAACACATTTGGTTTTTTAATCTCCAGAAAAGCCTAAGATAGAGGGTTTTCATATCCTACCTCCTGAGTAGTAATGACTCTGATTTACAAATATCTTAATTAGCAGCCATCCAGGATGGGGGCATAGGACCAAGTAAAATGGATACATTTCTTTTGTTGTTGTTGTTGTTGTTGTTGTTTTAAATATATATTTCATTTCGATGGCAGCGAAGGCCAATTTGAGACTAGAAGAACGATCACGGGTGGACGCTTGAAAGTGATTCAACCGCCAGCCACGCTGGGAGGGTGACGGGTGTCACCCTAGGAGAGTTTGTGGGTCTTCAACCTGTGTTACTGAAATGACGGGCTTTGACCAGGCGCCGAGGGCGATGTTGGAAGCCGACCTCAGTCAGTGTGTGCCTCAGTCTGTGCGTGTGTAATAGTCAACATGTAGGTCTCTCTGATCAAAATCTGGGTATGAGTAGATGGTATTTAGTTGACGTCACCATGGAAACGGAGTCGCTTACTTATTGTTTTGGGGAGCGCCTCCATCCCAGAGGCAGCACTGCTGGTGGAATGATGGGCTGTTGGGCTGAAGTAGGCCGCCAGCCGGCCTCCCAGGAAGATACCCACAGGCACCGTGGCCATGAGGGGTTGGGGGGCGAGGAGCCCCTGTTTCCTGGTGCGGGAATCGGGCCGGTCCATTTTATCGATGAGGACGTGTGTTTGCACATGAGCGCGGGAGAAGATAAAGAGTCAACCGTGAAAGCCTGCTGTTGGCTTTGTGGCTGGGATGTGTGCTTTTTCTCCAGGCATTTAGAGTTGGAATCTCAGCTATGTGACTTCTTAATAGCAGGGCAGAATGTGCCTGCATCTTTTGCCTGCTTTCACAAACACTGACAAATTAAAAAGAACTCCAAAGTTTCCAGCAAATCCCAAGTGCAGTTCATTCCATGATAACATTAAAAAGAAAAAAAAAATCTACATCCTTCCTACCCCAACTCTGACGGTAAATAAACTTTTTTCTCCCTGTTACTTCCCTCTCTTTCCTTTAAGGAATTGAATACCTTTACATTAAACTCTGGATCCGATGAAAATATTTAAATGCTTTTACAAAGTACTTGTTTGGCCTTTGCTGGCATGGAATGTGTTTGGAAGAGTCAGGTTTGTTTGTTTGTTTGTTTTTAATGTTATAGGCTTGTGTGGTCTTCCCGTTCTGGCGTATGATACAAACTCAGTTTCAGAATTCAAAATGTCTGGAAGCAGCTGGTTTTCCAGGCTGGTTCAAGGGCAGTCTGATGAATCAACCCTTCTCACAGGCTGTCTGCTAACCAGTCCTGGAAGGCATCCAGACGGTAAACATCACCAGGATTGTGAGGCAGGTTTTTCTTTTTCTTTTTCTTTTTTTTTTTTTTTTTTGGTCATTTGAGCTGTGCCGCCAAGTCTGGTAGGGTTTGACTTTCTGTGAAACAGAAAGGTCTGTATCAAGATGCCTTTTTCAGGGATGTCAGGCCTGAAGTCCCCCAGCGCTGCGTCTGCTGGTAGAGTGAGAGGAAATACCTAGCCTGATTTGGGGAGTGCGTTCTTGACCATTTTGGGAAACTAAGTTTCCCCTTCCTTTTGTAACTTTCTTTGACTCACAGACGCAGAGGCAGTCTGCAGAAAAGAATCCAAGCCGTCGAGAGCTGTGATCCATTCTAGGGATGGTTGCTTAAGAGATCGTGGCCGAAAGCTGCGTTATGTCAAAGAGTGGCACCCAGCTCTTACCTGCTGCACCGAAACACCTTAGAGATCCAAAGGGAACAAGCTTTGACCATAAAATAGAAGACTCGCTGCGCATTGAGTTCTGTTTTTGTAGCTACCTTAGACTTGAGAAAGTTCTGGGCCTCTTTAATAAACAGCCACAAAGCAATGCTTGCCAAATACGGCCTGCTCCAGGGCTACGGGGTTAGCTTAGGAGACCACTTTTCTTGCCCAAAAATAAATGCGTGTTCCTATCAAACATTCCAAGCATTGTTTAAACATGAGACTTCTGAGTAGCAGTTCTGGCTTTGTGGGTTCGCTTATGTCCGAATGTGGGCAGTTTGGGGAGCTGGCTCCCCATTTTGGGATTGGCCAGTGGCCACCAAGGAAATCAGATGACCAAATGCAAACCATCTTCCATCTCGTTTCTGTATATTCTTGATCTATTTATAGGCTGACGGGGGAGACAGAGAGCAGGCATATAAGCAAAACTAGGTAATTTCAGACAAGATGGTGTGGTGGGGTGTCAATCAAACAATAATAATCGCTAGCATGTTACCCTGTGTTCAACTCTACTCTAAGCGCTCTACCTGGACTGTGAGGTAGGTGTTGTCACCCTTACGGGACAGGTGCAGAAATGGAAGTTTAAGTCACTTACTCGAGTGACAGTGCCAGGATTTGAACCTAGAAGGTCTGGTTTTCAAGCCTGTGCTCTTGCATCTGCATATACTACAGTCTGGTGATTGGGAATGGCTTGGGGAGAGGTGAGTGAGGGGAGTAGGGCACAGTGCAGGCACTCTAGATCAAGAGGAAGATCTGGGAAGACATGACATTTTAGCTATTCCCTAAGGGATGAGAGAGAGAGAAGGAGCCAAGAGAGCATTATGGGGAGGCTGTTTCAAGCAGGGGGATGAAAGTGTGGAGGCCATGAGGAGCAGAAGGAAAGCCAGAGTGGCCAGAGCAGGGCATGTAGAAAAGACAGTCAACAGCTGTCTCAGTGCTTTTTTGTTGGAAATGGCAATGAGGCCCAGAGTCTAGAAATTCAGTGGCCCTTAGATTCCATTAGGCCAGGAACCTTCTGCCTGCCCTTTCCTCCCAGGGCCCCTGGACCGGCCAAACCAGAACTGACTTCTAAAGTGGGAACCCTGGGACTGTGGAGCATTAAACCAAACAAAAGCTTCAATTATCTCTGTGCTCATTGCTGCAGTAGACACCTGTGTTTGATTAAAGCGTTGGTGACTTTTGAATCTGGAGTTTTACGGCACTGCGGACTCCTGTGGCTTTGTAGTGTCTCTCTTGGAGAACTTAACTCTTACTCCCTGAACGAATTCCAGTCCCCTTCAGTCCCATCGAGAGGCCGCTTGATTTATAAAGCATCTCTGGTAAAATCTGTGGTTCCCTCTTTGAAGTGGGAAGCCAGGAAGCCTGATTTTTTTTAACTGGCTCCTCTCGTAGGCCCTCCCTTTCTCTGTACATCCCTCTTCCATTTCCTCAGTGTCTCCGCCTTGTTTCTTTCGGTCAGGTGGAGCCGTAGCTAGCGCGGTCCTAGTTCCGAGAGACCCGCGTACAGCCTGGTCGATTCTGAGGTGCTCAGCTTTCCTCACCCCACCGAAGCCAATCCAGTAACGCCGTGGGTTTCATTTTGCCCACGGCTCCCCGTTTGAAGGCACGCCTTGTCGGACTAGTTATGTGGCTTTTGCTCGGGGAGGGAGGAACAGCCACACAGCTTTGGGCAGTCGGTAGACACGCTGTAGGCACAGCGCCCAGCACGAAGCTGAGTTCACAGACCACAGAGTGTCCCCCGTGAACGTGGGCTGGGGGTTCCCTCTGCCCTGCCTTTCACGCGGTTCGGCAGCAAAAAAACATCCCTGTTGACAGAGCGGAAAGGAGGGAGTGACTGCATAGGCGCCCGGTGACGGCCTGGCCACCAGCTGCCTCGGCTGGAAAGAAGATGGCGGCGTTTCCACGCTCCCGGCAGGATACCCACGTGAACTAGTTGAATCTTTTAAGTGGCCGTCTCCGAGGGGAGATAAGTGCGAGCGTTTTTATCCTCATCCTCTTAAATACAAAAATAAAACCTCCCCTTTGTAAAACCAGTTCAGAGTGGGAAGAAAGTGTAATGGCAAATGGAAAATGTGGCCAGTTATGTCGAGTCCTACCCCACGTTTGGGATACGGCTGTAAGTTTCCACAGTGGGTGGCTTATTATGCATTTATGCCGAGCTGAACCTGCTCCAGGCTGCTCCTGCAGATAGAAGAGGCCTGGGGGTGGGGGGTGGGGGGGAGCTGTCTCTTTCCATCACACTGCAAAGACTTGGAAGGTCTTTTGAAAGACTTTAGCACTTGTCACTTGGGTAGCAGAATTTGGGGCCGCAGATCAAAGTGGGTCTGCGTTTTATAGCCGGCCGGCGTGTTGTGTAACATGAGTTGGGGCTCCGTGGGCCGTGGAGTCCAGCACTCAGGTAGAAACATGACCGCCAGGGCCAGCCAACAACCCTCACTGGGCCCCTCTGCTGAGTGGAGCTCCGCGCTGAGCCTTTAGGGGTATGAGACAGAAACCGGAGACCTAGCCCATGCTCTCAGGGAGCTCCGGGTGTAGATGGGGAGAGAGCAGAGCCGCACGAGACTTCGGGAGGACACTAAGCGGCAGGCCGACAAGCCCACAGCCCTCTAGCTGTGTCCCAGGCGAGGAAAGGGGTGACCCAGGGCAGGTGGGGTCAGTCATGGAAACCTTCATAAAGGAGGTGAGTGTTCAGGCGGGGTCGGCCTCTGCCCCAGCAGTGTGCCGGGTTCCAGGGGGAGTGTTAGGGGGTCTCCTGTGTACAGCTGACCAGCAGCCCTTCGATGTCTCTTACGCGCAGTCCTAGCCCTTCCTTCCCCTGGTGAGCATTGTCTCTGGGGACTTTCACGTTTGAGGCACCATGTTCGGTATATCTTAGCCATGCCTTGAAACCCCTGAATAGCCAGATCCCAGGGTCTGAATCCGTATCTGTTCCCAGGGCCTGTCACTTTCACTGCTGTCGTGGGCAGGCCAGGCATCTCCCCACGTGGGAGTCTGCCCTGGCTAAACCTTTCCAGGCATTTGCCTTCAGCTTGCTGATGGTCCCTTCAGAATACGCACAGGCTTCAGAAAAAGGAAGAGAGAGACTCACTTCTTAGGTCCAAGAGTCTCTCCGAGCCTTGTGCCTTACGGCCCATCCGGGTGTGTGATGTCACCACTGCCTCCTAGTCCAGACGACCATCCAGTTCTGTATTGAGATCGCAGAAACGAGTGGGGTCGATCCCTGAGAGCCTGCTTGGTTTGGTGTGCCACGGTTAGCATGCCGTCCCTGGAATGAGGGTAGCCTGGAAGTGTTCTGCCTTGAAAGTTTATTCTTGGCTGCCAAGCTCGGCTTACAGGTGCTATTCTTTTCTTTAAATAAATGCCTTAGAGCTGGCTTGTGGAACTTAGACTTCCCATCCCAGGAAACACTCCAGTGTGTTTAAAAAAACCACACACACAATTCATTCAGGTGCTCATGGCCAACTGTGTGACTCAACTAGTGCAGTGCCCTTGATATGCTTTTCCAAGATTGACATAGTTGAGCTGCACTCAGTGGCCCCACTACAAGATAAGGTCAGGGTAGCTGGCCCATGGCTCCATCTTTGTGTGGTTCCGGGTTGGGTTGTCCTCCCTTCAGCCATGATGCTTGAGAGCTGTGGCATAGCTCGGCTCATGCAAGTAGAGCAGGGGCTGAAATCATCCAGTAGAACTTGGCCTCCTCTTTCAGACTGCCTGGGGTCAGTAGGTTTGCTGTGGAAGATTTGGTGGCGATGGGAAAGGGGGCAGGTGTCGCCCGGAACGAGCCGGTCTTTGTAGCTTGGGCGCCTGACTTCTTGTGCCGTTATGGAGAGCGAGCTGCAGAATGTTAGCACAGCCAGTGTGTTTCCTTTTCCAGCTTATCATGGCTTCGAGGCAGGGTCTGCCTGACCATCCTTAAGGGGGGGGCCTTTCCCCCACTTCTGAAAGGTTGCAGGGTTAGGGAGGTGGACTTCCTTCGAGGAGAGAACCTGGGGCTCATTAGTTGTGGTTGAAGAATGCTTGCTCTACCCACATTTTGGGAGAGTTTTCTGGGGGAGATGTTGAATTTACAGGGTCACCAAGTTTCGTGCACAAACCCGGGCTCTGGGAAGAATTGCCTGCCTAGCTAGTGGGTTAACCGATAGCACCCAGCCTACCCTCCCAGACTAGAGGTGGCGGCTCGGATGTCACAGGGATTCAGGCTGTCTCCTGGCCCAAGCAGCTGCTGCCTGGGAGGGGGCACCGAGAGTGCTGAGCTCCTGTGGGAGGGGACTCCTGTGCTTCCATCTCTGTGCTTGGTTCTGGTGACGGGGGCCAGAGACAGGGAAAGGTGTGCATGGGAGGAGGGTCAGCACAGCCTTTAGAGGGAGACAGACCTGGGTTCCGCACCCATGCCCTCCACCTACTGGCTGTGTGACCCTGGGCAGGTGATAGGGGTTCAGCCTCAGTGTCCTCCTTTGAACAGGATCATCATCCTACCTCACAGGATGATTCTAGAATTAAATGAGATAGTATATATAAAGCACCTGGCCCAGTGCCCGGCACATGGTCTGTGCTCAATAAATGTGGCTTCTTCATGACCGCAGCGGCTCCTCTTCCTGCACCCAGGTGGGCCCTGCTGCTCGCACCTTCTCTTTAAAGGAGTTACGGGGATCTGCTGAACTGTGCGGGTCAGTGGAAAGCCAGAACACGGACCCACATTCCTAAAATCCGCCCCCCCCCCCCCGGGAGCTCCGAACCTTAAAACCTAGCCAGGACTTTCAGAGACAAAGCCTCTGTCAGATGGCAACCCGTACTTGCGCCGGAAGTGACATGACCTCTCCCCAGCCTGAGTCCGTCTGGGCCTCATTACCTAGGAGGGAGCTTCTTGTGTCTGAGCTGTGAGTCCTGAACAGTTTGGCATCTGGATGAGCCATAGGCTGTGCTGGCAAGGCTTTTTCATGAGGAACGCAAATTGTTATTAGGTTTGGGATAAGCCCAGGGGCTCTTTCCCTGGGTCCCCTTCTTTCCCTGTCCTCTTCCCTGCAAAGCAAAAAAACAAAACAAAACAAAAAAAAACAACCAAAAAACCTCACAAACTTTATCCACTCAAATTAGAACAACCTACGGCCTCGGGTCGGTCTGCTCTCCCTCAACTGGTAACGATGTAGAAAGAGGAAGAGCCTCTTGCTGATAACCCCCAAAATAACGATCCAGAAATGCTGTCAAACAGGGCCCAGAGGCGTGCAGGAGCCTGCGCCCAGTTGCTGACCCGGAAGGTGGCACCTTCTGGAGGGCTTAGCGAAGCCATGCCCATTCCAGGGCTCCTTCCCCGGTGCTTCTCACGCCTGCTGCTCCATCCTCTTTACCGCCTTCCTTCTGCCCCCCCTTCCCGAGGTCACTTCCTGATGCCATTCCTCAACTTAGCCCCTATCCCCCCCAAAAGCAATCAAATCCATAACCTAATAAGGCAAAAGAATGAAGAGAATGTCTGCCTCCCAGCCTCTCCCCTAACAGGGCGCAGGGCCGCAGCAAATTTGGAAATTGGAAAATGTTACAATGGAGGGGCAACTGACTGGTGGGAGGGCTGGGCGTGCAGGCGGGACTCCGCTGGAGGGCCACCCGGTTTGCACCTTCCAAATTCGGCCGTGCACACCCCTGGCACAGTGGAGTGTACGGAAAGGCAGGGCCCCAGTCAGCTGCACCTCCTGTCGGGATTCGCACACGGAGGAGAACCGGAGAACCGAACCGGAGGCACCGGCTTGAAGAGTCCTCAGTGGGGGCCCCCTCGGAGAGGTACCCCTCGGTCACGACTGCGACTCTGCAAATCCAAACACTTTCTCCCTCTGAGATGAGCCGTTTTCTTCCCCTTGACTGTGCCAGGGTTAAATTAGCCTGAGCGTTAATTAAAACATGTCGACACTTAGAGAGCCCCCCCCCCAACCTGTCACCCCTCCTACATCATTATCCCGGGCGAATCGACCTTCTCTGACGCAGTTTCCATTCTCCACTCAGGAGGAGGAACAAGCCCCTCTCTGCCTGGGAGCCCTGGGGTGGTGGGTGGCTGGCTGGGCCAGACCTACTTTGTTTTGGAAGGTCAAGCTTAGTAATTAACCTGAATGCTTCTGGGAGGGGGTGAAGGAGAAGGAACGGTGCTAAAGATGTGCCAGGTCTTTCAAATTGCTAATTATCAGCAGGCATGAGGTCATCCGTAAATATATCTAATTCTTTAGCTGTAATTAAGATGCTCATTAAAAGCGCAGGGAAGTTTTGTTTTTTTAAAAGGAAAAAACACAAAAAGCCTTTGTTTCGACTTGACAGGATGGCTCAAAACAGGCGGAGGACTTGAGGCACAGGACTAGTTTCCTGCCTTAAGAACCTTTACAGGAAATTCACTGCAAACAATATCGGTGACCCTGCCAAAGGGCCAAACCTGGGGTGATGTCATTGTTTGAAGCTGTCACTTCGAGCCTGGCTTTGGGGGAGGAGGGTTGGTGGGATTTAAAAAAGGCGTATGTGAGTGTGTGAGTGTGTGTGTGTGTGTGTGTGTGTGTGCCTCTAGAAGAGGCAAGTCCATTGAAAAGCAGGGCAGGAGGGAAATCACAAGCGGGGGTCTTTGAAATATTCTTAGCTATATTCAACTTTCCCAAGTTTAAAAAATTCTCTCTTACTATTTTTGCTCCTCAAAACGCTGCTGCCTTTTTAAGAGACAGCCTTTTCTGAGCCATTCCGCATTTAGTGCTTTTCTTTATAGTTGGGTTTGTGGCCCACAAGGCAGGGCGCTGAGTTCGGCACTAGGTAAACGCTGCTGCTTTTCTGAGAACAAGAGGCTGCATCGTGGAGTGTGGAAACCGAGACACAGGACTAGTTTAGTGTATCTGTTTCTTCCACAAAAACCATTTTGGAAAACTACCCAGTGCCAGTGAGTTGGCATCTATAAGTTGTTAATCTTCCCGTGTGCCTCCAGGAACCGTCTGGAGCATCTCTGAAAAAAAGGACAAACTTAGCATCTTGTCATTTTTCTTCTGGCTGGAAGTCTAACAGAGAGGCATAAACACAGTCTTAAAATGAAAGCAACAAAAATAAACTCAAACCAGCCCTGCATGAAGACATTAATGCAAAATATGCAAGCTGGCTTACTATTTATATGGCAGGAGGCAGTCATAAGAAGACCCAGGGCTGGTCAAGGAAAGTTCTGTCTTTTGAGGTGCCTTTTCCGTAGAATTCCAAATAAACCACGGGTGATCGACACAGATGAGGTTATAATACGGTGTCTCGTTTCATGTTTGCACAGTCCAGTTTCTTGATGAAACCTCTGAAGTGCTAATGCAGGATCAGGATACCGTTTAGAGTGCCCCCTGCACGTTCCTCTCCTTAAAAAACATCCTAACAGCTTTAGAAGGAAGTTTGGGGATTAAACAGGAGAGCCATGGAAGTTTCCTGGGGTTCACGTCCTGCGATCTGTTAGTATTTCTTTCTTTCTTTCCCCCTCCACTCAACTGACATTGCTGTGTTAGGTTAGAGATTGAGCAAGAAAGAAAACCAGCATAGCTCCTGTCCTCATAGAGGTTACATTCTCGAGGGGAAGATGGACAATGAAATCAATGGTGAGAGTGAACTGGATATTAGGGTGACATGTGCATGTGGCCTTTGGTGTACTGCTCTCTTCTACAATGACCTCCAGGTGAGTCCTGAGTGTTTGGTCCCTGGTGTGTGGTTTCGTAAGTTCCCCAAGGCTGAAGAGTCACCTTGGGATCCAGCCTCTCCTGGAACTATTGTGGTTTGAGACGTGTTGCTGGAAAGAAATAACAGATGTAGGCAAGAAGGATGCTTCTCCTGGTCAAGGAAACCAGAGTACGCAGCTGTCCCCTACCAGTGGCATCTAGACTTCCTGTGTGGGAAAAGCTTTCGTGGCTCAGTCTGGTCTTGAGTGGATGGGGAGAGGAGTCTAGAAGCTGTAAGCTTGCTGTTTTTACTTAGATTGTGTGTGTAGGTGAGGCAGCTGGCGGGGAGCTGGTGGAGGTCATGGTGGGGTGGTGGCAAAAACCACAGCCATTGCCTGGGAAGATGGTTGCCCTCAGATTTGCTGGAGCCGCTGCTTGATTCTGGAGCTGCCCTCGGGCATCTGGAGCCGTGAATTTGTGGTAACTGGCAGGAAGTAGAGCCCCACGTGGCCTCAGGAAGTTGGTGAGGTTAGTACTGCTTTTTGATGGGCTGATAACAGTCCCAGGGCTGACGGCCTCATGCTTGTAGTCCTGGGATTTTGTTCTTTGGGAACACTCTGGAAATCATCTCTTGGAATGCTAGCTCACTTGCTGATTAGGTAGAAGCAAGAGTTGAGGGAAGCAGGGAGAGGCAGTTGCTGCCCAGCCAAAAATCTCAAGGCTCGGTCTTTTGAGCCTCGTGGTGGGGGGCGGGGTCATCATTCCTCTTGGGCCCCACAGATCCAGTATATCCTGTGTTTCTAACGTTTTCCTGACCATACCTTTGCCCCATCTCAGCCTTCCAGCCCCATTCCTTATTTGGATAGAATGCCTGGAAAGAATGATTTCTAGGTCCCCCAGGGAATTTGGTGTATCCACTCAGGGGAGTTGGGGACCACGTAACACCCTCCACTCCTACCCGGGATTTCAGGTTGTCTCTGGGTCTGTGGGAGCACAGCATGGTGGGATGGAGCCACAGGAAGCTGGAAGCTGGCGGGAGCGGGGTGGAGGGGCTCATGCTGGCATGTAGCTTGTAGCTTGTCGCTCTGGGTGGGTGGTCCTGTCATTTGGGCCATTGTGAGGGGAATGGATGTGAGTGCTGCTGATTTTCTTCTGGAGCTGAGGGACTTTGGTCCTGGATTATCATAGGGCAGGTGACAAAAACCAGTGACGCGGCCTGGGTAGGGGTGGGGCAGCCACAACTCAACCCCATCTGATTGTGGCCAGGTGGGAATGAAGGCCTGGGACTTTATTTTCCAAGAATTTGGAATGTAGTTTTGTTGTTGTTTTTTATGAGGCAATTAATTCAACTTAAAAGAAAAACCTGCAAGCCATACAGAATGGGGCCTTTTGGGCTCCCAGAGCTACCCATTTGTGACCTCTGACCTTGGACATTTGCATGGTCTTGATCCTCTCTGCTTCTCCTTCAAAAGTTCCTTCTTTCCTCTTGACTGGATTTCTGCTGCTTAATCCTCTTACTAAGAAGGGGAAAAATCCATTTTCTTTTGCTCCTTGTTGACAGCTCTGATAAAAGGTGGTTGAAATGAATGCAGTGAAAAGGGGTTGCCTTATCTGTGATTTTCCATCTATGGACCCTTCCATCGGCTTCCCCCGTCCCCTACCATAGTTAATTAATTATTAGTAGGCTCCTCAAAATTCCTGTCACTGTGTACACGTTTTTAGGATCTGGCTCCATGTTTCCGTGAACAAAAATAGCAGAAAGTGGTTTTTTTTTGTTTGTTTGTTTTTGTTTTTGTTTTAGAAGGCCCCAAACAGCACTTGCACACAAAAGTGGCTATTCTGCACACACAATGACCCGGTGAACAATGCCAGCATTCAAAATAAACTGCCAGTTCCAAGTTTGCAGCTAAGCAGCAGATGTACAGAAATACTCATTTAGGATTGATCACTTAAATTTGACTCCTGGAAGGTATTGACAATCCATGTTTCATGAAAGAGACCCAATTCTGGGATCTTTGTAGATAGAAAAGCCACAGCGCAGCACCAATTACTGATGAGGGTTGATGGATTTCTCAAAAATAGGATATACTAAGCGTGCAGTAAATCTGTCAACTTAAAAACGTTTGGCACTTATCCCTGAAAAATTCATATAATTTTCCCCCTAAGCTCTAATCGAAGCCCCTGTCAGTTGTATGAATGGTCCCACAGAGAAGGATCCTTGGTGAACTTTGCCTTTGAACTTGTCTGTCTGGGAAAAGCCAGGAAACTCTCCATAAAGGCATCGCCCTCAACTTTAACTTTTTTTGGGCTCTGTTGCCTCCGCGCTGGCTTGAGTATTTCCTGGCTCAATTGTTTTCTCAAGCTGGCCTTGAGTCCTTAGATGTTATTTGTGTGCCTAGAAATAGCTGGAGGAAAAATGGTTGTAATGCTTCGCATTGCTCACGACTCTTCCTCGGATGGAAACTCTCTCTGCAAGGGAAAGCGCTTTCTGCCCAGAGAAACGGCTGGGTGACGGGCCTGTCACTGTATACCCCGGTGGTGGGGTGAGAAAGCATCTAGCTCTCTGCAGATCGTCAGGCCAAAGGTCCCTGGGATAGGGCCCAAAGCAGTAGGCGTTCTCTTGAGTGGGCCTCGCTGCCAGCCATATGGACCGTACGTGTGTGTGTGTGTGTGTGTGTGTGTGTGTGTGTGTTTCGATCTGTGTCCTTTTGGTGGATTTGGAATGAACGGAGGAGGAAGGAAGTGAATTATGGAGAAGGGAGAGGGAGAGAAACTCATTGATAAGGAGGAGAGGGTGAAGCCTTCTCACTAGTTTTATTTATTATTTTATCTTTTATTTTTTCTTCTCACCAGTTTTAAGTAATTGATCCCAGCATAATTGATGGAGAAGATGGGGTGGTCCATCCATTAATTGTTTGTGTTTTTTTTTTTTTTTTTGAAAGAGCTCAGCATTCCTTTTTAATGTTTATTTTTGGGAGAGAGAGAGAACAAGAACGAGAACATGGGGGAGGGGCAGAGAGAGAGAGAGAGAGAGAGAGAGAGGGAGACCGAGAATCCGAAGCAGGCTCAGTACAGAGCCCGACATGGGGCTCGAATTCATGAACTGTTGAGATCATGACCTGAGCCAAAGTCAGACACTTAACCAGCTGAGCCGCTCAGGCGCCCCATCCATTCATTGTTCACTGAGCATTTATCCAGTATGTGTCCTAAACAGGGTACTGGCTAAAGTAAAACACGCCTTCCTGTCCTCATGGAGCTGATAGCCCGGTAGGGGGGAGGCCCTTAAACAGCCACAGCAGCAAAACTCCCAAATATTTAGGGTCTTCCAAAAGGTGATCACTTTTATGAAGAAAAAGAGCAGAGCCCTTTAAGGGCAAATTGCTGTAGTTTGAGTAAGAGCCGTTAGGGGATGGTGACCGGGAACTGAGACCTGGAGGGTGAGCAGCAGCCAGCTTCTGGGGAGAAGAAAGTCACAGGCAGGAGGACCTGAGGAGCATGGGAAGAAAGAGAGGGAGAATGGGACCAGGGTGGCTGGGCCGAGTGGGAAGGGTAATGCGAGATGAGGTCAGAAAGGTGACAGTAGCCAGGACATGCCTCCAGTCAGGGTTTAGGGTTTTATTGTAAATGCAACAAGAAAGCATTGATTCCATAAAGACTTATTTCTTGCCAGTCGTTTGGGGCTTTGAGTACATAGCTGTGAGCAAAACCGACACACCCAGCCCTTGCCTTCATGGGGCTCCCAGTCCGGTGGAACACCATGGGAGCCCCTTTTTTTCTTTCTTTATTTACTTTTGAGAGAGAGCGCACACGTGCAAGCAGGGGAGGGGCAGAAAGAGGGAGAGAGAGAATCCCAAGCAGGCTCTGCGCTGGCAGCTCAGAGCCTTGTGCGGGGCTCAATCTCATGAACCCGTGAGATCATGACCTGAGCTGAAATCAAGAGTCGGATGCTTAACTGACTAAGCCTCCCAGGCGCCCCGGTTTTGTTTTTCAATTGAAGTGTAGCTGACGGACAATGTTCCATTCGTTTCAGGCGTACAGCAGCAGTGAGGACACCTCTCTGTGTTATGCTGTGCTCACCATAGCTGCAAACCTGTCACCATGCAGCACTATTACAGGACCACTTACCATGTCTCCTGTGCTGTACTTGTCCCCGTGACTTACTCGTTCCACACCTGGAAGCTGGTCCTCCCCCCCCCCCCCCGCCCCATTCCCCACCACCCACTTCACTCATCCTCCTGCCTCCTCCCCTCTGGCAATCGTCAGTTTGTTCTCTGTATTTGTGGGTCTTGTTTTGTTGTTGTTGTTGTATTAGATTTCACATAATAAGTGTGTATTTCTCTTTCTCGGTCTGACTTATTTGACTTAGCATAATCCTCTTTAGGTCCATCCACATTATCACAGATGACAGGATCCCATTCTTTTTTATGGCTGAGTGATATTCTGTGTGTGTGTGTATGTGTGTGTGTGTGTGAGAGAGAGAGAGAGAGAGAGAGAATACAAGAATACACCGTATCTTCATTCATCCATCTATCGATGAATACTTGGTTTGCTTCCACATGCTTGCAGTTGTAGAAAATGCTGCAGTAAACATAGGGTTTCAGCCTTGTGTTTTTATTTCCACCTTACAGATAAGGCAACAGATTCAGAGAGGTTATGTGACTTGCCCAAGGGCACTCAGCCAATATAGAGGAGAACTAAGAATCGAACCGTGCTCTCATCTTTCTGCGTGTTTCTCCCATGCCGGGGCTGAGCCGTTGGTTCATGTCTCTCTGACTTCATAGCCCTGGTAGTAGGACTTAGGGCTCATGGCGGTCCTTCGTGGACGTCAGACGTGTGGTGGCACCAGAGCACCTACGATCTGGGTCCTGGAGGATGGCGTACGGCAAGAGGACAGAGTTGGTGATGGCCCTGCTTCAGTGGCTGAGAGTGACGCCAGTCCACGGGCATTTCACCTCCCCTGCCGCGTCTTAGATTGGAGACAAGCATTTGAGCAGGACGTCTGGGAGAACCTGTCTAAACAGTGGCGTTGTGCTGGAGCGTTGACTTCGCTCTCTGGCCAAACCAGGTGATGGCAGTAGGAGTTGTTTTCTGTGTTGCTGGTGGGAGGTGCCCAGCTACATTCCTTTGCAGACAAGCACAAACTAGATATTTTTGAAATTGAAGGCCTAAAACCAGCCAAAGAATTACTCCCGGTCTGAAAAGCATATGGTAAGAGTATAGCCAACCTGGCTTGGGTGTTGCCTCCTCAACTTTGTTGCTTTTTAATAAGCCTCGAAATATGTCTCAAGAGGAAGGATTTTTGTGGACATCTTAGGCCATGTTCCTTCTGGCTGGCAGTAGAGGCCTCCAGCCAGCTAGGGCTCAGGTTCCATCTTGCTGTCGTGTGCAGTGTGGCTGATGAGGTGCTGGGCAGAGGTTTCAGCTGCCACCATGGCATTTTCTGATGAAGGGTCATCTGGATGGGCCCGACTCTTCATCACCCAGCTGAGAGGCCTTGTAGCAGAGCCAGAGCAGGGCCTGGGCAAGGGGCTCCTGAGGAGCACAGCGGGGCCAACAGAGGCCTGGACCTGATGTGTTCTCAGGCTCTCTCTTGCCTTGGAGGCTGTAGGCACGAACATCGGCCATGAAGCCAGAGAGGCTCTAATGCTGACCCTGGCCTTACCAGAGGCACCTTGGGCAAGGAAGCCTCGATTTCCTCATCTACAGAGTGGGGCCAGTGATGTACCTACCTCGGGGTTGCCAGGATCTCGTGAGGTGATTGTGTGGGGCTCATCTGGCATGTTGTAGAGATCAGTACATGGTGCCTGCTTTAGTTACTACTCTGTCTCTGAGGGTGGGGGTTGGGATGGAGGCTTCCTGAGGTTTCATCCTGTGGGATATGGAGTCCCAATAAGGGTGGGGTCAGGGACTAGTTTTCAACTAGGAAACTGCAGCCAAAGATCTAAGGCAAGAGTGCTGTCTTAGGTGTACATTTGAAGCCAGCTGCTCTTTGAAGATTGACCTTGAGTTCTAGCAAGTTCGGCTGCTCAATAGGTCCGCATTAAGCATTGAAGGGGTCCTAGAAGTGAGATTCCTAGAAAGAGACAGCAGTCTATTACTCATCCTGATTATCTCAGACGCGGGGCGGTGGCTGGAGCCCCTGTGGTTTAGGGGCAGACTCGGTACTGCTGGCCGGGAAAGCTGAGCCAGGGGAGAACGTGCGCCGAGTGCAGCAGCGGGGGCTGCAGACCTCGCCGACTGAGGCCGGTGGGCCCCGCCGCAGGGCCTCTGAGGAAGCCAGCGAGGTATTCTGTGCCCCGCCGAGCGCCGCGTATGTCCTTCCCTCTTTGAAGCCTTCCACCCCGGCAGGGCATCCGCGGCCGGATGTGGAAGGTAAACAGGCAGGCCTTCTGCTCTTTGCCACAGACGGGCCCGGAAAGGCCCGAGCTGCGGCTTTTCATCTCAGGAAGCCCTGCACTCCGCCTCGCTCTCCTGAAGCAGCCTCACTGTCGCTTTGCCGGGGCAGAACCAGGTGCTTCAGCATCTGCGGTGCCAGCCTGGCAGGGTCCCGATGGTGCGGTTCGAGCGACAACCCCGGGCCCTCTCCTTGCCTGGCTCTCGACTTGGGAGCTGGAGAATATCCTGCTTGAAATCTTGATGGGTATCCCTTGCCCTTGGGATCAAATCTGGAAGTCCCCTGGGCCCTGCAGGACCTCCTCTCCCCTCCCCTTCCGACCACTGTGTCCCAGGCACACCAGCTGCCTCTGCTCCCTGCTCTTTGCCACGTTCCCCTCCAAATCCCCAGCAACCCCAGCTCCTGCTCGTTCTTTTTTTTTTTTTTTTTACTTTTTATTTTTTTTAATGTTTATTTTGAGAGAGAGAGAGAGAGAGAGAGAGCGAGAGAGAGAGAACACGTGCACACATTCGGGGGAGGGGCAGAGAGAGAGAGAATCCCAAGCAGGCTCCCCACTGTCAGTGTAGAGCCAGCCACAGGGCCTGAACTCAGGAACCAAACCGTGAGATCATGACCTGAACCGCTATCAGGAGTCAGGATGCTTAACCAACCGAGCACCTAGGTGCCCCTTTTTTCATTCTTTAGATCTAAGTTTATACTCCTCTTTGTAGGGAAGTCGTGCCTGACCCCTCCAGCCCAAGGTTCACTCCCTTTCTTAGGGGCATCTGTTACTTCTACTTCTCTTTTTAGGTCGAACCATCCGTTGCTCTCTCTGCTCACCATGAGACTGTGAGGGCCTTGACAAGAGAAGCTGAATCTGTTTTGTCCACTGCTGTGTCATGGGGCAGGGTCTGTCAGATACAGGTGCTCAGTAAATAAATATTCATTGAATGAATGAGCCAGCCAATCAGCCAGGTAGAATGGACCTGCCACCTCTCCATCCATCACTTGTTTTAATGTCCCCCATGGGACAGTGCCTCTGCTTGGTGTTAGGGGTAGAGGTTGATTGCCCGCAAGCTGTCCTCTGAGCAGGAGGGTACTGTCACTCCCTGAGCCCAGGCCGGCTCTGCAGGCCAGTTGAATCCCATCTAAAAGCTGGCCCTGTTGTAAGCTGTGTGCTCTGGAAGGCCCTAAGAAGTCCTCCCCTGGGTCACTTCCAGCCCCAGTAGCCAGCTGTCCTCACAGAATGGAGCATCAATGCCTGTAGTGATGAAGCACAAATAGGATGCTTTTTGAGTGGGGAAAGGGGGAAATCATCGTTAGAACAGAATCCTATTCTGTGCAAATATTTAACAAGCCGGATGTCCACACATTGTGTGCCAGGCACGGGTCTAGGCAGCAGGGACACAATGGTGATCATGACAAGAATAAAGCCCCTGCCCTCAAAATGGTACAGGTGGCTAAATGCAGGGAGACCTGTCTTCTTTTCTTTTTTAAAACTTTCTCCTTTTATACAGAAATTGCTACCTCTACGTCAAATTAACTTATAAAAAAGTAAGAGACAGTGAAGTGTTTTGTTTCTAGGGATAGCTAAAAACATCAAACCATAACCCTGTGGTTTAGCAGACTGGTGACCTTTCTGAAACCCAGCTCACCATTGTACTGTGTTCTGGGGTAGCCCACTTGTCCCCGTGTCCTGAGCTGAGGCTGGAGACAGTCGTGCGACACCAGGAAAGGAAGCACAGCCGGGCTATGTTTGGTGGCCATTGTTATTTATGGGGTATTGGCAGAGAAGTCTGTACCACGGAAAATCTAGAGAAAGATAGGCTACCCAATGTGGTTGAGCAGAATTCGATAGCTGCCCGTTGCTCTCCAGGCCATGGGACCCAGAACGACAGGCCGCCCTGTGTCTGGTGTCAGGCCTGGCCCTGAGCTTTGTCTGCCTCAGCCCTCCACACCTCCTTCACTGTTGGCGAGAGCCATGCCGGAGTATCGGCCACTCTGTGTTCCGCGTCTGCGCCCCTGGGACCTTCTCTCTGTTCAGGACACAAAACCCGAGACTGTTTTTACTTTTAAATGCAACTTTGTTCTGCAGGAGAGGAGAAAGGCAAGAAAGAGATTGCTTGTTCATTTGATGATAGTGAGGTGTGCTCTGATACACCTTTGAAAAGGGCCCATTTGCCCCAGCAGCCTTTACTGGGTAATGAGAGGAGGGGAACCCAGGGAACTCAGTGCGAAACCGGAGCTGGAGGGGAGGGCGAGTTCAGCTTTTACCTTGGAGCAGTGGAGTCTGTGTCTTTGTAGGAAAACAGAATGGTGCCAATGGCCCACAAGCGAGTTTCTGTCCTGGGAAAAAGAAACGTGCTTGGGTATTGGCCTTGGGGCATTTAAAAAATCTGTAAGCCTTTGCTCACGGCTTCTGTTTCCTCACTTCCCGGGTACTTCTCGGCCCCCACAGCTCCTAGAGTCTGCTCTCAGCCATCTCCAGAGACTGGCTAACTTCCACCCCTGAGGGGTGTGCGCGGCACCGCCCGATCGGGACGGATTTGGCACCTCCTGTGTGCCAGGCATTGTGTTAGGCGCTGGGGATTCAGGTGGTGGTGCCTGCCCTCCTTCCTCAGCCTCTGTGCAGCGCGTGGTCTTTTCAGAACACGCACATGCACGCACGTGAACGCTTGCGTACCCGTCACCCAGCACGGCAGCAGTTACCAACATTTTGCCAAACTTGTTTTCATCATCTCCCAACACGCCCCCCGCTTCAGAGGATTTTAAAGGCAGCTCCAGACCTCACCCTCACCTGTAGGTGCTCGCTGTGTTTATCTGATACAGATATATGTACGCTCGGTGGCCACACCCCGTCCCACTCGATGCGGCTGACCGCGTCTTCAGAAGAAAACCCAGAAACTCCTCCCCTTTGCCTTCCTTGATATCACCCTCTTTCTTCTTTTCTGACTCTTCCTTCTCGTCCCCTCTCTCTGGCTCCCCTTCCCCTGCCTCTTAAATGTGGGCATTGCACGGTGTCCCCTTCCCTGGAGGATTTACCGACCCTCCTCCCCGGCCTCTGGTCTCACCTCTCTGTGCAGGACTTCCTTGTCTCTCGTCCTGACACACCTGTCGCTCTCCCATGCAGTTGTTCGCTCACACGTCACCGTCCCCTGTCAGACTCTGACGTCTTCGTGGGGGAACCTGGTCCGACCTCTCCCTGAATGCCCTGCACCGGCGCCACGCCCAGCCACGGGGGAGGCTCAGGAGCCGTTGGAGTGAGTGACCGAGTGAAAGCTTGGGGCACGTCCCACACCAAACGTGTTCCCCAGAGCCTGCCTCCGGGCCTCTCATGCCTGGCTTTGACATTGCCCCATCCGTAGGTCATCCAGGTCAGAAGCCTGGGAATCAGCTTTTGACTTCTCACGCTGTAGCCGCAGCCAGGTTTTACTGATTTCTTTCTCTCTCTGAGTCCTGACCTTCCTCCTTTCCTTTGCTGCCACTGCTGTCCTGACTCAAGACCACACACTGGGTGCTTCAAAGTGCAGACTATGGTCAGACTGGGCACGGCTTGCTGCCTCAAGCTCTGTGACTTCGGGGAAATAACCACCCCGGGAGGACAGTGCCTGCCTCCATGGGCGGTGGTCAGACCTCAGTGAGTTAACACGGGTGTTCCCTTCGCTCCACACCCGGCACCCAGGAAGTGCTCTGACATCTGCTCCCAGCATCGTGCCTGTGGTACCGTCCGTGCCCAGGTCTCCTGCAGCGGCCTCCCAGCTGGCCTCCCTCCAGGCCCCTGGCTCATCTTGTTAGCGCCATGAACATTATCTTTCTGAGACTTCCATCTAATCAGGTCACGGAGAAGCCTGTCCCCCACCCCCACCCCCCCCCGGCCAAAGAACAACTTCTGAGTTCTTCAGCCTCTCTCTACCTCTGACCCCAGCTGACACTGTCCCTGCCACTTCAGGGGTGGGGGGTCCCCAAACATCTGCACCTTTGTGTTTTCCGCTCTTGATGTTCCTACTACGTGGGCTGACCTTCTTCCCAGGTCATCACCCTATCAGAAGGAGTGCTCCTATTTCACAGCCTAGATCAAGTGTCGCCTGCCCTCGGCCGTCCTCGGGTCATACTGCCCGCCCTGCAGTGACTGGCTTTCCAGTGTCCCCTCTCCAGCCGGACTGTGCACTCCTCCGGGGTGGGACTGTCCGGTTCTGCGGGTCTCCCCAGACGCTTGGCCGGGATTCTCTACTTGTCCTGAATCTCAGCTCTCCCAGGAGGTGGCAAAGCTACCTGAAGGCCAGTGTCACCTTAGTAGATGTCTAGTTAAATAAACAGGATTTTTCATTGTCTCTGCCTGTAGCTCTTTCTTTTTTCTTTTCTTGTCCCCGCAGAGAGGGTGCTGTGGAAGTTAGAACTCACGGCAAGAACTCAAGGCTTTGCTCCCCCCCCCCCCCCCAGAGAGCATGGCCGCCTCCTTTGGCAGCTCAGCTGTGACCTCGGGCTGCCTTTCTGTGGCCCTCCCCGGCGGGTTCCATCTGGGGGCACCACGCCAGGCGCTGGGCGAACTTTGGGATACAGGCCTTATCTTCCCTTTGTTTGTCGCTCCACCTTCCAGAAGGGAGCAGGCCTCCGCCTCTCAGACAGGAATGGCAACACATGTGGTGTGTGCCTTCCTCCAGCCGCCTGCCACCCACGGAGCAGAGAGGATCAAAGGCTTTTAGCAGGGGAGGGGCGGGAAGGGCTTTCACGGCAGTGGTGCCAGAAACTCCTCTTTTCCCTTCCAGAGCCCCCCGGACAGAGCCGGGTCTTCCACTTGATCCGGTGGGATGTAGCGCCTACCGTGGAAGGGCCACGACCATTTGGAATAGATTTTGCACGGAGGATTTAAGATTTAAGGCGACGGTGTTTTTCAGCAGCACAACTGTTTTTCAAGTTGAGTCTCACATGCACCTGCCATATTATAAAATAGATAAAAAGAGCTGCTGAGGTTGAATTTGAGTAGGGGGCACCTGCCCTCGCCCCGGTACTCCTCAAGGCAGAGAGCTCTTTTGGGGATGCTGCTTGAAAATCACTTCCTGGTATGAGTTGCAATTTTCCGCTCTTGTTGGCCTTGGAGTGTGAAGTCCATTGTGGTTCACCCTCAGGGCTGTGTGTTTCTAAAGAAAGTGGCCAAGGGTGGTGTGTGCTGTGCGGGGTGATGGTCACCCTGTAGCCCTGTTGTCCTGCTTGTGTAGGGGGCAGGGTTTGGACAGAGAGCAGCCCGTGGTAGTGGCTCTGCCTGCAGGGTCCTCTCCATCCTCACTGTGGTAGCCCTGCCACCCACACCGCCCCCAGGGGGCCTTTCTGCACCGTAAATCTGGTCCTGCTGCTCCCCCCGTGAGGCCCTCCAGAGACTCCCTGTAGCTCTTAGAATGAGACCCAGCCTCCCCCCCACCCCCCCACCCCCCAAGGCCTGTGAGGCCCCGTATAAACCAGTCCCTCTGCCCTTCCTCCCTCTGTTCCAGCCATGCTCCTACTCAGTCATGGGGCTCTTTCTGTTTGCTCAGGCTCATTAGTCACCTCCACAGAGAAGTCTTCCTTGACTGTCTAAACTTGATTCTCGTCTCAGCTGCCCCCTTCGTCAGTTGCTCTTGACACATTGCCCTGTTTAATTGCACCACCACTGTCTACTACCTTCTTTTCTGTTTCTCATCTCCTCCGCAAGAGCAGAAGCTTCGTGAGGGCAGAGAGGTTTGTCCATTTTCATCTCAGTGCTCGGAATAGTAGGTGCATGTGTAGACACCCAATACTTTTTTTTTTTGTTGAGAGAGAGAGAGAGAGAGAGAACATGCGTGAGAGAGTGGGGGAGGGACAGAGAGAGGGGACAGAGGATCTGTAGCGGGCTCCATGTGGACAGTAGAGAGACTGAGGCGGGGCTTGAACTCATGAACCTTGAGATCATGACCTGAGCTGAAGTCAGACCCTTAACCGACTGAGCCACCCAGGTGCCTCAACACCGGATACATTTCAAATTTAGAGTGAATGCTTGGAGTTTGGGAAGGGCTCAGAGAAGTGTGTCTACTCCTTCTGTGGGGCCAGGCTTGGGAGGGGTGTCTGATGCCAGCATTTGAGGCCCAAGCTGGGATGACTCTGGAATCCTGGGAGGCCCAGCCACCTTCTTTGGTTCTCAGGCAGCGTCAAGGCACTGAGACCTAACCATTCTGTTCCCCACCGGCCGGAAAGCCTGGGCAGCTCGTGTTGCTCCTTTTTGGACTCCTCTGGGAGAAAGCAGGTGGTTGGGGCTCTGTGAGCCCATGGAGGAGTGGCCGTTCTGCTCCAGCCTGAAATTGATTTCCTCCAGGCCCTGCCTTGAACCAGGCCCTGTGAACAGAGGGAGGGGTCAAAGCCAGGCCTCTCCCGCCACGTGTGAGGGGAGTGAGAGAGCCACTTGGCCTGGTAGCCACCAGCCTCCCCCCACTTCTCTAAAAGGCACACAATAGAATTTGGACTGCACCTTTGTTTTATGAGTCACCAGTGATAGCCTGTCATAAATTGTTATTTCCTATACTTTCAGAGCTTTATCAGGCCTCTCCTATGCACTCCGGGAACGGATTTGATGCAGGGTCAGTTAACACGTTGTGTCGAAATCTGTCATTGTGCCCATATAAGGCAAACTCCTCGGGTTACTTTTTACCTTGGCAGAATCACAGGAATGTCAAGGTAACCAGGCCACCTCAGCATAGCTCTGATTCTCGTTGGGTCACCTGACTCGCCCTCCCTCTCCCATGATTCACCGTGCGGCCCAGCTCTAGGCCTCTGGTGCTTGTGGAGGATGGCACTGGCCAAGGGCTTCCGGGACTGCACTTGGTTTTGTGTCTTCCTTAGAGTGGATCGGATGAGAGAAACTATGGGAGGTACGTCACTCGGGGCCCGACACAGCGAGAACCAGAACCAGAAAGCAGTCTCGGCCAGACTTGAGGTTGGCTGGGAGGCGCGCGTGGCTCCCAGCGCTGACGCCTCCCTGCTGTGTGACTCGAGGCGGATTGCTTCAGCTTTTAGCCTTATCTGTAAAATGTCGAGCGCTGAGAACAAATTCTGGTAATCAGGAAGTGTTCAATAAATGTGAGTCATTTGTACAGTTAGATGAGGTAGGCCTTACACCCCACCCAGTCACAGAAACACCTCTTGCTGTCCTCATGGATGGCTCGGGTCCTTAGCAGCGGACGGGGCACATGGAGCCGGTAGGCCGAGTCCTCCCTGGAAAGCTGAATGCACATCTTCACGACGGTGCTCCATTGCCTCCCCACTTCCCAACGCACATGCGCACGCATGTATTGTGGTGGGGCTGGGGGACAGATCTGCCCTGAGAGTGGCAGGGACCTCCCGTCCTCTGACGTCACGCTGCTCCTGGCGACGGTCACCCCTACTGTGGTTTGGCCAGGCCTCTGTACCAGGCCCAGGAAGTTCTGTAGGTGGGGCGAGCCAGAGTGAGAGTCTAGCCCTGTCACTCTGCCAGGGCAAACGGTTTCACCATTTTTAATGGAGCAATTATGAGTCAGAGGTTTCAGTCTCTCTTTACTGGTTCCTCCCAGTCCTGTAATTACCCTTTGGCTATAGAACCTTATTTTGGTTTTTCTTTAAAAAAAAAAAAAAATCCTCCTGAGACATTGGTTAATAGTGTCTGTCTTGTATGTTCAGGAGTGAATATGGTCAAGGTAAAAAGAGACCCCCCCCAAATTGAAATTATTTCTTAACCCACAGAAAGTGTGTCCCCCACCCCCACCATCACAGCGCCAGGAAGTAGAGCTAGAGCTTGCTCACACGAGGCTCAGGGCTAGGGCGTCTAACTCTGAACACCACCGATTACCTCCTGGCAAACTCCAAACGCCAAGCCAGGAGTCTCTGGTCTGAGGCACCTCCCAGATTGACGAAGGACTCATTCCCTCTCTCACCCAGTGCTCGCTGAGCACCTGTTCGGTGCCAGCCCCAAAGAGGAGTTGCCCTGGGCCGCAGCAGAGGGTGGGCAGGCTGGCGAGTCCCCAGCACCTCTGTGGGCCGCCTGCCAGGGCTGGTCCCCTCAGATAAGAAGAATCGATCATGCAGATAAATGCCCTATATTCTCGCGGCCTGCTTCTCAAAGGGATCGTCTTACTCCCAGGCCTAAGAGTGGGAAGCCGGTGGGACAGAGCTCCCGTGAAACAAGTGTATGTCCGTGAGCGCCGCCCTGGGCTCTGGTTTCCCCCACTGTGTCAAGAGCACAGATTTCCAGACCAATCCAGTTCTGCCCTAGCTGAGTCACCCACCCCCTTCCTGCCTTCACTGGAGGAGAAGACTTCTGACCTGATCGGTGGACCATTAAATCAGAATGTTCCAAAACAAGAAAAAGGAAAAAGGATCACCAAGGAGGAGTTTTGTTGTCAAAAGCGAAACCTGCACCACTGTTTGAAATTGCTTGTAGGCCCAGCAGGATGGCCCTTCCGCCACCAAGGCCCGGCTTGTGGATCATGTCAGTTCCATCAGGAAGCAGGCTGTCTTGCTAGAAGGTGAACAGAGGGAGAGATGGTGGTGTTTGTCTCTCCAGATGCCCCTGACCGCACGCTGTTCCCACTTCTCAGCTCTGTTGGGGCGTCGGGGTGGGCCTCGGGGCCTAAGGGCAGGAGTAGCACTTGCCTGAACAACACTGGGTCTCCTCAGCGCCCCCTCTGACTTTCTCTCCCCACATACCAGATGCCTGTTGCCTAGACAAGCAAGCTCACAGGCGGATTTGCCCATGCTAAGACGTTAGCTCTAGAGACTGGTTTTCTTAGGTGCCTGTTAGGGCTCCACGCCGCACAGTCTCAGGGGCCAGAACTGGCTCACTTGGCTATCTTTTTGAAGGATCAAAGTTTAAACCAGACGATCTTTAATCTCCCTTCCTACCCGGAAACCTGAGCTCAGCTGTAAGCCGTTGAAAGTAAATGGGGTTTTTGTAGCTCAGACTCCCTGTTCTCCAGGTGAAGGGCCCCTGTGCCTGATCATTTCACAGCAAAATGCCACATTGGGCCAGAGCAGGCGGAGGGCATGTCCCCAGTCTCCGCTGCTGCCCTAATTTAAAAACCGCCTTTGGGGAGTGGAAGTTTTCTCTTTTAAAGGTAGCTATTTCAGGTAGGCCTCACCCATCTCTTCTTCCTGCTAAAAAGCTTTCTTGTGAGAGCTGAGAGCCGAGAGCCGCCTTCTACCTCTACTCTGTGGCCCCCACCTGCCTTTAGTTCAGACCCTTATCTCCCTGTGTACTCTCTGTGGGGAGGGCAGGCTCTTCCCCCGTGGGGAGGACCCAGTTCTTTGGAGTGTAATCTGAGTAGCTTTGGGTTGGTTGGTTGGTTGGTTGGTTTTCCATATGTGGGATAGCTCCTGAAAAGGTCTGTTTGAGAATAGGGCACCTCCTTACCCGGGGCTGCCTACCCCCTGCTTCTCTGGGATTTCTTTTAGCTCCACGGACCAGTTCAGTTTAACAAATCCAAGGGCTGCCTAGTTCTAACTGGGCCTCATATTCCTCACTTATAGAATGAGAGAGTTAAATTAGAGTGGTGGTTCTCAACCCTGGCAACATGTTAAGCTTCCTGAATTTTGTTGCTCAGGACCCACCTCCAGGTCCTTCATTAGGCCTGGGGTGAAGTTTAGGGATTATTATGAAACTCTGAGGTCCCATATATTTGTTGTCAGTTGATTTCCAACAAGAGTAAAATACATATTCAATGTCTTTTCAATAAACAGTGCCAAGACAACTGGATATCCACATGCAAATAATGGAGTTGGACCCCTACCTCATACCATATACAGAATAAGTCCAGCTGGATCAAATACCTACATATAAGAACTAAAACTATAAAATTTAGAAGAAAACATAAGCATAAATCTATGTCACCTTGGGGCACCTGGGGGGCTCAGTTGGTTAAGTGTCCAACTCTTGATTTCGGCTCAGGTCATGATGTCACAGTTGTGAGATCCAGTTGTGAGACTGAGTCCTGCGTCAGGCTTCGTGCTGAGTATAGAGCCTGCTTAAGATTCTTTCTCTCCTTCCCCTGCTTGCGTGTACATGTGTGTGCTCTATCAAAAAATAATAGTAATTTAAAAAAATCTTTGTGATCTTGGATTAGGCAATGGTTTATTAGATAGGACACCAAAAACACAAGCAACCAAAGAAAAATAGTTATATTAGACTTAGTGAAAATTAAAAACTTTTTTTTGCTTCAAAGGACACTCAGAAGTAGAAGTAAAAAGATAATCCTCAGGATGGGAGAGAATATTTGCAAATCATATATCTAATAAGGGTCTGGTGTCCAAGATAGATAAAGAACTCCTGCAACACAACAATGAAAAGACAAATAACCAGTTAAAAAATGGACTAGAAAACACATTTTTCAAAGAGGTTAATATACAAATAATAAGTACACAAAAAGATGCTCAACATCATTAGTTATTAGGGAAATGCAAATCAAACCATCATGAGACACCACCTCACACTCACTAGGATGACTGTAAGCAAAGAGACAGAAAGTAACAAGTGTTGGCAAGGATGTGGAGAAATTGGAACCCTCATATGTTGGTGATGGGAATGTAAAACGGTGAAGCCTCTTTGGAAAACAGCCTGATAGTTCCTCAAATGATTGAACATAGAGTTGCCATAGGACCCAGCAGTTACACTCCTAGGTAGGTACCCAGGGACCTGGAAACACACATCGGTGCTGAAGCTTACCCTTGAATGTTCATAGCAGCATTATTCATAGTAGCATAAGTAGGAGTGACCCAAATGTCCATCAACTTGAGAATGAATGGATAAATGAAATATGAGCTGTCCATACAATGGAGTATCACTCAGACAAGAAGTAATGAAGCACTGATACGTGCTGCAACGCGGATTAACCTGCAAAACACATTGAATGAAAGAAGCCAGACACAAAGGCTACACACTATAATTCCATTTATATGAAACGTCTATAAAAGGCAAACACATAGAGACAGAAAGGAGATGAGCAATTGCCAGGAGCTAGCAGGGAAGGTAAGATACCTTCGGAGTGCTCACCGTTTTGGGGTGATGAAAATGGTGTGGGATTAGATAGTGGTGACAGTTGTACAGCGTCATGAATAAATGAAAACTCACTAATTTTTATACTTTAAAAGGGTGAGTTTTATGGTATATGAATTATAACTCAGTTTTTAAAAGTTGGCTCTCCAAACTGTGCACTTGATTAAAGAGAATACATGCGTACCTATGATACCCAGCTCTGCTTCCATATCGCATTAGTTATCTACTGCTGGGTAGCAAATTGCCTCAAAGCCTAGTGTTTTAAAACAATATTTGTTGTCTTAAAAATTGAGAGAGAGAAAAAAAACAAAAACCAGATGAGCTCGCAGGTGATTCTAATGTACAGCCAGGGCCGAGGACCGCTGGGCCTCAAGGATCTCGGGAAGCATGAAAAACCAGGTCTGATCGTTATATTCCTTTACTCATTTGGAGGAGGTTTGGGGGAAGACGCTTTGTGTCAGCCGCCAGAGCGTAGCCAGCAGTACTGGGGGGGTGTGGCTTCGCCCCTTCGGACCGGGAATAACACAGCAGTGAATGGAACATCTCCTGATCACTCACTCTCTGCACGCTGTGCGTGTTGCCCTGTTGAATGCTCACATCGTGTCTGTTACCCTCATTTTACAAAGGAGCAAACTGAAGCTGAAAGAGATGACTTCTGTTTTCTAAGGCCACGCACAGTAAGTGGCAAGGCGAGGATTTGAACCCATGTTTGAAGTTGGAGGGCCCTTGCTTTGGAGCGCTGTGCCACCCTGTGCTCTCCTCAGCCTGCCTTGTGGCCCGCCCGATGCTACCCACCGCCTAGGCCCCGCCCTTGAACCAGGGTCTCTGCAAGTCTGGTGGCCTTGATGTGCAGTGAGCGAGGCTCCTGGGGGCTCCCATCCTTCTGTTGGAGCGGCAGGCCACGAGCAGCGTCTTCCCTGGCTTGGGCGTGGAATATCTGCAGCTCCGGGATTTATTTTTGTGAACTTTTGAAAAGCAAGCCGTTTTAGCCCTAAAACTTGGGACTCTCACCAGTATAAAATGGGATTAGAAACCATGGAGTCATAAATGACTAGACATGAGAAGCCCCAAAAACATTCCAATCATTGTAGGATTTGCTGAGCCCCGACTGCAAGACAGCGGGTCCTGCAGCGGACTGGACTCGGCCCCCATCGAGATTATGGTGCGCTTGGGGGGGAGAGACTGGGTCTCCACAAAGGACCTCATTTCTGAGAGTAATAAGTACAATGCATATGACCTGCCAGAGTAAAGTGATTGCATGGCACAGATGTCAAGGGCAAGGGAAGACCTTCTGGGGTGATGTCATCTGCGGGAAGTCCTGAGTGATGACAAATAACCGGCCCTGTAAAGACCTACAAGAAAGTCTTAGACCAGTGCTTATCACGAGGTAGGAACTACATGCAAGTCAGTCTGTTGGAGCAACAACATGCACGCGTTCTGGCGCTTTATAGGGTGATTGGCCGAGGCGGTAACGTCAGCTGCCGGGGAGGGGGTGTGGGGGAAAGCTGGTTTCTGGATGGACACGCAGGACCTTTGGAATGCGCACTGCTCCGCTCTGCGGTATTTATACCTCTCCTCTGACTGGGAAGGCAGAGCTTTTTCATGTAGGCTGAGAAAAGTCCGAATAAGGCAGCGTCAGGCCTGGACATAAGTAGCATTCCATATTTCCCTGTAATTGCTTTCGAATTAGGTTATGTCGTCATGGGGCAGGCACACACCATGCTTGCTCTGCCCCTGCTGGCTATGGATTGAGTCCAGGGCGGGCAGCTCCCTGGGTCCCCCGTGCTGCGAAACCACCAGCCTCAGTTTCCCGTGCTGGCGGGGCTGCATCTGTCTACACTGTAGCCATGTTATTGTGATCGGTTCATTTTCTGTCCTCAGCCTGCTCCCTGATTTCTGTCGCCTCCCGATCTGGTAAAGGCAGTGGGTCTTCAAAAACCATGCTCAATCTCAGAACCGTCCAGAGGCTCACAGATTCCCTAGCTGCCTAGATGGCCCATACGGATGTTGCCAGGGTGATCGCCCTTTTGCCTGAGCCACTGGGAACCCGGATTCCCTTCGGCTGAGCTGTCGGGCCCTGAAAGGGCCTTTATGGTTAGTGTTGAAGCCCAGGGGTCAAGGGAGCAGTTTCTGCTTTCAGGAGCAGAAAAGATGCCCCACTGGGGCCAGGCCTTGTCTGCAGCCTGGCAGTGGCCAGGCAGATGGGCGATAAGAAGCCTGGGTGCCAATCCTAGGAATAAATAGCTGTCCCTCCCTTGTGTCCAAGCCCCAGACACCCTTCCTGAGGACCCGTGGAAGCAGGAACCATGGGCAGCATCAGAGGCCACGGCAGGCAAGGTGGGAGTTCAGGAGGTGGGACGGCGTCCTCCCCCTCAAGGCGGCTGATGCCCCAGCGGAGCGGCAAACCCGACACGGTATTGCAGAGACGAGGTTTGAAAACTCCCAGCACCGTCGGGAGCCCTGTCTTGCCTCCGTGTACCCTGGGGGAATTTGCCGTGACCAGTTCCAGTCAGTCCTGGGCCTTGTGGGTCAGGCCCTTGGCCTGTGCTGTCCTGCCCAGGGGGTGGGCAGTGCACACAGCAGAAGGCGGGGGATGCAGTGTGAGGCAGCACAGGGTTTGTCCTAAAATTTTGTTAAGCGTGGAGTCCATGGAATCCTTGCATGCGAGCATCTGCCGAATGAGTAGAAGTGGTGCAGCCTCCGACCCTGGTCGGGGAGCCCTCCTTGCCAGGGCCGGTAATCGAGGCCAGCACGCCCGCCTCCGCCCAGGGACTTGGCCGAACCTGTTTCCAGACCCAGACTGACTTTGCAAGAGACTCCCTTTCTTCTGGGTTTAGTGGAATTCCAGCTTCCAGCAGACATTTCCCTCCACACCACCCCCTTCAGTACTACAACCATGTTTTGTATCAGGGACCATGTTTTGTAACAGGAAATCGTTGAGAAGAAGAGGGAAGGAAAGTTTTTTCAGCTGGGTTGGCCGCATCCCACCAGGACCCTTTCCTCTCGCACTCACCGTCACTCTGCCCACTGGAACGCCACTGGTTGCTCTGTCTTCAGATGCTTGCCTCGTATTCAGTCCTGCCCCCAGTAGACAGGGTTTACCTCTTTGGGATGGGGGAGGGAGTCATCGATGAATGGCCCGTTGAAGCCCCCTGCTGCCACATTCCTGTCTGCTTAGGTCACCTCCCGAACAATATCCATCATTCATTCACCCAGCCGCCCCACATCCTGGCCACTGGGAGGGGTCCTTGTGACACAGGAAAGACTTTATGACCAGTGATGGCCTCCTCTCCCTCCCCCCACGTACAGAGTGACAAAGCAGAAACCGCCCAGGGGCCCCTCTGAAGCTTGCCTTCCCCCGGCACCACGGCCCTGGGAGTGGTGACTGGGTCCCAAAGGAACCAACAGGCTCCTCTTTCTCTTCTGCCAGCCCTCCCTCTCCCCCACTCACACCCTGTGCTATTTTAGCAACCAGAGAAGGATCTTGAACAGGCTGCCAGTGTGCAGAGGCAAGTTCTAAAGCTTCTTCTCTGTGGTGGTGGTGTTTTGTTTTTTTTTTTTCCACGTGTGTTCTCAAAGACAGACAAGTCTACATCCTTCCTTCCTCCCTAGATAGGTCAAGGGCTGGGTGCAGGCTCCCTTCTCACAGTGGCGAGGACAGGCTGAGAACAGCTGGCTCTGTTTTCCCTGCCTCATGGGGTCCAGGTGAGAAGTAGGCAAGCGTTTGGAGGCACAGCTCTGCCTGCTGGCGCTCTGTGAGCTCCCCCCAGCGTGGGGGCTGAGGTGGGGCCAGGGCCCTTGGTAACTCTGCTCTGCCGACTCTGCTGTGCCAAGCTGGTACCCAGCGTCCCATTCAGGCCTTGTGGATGAGCGACCGCCCCGTGTTTGAAACTGTTGATGAGCTCTGTGACCTTGGGCAAGTCACTTACCCTTCCTCGCCTCAGTTTCCTCATCTGTAAAACGGAGATGATAATTTACATGATCACGAGCTTGGAAGTTTTAAAGAGTCACTATGTCTAAATAGTAGGAACCAGTAATTAGCGGTTACTGCATAATTACCTTTAGCATGCCCACCCCCCCAAAGGTAAATCCTCTGTCTGTTTCACTTCTTCCCATGCCTGGTGCCTAATAGGGGTTCCAAATTGGGAATCAACCAGGTGGATCCATGGAGCGCCTGAGGACAGAGTACCGCTCCAAGTCCACGCTGACCATGAAAACGGCCTTAGCGGTCAAGTCCAGCTGAGCTCGATGCTCTTTGCCTTTTCCTCCTCCCACAGAGGACCAGCAGCTCTGGACACCCCCCGCCCCCCCAGTGAACCAGAAACCCTGGGCTTGTCTTTCTCAGTCACGACAATTGGTGTCCCCAGCACGGCTCCTCTGCCTTCCTCCCACCGCTGAGCTTCTCGCAGAGGCTTTTTCCTCCCTTTTTTCCTGGTCCTCACACACTGACCCTTGCCCCCTTCAGCGCTGCCCTCACCTGGCAGCAGCCAGGGTGACCTTTCGGAGGCCCCGTGAGGTGGGCCCTGCCAGCCTTGTGGCACAGCATGCCCTACCTCGTTCCCTTCTTTCCCCTCTCCGGCCTCCTGGAGGACCTTTGCACGTGCTGCTCTTGTTCTCTGGAAAGGCTCCCTTAGCTTAAGTGTCTTAACTCGTTCCCAGTCCTGTCAGAGTGGGAGAATTCCCTCCTCAGGGTAACTGCCCCGGGGCTGCCCCTACCTAGATCAGGAGCTTGCCTGCTGAGTGCTGCTTAGCTCCCTCTCTGGGGGCGGCGGGGGACAGGGCACATGCTAGCACCTCAGAGCGGGGCCTCTGGGGCTCAGAGTACCTGGCTTTAAGTCCAGCTCTGTAACTTCGCAGGCGTGCGACTCCCTGTGGTCAAGTCACAACACCTCTCCAACCCTCGGTTTCCTCATCTGTAAAATGGGGCAGGGGTGGCTCCTACCCCACAAGGCAGTTATGCAGAGGAGAGAAGTTAATACGTGACAGAGTGCCTAGAACAGTGCCTGGCATGGACTGAGCTCTATAGAAGTGTCTGTTCCGGTCGTTACTGTCACTTTTCCTGCGGGTGTTACTGCCCTAGCTGAGCGGTTCCTTGATTACGGAGATCCTCTCCCTGTTCAGACTGGGCGCTCCATGAGAGTGCAGGCCGTGTCCACTTCAGCTCACTTCTGTGTCCTCTGCACGGGACCTGGCCCGGGGTCCACCCCCAGCAAGTGCTTGTCACGGGAATGGACGTGTTCCACAGGGGCCTGGGGCGTGCGGAGCAGTGGGACCTGTCGACAGTCGTGGTCTGTGGCTCATGTCACGCTCTGAGAATTTGGCACAGCAGAGGGTGGTGTGGTGGGCACACGAGGCCTCTGTCTGTTGAAACTACCCCCCACACTGTCCCCTCCACAGCTTAGTCTCAGCGGAGTAGGGAGAGGAATAGGAAAAACTGAATGTTTAATATCCCATTCGCATCCCAGCTCCTGCTCCCCAGTCACTGCGTGAAGAAGTGGTGGTCTGAGCATGGCCTCGTGAGGTCCTGTTCTTATCTGTGAGCCTCTGGCGTCGGCACATGCCCGTCACCTTCCAGGAGGAGAGAACAGCCAAGCAGGGCGTAAGGGTGGGCGGCCCGTCGGTGGGCTTTCTCCATTCTGTGTGTGGCCGGCTCAGGAGGGAGTCCTTCCTTCTCACCGCCTAGGCCAGGCCAGGGGATGTGCTCCCCAAGCCCTGCTCAGTGTTCTGCTGAGGACCCTGCCTGCTTCCCGTGAGGGAGACAGAAGTCCAGGCCACAGGGACCACTGACTCGAAAATAGGTCTTTTTTTGGCATACGTGTAATCCTGAGTGCTGACGTAATCTGTGCCAGGCAGAGTCCTAGGTGGTTCACTTGCATTACATTGTTCAGTCTTTGCTTAAGAGAAGGGGTTACCGTCCCCATTTCATCACCAGGGTTATCCTTCTGGCAGGTTGCCTCGCTGGCAGAGGCGAGATCTGAACCCAGGTCTGCGTGAGCCCCAAGCCCCAGAGCTCTTGTGCTCCCGAGAGAAGATGAGCAAAGGATGGGGTACCTGTCTGTGAGGGCGGATAGCCTGAACCCCACGAGGCGGGATTTGTTCACAGCCTCCACAGGAAGAGGGTTTTCTGCAATTTCGTTTCCTCTCCGAACCGTGGAGGTGGGGTCAGGGCGTCTGCAGAGAGGGCAGCAGCCCCCGTGCACGCAGACCATCCGTCCGGCCTTAACTCTGCGCCAGGTGCCGCGTCTCCCCCACGTCGCCCTTGCGGCAGCTATGGGAGGTAGGGTCTGCCGGGTCCATCTGACAGGAGGACAGTGAGCTGTGAGTAGGTCCAGGAGTTGGCATTCAGACCCAGACCCATGCCCTTTGAGAGCATGTGGGCATAACCCAGTCAGGCTGAGGTGACGAGGGCTGCTGTTTAGACACGTTTCTCGCCCCGCCTGCCGACCCGGGGCCTGCGTCTTACTCACTCCGGTGGCACCGGAGCACCGGGGGGTCTTGCACTCTGGGAAGCGCCCTCTTCTGTCCTCAGCCTTGGGGTGCCATCGGTCGCTTTGCTGCTCACTGGCATCTTTCAGGTACATGCACCAGCAGAGGCCCAGCCACGTCCTGCCCCAGCCCGGCCTGCCGTCCAGCATATCAGCTGGCTGTGCCCCACGCATTGTACGGGCACGTGAGATGTGACCTGGAACTCCTGCCCCCTTACAGCTTGCACACATGCAGGCCACCTCCAGACACAGAATGGCTACAGGATGCTGTGGGGAGCTGCGGGGAGCCCCGTGGTGGCCAGGGCAGGCAGGGGACGGAGAGGGCACCCTGGAGGCGGTGGCAGGATTTCAGGAGAGGAGGAGGTCGGGGGAGGCACCGCGACGACCAGGGACTGCTGTTTATTGAGCACCCGCCATGCGTTCTGCAGGCACGGCCATCGCGTGCCGTCACACCGACCACATGACAGACGGGGAGGCAGGTGTTAGGGAGGTTGGACGACGTGCCCGTGTGAGTAGTGCAGCCAGCAGCCTGGCCCCAGTTCATCTGAATTCAGAGCTGTAGAGGGGCTGGGAGATGAGGCGGGGAAGGCACATTCCTGCTTCCTCAGTGGGAGCACCTGCTCGGTGGCCGGAGCTCATGCACGTGGGGAGGCAGAGGACGACAGCCAGCTGTAAGAGCCCCAGAGAAAGGCGCTGCGATGCCTGTGCAGAGGAGGGGGCGTCTGGGTCAGAATCGGGTCGGGGTGAGCACGTCCCTGAGGAGCTGCCCTGCAGGCTGATTTTGAGGGATCAGCTGGTGCCATCTCAGGAGAGGCAGAGGCAGGGACAGGCACCCTGCCTGAGGGGACGGCTCCGCACGGGGTAGTCTCTGTGTCCCGCGTGTTCGCATCCACCGTTTGGGTTTAGAAGGAGACCTCGCTGCATCCTCGCTGCGTGCGGCGTGTTAATTAGGGGGCTCCTTTGTCTGGGAGGGGCCTTGTGTTGCGTCTGAATGAGCAGGAGTGGTGGCAGTTGTCAAAACACATGGTGCTCCGCCAGAGGCTCCTTGGAAGCCCCTCGTCCCCCACATGGCCTCTGGCTGTGCCTGGGCACGGAGCGTGCGCTCGTGGGCTCCTGGCCCTCTGCCACCGCCGTGCTGGCCGCTGCAGATGGAGGGGGCGGGGCGGGGCATGGGGGTTCTGTGAGAACCAGAAGCGTGGCGTTTTTCCCAGACCCTGTTGTGGGAGGCTAATTGGGCCGGTTTCCCCAGAAGGTGTCTGGACACATCCACCTTTAACTGATGGGATGCACTTCCTGGGGCCTGATGTCTGGTGACATGGCCAAGTGGCTGGTGCCCTGTGCTGGATGCTCTGGGTTTGGGACTGGGGGTTTGGGATTGGGATTGTTGTTTGTGACCCTCTCTACCCAAGAGCATCCTTTCACCTCCCAGCATCTGCATGCCCTGTGTTCCAGACACTTCCTCAGATACGGTTGCCCAACTCTGGTGGGTTGGGTGCCTACCTCCCCCAGCCTCCTCAAAGCCCCCTAAGATTTGGAAGAGTAGGATGTGGAATGTTCTCCAGGGAATAGAGGGTGTCTGGCCTGTAGGGAAACAAACGAGGCTTGCGCAGTGCTCCAAGACCCTGTGCTCCCGGCCTTTTAGGAGAGGGGCTTGCTGCCAGCCCACCCAAACTCCAAGAGAGACTGACGGGAGGAAATCTTACATTTTTACAGCAGGCTTTTCTCTTCCAACTGCTTTCCTGTCTCAGGTCATCTCTGTGCCGCCAGTGGCTCCTACCTGAGAGGCAAGGAACCCAGCACCGGCTAGGACCTGTGGTCTCGTCTGCCTGCTCAGGTGGGGGGAGGTGGTGAAGGGCTCTGTGTGTCTGTCCCAAAGATCGTAAGAGTGGGGACCCTGCGTCTTGTTTCCATACCCAGGGCCTGGCGCTCAAGTCGCATGTGCACAACTGGATTCTAGTTCGTGCTGTGCCACTTACCATCCAGACAATCATGCGGTGGGTGTCTTAACTGCCCCTAGCCTCAGTTTCCTCGGATTGACTTGCCTAGGTCACTTAAAGATCAGAAACAGTGTACAGGAAGGCCCCGTGGTGGCCACACTTGTCCCGGGTCAGGGCTGTGGCCCAGCCCCTTTGCTAGAAAGCCCCAGCAGCCGCACTGACCCTCTAGGCCTCTCTGTCATGCCTCCCCAGACGTTCACAGCCTGGTGCAACTCCCACCTGAGGAAGGCTGGCACGCAGATCGAGAACATCGATGAGGACTTTCGAGACGGGCTCAAGCTCATGCTCCTTCTGGAGGTCATTTCAGGTGAGGCTCCTGTCCAGCAGTACCACCCACACTTGGAACAGGTGCCCTGTCACAGGTCCCAGGGACCCGGCCCACCCCAACTGTCCCTTCGCTGCTAGGAGGAGAGTGAGGCCTTGAAGGGCTGCACTGCAGTGCGCCTGGCCGCTGGCCTGGGGACGGGGGGCAGATGCATCTGGGCGCCGACCGGGGCGGGGGGGCGGGCAGGGGGCAGACGAATCGGGCACTGGCCTGGGGGGATGGGGCAGAGTACCCTGGCGGCCAGTTCTGGAGGGCGCAGGACATTAAAGTTTCTCTTTCTCCCCCTCTTCCTCGGGGTGCGGCTCTCAGGTGAGCGGTTACCTAAGCCGGAGCGGGGCAAGATGAGAGTGCACAAGATCAACAATGTGAACAAAGCTCTGGACTTCATCGCCAGCAAAGGAGTCAAGCTGGTCTCCATCGGGGCAGAAGGTGAGCTGGGAAGGGGAGCTAGGTCCCTGACCTGAGGCTCGGAGCCTTAGTTCTGTGCTCCGAGCAGGAGTTATGTGGGCAGCAGAGAGAGCACTTGGGGGGCGGGGGGGGGGTGGTAAAGACCCAGTATATACCCAGCAGTGGCCACAGTGACTGCCCTCATGGGATCATGGGTCCCCAAGCTCCCCCTCCCCTCTGCCCACAGAATAATCCGTCTAACACTCGGGAATCCTGCGCCCCCAGTTATGTAGGGCAGGCCTCTTCTATGGGGCGGGAATGGCCTTGCCCTGGGCCCTGGGCCCCCTCACTGGCCCTTGTGCTGGGCCTCAGAAACACTGACAGACACATGACCTGGCGTCCCCGTGCCTGGAGCACCTTTGCCCTTTGGCCCTGCCTGGTATCTGTGGCAATCTCAGGGGAGAAAGACGTTGGAGGCCCAGTGTCAGGGCTCTGGGGTTGGGGAGTGCAAGGCTAAAGGTCAGTAACCAGACTTTGCTGGCTGCATGGCCTGAGGGCGTTTGGTCCCTGACTAGATACCCAGGACCCTCTGTGCCCCATGGGGACACCCAGTACTGTGATCCTTCGTTCTAGACCTTCCCACTAAAGCAGAAGCATGCTGTCCCTCCAGCAGCCTGCGCGTCCTGAGCTCACAGGCGCTTTTGGAGACGAGGCGAGGCCTTATGGAGCCCAAAAGCTCCCCATCAGCTTGCACTCACAGTTCAGCTCATTAGAGCAGGATTTCCTACACTCTGACATCCATGTTGTCCCAGCTTCTAGAAAAACAAAGAAAACTAATTGCTGTTAATGACAGGGCTCCGAGAGGTTGGCCAAGACTCTAGGCCAGAGTGTGTGTACCGAGTTCCAAGGCTCTGCCCCCTCCTGGGACCTCTCAGGGAGGGGTGCCAAGCGTCACATGCCACGGTTGGGGTGGTACGTGTTTGTTTAAAAAAAAATCAAAACCCCAAAAATCAGTCGGGTCTTCAGACTTTCTGTCCTTGCCCGGATCTTTCCTCCTGGCTCCGCTCCAGCCTTCTGCTTCTCACAGCTGCATTTATTTTGCTCAAATGCTAGCCTGTAAATACAGAAGGAGTTAGAGGAGAGACCCGGTGGCATGTGTCCGTTTTCACTTGGAGAAAAACTCCGTCTAAAAATGTTCTCCGTTCATGCCCGAATTGGTTCACTCCCTGTCCCTGTGGCCGCCGGGCCCCGGGAGAAAGCTGGAAAGCAGCCTACTGGAGGCGCCCCGGGGGTTCAGAACACCCGAGAGTCCCCGCCTGCCCTCCATTGCCCTCCCCTCCACTCGGTCTAGCCGTAGCCGAAACATGGCTATCTTCTAGTGGCACAGCTATAGGTCCGGGAAGCAGCTGGTGCACGTGTCACGGAGAAACCGCCTTCCTCCCTCCGGGAGCCCTCCGAGGCCTCTGTGGCCAGCCTCCCTGTGTAGCTGGCTGGGTGTGGCAGCTGCGGCCGCCCGTCCGGACCACGTCCATTCCCTGCTCTGGAGTGCCTGGCACTCAGGAGGAGCGCAGCATAGGTTTCCTGACGGGTGCCTGCCCTTGCCCCGGGCTGGGGAGACCGCCAGGTTTCCGGGGCTGGGGTTTTTAGCCTGACAGACACGATGTCCTTCCGTCCTTCCCCTGCCTCGGGGCAGCGGGCCGTGCTTCTTTCCTTCTCCTGGAACTCTCAGGCCGAAAGCCACCCTCTGCCATCAACCTGTGGCTTCTAGAGGGCGGAGGGGGCTTCTCTTTCTCCACTATGGCTAGTGGGCCCCACCGTTTCCTCTCGTGTATGTCCTTGGGGAAGGCCGGGCCCCCGTCCTCTGGGTGATCGCTCTATCTCCTCTCCAAATCAAGCCCACCCTGGAGTTTCCTGTTCTCAGGGGTCAGGGAGCACGGTCTCTCTCCCTGCACCGGCTGTGCTGAGGCGTTGGGGGGCGCAGGGCATGCGAGGGCTGCAGAGGCACATCTGGCCGGCAGACCCAGGGCTGAGGCCGCTTGCACTTCTCTTACCTCAGTGGACACATGGCGCCCCAAGCGTGGCCAAGATGATTTTTCTCTAAGCTGCTGCAGCTGAAGGGCGTGTGGGGCAACCCCTCGCGACGCTCCCAGACGTTTGAGAGAGTAGCTGTCCAGTTAGTGAAGAAAGCACGTACATCCGCGGCTGGGCCTATGGCCCGCTCTCCCTGCCCTGCATCATCCCGTCCGTCACAGGGGTGGGGCCGAGTAGCGGGTGGTGATCTCGAAGGCAGGCGGGGGGGAACAAGTGAACCAGCACGTGCATGGTTACAAATGATGGGCAGAGCAGGGTGCTGGCGAGAGAGGGGCACCGGGGGGGCACCGGCAGATTGGTGCTGGGGCGTGGGGGGCATTTCAGAGAGGTGACTGCAGAGGCTTAGAGGATGGGAAGGACGGCCACCTGAGGAGAGGTTCATGGTGCACTTCGTGGGTGGACAAAACGTGTGAGGTCCTGATGGGAAGGAAGCCTGGCTTGCCAAAAGGACGCAGCCAGAGTGTGCGGGGCAGCAAGGGGCAGGCTCACCCAGGGCAGGACTTGTAAGTGGGATTTGAGAGCATGGACTTCTTTTAGATGTCGCAGGGCTGCGGGAAGGTGAGTGGCACAAATCTGATGCACCTTTTAAAGTGACCACCCTGGCTGCTGTGTGGAGGTGGACGGCACGGGGCCCGGAGGAGGCAGCGTGTTGAGCTTGGGGGAGGGGGAGACCACGGTGGCCTGGACAGATGCGGGCAGCAGTGAGGGTGGAAGGAAGTGGACAGATTCTCAACAGGAGTACAGCGCGCACCCGCCAGTGGGGAGATGGGCCGATGACACCATGAGGGGGTGCGGACGGGGGGCTGGGACAGCAGGCCTGGCGCCTGGGACAGGCGTCAGGGAGGAGCGGTCTTTGGATCTGGGCGAGGGAATGAGCCGGCCGGGTGAGAGTAGGCCTGTGTTGGGGCAACAGGTGCCGGGCAGCAGAAGGCTTTGGGGACAGTGCTTCCCAGTGCTCACGCGGCGTCTCCCAGAGAGGGTGGTGGACAGGCCTGGGCGGCTCCCACTGGGACGATCGGAGCTGATCTCTATGTAGAGCCGGGAGGAGTTCCCCCTGGTTTCAACAAGTTTCTCACCCTCCGCCCCTTCATGCATGCAGAGATTGTGGACGGCAATGCAAAGATGACCCTGGGCATGATCTGGACCATCATCCTCAGGTTTGCCATCCAGGACATCTCTGTGGAAGGTAAGAGCCCACGGGCTGGCCGGGGCAGCCTTTTCTCCCCGCCCAGATCCTATCCAGGTCGGGGTGCGTTAGGTGGTGATTTTGGGGTTTTGTCTTCATGCTTGAGGCTCTTGCCTCACTCGAGGCCAAAGCTGGTTCATGAGATCCGGCCCAGGCTGCGGGCGAGGGGCCCTCAGCCGCTGCCCAACCCTGGCGTCCACCCAGAGCCCTCTGGCTCCCGTGGTCTCCGTCCCAGTGGACCCTCACACAACCTTTGTCAAGTGGGCATGAATGTCCCCATTTTCCAGTCAAGGAATCTGAGTCACAGAGCAAACTAGCTACAGAGCCAGGCCTGGCCTGGTTCTTTTGCGTTAGCGCCTACGTGTTTCCGTTTGACACCCCCGCCTGCAGACCTTTGCCTCTGTGACCCTGGAGCCAGTCCCCCTAAGCACGTGCGTGTGCCGTGGTGTGAACAAAGTCGTCCCGGCCAGGTGGGGAGGGGGTTCCTGCAACAGGCCGCAGCGGTGACCCTGCCCTCCGCACTCCCAGTCTACCGAGGACAGAGCCACCCGTGGGGAGCAGCCAGATGCCTGGTCCGCTCTCACCACCATTCTGAGGCCACCAGTGCGTGAGGCCCCTGGCTGCTGCTTCACTGTCCAGAGGGTCCCAAGGCCAGCGTCGGGGGCTTGTTTGGCAGTGTGTTCTGGCGGGTAAAGGCACAGGGTCTGTGGGCAGAGACATGGCACTGTCCTGCTGCTGCCACACCCTGGGGTGACCCCCAGGCTCTGTGCGGGCCAGCGCTAGGGTCAGCAGAGGCCTGCCGGGTGTCTGGAGCAGGAGGAGCGCCTCCTGCCAGGCCTGCTGCTCTTCTCTCTGACTCCCGCCTGCGCTGGGCTGTGAAGAGTGAGTTTGAGCCAGTGCTCCCCGGCCTTGTGTGTTCCACAGAGACCTCTGCCAAGGAGGGGCTTCTCCTCTGGTGCCAGAGGAAGACGGCCCCGTACAAGAACGTCAACGTGCAAAACTTCCACATCAGGTGAGTGCCCGTCCAGGGCCCCCCAGCCCGTCTCCTCCCCTCATTTCCCCCCAGGACAGAGGGCTGCCTCCCAGCTGCCCTCTTTCCCTTCCCCTGGTTCTGCCCTGTGGATCAGGGCCGCCGAGAGGGGAAGGCACGCAGCGCAGGCACCAGTCTCCCCCAGTGGGCTGTTGCCGTCTGCAGTGGGCCCGTCCCGGTCAGTGGAGCCTTGCACGCATGGTGCTCAGCAGGTCGTGGCCATCCTGGTGGCCAGCGCTCACTATAACATATTCGCCACGTGTCAGGTGTTGGTTGATGTGTATTTACTCATTCAGTCCTCCTAGCAACCCAGCGAAGCGTAGGCACTATCGTTACCCCATCTTACAGACATGGAAACCAAGGGAGCAAGAGATTATGGGACTTGCCCCAGGTCACACTGACAGTAAGCACAAGAGCTGGGATTTCACCCCAGACCGTCTGGCCCCAGCAGTCATGCTCATGGCCGCTCTGCCACGCTGTCTCCTTGCAGAGCCTGGCGCACACCCTTCCTCAGTAAATGGGCATCAGTCGTTCCTGTGGGTGTCCTCGGCTATCAGCGCTTACATGACGGTGACAGGGCCCTCCTTTTAACCTGTGCCTTTCCATCCCCAGCTGGAAGGATGGCCTTGCCTTCAATGCCCTGATCCACCGACACAGACCCGAGCTGATCGAGTATGACAAGCTGAGAAAGGTTTGCCTCTTGCACATCCCTCAGTGGCCCAGAGATACAGTCTGACCCTGACTCTGGGTCACCTTTTCCACGCCCGTCCATTGCTGGCATCCAAAGCTGGAATCTGTGCTCACATGGGCAGGCTGGGAGAGCCTTGTGCCAGCTGTCACCAGACCCCAGGCTTGGTAGCTGATTCTTACCTCCCTTGCTCCCCTTGGGGACTATCCCCTTCTCCCTTTATGGGCATTGCAACTGCCTACGGTCATTTTAGGGCCTGGCCGGCCATGCCGTCTAGGTCCCCTTCCTTAACCTTTTAGACTCTAGAAGCATCTCTTCTCTGTCAAATGGAGAAGAGGGCTAAGGAGTTCCAAGCCATCACTGCCAGCAGGTGTTTCCCATGCAGGGTCCCATTCTCATTTGCTTTTACAAAGCTTGTGACCTGTAAGAGCTCCCCGTCAGTGGAGAGGGCAGGACAGTGTGTCCAGGGCAGACCGGCCCCACGAGGCCATGCACATGTGCTCCGGCTGAATGGGGGTGGGAAGTGGTAGGACCAGAGAGGTGCGGCAGAGGAAGGAGGCCACCATGAGCTGGCATGGTCCGGGGAGGGCATTCCCGGTGGGGGAGGCACGAGCCTGCACTTGACCTGTTCAGGCCCCACTGAGTAATCGAATTGGGTTCTAGCTGGACATCAACTAAGGCATACGAGGGAGGATCTTTGATCCTGGGAGCAGTGGGGAGACGATGTGAAGGTGGGACCATGGGAGCCCTCGGCTTACCCCCGACCCGTCACCCCTCCAGTGCTCTCAGGTCTGGCCCACGCTTTCTGGGTTTCAGGACAGAGGTCTTCATTAGGGGCTGGAGGGCTGGAAATTGTGAGAAAAGACCACACCTGCTTTTCCTCTGGGGAAGAGGTTGATGCTTTTTCCCACAAAGATTTCCAGAGGCATTCCTTTGGGTGGGAATCGACTGTATGTGGGTGCCCACCTCCCCAGCCCCCGTAGCGGCGCAGGAGGCCGAAAACTGCCTAAAGAAGCCCTTAGTCCTGCCCCTTTTCAGGATGCCTCCCTTCCAGGCCTGCCTCGTTCTCTTGTGCGTCTGCACCGTGCCCCTGACAGAGTCCTTCCTCCCCCCCCCCACCTCCCTCCTCCCAGGACGACCCTGTCACCAACCTGAACAACGCCTTTGAAGTGGCCGAGAAATACCTAGACATCCCCAAGATGCTGGATGCAGAGGGTAAGTACATCCCTTTTGTGCAGTCACCACCCTGTTCTGCGGGCATGTGTTGCGGCAACTTCAAGGAGCTGGCGGTGCCAGTGAGAAGGGCTAAATGTGTCTGGGCGACCCGGGGACAGTGGTGCTGCCCGGGAGCCAGAGCAGAGCAGCCTGGGCAGACCAGGCAGGCTCAGGGATGGCGACGCAGGGGAAGGAGGAGCTGGAAAATGACTGATTTTGGGGGCCACGCCTCGGAACCGGACTTGAGCTGCCCAAGTCCTGCCCCTCGCTCGGGATGGGCAAGCCAGGTGGCCAGGGCGGGCAGGCCCCTGCAGACCTCTAAGGCCACTGTCTTCCTGGCTTGCCCCAGGCTCGGAGTCTGGAGTCCATCAAAGTGCAGTGTTTGTTTTTTCCTTTCCGGCCTTGCTCCGTTTCCCAGCCGTGCACCACTCCCAGCCAGGACCCATGTCTCTGGACTCTGGTGGCCCCGAGGGTTGACTGTCCAGCAGCCCCTGGAGGCCATTCTCAGAGAGAGGAAGTAGCCTCATTCTAATCCAGTTCCCACAGCCTTGGTCTTTCTAGAGACCACAGGGGCTGGAGGGGCTGAGAGTGTGGACAAGCCCACTAGAGTCACCAGGGGTCACCGAATCCATTCTGAGGGTCTTTCTCCTGGGATGCCTGTGGCCTTGGGAGACTGGATCCTGGTGAGCGACCACCTCTCCCCCCACCCCTACTTGGGCAGTTTAACCCTTGTCGTTCACTTACAGACATCGTGAACACGGCCCGGCCCGACGAGAAGGCCATAATGACCTATGTGTCCAGCTTCTACCATGCCTTTTCGGGAGCGCAGAAGGTACCGGGCAGGGCCGGGCAGGCCCACCTCGCCGCCACTGCCCAATGCCGCCGCTGCCTCTCGCCTCCCACGCTCACCTCATTTCTCTTGCAGACGGCAGTGGCCTCTCTCTGACTGGAAGCCATCCCCCGACTCCAGGCGTCCCTGCCGTTTAGTCTTTGCTCACAGTATCCATTGAGTGCCTGACCTGTGCCAGACTGTTCAGGCACTGAGGATCCAGTAGTGGCCGAGTCAGGGAGGACCCCTGCTCTCATGGAGCTTACGTTCCAGCGGGCATGACAGACAACAAACCTGTCCACAGAGAAAAAGTCTTTTTACGTGCTGATAAGCACAGTAGAGCACATGGGGCAGGCTGATGGGCTAGAGATGCCTGTGGGGCTGCTTCTGGGTGACGTGGGCAGCCACTTGGAGTGATGGGCAGGTGCTGCGGGATGAAGATCAGCAGGAAAAGCATTCCAGGCTGAGGGTAGAGCAAGTGCAAAGGCCCTGAGGCAGAAATGTGCTTGACTTATTCAGGGAAGAGCGGAGAGAGAAAAAATGAGGTTGGGGACAATAACAAGGCCAAGGTGTGTAGAATCACCATAGTCTGGGGTCAGGAGTTTCATTCTAAGGCCCCAGGAGACCATTTGGTGGTCTGTTATGGGTACTAGGTAGTTATGTAAGACATGATCTCACTGGTATCTTCAGAAAGATCAGTTAGCTTTTGACTCCTCTGGCCCTAAACCAGTCTTCCTTTTTTTTTTTTTTCTTTTAATTTATTTCTTTATTTGAGAGAGAGAGGGGGGCAGGGAGGGAGAGAGTCCCAAGCAGGCTCTGCACTGTCAGTGTGCAGAGCCCGATGTGGTGTTCGAACTCACGAACTGTAAGATCATGATCTGAGCTGAAATCAGGAGTTGGATGCTTAACCGACTTAGAAGGGCTTAACAGGTGCCCCTTCTTCTCTAAAGCCAGGAGCTAGTGTCACAAATGCAGGTCTGGTTAGAAAAGGACTCTGCCTATCCAGACTTGCCTCTTTCCCTCTACGAAACTGCAGCGAAACGTGGCCACGCAGCGGGAGCCAGGGTTTGGCTTCCAGTCTAGAGCAAGCGCTATTCCTCCCGCATGAGCCTAGGGTCCGGCCCCGGCCGCCCTCCCTGCATCTTTCACTCTCTCCTGCCTCTCTCTCTCTCTTTCTCTCTCTCTCTGCGCAGATATTGTAGGCACTCTGAGGCCAGATGAGAAAGCCATCATGACTTACGTGTCCTGCTTCTACCACGCTTTCTCGGGGGCTCAAAAGGTGAGCTGGGGCGGGAGCACCCTTTGCTGCTGCGCCTGGAGACCTGCCCTCGCTGTCCCCGCACGTCCCTGCCCTCGCTGTCCCCCGCACATCCCCACCACCCACCTGTGGCTGGAACCCCAGCACAAGGACTGACCGGGGCAGGTTTCTCGTGACCGTGGGCCTCCGGTTCGGCCATTGAGCCGGCGCTGGTCCAGTGTGGACACGGCAGATACCGTCTCTGTGCATTCGTCCCACCCTGTCAGGAGGGTGGTGGCGTCCCAGCATCTCTGGGCGGTCGAATCTCGGCAGAGCTGCGGTGTTGGGCGCTCGGTTGCCCTGCCCTCTCCGTGATGCACACCCAGCCGCTTGCCTGCCGCACTGGGGGTGCCCTCTCACTGGGGCTCCTTCCCTCCCAAATGGCCCAGGAAAGGCTTGCCATGAGCAGGTCAGACTCCTCTCTCAGCCCGCACCTGCCCACCCAGTTTGCCAGGCCCCGGGCCCTGGGCCCCAGCCCCCCGCTGACACGGGCAGAGCGGCAGACGTGTCCGTTCATAGCAGCGGCTGACCACCTCCATGGGAGAGGGGCCTGCCTAGAGGCCTGCGTCCTTGGGCACCCTATGCTTGCCTCCTGGCCTCTGGTCTTGGGCAGCAGTGTTCTCCCAGTGACTTGACGTTGCATCACCGGTTAGAAGTGGGCAGGGAGGAGGAGAAGTTAGCTCTTGTTTCTTGAGCACTTACTATGTGCTGGCAGTCCTCTGAGGACTCTGCCACCTACAGCTTCTAGGACAGTCCCGCACACACCAGGGCGTGGGTGCCATTATCTTCACTTAAAAGAGGTGGAGACTGAAGTTCAGAGAGGTGGACCCTGCTCTGCCGCCTCTTAGCAGTGTGACCTTGGACGGGTCACTTCCCTCAGTTTTTCCTTTTGCAGGAGGATGAAATGAGTTCACGTAGGCACAGGGTGAATTCACATAGCGCCGAGCCCCGTAAGCGCTCAGTAAATGATCCAGGGGCTGGGCCAGCCTGCAGGGCCTGCCCCTGCCCACCGCGGTCCTTCCAGCCCCGTGGCCACAGCCTCTCACCACCTACCCAGCTTTTGGCTGCAGCTCGTTTGGTGTGATCTGCTGGAGGGCAGAGGCGGGGCGTGGGGGCGGGCAGCCATGGAACATTCTAGGACTCAGACCCCAACTAACAGCACGTGTGCCGTTGGACTCCCTGCTCTGCAGGCGCAAGCCAGCCTCAGCCTGCCACATCGCCCCCTTTGGCCTCCTGTGCTTAGAGCAGAGCTCCGCTGTGGCAGGGGCTGGGTGGCCTTGAGGGATCTCTGGGAGCGGATACTGGCAGGAAAGCTCAGGCCAGAGCATTTGGGGGTTTTCGAGGCAGCTGGGCCCCCCTTGTGAGAGAGGCTGTTCCCTATTCACCAGGGGACATGCCACATCCTGGCTTCTCCAGCTCTGGGTCCAGCTTCCCCCGGCCTGTGTTTACTTCTCAAGACAGCCTTGTGATGCTTTTATTATTGCTTCTTGTCCTCGGGGACTCCATCCTGCCTCTTGAAAGAGTGCTCTCTGGCATTTGTTTTGTTTTATAAATACAAGGCGAACCCCAGGCCTGGCACCAAGCATGCCCGTTCGCTCCTGATAGTTTATTTCTAGTCACTAAGCATTTGCTCCTTATTCTTTCGTTCACTCACTCATTCATCAACTCTGAGTACCCAAAACATACCAAGCCCTGAGCCGGGTGCCAGGAACTCAGCTGTGAGGCAAAGCACTGCTGACTAGTGGCTCCTGCCTTCGGGGCTCTGCCCAGCACTGTGGGTCTGAGCATGGGGTACCCGTTGTCCCTCGATGCCAGGGGTCAGGGACTGACCTCTGACTCCACCCACGAGCTGTGACCTTAGCTCTGCATCCTGCACTCACCGGGGCTGGGTATTCATTGCCCAGTGCACAGCGTGTGCTCACCCCAGTCTCCGCCGGCCCCCACTCCCTTCCCCGCCTGTCCCCGGAGCAGCCTGTGGATGGGAGAGGCTGGGCGTCAGTGCGTGCCGCTCGCGGGTCTGGCGCCATCCCCAGGCCTCTCTGTTTTCCTTCCCCACCACTCTGTAGACCCTCCTCACTATTTCTGTTCCTGTTCTGTTGCCGTTTCAACTTCTCCTCTTGGACCCTTTCTGTGCTTCCTGAAAGGTACCTGGTCTCTCCTCTCCCCGTGTGGCACCCCCTCGCTCTCCTTCTTCTCCACGCCTTGCATTCCCCCTCCCCCCAGCAGGACGCAGGAGGACATTGTCCTGTAGTTCTGAGCAGAGACTCGGCAGTCTCCGCCACTCACTCCCTGCCCCCCGGGGCGTGGCTCCCTTCTGCCCCCCGGGAGTGTGACTTCTGCCCAGTGAGCCATCAGTGCCCACCTCGGGAGGATTAGGAAGGGGACACGTGTGCTCTGCCTGTGCACCGACCGCAGACTTCTCCGGAGGGCGCCACGCAGCTCTCCAGTGTTTGGCCTCCCTGCTGCGGACCTTCCCACCCAGGGGGACTCCAGGGCCGGGCCTAGCTGAGGACCTAGTGGGAGGGCTGTCCGGCCCCTCCAGGGGCCAGGCCGAGGGGCCCAGCTCTCTGGGGAGGGTGTGGGGGCGCTGGCAGAGCCCGTCAGGACACAGCAGCTCAGGGTGTCATCTTGCTGGAGCTGTGTGGCTTTCTTCCTCGGGACTGCTGTGCAGGCTGGGGATGAGCCTGTCAGGAGGGAGGGTCACCGGCCCCCCGCGGCCCTGACGGTGGTCTTCCCCTGCCCCAGGCGGAGACTGCTGCCAACCGGATCTGCAAGGTGCTGGCCGTCAACCAGGAGAACGAGCACCTCATGGAAGATTATGAGAGGCTGGCCAGCGACGTAAGTGCCGCTCACCCCGCCCTGGTGGCTCCTTGTTAACCTTTGGCTGCAGGTTACGTGACGCCTGCAGAGGGGCGAGCAGGTATGGCAGTGACACTTTCTAGATGAAGCGGGTATGTGACCTTCCAGGCTAGTTTTACAAGGCCACGGGTCAGGCTCGTGTGTCACCTTGTTCCCGGGCTCCCTCCGTCTTGAGCTTGGGTTCCTACAGAGGGGCTGAAGGAGACAGAACACCCGCCTGCTCCAGAATCACTGGGCGAGGGTTTAATAAACTTGCCGTGTCCTCACCGCAGGATGACTGCCTCCCTGGGATGAAGTGAGACCCTGACGCTGACACGGTCATAGGACCATGGCTTGTCACGGCGGCCCTGTGCTCTCCACAGCCTCCCTGGGAGGAGGGAACACGTGTTACCCCCTTCCCCAAGTGGGGAAACTGAGACCCACAGAGGCTTGGGCACCAGGCATGTAGCTGGTGCAGTAAAGAGCCTGGGTGTGAACCCAGGCAGCCCCACTCCAGAGCCTGAACCCAGAAAGTCAGCTGGGGATGTGGGTGTTTAGTACGTCTCTTCTGGATTCCCTCCTGTGTGTTGAAAATTTTTGTCTTAAAAAAACAAAAATATTGAAGCTCCCAAGAGCCATGGCTTGACTGCTCTTCCAGACTAGAGGTTCCCAGACTTCGAAATTTCGTGGATCAGGAATTTTTGGAAAAGTATTTGACAGCCAAACTGCAGTGACCAGCTTTTTTTGGTTTGCCAAGTTAAGGATGTTTTTAAAAGAAAAGCCTACCGGGGTGCCTGACTGGCTCACTTGGTGGAGTGTGCAACTCCTGATCTTGGGGTTGTGAGTTCGAGCCCCATGTGGAGTATACAGATTACTTTAACAAAAGAAAAGAGAAAGCTACCGTTTGTTACCACCATCCTTTCTATCACCAAGAAAAAGTTAAAAAGTTATATCTTGGGATCCCATCCCTTCTAAGAAAGGGCAGTTGGCTCCGGGCATCCAGATATAAAGACTCATAGACCCCTTTTTCCTTGCTTCTCTCATTTTGCCAGAACTTGGCATCTGGGAACCACTTGTTTAAGTATATCTATGCTGGACAGTGGCTGGTTTTATTCTTCTAGAATGTCCAGTTTGTTTGTTGGTACCTTGTCTTCACTCTATGTAACAGGTATAAGTGGCTCTTGAAAAACGCATGTCACTTTTTCTTTTCAAATTGTGTACGTCCCAGGCCCCGGGCGTGGCACGCTGGCCTCCTTAGAGGGAGACTGGCACGCTGTGGGCCCTTCCCTTGATGGACTGGCCGCCCACAAGCAAGGAGGCAGTAAGGTGTCTCTCAGATGGTGCCGAGCTCACTGACATGGCAGTAGTGGGGTCATGTGGTGGGATGTGACAGGAGGGATGCTGGAGTTGAGGCCCCCTTGCTTAGATGGGAGAAAAAGGAAGACCAGGAGCAAAGGCATGAGTGGGAAGTAGCCAGAGAACGGCACAGTGGTTCACGGGGGGTGGCGCACCGCCCCATGCTTCCCAGCCAGAGGATCCCAGTGGGGATCGTGGAGAAGTAAGGCTGGGGAGCAGGGCTGAGCCCCGAGATAGGGCCCTTGAACACCTGTGTCCCTTGGCCCGCGAGCGGGGCGAGGCCCTTCCGGCACCCTGAGGCTTCTGGTGGGCCTGCAGCTCCTGGAGTGGATCCGCCGCACCATCCCCTGGCTGGAGGACCGCGTGCCGCAGAAGACCATCCAGGAGATGCAGCAGAAGCTGGAGGACTTCCGGGACTACCGGCGCGTCCACAAGCCGCCCAAGGTGCAGGAGAAGTGCCAGCTGGAGATCAACTTCAACACGCTGCAGACTAAGCTGCGCCTGAGCAACCGGCCCGCCTTCATGCCCTCCGAGGGCAGGATGGTCTCGGTGAGCGCGGGGGCGGGGCCCGGGAGGTACAGCCCAGCTCCCCAGGCTAGCGTGTGTCCGGCGCTGTAAAAGGCACAGCCTGTGGGGTGCAGGGGTGTAGTAGGGGGTGCGCTTGAGCCTCACCACCTTCCACCTCCCCCCATCACTCCCTAGAATTTTCAACCCAAACCACACCTTATTTTGTGTGGCATTATCTCAGTTTGGACCCCCAGCTGGCCGTGATTCCAGGACCACCAAGTGCTCGAGGAGAGTGCTTCTCAGGAGAGGGTGGTATTCAGCAGACAGTCACCTGGCTCTCCTAGCGCCGTCCCTGGCGTGCACTCATTGTCACTTATTCATCTAATGGAAAAACCCGATCGCTTCTGACGTGTGCTGGGCCCCGTCTAGGCGCATGGATGCAGCAAAGCACGGGATAGATGTGACCCCAGCCCGTTTCTGCTTCCTGCCTTCCCCACGGCACCCCTGGCCCCTTCATCAGCCCTGTCCTCCCGTGTCCCTGTAGGACATCAACAATGGCTGGCAGCACCTGGAGCAGGCGGAAAAGGGCTATGAGGAGTGGCTGCTGAATGAGATCCGCAGGCTGGAGCGGCTTGACCACCTGGCGGAGAAGTTCCGGCAGAAGGCCTCCATCCACGAGGCCTGGACCGATGGTACGGTCCTCCACACGCGCGTCCACAGCCCCTTCCATGTGGTTGGGCCTGCCCCTCAGACCCCCTTTTCCTGCTGCCTGGGGACGAGCCTGCCAGAAATGCTGTTTGGGCTCACCCGGCCCCAGGCAGCAAGGAGCACTTTGGAGCCAGGCCCTCCTCGTTGCCTACTCTGCTCTGGCTTCCGAGGTTACTTCCAGGCGGGCCCCTTCCTGAATGGTCGGAGGCTGTCATTTAGGAATACAGCCGAACCTTGTGCCGCCTCCATTGAGCCATGACCCTTGTCCCCAAGGATGGTGACCGTGCCGGGGCAGGGGGCTGGGCCCTCCCATCTCTGGAAGCCTGTGTTCAGAGATTCCACCTGCCTTCCCTCTCCTGCTCCTCTTGTGACTGTGGACTTCACACTGAAGAGCCCGAGCTGGGTGGGCCTGTGTGCCTCAGTGTGGTCCTTCAACGCAAGGCCAGGGAGCCGCCCCTCTGTTCTGTGGCCTGAGCTGCAGCCGGTGCTTGCTGACCAGCAGCGCTCACCCCAGGAGGGCCTGGGCCCCTGCAGGATGGCTTCTCCCGACGGGCAGTGGTGCCCCCTGTTTCCTGACAGCCCTGCAACCGCCGGTTCATGTGGGTCTGGGTGTGGGATTCTGTCATGTCCCGGCTCTCGGTCAGGACCCGTACCACAGGGGAGAGTCCGAATCCCGGGGGTCTGCAAGCCTTCGGAAAATGGCGGCCTCCTCACACGAGCTTAGGCCTCTGTTCTTCGGCAGCAGCCACTGGGCCCAGAGCGATACCCTAACTCCCCTCTGCCAGGGAAGACGCAGAAGAGGCCATGAGGAGGCAGCTCCTTCTGCCTGGCAGGAGCAGCGTCCACAGAGGAGGGGGTGTTGCCACTGTTTAGTTCGTTTGCTCGTTTATTCATTCATTCACCTCTTTGCTGAGCACGGCAGCTTCCCAGGTGGATGAGGTCCCTGCCTGGGGAACGACAAGCCAGCAGACCCTGGCATTTCTTTAATCAGACAGCCCTTGGGCATGTGAGTGCGCTTTACAGCACCGTGTTCCACACCCAGACCCAGCTGTCTCTCTCATTATCCGTCTCCTGCATCTCCATTGTCCTTCCACAGGCGCTGGGCGTCACTCCCATGGGCCTCCCTTCTGGGGCCTCCTGGTCCATGTTATCAGCTCCTCAGGCCCTCACCTGGAGGCGCAGGAGGCTCTGGGAGGATGGTTTCCTGAGGCCGAGGGCTGTGGGTGTGAGGCCTGCCAGAGTGCCTTCCCTGGGAATGACTGGGGCTGGCCTTCACTCAAAGGAGAAGTTGGCTCAGCCTGGGGCCAGGGCCCAACTGGTTCAGCGGCCTCCACACGCCCCTGTCGTGCCCCTGCTTCCCTGCAGGCCCTTTGGCATCCGGCCTGACTCCTCACGTCAGCCTGGAGCCCCCGGGCCAGCTTGCCCGCCCTCGTTCCCAAGACCCGGAGCCTCTGTCCTCTGAACCACCCGATTGTGCAACATGGGAGGATGGACTGCCCTCCTGGCCCCTCTGTACTCCTGGGATCCGGGGGGTAGCGGCCTTCTTTCTCTGGAAGGGCGGGCCCAGGAGTGGGTCGAGCCACCATCATTCTGTGGCTCCCTCCCCACCTACCGCGGCCTGCGGGGGTGAGGGTCCAGGTGGATGCTTTGCAGAGGGTCTTGGGTTCTCTGGGGGGAAAGATAAAAACGAGCCCCTGCGTCCCTGCTGTGGCTGCCCCTTGGCCTGAACCCAAGGCATCCGTGGCCTGGGCCATTCCTCCTGGTCCCCCTGCCCCCCCGCACTCCTTGCCAGCTCCCTTGCTACAACTCTGCTGAGGCAGAGAAGTTGTAACCTGCTATTTGCGGTCCTAGCCTCGGGAGACAGCACTTTGGGGAGGGAATTGCAAGCTTGCCTTTGTGGCTGAGCCTCCTGCCCCCGGTCCCAGGCCCTGTCCTCGGGGCGGGTGAGAGGCAGATGGTGCTGGCCTAGCACCCGCCCTCCTCAAACGTCACCTCACTGACACTTGAGACTAGGCACTGCCGTCAGCCCCATTTTACAGATGAGGGGACAGGTGGGGAGAGGCTGTGTGCCGTCCCACCACCAGGCAGGCAGCTGTTGGTCAGGTGATCTGGTGCCAAGCTGGGGAGTGGGGTGTCTGAGCTGCCACTCCAGGGGCACCCCAAGGTGGCTTACCTGAAGCAGAGCACCTCTGGGAGCCGGGGTCCCAGCTGCCTTCCCGGGCTGGCATTCCCCGCCCCCATCTCCACACCACCGCACCGTGCTTGCAGGCCTTACTTGAGCTTTTGTCCCGGGGTATGTAATTAGCCAGGCTCCGGGACTAATAACAGTGTTCCTCTTCCTTCAAAGGGCCTGACAGTGGGCCCCACCTCACTGCACACAGAAGGGCCGTGGGATGGCGTGGGATGGCGTAGGACACGTAGGTGTGTGATAGGACCCCACCCCGCGGGAGCCTGGCCCCTAAGTGCCAGGGGGCAGGCATGAGGTGGGAGGGGGCCCTGGAGAACTCTCTCACACTCACCCTTCCCTTCCTCTGCTGAGGCCTGGGCCGCACCCCCTGTTGCCTCTCCAGATGTCAGCCCTCCCCAGATGGGTGTCTGCCTTTCCGGCCAACGGGGCACCATCCAGTTCTGGTCTACCGATGAGGGCCCCAAGTTCAGAGCACGCAGGTTGAATTGGGATATATGTCTCAGGCCTGCTGGCCCCACAGTGTCTCCTAGCTCCATCCAGGATATGCTTGGGCTTAGAGATCCCTTGAAAAGGCAAGGAAAAAGGTTTTGGAAGTTTCTATCCTTCACAGCACCATCCCCGGTGAGGCAGGATGTGAGGTCTGTACCCCGTTTCCTTGCCTGTGGTCAGACGACCTTCTGGCCTCCCAGTGCCCAGTTATCCAAACACCTTCTGCTGTCCCCCGCCCCCAACCAGGGAAGGAGGCCATGCTGAAGCATCGGGACTACGAGACAGCCACCCTGTCAGACATCAAAGCCCTCATCCGAAAGCACGAGGCCTTCGAGAGCGACCTGGCCGCACACCAGGACCGCGTGGAGCAGATCGCGGCCATTGCCCAGGAGCTCAAGTATGTGTGGCCCATGGTGTCCCTGCCCCAGTGCAGGGGCAGCGTCCCGAGGTCCAGCCCTCTCCACCCCCACCGTCTCCTTCCACATTCCAGGGAAGGGCCTTAGGGGATGATGCCCTTTGCCCACCTTGTTTTAACCTCAGATGAGGACTATGGGACCTGTATTCTCAGGCAGAAGGGAGGTCTCTGACGCCCTTCCTGATTGCTTAGGCTGTAGGCATCCCTGGGGCTCTACCTTTTGCCTGCCACACCAAGGAGACCCCCCACCTCCTGAGGTGGTGGGCGGCCTAGCCCCCGCTGCTGCCACCCGCTCCTCCCTGAGGGGACTGGGCTGCACAGAGAGCCCTTTGTGCTGCTCGGCCCCTTTCCTCTTACTCAGAATACACGTATTGTACAAGCTTCCAGGCAGCCGGGTTCTCTGCCCTCCGCTCCCCGCCCCAGTCAGATCAACTTGTGCACACAATTAGTACACTGAACCTCCAGGGCCAGTGAATGGGGCCTTATTCTGCCAGCACAGTGGCCAGCGGCCGGGACGGCCCAGGGAGGGGGCGGCCAAGGCCATTACTTCATGGAAAATCCGCAGGCCCCGGAGGGGCGGCAAGTCTCCCAAAATAGTCGTCTGCTCAAAAATAGGATACTTGGCTGGAGCTGCCCTTTCCACAGACACCCCCACCCTGTCAGTCCTCCCTAAAGTTCTGCTTGCTCCTCCCAGTCTGGGGCCCGGTGCTGGGGCCTGCTGGAGCCCATGCCAGGCAGGGCCTGTTTCCTCCCTGACTCGCACCCTCAGTGCTGCCCTGTGGCTTCGAGGGGTCCCCGTTTGCTCACCCATGGGGCCTTCACCATACTGGGAAGACACTGTCTCTGTTGGTCACTATTAGGGGCACCCCTAGGGGTCTTGCAGCCTCTCCCTGGCACACCCACGTGGAGGAGAGTGAGGTCACATGCACACATGTTCATCGGGGTCGAGGGAGGTGGGCGTGTTCCGCCATTGACAGGCGAGTTCCTGGAAGCTGGTGGGAAACACGCTTGGAGTAAGTCGGCGGGCAGCTTACCTCTGGGGCACCGAGAGTGCTGTGTGGACCCTGTCACCCAGAGGCAGGGAGCAGCCGGTCACTGAAACAGCTTTTCTGGACAGTGGCCCTGGAGGAGGAGGGGAGGGCTGTTTGGGGTGTTGTCCGTTCCCCCCGAAGATGAGTCAGAGGGCCAAGTGCTGGCCAGGATGAGCCTGGATAGACAGCCTGGCTGAGCGTTGGTTAATAACAACCAAAACTCAGCACTCCGTGCTCTGCACATACCGGCTCGTTTCATCCCTCAGCGACCCCATTTTATGGAAGGGGGACTGAGGCACAGAGCGGCCGAGAGGCTTGCCCAAGGTCACAGTGCTAGGTGGTTGAGACAGGACTGGAGCTCAGGCTGCCTGGCCCTCTGTGGAGCTCAGCCTTGGTGCCCCTCCTGGCCCATGTGTCCTACCTGTCGAGTCACCTGACAGTCCCCAGCCCTGTCCCCATGTCCCCATGGCCTGTTGTTCCTCCCAGGGTTTGTTTCCTGCTCCCCATCCCTCACCAGGCCCCAAGGTTTGGCCTGTACCCCAACTTCCTGGGAACCTGCCACTACGAGGGTCCAATTCTGGAGCCCAGGGACTGATGGGAGGGGCAAGGGGCCAAGAACTATTGTGACAGTCCACGTTTTTCTTAGGTATGTTTCTTAGTATGTTAGGTACTCATTGCTTGGAATGACATTGCAGGCTCATTATCCATTTTTTCTTAGTGCCCATTAAAATAAACCCTTTCAGGGGCGCCCGGGTGGCTCAGTCGGTTAAGCATCTGACTCTTGGTTTCAGCTTAGGATTTCAGCAGCACTGACAGCGCAGAACCTGCTTGGGATTTCTCTCTCTCTCTTTCTCTCTCTCTGTCTCTGTCTCTCTGTCTCTCTCTGTCTTTGTCTTTCTCTCTCTCTGCCCCTTCCCAGCTCTTTCTTTCTCTCTCAAAATCAATAAGCAAAGAAGATTTTTTTAATATAAACCCCTTTAACAGATCACCGTTGCTACATTTAGTTACTAGGTACCAGGGACTGCTCTCAGCACTTTATGTGCACTGGGTAACTGGATCTCCACAGTATCCCCACGCCTATTTCACAGATGGGACAACTGAGTATCCAGAATAGGGAATTCACGTGTCCGGGGTCACACAAGTAGAAAGTCAAAGATCCAGGATTCAGACTTAGGGAACTTGGCTCTGGCGCCCAGCCTTTAACCAGCGTGCTCTGCTAGACTCTTAAGCAAAAAAAGCAATTCAGACACAGGCTTCATTGAGAGCCACACTTTGGGGACCTCTGCGTTAATGTGTAGTGAGCCCTCGCCCCCACCCCCTGCTGCCCCTCTGTTACCCCTTCCCTCTACATTCCTCCCATCTGGGGAGGGGCATGTGCTAGCAGGGCCACTGAATGTTGGTGTCCCCTGGCACCAGGGGGCGGGCAGGACCCAGCACAGCCTTGACTGCCCCCTGCTGGGTCTCATCACCACGTGCCCCCCTCCCCCCACAGTGAGCTGGACTACTATGATTCCCACAACGTCAACACCCGGTGCCAGAAGATCTGCGACCAGTGGGACGCCCTTGGCTCTCTGACCCACAGCCGCAGGGAAGCCCTGGAGGTGAGGAGGGGCAGCCCTGCCCCGTGTCCCTGCGGCTCTCAGGATGGGGAAGGGTGTGGGCGATGCCCAGACTCTTGAGCTCCCCCTGGCGCTCCCCAAGGAGATAACCTCTGACCCCTTGGGGCCCCTGCTTACCGACTGACCTCGTCCTTTCCCTGCCCCCACACACTAGAAAACGGAGAAGCAGCTGGAGACCATTGACCAGCTGCACCTGGAATATGCCAAGCGGGCGGCCCCCTTCAACAACTGGATGGAGAGCGCCATGGAGGACCTCCAGGACATGTTCATCGTCCACACCATCGAGGAGATCGAGGTCCGCTCCCAGCCGTGCCCCTCGTGGGACTTGCCAGGCGCCGGGCCACCCTTCAACCCGCCTTCTCCTTCCAGGGCCTGATCTCAGCCCACGACCAGTTCAAGTCGACACTGCCAGACGCCGACAGGGAGCGGGAGGCCATCCTGGCCATCCACAAGGAGGCCCAGAGGATCGCCGAGAGCAACCACATCAAGCTGTCGGGCAGTAACCCCTATACCACCGTCACCCCGCAGATCATCAACTCCAAGTGGGAGAAGGTGGGCGGGCTCGCTGGCGGGACCAGAGCGGGGCCGGCGGGGTGAGGGGTCCCCGCCCTGACTGCTGGTGTCCCCCGCCCCACCAGGTGCAACAGCTGGTGCCCAAGCGGGACCACGCCCTCCTGGAGGAGCAGAGCAAGCAGCAGTCCAACGAGCACCTCCGCCGCCAGTTCGCCAGCCAGGCCAATGTCGTGGGGCCCTGGATCCAGACCAAGATGGAGGTGAGGAGCCGTCACCCCTCGCAACAGGCCCCCAGGGTTCCCTGGTGGGTCTGCCTGGGTCCCCGTCCCGGGAGCAATGGTGGCCTCAGGGTTGGGGGGAGTCTGTGACTGCGTTGTGGAAACTGCAGCGCCAGCCAGAGGAGGAGTCGGGTAGAGGAGGGTTCGAGCCTCGGCCCCGCCCTGCCCGCTGACCAGGAGGCCGGGCACAATTTAACTTCGCCTCGGTGTTCTCGTCTCTACAAGAGGGTGGGAATAGCCCTTCTACTGCCTCAGCACATGCTTGGGGCACTGCTCCCTGGCGGCCCTGGTACCAGCACTAGTGTCTGGGGCCCGGCGGTCCGAGCACAGACCCCTAGGGCAGGCTCACCATTGACCGTCGGGGCCCGGCCCAGGAAGCCTGCGGCGATGCTGATGGCCGCTCCGGGTGTGCCTTCTGAGGGCTCCCAGCGCGCCACGCGGACCCGCGGGGGCCTGCTCGGGAGCACAGGTGCTGACGCCCACCGGGCCCGGGCCCGGATCCTGCCCCCGCCATCTTTGTGCCTCAGGTCCCAGGCCGGTTCCCGTCCTGGGCCTCACAGGGAGTGGAGGGAGCGCCGAGGTTGGGCGTGGTGAGCCTCGGTCCGGAAACTCCCCGTGGCTGGTCGTGGCCTCCCAGCCCAGCGGCACCCCCTCCCGTGCAGGAGATCGGGCGCATCTCCATCGAGATGAACGGGACCCTGGAGGACCAGCTGAGCCACCTGAAGCGCTACGAGCGCAGCATCGTGGAGTACAAGCCCAACCTGGACCTGCTCGAGCAGCAGCACCAGCTCATCCAGGAGGCGCTCATCTTCGACAACAAGCACACCAACTACACCATGGAGGTGGGCCCGCCGCGCCCTCCCCCTGCACCCCGGGGCCAGGCCCCTATTCCAGACAGGTTTGCTCGCTAGAAGCCGGGGCAGACACTTTTTCTCTCTCCCCTTTTTTCTGGCCAAAAACACTAGATCAAGTGTTCACATGTTTTAAAACATGGTTTCCCACGATTCTTCCGTCCCCATGACAACACGGCGTCAGGACGCCCCCTGGAAGAGCCGGGAGGGCAGCGCCTGTCGCGCTTCGAGCCCAGCAGTTTCGTCCTCGCTGGGGGACACACGTCCAGCCAGCGTGTGCGCCCGCTTGCCGCGCCCGGGCTGAAGCATCGGCCTCTTGGCAGCCTGAGCTTGTCCACGGTGACGCTGCACCGTGCAGATGCATGATCAGAGAAACTCGGTTTTCCCCCAGACGGGTAGTTAAACGTTGCCCTCAGTACCTGTGCGGTTCCCTCGTGGATGCCACACGGCTACCGGACCTGGCCCTCACCACTTCTGTCCCGGCGGGCCCCGGCACTTGGCAGGAGCACGGGAGGCGCTGTGCCAGCACCCCCGTGTGCACACGTGGGGTGTGTGGGAGAGTCAGGGAAAACCCCCCTCCAGGCTGCATGCACGCCCTGCGTGAGGAGAGCCCGGGTCCGAGCCCCTGTGACCCACGGTCACCCCCTTGCCCTGCCCGCAGCACGTCCGCGTGGGCTGGGAGCAGCTGCTCACCACCATCGCCCGCACCATCAACGAGGTGGAGAACCAGATCCTCACCCGCGACGCCAAGGGCATCAGCCAGGAGCAGATGCAGGAGTTCCGGGCCTCCTTCAACCACTTTGACAAGGTGAGCCGTTCCCTCTGCCCCAGCGTCTTCCCTGCCCGCTGTCATCCTCCCACCCTGCCCCTTCCGTCTCTGCGTCTGTCCACTCCCCTCTCAGTGCTGAGTGTCAGTCACCACTCACCGGGCCGGCAGGGCCCCAGCCACCAGAGAGCGCGCAGAGGTGTGTCACCTTGACCCACAGCCTAGGCATTGTTCTTCAGGAGAACACTGTTCTTCAGGCGGGGGGTGGGGGGGGCCAAAGTCCCGCCCCTGGGGCTGTGCATCCTCCCCAACCTGCCGCCGATGAGAGCCTGGGACAGACTCAGTCCCAGCACAATTCAAGATCTGGTCCATGCACACACAGAGCCTTCTCTAAATTCAGGTCTGGTCTGGCAGCCCCACTAGGGAGGCCCTGAGTGCCCCAGTTTGCCGGGGTCCCCTCCGCCCCGCTGGGCTCCACGCGTCACGAGGTGCACGCTCAGCCCTGCGCTGTCTGGCAGGGGCCTGGTGTCCCAAGCAGGACGGAGTATAATCCTCCTCTCCCACCGGGAATATCCGGGAGGCAAGGAGAGCTCCCTGTTCCTCCCAGGAGCCCCAGGACTCAGCTCAGTGCTGCACCCCTCCGCCCCCACCCCTGCTCTGACTAAAGCCTTGGGCAGAGGGATCTGAGCACCTCCAGGCCACCCTTGCCCCTCCCCCCGCTCCACCGTCCCTGGCCATCACCTCGTCCGTGTCACCTCTAACTCTGTGTTTCCCCCCCCCCCATGTGTTGCCCTCCCCCTGCCCTCTGCATGTGACCCTGGCCCCTCTCCCCGCGTCTCTGTGCCGGCCTGGTCTCCACGCCGCCCCTCGCACACACCTGCCTTCGGATGCCCGGCAGGACCACGGCGGGGCGCTGGGGCCAGAGGAGTTCAAGGCCTGCCTCATCAGCCTGGGCTACGACGTGGAAAATGACCGGCAGGTACGCACCCCCTGGGCCCCAGCGGACTGTGGCATTAACTGCTCTTCTTTCTCTCTCTCCTTCTCTCTGTCTCCCCTCCCTCTCGCCATTCCACCCCTTGCCATGTGTGTGCCATTTCACTGGCTCTCTTGCCTCCTCCCTGCCCTGTGTCTCTCTGGACACCTTCCCCCTTACCTGGTCTCTTGGGGCCGCCTCTGTCTCCCCGGCTCCCGCCACTGTCCTGTTTCCCTGCTGCGCACATGGGGCGGCCCCTCTTGCCTACTCTGGGCCTGGCCTCCTCTGCTGTCCCTGCGTCCTCGAGCAGAAGCAGACAGGCAGCATGGACTCCGACGACTTCAGGGCTCTGCTTATCTCCACAGGATACAGCCTGGTATGCAGCCTCTGCCTCCCCTCGCTGCTGTGCCTCTCCTCCCCCTCCTCTGCGCAGCCTCCCCCTCCTCCTCACCGCCTCCAGAGTCTCCGTGTCCTCGGGGACGCTCCCCCAGCAGGGCAGCGCGGCCTCACCGCCGCCGCTGCCTCCTCCGCTGCCTCTGCTGGGCTGGGGTCTCTCCGATGACTCCCTGAGCTGCCCACCTCCTTTTCTGGAAGTCTCCGGAGAGAGGAGGTCAGGCCTCTGGCTCTCTCCCCTTTTTCTTTCTCTTTCTTTCTTTCTTTCTTCCCTACCCTCCAGAGCTAAGTCGTGAGCCTAGGGCTGAGGAGCAGTAGACCTGTTCGATCCATTCCCTAGCTCCCACTTCCCAAAACCGTGGGTGGGGAGGACAGAGGGAGCGCATCTCCAGTCTGGGCGAGTGGGGCCCTTGGCCTGGGGAGCCAGAACCCGTGGAGGCGGGCCGACAGCAGGTGGCGTGTGCCCTGGGGCCGGGCCCTGCTCTCCTGGCTCCTTTCCACTGGGCCGGGCCTCGCTGCCCCGCTCCAACGCAGCCTGCCCCCCACTCCGCTCCCCCTGGCAGGGCGACGCCGAGTTCAACCGCATCATGAGTGTGGTTGACCCCAACCACAGCGGCCTCGTGACCTTCCAAGCCTTCATTGACTTCATGTCAAGGGAGACCACCGACACAGACACGGCCGACCAAGTCATTGCCTCCTTCAAGGTCCTGGCAGGAGACAAGGTAAGCAGGAACGGAAACCTCGGGGGCGCCCGGCAGGGAGGGGCCCTTGCAGCCAGGACTGGGCAGGGCCAGTGGGGGGTGTGGCAGCCTACAGTCTCCCCTCCCACCCCCAGAACTTCATCACGGCTGAGGAGCTGCGGAGAGAGCTGCCGCCTGACCAGGCGGAGTACTGCATTGCCCGCATGGCACCCTACCAGGGCCCTGACGCCGTGCCCGGCGCCCTCGACTACAAGTCCTTCTCCACAGCCCTGTACGGCGAGAGTGACCTGTGAGGCCCCCGCTGGAGAATCCCCGACCAAACGCCCCCTCCTCACAGCCTCCAGGAGGGGCTGGGGGAGCCCTCCGCCCTTCTCCCCGCTGTGGGGGCCTCCCAGGTCCTGTTCCTCTGACTCTGTATCTATGCAAAGCACTCTGTCAGTTCTTTCGGGGGGAGGGGGTGGGCAGGGAGGGGCTGGGGCAGGCTCTCTCCTCTCTCTTTGTCTGTTGGCCCCTCCCCCTACACAGAGGTGAGGGAGACCTTTGGGGTCAGCGCTTCTGGTCTGGTAAATATATATGATATGTTGTTTTGTTTTTTAACTATGTGGAGGGGACAGTGGATTCCCACAGCAAAACAGGTCCCCTCCAGGCCCGAGGAATGCCCTCCACACCTTGTCCCTTCCCTTGCCTACCCCCACCCACCACCACCACCACCACCACCACCACGAGGTCCCTTCAAGGCCTCCCACATCCAGGCCAAAGCCCTACGTGCCTTGTCCAGGAACCGCCCTGGGCTGCGGTGGGCCCAGCGGTGGGCCGAGCAGAGGGCGACACAGCTGCCCGACAGGAAAGAGGACCCCACCTCACTCCCTTCTTCCCTCTCCCCTCACCTGAGATTGCCAGGAGATGAGGGGGTGCAGCTCAGCACCCTCCTTTCTGCAACGGAGGAGTAGGGTTGGGCAGACCAGCCTCTCGCCCCCACCCCCAGCCAGCCCCCACCTTGCTTTGTCCAGACATGTGTATCTCTCAGATTTTTCTAAGGACCAAAAAACAAAAACAAGAAAAAAGAAAAAAAAAAACACAAAACAACAAAAACAAAAAATGCACAAAAAAAACTATAAAAAAGGAATTAAAAATTTTCAGAGAATTACTATTTACTTTATTAACTTACGGATTTATTATATAAATATATATTCACCTAGCAACATATCCTTGCCGCCTTTCGCTCTCATAATGAAGATAATAGCTGATCTGCTGCCCCCCTCCCCCCCCCCCGCCCCTTCCTGGTTTTCCTCTCTGTTGTCTGTCATTGGGCATGGGTCTCTGGGGACCCTCCTGAGGTGGAGGGTGGGCTGCTGGCCTGGCTGCCTGTTAGTTGATGGGTTTTGCTCCCTCCCCCTCCTCCCCCCATTTTTGAGTTTATTCTGATTGATTTGATTATTTTTTTTTCTCGGTTTCTGGATAAACCACCCTTCTTGGGGACAGGATAATAAAACATGTAATATTTTTCAGAAGGATTCCTACAGTATTCTCTCTCTTTCTCTCTCCTGTCTCTGTGCTCTGCTTAGCAGAGCCACGGGAGAACCTCTTCCCAGAGCGAGGCCAGGCCTGGGAGATCCTGTCCCCGTGACTGTTAGAGATGGGCCGGGCCTGCTCTTGCTGGGCTCCCACGGGAGAAGTGCCGTCGCTGTCCCCGTCTCTAGAGGAGAGCGAAGCACCGGGGAGCAGGAGGGCCGGAGCCCGCTCCCGGCAGGCCGACTCCCACCGCAGTGCTCCGGCCGCTGCTTCGCGCCGGGCAGAGGCGGCGGGGGTCCCAGCGGCTCCTCCGGCCCCGGCCGCACGTGCTCCTAGGAGAAGGTGGCCACCTCCGTCCACTGGGGGAGAGAGGGCCGCGGGCTCAGGCAGGGGTTCCCGGGACGCCCGCCCGGCCGCCCCGCGCCACCCCCTCCGGCGCAGGCTCACCTGGCTGCGGCTCAGGCAGACGACCCCCTCGCCCCCCTCCAGCTGCCGGCTGCAGTGGCCTGTGCGGAGAGGGCGGGTTGAGCGCCCACTGGGGCGCGTGGGAGACCCCCCAACACCCCGCCCCCGCCCGGGCCCGGGCAGCGCTCACGGAAGATGCAGGTGAGCTGGGCCGCGCACGACACGAAGCGCTCGAAGTCCACCTGCAGGCGGCTGTCCCGGTAGCGGCTGGTAAGCGCCTGGGTCAGCTGGTTGTTCAGGTGGAAGCCTGGGGAGACCGCCTGTGAGCCCCACCTGGGCGCCGCCCCCCCGCGCCCCAGCTCCGCCTCCTCCCCGCTGTGCGGCTCGCTTCGCTTGTCTGTGCGCAGCTGTCCCATCTGTCAGCCCGGGCTGTGTGAGGACGCCGTGTGGACCTTAGAACGGTGTCTGGCCCACGGCTGTGTGTCAGTTTTATTCTTTAAATTCTGGGGAGCTGCTGCGAAGGGATCCTGGAGGGTGAATCCGGGCAGCGAAACATTTTCCTCTCGCACCAGCCCAGCTTCCTGCTCCCTCTCAGAGGCAGGTTCTCACCTAGAAAGCGCCCGATAAAGATCACCTCTGCCCAGACATCTCGGCAGGCTTTTGACCGCGTTCCCAGCCAGGTCACCCCCCAAGGCTAGGGTTGCAGGCCACCTCCATCCCCACGTGGCCACATACACAGTCCGAGGATACCTCGCAGCTCCCGCACCATCCTAAACCCCATCTCCACCCCTGTTCTGTGCCACACGCCCGCCTGGTGCCCTCACCTGCCGTGCCTGGCTCGAGGTGCTGGGAGGAGTCCCCCTGGCAGTGTGACCTCCCACAGCTCCCCCCCATCTGCCCTGAGCAAGGGGGGACCCTGGCCAGAGGGAGGAGGTGGGAGAGCCCAAGAAGGGGCAAGAACCCCTCAGCTGCCCCCTCACGTTACTACCGACCTTGTTCATGCACTGTCTGCTTCCTCCGAACCCCTCTCATGCACTGCCCCGTGTGGGGTCTGCCCGGGAGCCCCTGCGACTCGGGAAACCCCTCACCTGGTTTACTAGGTCCTGGCTACCCCTCCCCAGGGTCCCCATTGTCCTTAACCGCCTGGTGGCCTTCGCAGACCACTCCTCATCTACCCCTCCTCCCCCTCCCGCACTTGGACTTCGTGCTTTGTCTTGCATCCCTGGCGCATGATGTTCCTTCTGCCCAGAACACTCTTAAGCCTTGTGCCGCCTTCAGGAAGCCCTCGAAGATCCCCCTGCCCTTCCCACCTGCAGCATGGAGCCCCTCCTCTGGCGCTCTGTGCCCATCCCGTCCCCACCCTGACCCCTCTGGGCTGTCACTGTCCTTGGTGGCTCTGGAAGCCGCTGGACGTAAGGGAAGGGTTTCCGGTCCCCACCAAACCCCCAGCATCAGCTGGCACAGGGCCAGGGGCAGAGCGGGTGTCCTGGGGACACACACACACTGGCTGAGCTGTGGCTGAGATGCGGCAGGTTCGTTTTCCTCCTGGCCTCCCGCCTTGAGACTGCCCAGCATTTCCGGAGGTCTCTGGAACTTGCTCCCTGCGGGTACCCTCCCCAGGGCTCCCTGCTCCATACGCAGTGGCACCTTCCCTTTGCTCTTGACTCCAGCCCCCCACACACCCTGACCTTGGACTTGCCCTACCTCCTCCCTCTCATACATATTAAAAAACGATTTTTCAAAGAGCCCAGGTCCTCATGAGGCCTCGTAGAGCTTTACTTTCTCACCCCATTCATCTTTCCTCTGACCACCGCCATCTCCCCACCCTCCTCAAGCCACCACGGCCCCTTGAAGCTGTTCCAGCAGGGCCCATGCTCTTATCTCAGGCTGTTCCTTCTGACTAGACTGCACCTGGTCCTGTGTCCCCAAGGCTCAGTCTTCCTCCTTCAGGTTGGTTCAAACAGCACCTCGGTCCTTCCCTGACCACCGTGTCCCAAGCCACCCACACACACACACACACACACCTGCCTTCTCTTCCCGCCATAGCATGTGTTACCATCGGACCCAGATGTTCTTGTTCATTGTCTGCACCTTCAGAATGTCAGCCCCACCCTCAGGAGCACTTTATCAGTCTTCTGCCTAGATTAACACCAGGCACGTACCAGACGCCCAGTAATACCAACAGCACAGACCCTCCATCCTCCCTCGCTCTCGCCCTTGGCTTCTGTCCCCCTGGGACTCCATTCCTGTCTCTGTGCTACACCTCCCAACCTTCTACTGTCTGACTCCACCTCTCCCTCTCTGGCTTGGGCTCTTTTCTTGCACGGCTCTGGACTTTGGAGGTCCTCCCCCAGGGCCTCTCCTACTGGGTCAAGGTCGCTCAGGCTTGCCTCCCATCTCCCCATGTCTCACCCTGAGCTTGGCTATGGCAGAGGGTGGGAGTAGGGACAGGGAGTTCCCTTCTGGTCCCAGCCCCTCCACTCCTGCACCTTCCTTAACTTGCTTCGGAGCCCGGGGAAAGCCTTGCTCCCTGGCTCCGCCCCTTGGGTAGGATTTTGTGCTGCGCAGACGGAATGAGGCTGTTCTGCCTCTCCTGGAAGAAGGTAGCCTTCCCTAAACCTCTGCCCGGGCAGTAACTGGAAACTGCTTCCCCCCAGCGCTGAGCCCTGGGGGCTCCTCCCAGCCGCCCTGTGTCCTGGCCATTTTACACAGGCTCAATCAAGGAGCCCACGGCCACCCAGGGAGTAAGTCGGTAGAGGCAGGATTCCAGCCCGAGCTCCTGGCAGTATGGGCCATTTTGCCACAATGCCCTGGGGGCCGATGCCTGTCAGACCCCGGCTCCCAGGCTTCCCCTGTCTTCCCCTTCTGGGAGGCTCTGCTCCAGGCCCCCAGTACCCCCCCAGGCCCATCCCCCCTCGTGCCCCGTCTCCCAGGGGCATCCAGTCCCAGCCAAGAGCTGGCAACAAACAGGTGAGCAGGCAGCCGGGCCTGCAAGAGCACAGCGGGTAGGAAGGGGAGCGGATCCCGTCCCCATGACACGCCCCCAACACACCTGCCGCATTCAGCGCCAGCCTCAGCTCGTAGGAGTTCATGGTCCCAGAGGCGTCCTCATCGAACTTGTCAAATGTGGCCTGGGCGAGGAGGCACAGGTCAGTCCCACAACCCCCCCAGGTCCCCCAAGCACCCTGAAAAGAGCCGAAAGGGGACCTTGGAGGCTGGTCAGCCTGGGCTCCCACCCCAGCTCCCTTTCTTCCTGGCTTCGGGCCCTGGGCAAACAGCTTTACCAGTTTGAGCCTGTTTCCCAGTCTGTGAAATGGGAATAATAGTAACAGCTGGACTAGGAGTACGAGCACAAGTTGGGATTTCACCCACAGGGGCTTCGTGAGGGCTCAGCAAACAGCACCTTAGCGCCCATCAGTATAGGACGATATACTCCATGGACCATTTCCTCCTCACAGGGACCCGGAGCAGTGGGAACTGGTAGACAAGCAGAGGCCCCTCAGAGGGAAGGTGACTTGCCTAAGGTCGCACAGCCAGAAAGGGGCCGAACTGGGAGCCGGGATTTCAACCCAAGACCATCCCTGAGCTACTTAGCGCCCCTAGAGGGACCACAGAAAGGCAGATGGGACAAGGTCACCCCAGCCAGATCCCTCCAAGTCATCCCTCCATGTTGGTGTGACGTGGTCCCCTTACTCCTCCCCTGGAGCCCCGCTAGCCCATAGGACACATATGTCGTTATTAGTAAAAGTGCCTCACCTTCCGGGAAGAGGTGGCCCCCCCAGGCCCCCCACCTTACCTGCCACTTCAGGAGATGGCCCCACAGCTGCTGGAAATGGTGCAGGGTGAGGCTTCGCCCGTTCTGGGGATGGGGCCTCTGGTTAAAGAGGGGGGACAGAAGGGGGACACGGGCCCCAACATGCCCGTCCTCCCTCCCCAGGCACTGCCCCCCTCATATACCCCAAAACACCGCAGCAGTTGCTCACAGGTCCTGAGCCCAATCTCTCGAGGGGTCCGGGCGTGGGACCTGGCTACGGGAAACAAACAAAACCCGGTACTTCCTGCGTGCTGGCCGTCATTGTGAATGCTAGGAATGACCACTGTCCCCGTGCCAGTGACTGAGGCTCAGAGAGCCAAGTGACTGCTGGGAACTGGCAGAGCCGACATGTGAACCCAGGCAAGGGAATTCCAAGGCCCCTGGTGACAGCTACACGCCCTGCCTCCCTTAGAGAAAGGGGGTGCCTAATTGGGTGGGGTGGCCTCAGTCCTGCCCCAGGCCGCACACGTGGGAGACACTGTCAGGCTGAGCCTAGGGCTCCCATGGCCCGACTACCGGCAGCGTCACGGATGAACACACACAGGGGGCTCCATGGGGTCCACCCTGGTCCCCAACTCACCAGGCTCCAGGGCAATGCTTAATAAGGTCTGGAGCTGAGGGGCGCTGAGTGCTTCCTCCTGATCAAGGACAGAGCCAGTTGTGAGGCCCCTTCACTCAGGCAGCCATTCCCCAACACAGCACAGCTTGGGACGCACCAAACAGCGTACTGGGTGGCGATGGGGACACCGCAGAGACAGAGCGCTCATGGTCCAGGGAGAGCTAGAGCCCCGTCCCCAGAGCAGACAGGGCTGCATGCAGTGGAGAGACACTGGGCCCCGGGAGTGCAGGGCCTGCAGTTGACCCGCCTGGGCGAGAATGCGTGAGAGCTTCCAGAGAAGGGCACATTAGAAAGATGAGACCTTAGCCAGGGCAGGGGGTGTGAAGGCAAAGGTACACAGACTGAGCAAAGGCCCTGAGGCAGGGAAGAGCTGTGAGCATTTTGAGAGTAGAAAGTCAGGAGACTTAAGCACAGAGGGAGGGAGAAACTAAAGCAAAATGAGACACCCAGGGTGCGGGGGTGTCCAAGGGGAGCGGTGGAACCCCCTTAGCCCTGTCCCCCCATCCTCACCTCTCCCGCCAGCTCCTGAAACAGCTGCTCCAACCCCAGCTCCAGGGGAACGTAGGGGATCTGTGGGGCGGGATGGGGGAAGGGTGGAGTTTAGTGCCGGCCCAGAGGATCCCTCACCCCAACCCCGTCCTCCCCACAGTGCCCATTCGGGGCAACCCCTCACCACGAGGGCGTGCAGGTCGGCGCTGATGACGTCATCGATCTCCCTGTTAAAGGACACAAGGGAAGTGGGGGAGGGGACGCTCCCCCCCCCCCCGCGCCCCGCGTCTGGGGCGCCGGGCAGATCCCCGCGGGGGTCCCGGGAAGCGGGGCTCTGGGGCTCCCCAGGGCAGGTCCGGGTGCCCCGGCTCACACGGCGGTGTGGCGGCGCTCGGAGAAGACGCGCAGCGTGAAGTCGGCCTCGTCGCCGGCGCGGGCGGCGCTGGGCACCACCAGGTAGTGGCCGGGGCGCAGGCGGCAGCGGCGGCTCACGTCGCGGCGGGCGCAGAAGTGCGAGCGGTCGGCGCGCAGCAGGCCCGGCAGGAGCGCGCGGCTGCGCGGAGAGTCCCACAGGCCCAGCAGCTGCGGGGCCAGCGCGGCGTGATCGCGACCGTGACCCGGGCCGCCCGCGGTCACGCCGCCCGCCCGCCCCGGCGCAGGGTGCCCGAGTCCCCGGGGCCGGGATCTGGGGTCCCCGCCGAGACCCACCTCCTCGGGGATCTGTAAGGAGGAAGAACGGGGCGAGTCAGAGCCCCCACACCTCCCTCTTCTTCCCATTCCCCCCTCACCACACCCCTGCCCCTCAGTCCCTGTCCCGGCCCATCTGTGACCCCTGCTGGACCCTGCTCCCATCTGCGCCCTCAGCGACCTTCTCTGCCCCTCCTTCCCTACCCCCACTCCCATTCCTTCAACTCTGTGCTGTCTCTGACCTCCACCCCCGCCCTCCACGCCTCGGCCTTCCCAGTCCCCCCACGCCTCCCTGTTCCCTGCTGCTTCCGTTAAGCCTTGGGGGTCCCACCTGGAACACGTGGAAGCCCACGGTGAGGTAAGTGAGGCCCTGGGCCCTCAGGCGCCTGCGGTTGCGCTGGATGAGGGACAGGAGGATGGTGCACTTGGGGATGCGGCCCCCCCTCGCAGGGCCCCACGCTCCAGCTGCCCCCCAGCCCCCCCAGGGCCCCTCCTCATCATCGTCCTGTTCCTCATCGGGCTCCAGCAGCGTCAGTCGGAACTGCGGGTTGGTCCAGAAGGTCTCTAGCAGAGACGATAGAAATGGGGTCACCCGCCCTGCCACAGTCCCCCCCAACCTTGCTTGCTTCTTGGGGTGGCCTCCAGGCCTCACCGTTGCCAGGCTGGCTCCCGCCAGAGTTGAAGCCGCGCACCCAGCGGCCTTGGAAAGTGTGGATGTGCCAGCCGCCTCCGGCCGGGCTGTGGCCCAGCACCTCCGGGCTCAGCGAGCAGATCTGGACGGTGTTGAAGTGGCGGAGGAAGTCCTTCAACTCCATCCTGCGGGCGGTGGCACTCAGGTCCCCCCAGCCGCCATCCCCCCAGGGCCCCAGTCCGCCAAAGATCTCAAGACCCCAGTAGGATTCCCCCCCCACCAATCACAACCCTCCCCAATTCCTGAAACATTGCCAAGTACCCAACAGTTCACCAGATAGTACTGTGTCTCCAGAAATGACCCCCAAATCACTGAGCCCTCCAGCTCCCCCAGATTTCGCCAAGTCCCCAGAAATGCCCCACCAACAGCCAAGATCCATACACCCCTCCCCCAATATTGCCAAATCGCCTTCAGCCCCCAAATAGCAAGACCCTCGGGCTCTCAATTAGCAACTAGTATCCTTCAGCCCCTTAAAATGCCCCAAATACCATCAAGCCTACAGTTGCCCTAAATATTACCCACCCCCCTTCAGCCCTCCGAAGGTGACTGCTCTTCTGACTTCCCCCAATATTACTGCTAATTCTTCCTCGACTCCCCCAAATAGAACCCAACCCCAAAGTTACCACCATACGGACAGTTTCTAGCTGTTAGACTCGTCCCCATGAACTTGTCGCACGTCCCTTTGAGCAGGCCTTGCCCCCTCCCTGGGCCCCGTTGGCCTGGCGCTGGTCCGGAGGCAGGGCTGGGCTGGGCTACTCACCAGAACTCGCCATCCTCCTTTTTGACCAGCAGGGCCTCTCGCCACTCGGTGGGGAGCGTGTCCCAGCACGGGCAGCTAGGGAGACTGGGGTGTGAGGGGTGGGTGGCTGGGTGGGTCCGAGCCCCCCACCCGCCCCAGATCCATCCCACCTGTCGCTCCAGGCCCCGGTCCACTCCACGCGGCCCCACGGGTTCCGCAGCCGCAGCAGCCGCACCTTGGTGAAGCCCAGGGACACCTGAGGACGGCATCATCAGTGGGGGGTGGCGCCGAGACACCCCTGTAGCCCGTTCATGGGGGATACTCACCTTGTATGTGCCCGTGACTGAATACGCATGTCCCTTCACCAGCCCGTCTTCTGTGCGATACTCGCCCCGATCACTCTGGGCGGCAGAGGACAGGGGAAGATAAGGCCACGGTGGGGGACAAGAGGGTTGGCTGCTCCTCTCTGCCCCCCACCCTATTCTCCTACCACCAAAGCAGGAGTCTGCCAGAGCACCGAGCTGAATGGCACAGGGCTCCGAGAGGGTGGAGGACGGGTGAGTGGAGGCAAGAGGGGAACGAGCGAGAGAGGAAGATGGAGACAAGACAAAAATACTCGGAGAGGACAGCCACACAGAGACAAAGAAAGTTGCAGACCGGAGACTGAAAGAGGCAGAGAAACACAGAGGACCAGGAATCAGGAACTGAGCACAGGATTATGAAATGAATGAGTGAAGGAATTAGACAAATTCAGCGAATGCCTGAGTATGTGACGGGGTCACAGATGAACATATAGCTCAAGCTGAGCCCATGAAAAGCAATCCTACGACTTTTGCTGAAATTCTCAGAAAGAGGCTTTGCCAAAAAAACAAAAAACAAAAAACAAAACAAAAAACAAAAAAAACCAGAGGGCGCCTGGGTGGCTCAGTCGGTTAAGCATCCGACTTCGGCTCAGGTCATGCACGATCTCACGGTTTGTGGGCTCGAGCCCCGCGTCGGGCTCTGTGCTGACAGCTAGCTCAGAGCCTGGAACCTGCTTCGGATTCTGTGTCTCCCTCTCTCTCTGCCTCTCCCCTGCTGGTGCTCTGTCTCTCTCTCTCTCTCAAACATAAATAAACCTTAAAAAAAAAAAAAACAACTTAAAAAAAATAATAAAAACCGCTGGAGCGGTAGGAGGGACCTGCGGCTGGGGGAGCCCTTCTGCGCCCGTGAGAGGAATGCCTGCCCAAGAGTGAAGCAAGCCCGGAACAAAGAAGAAAAAAACACATTCTCCACATCCCCTGGGTGAGCACCTGGATCGAGCCGTGCCTGAAGCCTGTCTAGTTATGAGAGCAAATACATTTCCTTTTGACTTGCTGGAGCTTGATTGGTGAGAGAGACCAGCCAACCGTGAACACAGAGAGGAGGGCACAGGACGCCCCCCACCCCAGCCCTGACTGTGCTCTGGTCCCAGTGGGGGTCTCCATGGGAGTCTGACTCTCTCACCAGGGCAGTGGCGCCCACGAGGGACTCCTTGGCCAGGGCATGGCGCAGGGCAGAGAAGAGCCCTGGGGTGTCTTGCCTCAGGTAGAGCACCTCGCCCACACCGCCTGTGAAGTCCACGAAAGCCTCATTCATGTGGCCGCCTCGCATCACCTCGTAGGAGCCGTGGAGCCTGCGGGAGCAGGTCGGGGGTGGGAATGTCTGAGGCACGTACGAGCATCTCACACACCCCACCACCCCCGGGATCTGGGGGGCCCCTGTCCCAGGGTGTGCGGGCCCAGGGGCCATCCCTGACAGGTGCAGACTCCAGAGGTGGGTGGGGGGACTGTGTGGCACAGTCTGGAAGCCCTTGGAGGTGGGGCCTGGGGTCCCTGGGCCATGAGGCTGGCGTGATGTTGGGGGGATCACAGAAGAGCTCTGCCAGAATCCTGGGCATCCTGGGAACCATGTCCGGACCTCTGAGTCTCCCGGAGATGTCTGCTTTGGGGGTGACCCCCGTGGGGCTTGTGGGGGATTTCTGAGCCACGGGGTGGAGAAAAGCAAAGACTGAGGGTCCCAGGGATTACACTCAATATTTGGAAGGTGCTTTGGATTTCTCAGTATAGTAGGAGAGATTTTTTTCTGAATTTTCAGGGCCCCCAAGGGGGGTAAATCTTAGATTTGGTGGCTCCGGGGTCAGACAGATGGGATTTCAGGCTCCTTAGGAATTGCGAGTGTTGGTGGGTCTCTAAGAACGTTTCATGTGAAATGTTGATAGAGGGAGGTATTGATGACTTGGAGGCCCTCGGGGGATGGTGTGACATCAGGGGCCTGGGAGCTGTGACTTGGTGTGGGACCCTTGGCGGGGTGTGTAGAGGATCCCAGCAGTTGGAGGTCTCTGGGGACCCCTGGTGGCTCGGGGCCTGCGGGCCGGGACTTGGGGGTGCAGCCGGGGAGGTGTGCTGGGGTCCTTACTTGGCATAGGCCTTTTCCAGAAGCGGGGCCCAGAACTCGTTCCGCTGATCCGAGCGCACGAACATCAGCTTCCCGTCCCGCACGGGCAGCCTGTCGTCCACCACGACGTCCACCCAGCGACCAAACTGCCAGAGCTGGTGGGGGGAGGGCAGGGCCCAGGTTCCCACCCTCCAGGCGTGCCTGGACCCAGTCCTCTGACCCCAAGCCCCACCGCACCAGTCCATGAATCACGGCCCCAAGGGGACAGCGTCAACTACGAAATCCATGTCGCCGCGGGGGAGACTGAGGCATGCACAGAGGACCTGAGCTTTACCTGGAAGTGGAAGACACCTGCGTAGCCCTCTAGGAAACCCTGTCCAGGGGGGACCACCCGGCGCAAGAGTCGGGGATAGAGAGTGAGCGAGGCAGCGGCCGCAAGAAACCAGCAGTTACCTGGGAGGAGAGGTGAGGACTGGGTGGGCGTGCAAAGAGGGAGACTGAGGCATGGGGAGGGGGGAGCCTGAGGGGGAGACCCAGGGGCCGAGCCAGCAGGGTCCCGGCCGCAACTTGCCAGATCTGGGGGCTCCAGAGGGGTTCGGGGATCTTACCTAGGCGCCCCTGACACACGTCTGTTCGGCTCATATCCTCACAGATGAACTGGGGCTCAGCGCAAAACTCCTGGGGGTGATGGATTCCAGGCCTCAGCCAGGAAAGGGAGGGAAGGGGCAACTGAGAGGTCCGACGCCTGGGTCCCCCTCCTGGGTCCCCTCCGGCCCTCACTCCTCCGGAGTAATGAGCGCCTCCAGCCCAGGAGAGGCTTGTAAAGCCTGTGGACAGGCATTTGGCTTCCCTGGGCCTAGTGAGACCCAGGAATCAGAACACCCAACCCTCCTCCTCATATCCGGGCCTAGTCCCCTCCATGGTCCCCTCCTCCCTCAGACCCGGGGGCCCAGCCGCCACAGCCCCCTCCTCCCTCAGACCCAGGGACCCAACCCCCACAGCCCCCAGCCACACATTACATGGGGCCTCATCCATTCCACTCCTTTGGCCTTCTCTGAGTCCGGCCCCAGCTCATCATAGCCAAGGGCATCGGGGCCAGCAGGGAAGTAAGGATCCCGGAACAGGATCCCCTCATCCAGGCAGGCTGCTCGGATTGCCTCGTATCTCTGGCCCCGGAAGGGCTTCGGGCCCCTGGTTCCAGGCCCTGCCTCCTCGTCCACCAGCTGGATGGTGACCCTCCTGCTGCCACACTCCATCCGGACACTCTGGGCTCCCAGGCTGGCCCCAGGCCCTTTAACCTCCTGAGTCATGGGGGTGGGGCCTCCCCTCCATCAGAGTTCCGGTGGGGGTCTTTAGGCAGCGAGGAGCCTTCCCTTGTTAATACTAATTGATGGTTTGGGGTGCGAGGCAGCCAGGACGCCTCTCCCCAGGGCGTGGGGCCTTCAGTTGTGGCCTGGGTAGCAGCTTAATGGGCTTGGCCACCAGCGGGAGGGGAGGCGGAGCTGGGGGACCGAGAGTCCAGGAAGGAGGTCAGTGTGGGGGTGTGTTTCTGCCATTGTCGCTGCCTCTCCCTACGCGGGGCTGGGGCCGCAGGGGTGAGGAGGGCGGCGCGTTTATCCCGGGTGTCTCCATTTCTCCTCATCTCTCCATTGGACAGTTTGTCTCTCTGCCGTGGTATCTCTCTTCTCTGTCTCAGCCTCACCGTCTCTGTCTCTGTCCATCTCTCTTTTGTCTTCCTCTGCTTTTGGTTTTGGTTTTGTTGTTGTTTTTAGCTGTTTTAGTTCTTGTCACTGTATCTGTGTCTCTCCCTGTATCTCCCTCTGTCTCCATCCCTCTCTCCATATCTCTTTCTGAGTGTCTCTTTCTCTCTGTACCTTCTGTCTTGCACATGCCTCACTGTCCATCCCTCGCCCCCCTTTTCTCTGCCCCTAGTTCCTCAGTCACCCACAGCGGACCCTCGGACCCCCTCTGGCTCACTCCTCCTGGACCCCCAGGACGCTGTCTCCCCTTCCCCGACCTCAGCCTGTTTGCCCCACGCAGGGCTGACTGTGGAGGGCCCAGTGTGCACCTACCCGCCCCGGGTCGGGAGGAGGGCCCACCAGTGACCGTGACCCACACGCAGCTCAGGGTCCAGTGGAACAGTATTTCCCCGAAAGGAAGCTGGAGGCTTTGGAAGAGATGATAGAAACAGGTTCTGAGAGGCCACAAACTCACCCCTAGTCTGGGTGACAAGTCTGCAGACTCGTACCCCCAGCGGGGTCCCCTGCGCCGCAGCTCTTTGGCAAGAGGTGTCCCTGAGTCCTCTGGCATTCTTCCCTCCAAATGGACCAAAAGATACTGTCGGAGCCCCTGGCTGTGTGGCCACCAAAAAGCGGTCATAAAATAAGGTATCTTCCTGCAGAATTGCCAAGGCCACCCCCTCCCTCCCCACCCCTGCCATGTGAGGCAGGTGACGGAGGTTTGGAACATCTGACAGGGTTAAGAGCCAAAGGGCTTGGGTTCATGCCACTTAGAGACTGTGTGTCTTGGGCAAGTCTCTTAACCTCCCTGTGCCTCAGTTTCCTCATGTCTACAATGGGAATAATAATAATAGGACCAACCTCAGAGGGTTGTCTGAGAAGCAAATGAGTTAATCCGCGGGACATGTTCAGAGCAACACCTGACACGTGGTGGAGGGTTCAGTAAACAGTAGCTGTTCTGAGTCCGTCTGAGGCCCGCAGTCCCACCGAGAGGCCACAGCCCTTCCCCCTACGTTTTCACCCCAAGTACCACTAACAGTAGGAGGAAGCATGTAATAAAACCTGACTGGTATCTGGCAGTGAGCAGGAAACCACCTGTGGAAACAGACCATTTGACTGCCACCTGCCTGGCCCTTCCTGGCCTCCGTCCGCAGGTCCCCGCTGGCCGCAGCTCTCCCTCGCTCCCTGCGGGCTGGGCTGCCCTGTTGCCAGGCTCTGATCACATCCCACAAACCAGAGTTGTCTTGATCCTCACTCTCCGCCTCCCTCCTTCCATCCAGGGTCCCAAATGCCTTCCCCACCAACTTAAGAAAAACGCATAGATGCCAGGGTCCTGGATGTCTGTTGCTTTGTGAGCCCGGCATCCTGCACCTCTTTTTCTGGAATCAGCACCCCCATTATGTTTTGGGGATCCACGGGTCCTTTATTTTCAAGCCAGGCGGCTTCGGGAAGGCTGGGCCCTCCCCCTAGCTCTGGGGCGGGGCGTTTGACCCAAACCAGCCAATCGGAGCAGCGCAGCACTGGCCACGCCCCTCGGTTACTCCTGGGGGACTCAGGGCGGGGGGCGGGCGGGGGGGGGTTCTCTCCCTGGAGCCGCTAAGCCGGTGGGCTGTAAACCCAGAGCAGCCAGATGCAACCTCGGCCGCCTTTGTCCTGTGAGCCGGCCTGAGAATGAGGACAGCGCCGAGCAAAGCAGCACCAGGCGACGGGGAGCGGAAGATTCCCCTGAGCATAGGGGGATGTGCTTGAAGCCAGACGTTTACATGCAAGGAGCCAATGAATTCTGCTCCTTTTTCCCAGTTTTAATTTCAATTTAATTGTCTTTGTTGGTCACTAGAAACCAAAAGAAACCTTTCCAATTTTCCTGGTGTGATTTCTGCAACCTCGCCCCAGCTAGAATGTCCAGGACACCAATTCCCTCCGTTTCTACCCCTGCCTCCATACGGAAACCGCAAAGTGTAGACTGCTCCTGCTTCATCGAGTTAAGGCTGCGCTTGAGCCATTAAGACCAAAAAAAAAAAAAAAATCTACCTAACACACTATCATGAAAATGAAAAGCCCCACTCCTGGGTTCAGCAGATATCTGTTACACACACATAACAAATAGCAAATGCTTACTATTTTTTAAAAAAATTTAATATATATATATTTATTTATTTATTTTGAGAGAGAGAGCAAGAGCGAGCAGGGGACGGGCAGAGAGAGGGAGACACAGAATCCAAAGCAGGCTCCAGGCTCTGAGTTGTCAGCACAGAGCCGGACACTGGGCTCGAACTGACGAAGGGGGAGATCATGATCGGAGCTGAAACTGGATGCTTAACCGACTGAGCCACCCAGGCGCCCCTCTTCCTCTTCTTATAAAGGCACTAATCCCATCTTGGGGGGTCCCACCCTCCAGGTCTCATCCAAACCTAGTTACCTCCCTAAAGGCCCCGCCCCTTAATACCATCACATTGGGGGTTAGGGCCTCAACATATGAATTCTGGGGGGACACATAGTCCATAGAAAGTGGTGAGGTTTACAGGTGAGAAAGTGGAGGCATAGAGGAATGTGCTTTTCCTATGCTCTCACAGTTACAAAATCAGGATTTGAATCTGATGGTTTGGCTTACTGATGATACTATATTGCCTCTCAAAAGATTAGTACTCAGAATATATAAAGAGTATCTATAAACGAACAATGGTTGACTCAATAGAAAATGGGCAAAAGACATGAATAAGCAATCACAGAATCACTGTCCAACTGATGAAAACAAGCTCGACCTCAAGGAAATGCTGATTTAGACCATCCAAAATACCATTATGCTCAGTACATGAGGAAGAAAGTTAAAAAGGCCGAAGATACCAATGTCAGCCGGGATGTGGAGTGATAGGCTGATGCAGAATTGTAACCTGGTGCCCCTTGGAAGACAATTGGGCATTCCTCAGTAAATGCCTGCCCCGTGACACAGCAATTCCACTCCCAGGTAGGTATGTACATACCAAAGAAATTCCTGTACACGTGTTCCAGGAGATGCATGCAAAAATTTTCATAGGAGCATGGTTTGTAATAGTCAAAAGAAACAACAACAAAAAAGACCCTCAAATATCCATTGCGAACAAAATGGAAAAAAAATTTATATTCATATGAAAAGACTCCACAGAAGTGAAAATTGGGTGAACTGCAGTTATGATAAGAGTGAGTCTTGAAAACATTGTGTTGAATGAAAAAGCGAGCCCAGAAGAATACCCACAGTATATATAACACTGTTCTCGAAAAAGGTACTTTTTGTTATGGAAAATTGAAAACATCGGCGGCAGTAGACAGAAGGGTGTAATGAACTCCACATCCTGACTCCCAGCTTCAACAATTGTTAACTTATGCAAGTCCAGTTTCACTTATGCCCCACCCCCGCCCCACCCCTCTTGTATAAAATTTGAAGCAAATCCAAGACTCATTTTATTCCCTCAGTAAATATTTCAATATATTGCTCTAAAAGATAAAAACTCTTGGTGCAGGGCACATGGGTGGCTCAGTCAGTTAAGCATCTGATTTTGGCTCAGGTCATGATCTCATGGTTCAAGAGTTCAAGCCCCGAGTGAGGCTCCAGGCTGACAGTGTAGAGCCTGCTTTAGGATTCTCCCTTTCTCTCTCTCTCTCTCTGCCCTTCCACCCCTAATAAAAAGAAATAAATTTATCTTTAAAAATAAGAATAAATAAAAGATACTCTTAAAGAATGCCATAACCCTGGGGCGCCTGGGTGGCTCAGTCAATTAAACATCTGACTTCGGCTCAGGTCATGATCTTACAGTTTATGAGTTTGGGCCCCCATCCGGCTCTGTGCTGACAGCTCGGAGCCTGGAGCCTACTTTGGATTCTATGTCTCCCTCTCTCTCTGCCCCTCCCCCACTCATGCGCTGTCTCCTTCTGTCTCAAAAATAAATAAAAAGTTAAAAAAAATAGAAAATAATAAACATTAAAAAAAAAGAAGACCGTAACCTGAATACCATTTTCACACCAAGAAAATTACAGTAATTTCTTATTATCACCAAATATCCAGTTGGTAATCACATTTCTGTCTCCTGTCATAACATTATTAGTAATTTGTTTGAATCAGGACCCAAATATGATGGATTTACTGTAATTGATTGACGTAGCTCTTACACCTCTTTTAATCTATTTCTTCTTTCAGCTCTCTTTTTTTCTTACAATTTTTGGCTGAACATCTCCATCGTCCAGGAGAGTTTGCCAAGGTCCGGGTGTGGCTGGTGCACCCCCTAGTGGCATTTAACATGTGCCTCTGTCTCCTGTAATCCCTGTAATTGGGGATGAAATCTAGACACTTACCAGTTTTTCAGGCTCAGTTTTTTGGCAAAAGGACACCCTGGGAGGTGTTTGGCTTTTCCATCTGGTTGTCTCCTCATCCACCATGCTACAGAGGGTGCTTGCTGCCTACGTGTGCTGATGCCAGATGGGGATGGCCAAGTGGTGACTTTCTACTTCTGTCATTTCATCTTCCTGTTGTAACTGGAGTGGGGTTTTTTTTGTTTTTGTTTTTTTTTAAGATTTTTAGAAAGTTTATTTATTTGAGCAATCTCTACACCCAGCGTGGAGCTTCAACTCACGACCCTGAGATCAAGAGCCACAGGCTCCACCCACTGAGCCAGCCAGACGCCCCTAGAATGTTCTATAAAGGGACACTTCCCCTAACCTGTTTAATTGCCCAGGAGTAGAGTTCATAAAAGAAAGACAGAGAAAAAGGTAAAAAATTAAGTAAAACATAAAACAGGATGCTTCCTTGATTCTTTTATTGATCAGTTTTCAGAGTATGGCTCATGTTTTTTTTAATTTTTCTTTTTTTTAAATATTTTTTATGTCTTTTTATTTTATTTTGAGAGAGAGAGACAGAGAGTGAGCAGGGTAGGGGCAGAGAGAGAGGGAGACACAGAATCTGAAGCAGGCTCCAGGCTCTGAGCTGTCAGCACAGAAACCGACGTGGGGCTCGAACCCATGGACTGTGAGATCATGACCCAAGCCAAAGTCAGCCACTCAACCGACTGAGCCACCCAGACGCCCCTTTAATTTTTCTTAAATATGGATTTTGTGTTTCTCCCTCTTTTTTAAATGATTATTTATTTTTGAGAGAGAGACAGACAGACAGACTGTGAGTGGGAGAGGGACAGAGTGAGAGGGAGACAGAATCCGAAGCATGTTCCAGGCTCTGAGCTGTCAGCACAGAGCCCAACACAGGGCTCGAACCCAAGGACTATTGAGATCATGACCTGAGCTGAAGTCGGACGCTTAACCAACTGAGCCACCCAGGTGCCCCAGAGCATGGCTTTTTTTTTTTTTTTAATATTCTTACATGTGTAGAATTCCTTCTAAGAGGTTTTTTTGTAACACATTACCCAGCAGTGAGTTTGTGTGAGGGGAAAGTCCTACCTCCAATTCCTGGCAGCTACTGATCCTTCCCCCGAAGAACTGGGATCTGGACACAGTACTGGGCTTACACCGATTAGCAGCAAGAGGCGAGTGTGCTGAATGAAGCGGAGCCGAGACCTGCCCGCCTGGACTAGCCAGAGACAAAGTGGTCGCTGATGACGATTCATAGCAGGAAGGGACAAAAATAGCTTTGCAACCTGTCCTATGAGGTGGTTTTTTAAAAATAAATATTTATTTTTGAGAGAAAGAGAGAATTTGAGTAGAGGCAGGACTAAGAGAAAGGGAGACAGAGAATCCCAAGCAGACTCCACGCTGTCAGCACAGAGCCTGATGTGGGGCTCGAACTCACGAACCATGAGATCATGACCAGAGCTGAAATCCAGAATCAGATGCTTAACCAACTGAGCCACACAGGTGCCCCTGATTTTAACCTTGATGAAGTCCCAGCAGGCTATCTTTCCAGGTGCTCTGAACTCACCTTTAATGAAAGGTTCAGTTGAGGTGCACCTGACCGCATCCTTGAGGACCGTTCAGTCAGCCATAGAGTTAATCAGGCAACCAGCATCCTTCTGGAACCATTGACTGATCGTAGGATGATTTAGAACTCATGGCTTGAGCGCCATTCCTGAAGGTGAATGATAAAGTTTCACTAGATTCTTTTTTTTTTTAGTTTTTAATTTTTATTCTATTTTGAGAGAGAGAGAGAGAAACCACAAGCAGGGGAGGGGCAGAAAGAGAGGAGAGATAGAGAATCCCAAGCAGGTTCCTCACTAACAATGTGGGGCTCGAACTCATGAACCATGAGATCATGACCTGAGCTGAAGGTGGACGCTTAACTGACTGAGCTACCCAGGAGTCCCGAAGGTTCACCAGATTCTTCCACACTGTTCAAGCAAGCGTGGGAAGTATCAGAAATATTTGAGCCAATGTTGCATGTTACCAGTTTCACCAATAACATCCAACATTTTTACACATGTTAATTTTTCTTTTTTTAAGTAAACTCTATGCCCAACGTGGAGCTTGAACTCATGACCCTGAGATCAAGGGTCCTTTGCTCTATTGAATAAGCCAGCCAGGCACCCCCACTAAATTAATCACTAATAAGCTACTCGATACACAAACGAACACCCACTTCTTACATTCATCATGTTAATTAATAAAGTCTGTCGTGTTTCTCAAAGGTAAATAGTTGAAGCTCTTGTACTAATTGCCTATTTGACTTTTCATCACATGCTGGCTATTTTGGAAGTGCAGATTCCAGCTTAGGCCACCTGAGGGTCCCTAGAGTGTACTTAAAAATAATTTTTTTTAATGTTTATTTTTGAGAGACAGAACATGAGCAGGGGAGGGAGCAGAGGGAGAAGGAGACACAGAATTGGAAGCAGGCTCCAGGCTCTGAGCTGTCAGCACAGAGCCCGACACGGGGCTCGAACTCACGAACTGTGAGATCATGCCCTGAGCTGAAGTCGGCCGCTCAACCGACTGAGCCACCCAGAGGTCCCAACCTAGAGTGTACCTTAATGACACATGTATTTTGGATCGTCCTGTGTCTTAGGTTGAGTTCCTTACAATCGGACCCAGAGACAAAGAGCTGCATGCACAAGGGCTATTGTGGACCCTTAGGTGAGACCCCCAAAAGGAAGTGAGGGGGGCAGGATTGGGCCAGGGAAAAGCTGAGGGACAAGTTGATTGAGATAAGCCTCAGCCAATGCTACGAGGAGATTTGGAGCTGGGGTGGCCACTTAACTGGTTGTCTCCACGTGAAGCAACGGGCGCGGGACCCGTTCTATCTCTCAGGAGCATCCAGTCACTGGCACGGACAAGCCCCTGGGAGGGGCATGACCTTGGCTGAAGCTATTCTCTGTGACCAAGGGCACATCCAGGGAGGGAGACAGCGTGAGATGCAGCAGCCTGAAGCCGCAGCCTTTCCTAGCTCTGGCCACTGTGAGAGCACGTGTGGAAGTGCTTCTTCTTCTTAAGTCTGTGATTCTTTTCTTTTTTAAAAAAATTTTTAATGTGTTTACTTAGTTTTGAGAGAGAGAGAGACAGCATGAGCAGGGGAGGGTCAGAGAGAGAGGGAGACACAGAACCCAAATGCAAGCTCCAGGCTCTGAGCTGTCAGCACAGAGCTCAGCGCGAGGCTCGAATGCATGGACTGCGAGATCATGACCTGAGCCACAGTCAGATGCTCAACCAACTGAGCCACCCAGGCGCCCCTAATTTGTGATTTCAAAATCAGAGCAAATATCTAAATATGATTGCACTGGGGCACCTGGGTGGCTCAGTCGGTTAAGTGCCCAACTCGTGAGTTCGAGCCCTGCGTCGGGCTCTGCGGTAACAGCTCAGAGCCTGGAACCTGCTTCCAGTTCTGTGTCTCCCTCTCTCTCTGCCCCTCCCTCGTTTGCATGCTCTCTCTCTCTCTCTCTCAAAATAAATGAAAAACATTAAAACAGTGCATATAATTAAAACACTTGTCAGAATATATTATCAGAGATAAGTTAATATAATTAAATTATTTTGTTATTAAATAAGAAAGAATGACGCAGTAAACTATATATGTTTTCATTAAAAAAATTTTTTAATGTTTATTTATTTTTGAAGGAGACAGAGACAGAACATGAGCAGGGGAGGGGCAGAGAGACAGAGAGACACAGAATCCAAAGCAGACTCCAAGCTCTGAGCTGTCCACACAGGGCCCAATGTGGGCCTCAACCCACAAACCGTGAGATCATGCCCTGAGCCGAAGTCGGACACTCAACCAACTGAGACACCCAGGTGTCCCTATAAGTTTTTAATACAACAGAATAAGTGGAAGAAATAATAAACACAAAGTAAATGTAAATGAATTAGAGAATCAGAGAAAAACTAAAATGTATTCAGGCACTGTTGTACACTGAAACTTACAAACCATTGTTGAAAGAAATTAAAGAAGACCTCAGTTTCCAGTAAATGGAAAGATAGCCTATGTTCATGGATCCAAAGACTTTATATTATTAAGATGACAATACTCCCCAAACTGATCTACAGTTTCAGTACAATACCTATCAAAATCTCAGCTGATTTTATTTTTCAGAAACTGACAAGGTAATCCTGAAGTTTATATCAAAAGGGGCACCTGAGTGGCTCAACTGGTTGAGCATCTGATGTCAGCTCAGGTCATGATCTTGTCGTTAATGAGTTTGAGCCCCACATTGAGCTGCTGTCAGTGGTGGAGCCTCCTTCACATCTTCTCTCTCCCCCTCTCTGCCCCTTTCCCGCTTGCGCTCTCTTACAAATAAATAAACGTTAAAAAAATAAAGTTTAAATGGAAAAGCAAGGGACTCAATATTAAAACCAGTTTGAAAAAGAACAAAGTTAAAGGACTCAAAGTTTCTAATTACAAAACCACAGTAATTAAGACTGTATTATTGGGATAAAGACAGACAAGTAGATAAATGGGATAGAATTGAAGGTCGAGAAAAAAAAACACATACATCTATGATCAATTAAATATTGACAAGTGTGTCAAGACAGTACAATGAGGAAAGAATAGTCTTTTCGATTGTATATCCATGTGCAAAAGAATGAAGCTGGGCCCCTACTTCACAACATACACAAAAATTAAGTCAAATGGTCTATATATTTTAAATATATATGTGTATGTGTGTGTATATATATATATGAAATAGCAAAAACTTTTTTTTTTAATTTTTTAAAATTTATTTTTGAGAGAGACAGAAAGACAGAGTCCAAGCTGGGGAGGGGCAGAGAGAGAGAGGGAGACGCAGAATCCGAAGCAGGCTCTGGGCTCTGAGGTGTCAGCACAGAGCCCGACGCGGGGCTCGAACCCACAAACCGTGAGATCATGACCTGAGCTGAAGTTGTACGCTTAACCGACTGATCCACCCAGACGCCTCTGAAATGGCAAAAACTTTTAAGTACAGCGCAAACCTCAATTTTTTCCTGAGAATATGCTACCAACATGCTGTCTTTTCCCTCCAAATACTTTAATATGTATTGATATTTTGCATGAACACGAACATTCTCCACTATACACAAGGTAAGACAGAAGTGAAAACCAGATGGGGCGCCTGGGTGGCTCAATTGGTTGAGCGTCCAACTTCGGCCTAGGTCATGATCTCACCGTTACTGAGTTCGAGCCCCGTGTCAGGTTCTGTGCTGACAGCTCAGAGCCTGGAGCCTGTAACAGATTCTGTGTCTCCCTCTCTCTCTGCCCCTCCCCTGCTCATGCTCTTTCTCTCATTCTCAAAAATAAAAAACATTTAAAAAGATGAAAAAAAAAAAGAAATGAAAATCAGGAAATTAACACAAATGGATCATTATCATCCAACCTGGTTTACCTCTGGTGCCAACAACTGTCTTACTTTTTCACTGTACGTTTTGAAATTTGTACCATACGGATTGGTAAAAAATTTTTTTTTCTTTTTAAAAATTTTTTTTAAATGTTTATTTATTTTTGAGAGAGACAGAGACTGAGCAGGAGAGGGGCAGAGAGAGAGAAGGAGACACAGAATCTGAAACAGGCTCCAGGCTCTGAGCTGTCAGCACAGAGCAGGACTTGGGGCTCTAACCCACCAACAGGGAGATCATGACCTGAGCGAAGTCTGTGGCTTAACTGATGGAGCCACCCAGGCGCCCCCAAAATGTCTTAAATGTTCAAAAATTACATATGACACAAACAAAAAAATTAGTTCATTGAACAAACAGCCCTGGTTACCAGTGGATTTGGTATTCTCAGGTCTTCCACTGGGAGAGGAGGAGACCTCATTCCACAGCCCACCCAAAATGTAAAAAGAAGTACAGAGAAAGTTCAGATCCTGAAAGGGACTCAAATTCGCCCAGATTTGGAAGTCCCCCAAAATTTTGCATCTTCAGACTAACCCAGGGCAATCCTAGCTCCAACGCCCACTGCCAGCGTTGCAACTTCGACAGAGGCCACAAGGAGGCGGCGTGTCATAAACTTCGCAAGGATCCCGGGCCGGAAACTACGGGTACATTCCTCCAGGGGCGTGGCTGGCGACTTTCCTGAGACCCGGACCCGAGACCCACCCGCGCTCCAGTGGGGGGACCCAGCCAGCGCGCCGGGGCTCCATCTCACAATAACCGACACAGCCATTGGCCGGTGTCGCCCTAGCAGAGTCACGACTTCCCTCCATCCATAGCCATTAAGTGACAGTAGACACCTCCTTCGACCAGAAACTCCGCCTGGCGGTGGTGGGTGACTGGGCTTTTGCGTGTGAGCGCCCACTACCCCGACCCCTGGTTGTCACACCTCAAGGCCAGGGCCCGGGGCCGTCTGTGAGCACAGGTGGAAGAAGGGTGGGAATAGGGCACGTGAGCGCAGCAGGGACCCCGAGGCGTGGTCGTCGTGCCCCTCCCCCCCTGCCCCACGATCCGCCGGGAGGGGCCGCTTCAGTGAGCGTCAGCCCCCGAGGCGAAACGGCGGGGACCTGTACCTACTTCGCGAAAGCTGAGAGGCCGGCGACGCCCCATCCGCTCGCTGTCCGGGCCCACCCCGCGCCAGAAGGCTAAAGTCACCCACGGCAGGAGAGCGGGAGGGAGGAGGGTGTCGGAGGAAGAGATGAGACGAGAGGGGCAGCAGCGCAGGGAGCCCGCACAGGTCCCAGACACCGTCGCCACCACTTTGGGGTCTCCAGGGACCAGACGTGCGGGGACTCGTTCGCCCGTTTGCAGAGTCACCGGCTTGGAGCTCCGATACTCCGCTGAGGGGGCACCAGGGGGGCCTTGAGCCCGCTCCGCACCCCCATCGCTTCACCCCAGCGCACGGCCGCCGGGCCGCTCCGCAAAGAGCCGCAGGGAGACGAGCCGACGCCCACCT
>CM053563.1:12966414-12992706 GCA_028646485.1 Cryptoprocta ferox | reverse complement strand
AGGTGGGCGTCGGCTCGTCTCCCTGCGGCTCTTTGCGGAGCGGCCCGGCGGCCGTGCGCTGGGGTGAAGCGATGGGGGTGCGGAGCGGGCTCAAGGCCCCCCTGGTGCCCCCTCAGCGGAGTATCGGAGCTCCAAGCCGGTGACTCTGCAAACGGGCGAACGAGTCCCCGCACGTCTGGTCCCTGGAGACCCCAAAGTGTTGGCGACGGTGTCTGGGACCTGTGCGGGCTCCCTGCGCTGCTGCTTCTCTGGTCTCACCTCTACTCCTGCGCTCAGGCCTCCGGTGCGGGGAGCCGGCTTGGGCAGGGTGGACCCGGGCAGCGGATGCGGCGTCGCTGGCTTCCTAACTGTCTCGAAGTAGGGACAGGCTCTGGTCCACACGCCCCGGGGGCAGACGCGCAATGAAGCGGGCCCTCCCGGCGGAACGTGGGCCCCGGGTGGGGGTGATAGGGACGGGTGGGAGGCACGACGTCCAGGTCTCGGGGTCCCTGCTGTGCTCACGAGCCCCATTCCCACCCTTCTTCCACCTGTGCTCACAGTCGGCCCCAGGCCCTGGCCTTTCCCGCGGGATATCCAATGCGCAGGGGTAGTTGGCGCTCACAGCAGACACCCAGTCCCCGCCCTCCCCCCCAGCAATCAGTGCATTTCTGGTCTTGGGCTGTCTGGGTCGCCACCGTGCACCACCCATCTCTCTCAGACGTGGCCTGGAGCCCCGCAGGTGGCAGCGCCCTAGCCTCGCATGGACAATCCACACCCAGCTCCAGGTGGGCTGTGCCTTACTGGGAGTCTGAGCCAAAGGTGACAGACCTCCCTTCCATGGGACCGCTGCCGGCTTTGCAGTCTTCACAAGCAGAGGCCCAGTACGGTTGGCCTGTCCCTGACCTGACAGGAAGCAGAGTGTAGCAGGATCCATTTTCTGCCCCAGAGATCCTTCCGAGGAAAACACCTTCCCCTTACCGCCCCCTTGAGACCATCTCTTTGGGTGGGAGGTGTAAGGAAGTGTCCCCTCTTGCCGTGGTGGTCCAGAGAAAGTGTGAATTCCCCTCCTCCCCCAGCGCTCATTGTTGAATGACTTAGTATTCATTTATATTTGCCTACGTCATGGACTTGTAATCAACAGAAGTGTTTCTAGAGTTAACACATGGGTAGGGTACACATTTCCATAGTAGACAGTGGAGAGAAGTTGCAGTTATTGGCACAACTGGTAAAGGTGGTCCAAGGGGGCCCCGGGTGGCTCATCAGTTAAGTGTCTGACTCAGCTCAGGTCATGATCTCATGGTTTGTGGGCCCGAGTCAGGCTCTGTGCTGACAGCTCAGAGCCTGGAGCCTGCTTCGTGTGTATGTGTCCTGCTTTTGGTAGGTGGAGTGTTAGCTGTTAAGTAAAGTGATTGATAGTGTCTATGTATTCACGATCCTTCCCAATTTGTGTCTGGTTGTTCTATCAATTACTAAAAGAGGGGTATTACAACTTAATAGCTGTTCAATAGTCTATTTGTCATGCATTTTGGGATCTGTTGTTAGGATACATTTTTACTTGATATATATATATTTGATATATTTACTATCTATGTATATATGTGCATGTGTGTATATGTGTGTATGTGTGTGTATAACTGATGGATTGTCCCTTTTATGACTACAGAAATGTCCCTCTTTGTCTCTAGTACAATTTCTTGTACATCTATGTCTGAGTGTAATTCTGTCTTTCTAATTCTCTCATGGTTACTATTGGCATCGTATATCTTTTCTCATCCATTTACTCTCAACTTACTGGTATCTTAGACCTAAAGTGTGTCTTTTCTTTCAATCTTTTTTAATATTTACTTATTTTTGAGAGAGGGAGAGAGAGAGACAGAATGCAATCGGGGAGGAGCAGAGAGAGAGGGAGACACAGAATCTGAAGCAGGCTCCAGGGTCTGAGCTGTCAGCACAGAGCCTGACATGGGGCTCGAACTCACAAACGGAAAGATCATGACCTGAGCCCAAGTCAGTCGCCCAACCAACTGAGCCACCTAGGTGCCCCAAAAGTGTGTCTCTTATAGACAGCGTACACTTGGATCTTGCTTTCTAATCCAGTCTGACAATATGTTATTTACCTATTGCTTTATAATCAATTACCCTGTAACTTAGCACCATTAAATTTTTATGATCTAATGGTTTCTGAAGTTAGGATCCAGGAGTGGCCTACCTAGGTGGTTGTGGCTCTGTTTTTCCATGGAGTTACACTCAAACATCTCTGGACTTGCAATCATCTGAAAGAAAGAAGTTTTCCAAACTATGGCTGTGGCCAAGACCACCCACTGCCTGAGGGAGGATGGCTTACAGGCTAAGAATAGGTTTTTCATTTTTAAATAGCTGAAAAACAATAAAAGGAAGAATATTTCAAAACACTAAAAATTATATGGAATTCAAATCTCAGTGCCCATAACTTAAGTTTTGGGTTTTTGGGGTTTTTTTGTTTATTTGTTTTTGGTAATGTTTTATTTATCTTTGAGAGAGAGTGTGTGTGAGTGGGGAAGGGGCAGAGAGAGAGGGAGACAGAAGCAGGTTCTTCACTGACAGTTGTGACCCTATGCGGGGCTCGAACTCACAACCATGAGATCTTGACTTGAGCGGAAGTCGGAGGCTCAACCGACTGAGCCACCCAGGTGCCGCCATAACTCAAGTTTTATGGGAACACAGCCAGGCTCCTGCATTTCCACATCGCCTAATGGCTGCCTTTTCACTTTGTGAGTGCAGGTCAGCAGTTGTGGTGACTAGATCACCCACGATGCCTGACGTGTATACCATGTGGCTGTTATAGAAAAAGCTTGCATGCCCTGTGCCAAAGACGTGACCTGGACTGGAAGAGCCTCTTCTGGGAAGGCTCAGATGCATGGCTGCTGGTGGCAGTTTTCATTTCCTGTCACACAGACCATTCCACAGGACCGTTCAAGGAGTGACCGACTCTTCCAAGAGGACTGATCCAGGAGTCAGAGAAGCTGCAGTGTCTCTCCTCACCTAACTTGAGAAGTGACAAAGTGTCACTTCTGCCATATTTTTAGTCACTCACACCAACCTGGGTTCACCTCAAAAGGGGAGTACAGAGGAGTGTGAAGACCACTGGAAGCCGCTTTGGAGGCTGACTGCGACAGCAGTCTCTGCCTTTTGATTGGAATATTTATTTCATTTACACTTGATGTAATTATTGATGTGACTGGCTTTACGGCTGCCCTTTTTGCTCTTTGGTTTTATTCTCCGTTAATCCGTCACTACTTTCTTTTGTGTTAAACAAGTTTTAGTGAGCCATTTTAATTCTTCTATTGATTTTTTTAGCAATATTTTTTGAAAGCTGGTTTTTAAGTGGTCACTCTAGGGATTGCAATATACACCTTTACTTATCACAGCCAACTTCATCTTTCTTTTAAAGATTTTTTTTAAGTTTATGTATTTATTTTGAGAGAGAGAAAGAGCATGAGCAGGAAAGGGGCAGAGAAAGAGAGGAAGAGAGATAATCCCAAGCAGACTCCAGGTTAACAGCATGGAGCCCCATGCAGGGCTCGAACTCACAAACCATGAGATCATGACCTGAGCTGAGATCAAGAGTCAAACACTTAACTGACTGAGCCACCCAGGTGCCCCTGAAATTTTTTTTTAAATTTTTAAAAACTTTATTTAGTTTTGAGTGAAAGAGGCAGAGCTCGAGTTGGGGAAGGCAGAAAGAGGGAGACAGAGGATCTGAAGCAGGCTCTGCACGGACAGCAGAGCACCTGACGCGGCGCTTGAACTCATAAACCGTGAGATTATGACCTGAGCCGAAGTCCGACGCTTAACCAACTGAGCCACCAGGGCACTCTGTTTATTTTTTTTATTTTAAAGCATTTTAATGTTTATTCATTTTTGAGAGAAAGAGAGAGAGACACAGAGCATCAGTGGGGGAGAGGCAGAGAGAGAGGGGGAGACACAGAATCCAGAGCATGCTCCAGGTTCCGAGCTGTCAGCGCAGAGCCTGACTTGAAGCTCAAATTCATAGACTGAGAGACCATGACCTGAGCCAAAGTCAGCCGCTTTACTGATTGAGCCACCCAGGTGTCCCAAAAGCATTTTTTAAAGTTTATTTATTTATTTTGAGAGGGGGGAGGGCCAGGCAGAGGGAGGGAGAGAGAGAATCCTGAGAAAGAATCCTGAGCACGCTCTGTGCTGTCAGAGCAGAGTCTATCGAGGGGCCCAATCCCACAAACTGTGAGACCATGACCTGAGCTGAAATCAAGAGCCAGACACTTAACTGACTGTGCCACCCCAGGCCCCCCAATACTGATTTAATTCCAGTAAATTATAGCAGCTTTGCTCCGTACATCTCTATTTCCCACCCCATAATGTGCTATTATCGTCATATATGTAACATATAACTATGCCCTGTACTCTACAACATAGTATTATAATCTCCTTTATGCAATCATATTTTAAATCAAAAGAAGTAAACAGAAAACATATATTTATATAATTAAAAAGTATCTATCTACATACTTATAATTTCTGGGGCCCTTCATTTCTCTCTGTGGATTTGAGTTTCTGTTTGATATCAGTTTCTTTCAGGGTGAGGACTTCCTTTAGCATTCCCTAGAGGGCAGCTCCGCTAGCAATGAATTCTCAGCTTTTGTTTATCTGGGAATGTCCTTATTTTGCTTTCGGTTTTGAAATACAGTTTTGTTGAATGTAGAAGTATTTGTTGACAGTTTTATTTTTCTTTCCGCACTTTGATTGAGTCATGCAACTGCTTTCTGATCTTCATTGTTTTTTGTGGGGATTTTTTTTTTTGACTTTTCTTTTTTTTTTTTTTAATGTTCATTTATTTTTCAGAGAGAGAGGGAGACAGAGGACCGAAAGCTGGCTCTGCGCTGTCAGCACAGAGTCTGATGCAAGGCTCGAACTCATGAACTGTGAGATCATGACGTGAGCCGAAACCAAGGGTCTGATGCTTAACCGATTGAGTCACACAGGCCCCCTTTACCTTCATTGTTTCTATAAACAGCTGTTAATTGTACTGCTGTTACCTATACAAGGTGAGCTGTTTTTCATTTCCTGCTTTCAAGATTTTCTCTCTCTCTCTCTCTTTCTCTTTCTCTTTTTTTTTTTTACAGCTGTTTGACGATGATGAATCTAGATGTGGATCTCTTTGTATTTATCCTATTTGCAAGTCATTGAACTTCTTGGATCTATAAATTAATGGCCTCTTTGGCAAGTCTGTAGCCATATTTCTTAAAATGTGTTGCAGCAGCAGTGAAAAGCCAAACATGACCTTTCCACCTGTTCCAGGTAGAGCTCCAGGCTCATCCCTCTCACTGAACCCCTCCAGGCTCTGCTACTGACTTGTCCCTCTGCTGCCATCGCTGGGACATGCCACCCTGGGTAGTGACTGCCGTAAGCCTCCAACTCAGTTCATAATCTCTTAGTTTGTGAGTTAGAGTACCACATCGGGCTCTCTGCTGTCAGTGCAGAGCCTGCTTTGGATCCTCTGTCCCTCTCTCTCTCTGCCCCTCCCCCCCCCAATTTTTTTAATTAAATCTCCCCAGATGATTGCAAGGTACAGCCAAGTTTGAGAACTAGAAGAACAAATGAGACAATACATAGAATGAATGAATGAACAAACAAATGACTAGACACTGAGAAATGCTTGAATAATGGATATGTGAATAAGTGAGTAAATGAGAATGGAATGAATGAATGGGTGAATGAAAGTGTAAATAAATGAATGAATGATTAAGTCAATGCAAGAGTGCTGTGGTGTGAGGATGACTGGATGGATGCCAGATGGTTAGTGGACAGATGGAGAGAGGAAATGATGAATGAATAGACACATAGTTGGAAATGAATAGAAGAATAGATCATAAAGAGATGGATGGAAGACATGATAGGTAGAGAATGAAGAAATGGATGCCTGGACAGGGGATCAGTGGGCATATGGAGGAGAGATGGATGGATGTGATGGAAGGCAGAGAATTGTATGGACAAATGGAAGAATGAAGAGATGAATGAGTGAATGCAAGTTGGATGTAAGGATGGCTGAATGGCTAGACAGATGGATGAGTGAATAAACAAATGGTTAGATGTTTGAATGGATGGATGGTCAGATGGATGTGTGAAAGGTTGGATGATGAATGGATGGACAAACAGCTGGAAAGTTAGATGGACAGGTGAGTGGATGAATGGTTGGATGTCTATTTATTTATTTATTTATTTATGTTTTAGATTTTCAAAAAAATTTTAATCTCTGGGGTGCCTGGGTGGTTCAGTCAGTTGAGTGTCCAACTCTTGATTTCCTCTTGGGTCATGATGCTAGGGTTGTGGGATGGAGCCCTGTGTCAGGCTCCACACTGAGCACAGAATCTGCTTGGGGTTCTCTCTCTCTCCCTCTGCTCTCTCCCTCCCACACTCTCTCTCTCTCTCTCTCTCAAAGTAAATAAATAAAAGTTCTAAAAAGAATTCTTTTAATTAAAAAAAAGTAATCTGGGGCACCTGGGTGGCTCAGTTGGTTAAGCATCTGACTTGAGCTCAGGTCATGATCTCGCGGTCTGTGAGTTTGAGCCTCATGTCAGGCTCTGTGCTGACAGCTCAGAGCCTGGAGCCTGTTTCGGATTCTGTGTCTCCCTCTCTCTCTCTGCCCCTCTCCCACTCACACTCTGTCTCTCAAAAATGAATACATGTTAAAAAGTTAAAAAAAAGAAAATAATCTCTACATCCAATGTGGGGCTTGAACTCACAACCTTGAGATCGAGTTGCTGCTCCACAGACCAAGCCAGCCAGGCGTCCTTGACTGCATATTTAGGTGGATAGATGAATATACACTTGAATGGATGTTTGGAGAGATTTATGGAGGTTGAGATGGATGAATGGACAGGTGGACATATGGATGGATGGAAAAACGGGCTGTGTAGTGACTAAGTGTGCAGCTAGACCACCTTGATTTGAATCCTCATTCTGCCGTTCATGGGCTGTGTGACCTTGGGCAATTTGCTTTATTAAAAATTTTTTTTAATATCTATTTACTTTTTTTTTTTTGGAGAGAGAGAGAGAGAGAGAGAGAGAAACAGAGTGTGAGCAGGGGAGGGGCAGAGAGAGACGGGGAGACACAGAATCTGAAGCAGGGCTCCAAGCTCTGCCACTATCAGCACAGAGCCTGACTCGGGGCTCAAACCCACGAACCACGAGATCATGACCTGAGCTGAAGCTGGACTCTTAACCGACTGAGCCACCCAGGTGTCCCTGCTTTATTGAATTGCCTGTTTCCTCATCTTTTCCAGAAGTATGATAATAATAGTTCCTACCTTCTGGTGTTTTTGTGAGGAGTAAATGAGTTGATACACTTAAAGCCCAAGGTCCGTGTCTGGAATATTCCTAGATTTATTGTGACGGGAAGATGGATAGACAGGTGATGAGGTAGCTGAGTGGACAGCGTACGGATGAACCAAGGAAGGAAGGAACGGTGAGGGAGGTGAATGGCGTTACGGACAGTCACGAGACACCCACAGACATTTCGTTAAGGGCTTCGAGGAGAGTCCTGTGGGATCTCTCTGTGTCCCCAAGAGTTAAGGCCCTGGGCATAGATCAGACTTGGATATAAGACAAGTTGACATCACCGTGGATCTCCAGCACGTCCACGTTCTGGAAAGCCGAGATGCGATGGGAATAGTCGAAGAGGTGCTGGTCGTTGGCGTAAACCTTGAAGCGATCTATGCCACAGCGGATGGACAGCTGCAGGGGGAGGGCAGGCTTGAGGCCAGGGCCGGGACGGAGGCTTTGGAGGGAAGGGGCCGAAAGAGACCCCAGACTCACATCAAAGAATTTTCCAGCACCGAAGGGGTTGTAGGAGATCTTCTTCTCCTCGGATCCCCACGAACCATTCAGGCAGCTGTTCCGCACCACGACATCCTCGGTCAGACGGGGGTTGATGTGCAGAGCCAGGTCCCCCGTGGATCCCACGACGAGGTTGATTGCAAAGCTGAAGGCAGAGAGGGAAGGAGGTGGGAGTCAGGCCGGGGCCGGGGCCTGGGTTTCCGGGGGACGAGGCGGCCGGGGCCCAGACTCCTGGGTCTGAAGGAGGAAGTGGGCTGCGGATTCCCAGCTCAGGGCAGACCGTGTACCTCTTGCCTGCGTGGGGGATGAAGCCCTTGACTATGATGGTTCTTCGGGCTGTAAGCCCCCCTTGCAAGAGCCTCCTAAATGGCACAGGCTGTGGGAAGAGGACATGGGTCCTGTCACCTCTCAGGTCACCAGAAGCCAGAGGCAGGGACACATTTTCAGAGATGGGTGCCCACTCCTAGGAAATGTCCCCAGCTCCCATCCCCTCCCGACTCTGGCCACCCCGACACCCTCTCCCCACTCTATTTCCCACCCTCTCAGAGCCCCCTACCCACCACCGGCTCCTGCGTCCCCACCAACTCCCCACCGCAGAGCCCTAACTGCCCACAGGACACTTTACCGGGTTGAAGATTGGGGGTCCCTCCATGGTCTGTGGAGTGAGGAAGGAGAGATATGATTCTATAATATGTGACAAATAGTTACGGCACGCCAACTCTCTGCAGAGGTATCTCTGGGTAGTGGATTAGTACAACTGGGGGGCCCACCTCCTTGACCCCCTCCCACTTCTCACCACCCCTCCCCCTCAAAATGGCCACACAACCCTCCCACTTACAGGCAGGTTACTTGGCTCTTGGTGGGTGTGTCCAGGACCCTACACAGATGAACGGAAGGCAGAAATGGTGAGGGGGCTGGGGGTCCTTCGGCTGCCCCCAGACCTCCCCAGGCCACCAAGCCCCCACCACAAGGAGAAACCCATCACCCATCAACAGGTACTTACTGGGTATGCCGGCATACCCATGGGTGTCCGTAGGCACAAAGGCAGTGCGTGTGGGAAGGCAGGCAATGAGGGAAGACCCCAAAGTAGGGCCTGGGGGCAGGGGTCTCAAGGATGCCTGCCCAGGGCAGCCCCACCGCCGCGGTCCAAGAGAACTCTGGGGTCAATGAGTGGCACCCAGGTGGCTCATTAATGGAGAGGAATTTGCCAGGTTTAGGGATCTTCGGGGCACAGTGATGCTCCACCCCTTTAGGGCAAGCCTGGTAAATTCTACTCTCGCTCCCTCCCTTATCCTGCTTCCTCCTGTCTCTGGGCCTCGGTTCCCCCATCTGTAAAATGGGCCTGATGATCATCAGAGCACTTTCCCCGCGGAGCAGGCTGGGGGAGCGTGGAGCCCTCAGCTGAAGGACATGGCTGGCGTCTGGAGTTTGCGCTGCTATGGGCATTTTGGCGGCTGTTCCTTCACTGTGGACCTGGGAATGGGGTTTCTAGGTCATCGGGTGTGTCCCTGCTCAGCTTTCAAAGACACCGCCCAGCCATTTCCAGGGGAGTGTCCCCCAGCCAGCTCCCCAGCCTCGCCAGTGATGGGTATTGTGTGCCTTTCTCTTGATAGCTCTTCCCGTGGGCGTGTGGCGGTGGCTCACTGTGACTTGAAGCGAGTTTCTCTGGTGACGAGCAATGTTGGGCAACTTCTCACGAACTTGCCTGCCATTCCAGTGGCTTTTGTTCCTCCTTATCTTTGCTGCTCGACTCAGCTTACGGACTTCCTCCTCCTCCCAGAAGCCCTTCCCCTGGACTCCCCAAACCTCCCGTCTCCCCTCCCGGCCTTGACCGCTTGGAGCCAACACCGTCTGGTGGAATGTCTGTCTTCCCAGCGGGCTGCGTTGGCTGCCTCCAGGTCTGTAGCTGAGCCAGCGAAGGGCCTGGCACAGAGCAGGCGCTCAGGAAAGAAAGGGGGGTGGGAACGAATCAAGGAAGGAAGCGGGCACCTAAGCGAGGAGACCCCACGCACCTGGCTTGGCGGGGGGTTGCCGCCAATGAAATTGATGGATTGAAGCTCCAGGTCCCCGTCCACTTGCAGGTGGGTGACCATCTGCAGGGGCAGCCGGTGCCCGAACTCATAGAAGGGATTTCCGTTTACCACCACCTGGAGGGCAGGGGGAAGGTCAGAGTCAGCACCCAAGACCTTGGGAAGGCAGAAACAGGAAGCAGGGGACAGAGATCTTTTTAACTTGGAGACAAGTCTTGGAGATGAGCTGGGAGAGCCTCAGAGTGAGGATTCTTGGAGTCTACAGGTCAGAGGTCAAGCCAGAGTCAACGGTCAGCTCAGAGACAGGTGGACGGGCGAGAACGGAGAATTTAGTCAGGAGAGTTTAGTCGAGAGAATGGAGTCCTGGTTTCGCCACGGAAGGAGCTGGGCCTGAGTCTAGATCCGACCTGCCGGCTGTCTGACCTCGGGGAAGTCACTTCACCTCTCTGAGCCTTGGTTTCTCCATCCGTAAAACGGAGGCTCCCCCTGGGATTGTGGGAGCATTAAAACGCAGCCAGGCATGTCAAAGGCGTGGTGGAAATCCTGGGTAGAGCCTCGTTATCACACCTCAGTGTCCTTTACGTCATCACGGTTCTATTTACGGCGCTAAGCAGCGGGCGCGGGGCTGACAGCCAGCTCCGAAGGAGTTTTATTTCTGGACTTAGATGCTGGTGTGTTCTGTTCGTGAAAAACCAGTGAGCTCTCTTGTACCCCTTCAGTAACACATTTAAAAAAATACTTGCGGGGGCGCCTGGGTGGCTCAGTCGGTTAAGCATCTGACTTCAGCTCAGGTCATGAGCTCACAGTTCGTGGGTTCGAGCCCCGCATCGGGCTCTGTGCGGACAGCGCAGAGCCTGGAGCCTGCTTCCGATTCTGTGTCTCCCCCTCTCTCTCTGCCCCTCCCCTGCTCACACTCTGTCTCTCTCCCTCTCAAAAATAAATAAACACTTAAAAGCTTATAAATAAATAAATAAATAAATGAAACTTAAAAATACTTGCACGGGGCGCCTGGGTGGCTCAGGCGGTTAAGCGTCCAATTTCAGCTCCGGTCATGATCTCATGGTTTGGTTTGTAGGTTTGAGCTCTGCATCCGGCTCTGCGCTGACAGCTCAGAGCCTGCTTCGGATTCTCTGTCTCCCTCTCTCTCTCTGCCCACCCCCCTCTTCCTCTCTCTCTCTCTCAAAAATAAAATAAACTTAAAAAAAATACTTGCATAATACTAATCAGTCACAGCGTGTGGGCCTTATCCAGAGGCTGACTCAAACAAAGTGCAAAGAAACCTCAGGTCATGATCGCACAGTCCTCGGGTTCGAGCCCTGCGTTGGGCTCCATGCTGGCAGTACGGAGCCTGCTCAGGATTCTCTCTCTCCCTCTCCCTCTGCCCCTCCTCTGCTCGAGCTCTTGCTCTCGTGCTCTCTCTCTCTCTCTCAAATTAAATAAACTTTAAAACAACACCACACGTTAAGGTATTTATCAGGTAACCAGACTGCTGGCTGATGTGAGGCCCCAGAAAGAACTGTTAGTGTTTTAGCTGTGGTAATGGCCTTGTGACTATGCTCTTAAAAACCGAAATACTTATGAATGAAATTATATCTGGGATTTGCTTTTAAATCCTATGAGAGGGGAGGTATCAGGGAAGGATGAAAACACAGGGGCATCCGAGTTCACGACCACTGGAGCTGACCAAGGACACCAGGGGGTCACTGAGCCCGGTGCCCCCTTTTGTGCGTGTCCCGAGTTCTCCAGAAGAAAGAGCGAGAATACACGTTTTGCAAGAATGCAGAGAACAAGGCGAGATACATTAAACATGCCGGGCCTGTCCACGGTGGAGGAATAGGAATGAGAAACATGAGAGAAAAACATTGTTTAAGAGAGCAAATGTTTGATAGGGAAGAAAGAAAAGGAAAAGGCGAGGTAGGAAAGGTGGAGGGAGAGGGAAGGGGAGAGGGGAGGGGGAGAGGAGGGAAAGAAGGGGGAGGAGAGAGGGAAGAGGGGGAGAGAAAGGGGAAAGGGAGAGGGAAGCAGAGGAGGAGGGGGGAGGGGAAAGAATGAGGAGGGGAGGAGAGGGGGAGGAGGAGGTACCGAAGGAAAAGAGGACACGCATGGGAGGCAGGAAGGCCGAGAGGGAGGGAGAGGAGGAAAGCAGAGGGGGGTGGCCCCGCCCCCAAGCTCCGACCTTGTAGTGCTCTGTCAGGACCATGATCACCAGCTCGAAGGGTGTGCCCTTGCGGAAGGGCATGCTCCTTTTCTTCTCCTCCCTGCCCCACTTGCCGCCTTGCATCGAGTTGAAGACCACCTTGTCCCAGCCATCAAAGCGGGGACTGAAGTGGAAGGCAATGTCCGCCCCCGCGTGCTGCCCCACCACGAAGTTCACAGAGAACCTGGTGGGACAGGAAGGGCTGTTCCCCTGAACACACCCCCCTCCCCCCGCCCCCACACACAGCCTGCACACCGGGGGGCCCTCCTCCTGGAAGCTCCCTCAGACCGACCCTGTTCTCACGTCCCTGACTGGGCGGGAGGGGGGTTGGGGGACAACGACAGAACGGGACAGCACACTTGGGGACTGTTGACCCCAGAGAGGAGGGGGAGGTAGTGCCCCTGAAGTCCAGGAGGGCTGCCACGCATTGGCTCACTCCTTTTCCTTAACCAGACCACTGCCCCCCTCCCGGCCCTTCCCAACTTTAAATAAGACTACAGCTGAGACTCCTGCATTTCCAAGGGCCAGGCACTGTCCTAGGACCCTGCCCCGCAGGCCATTCCAGCCTGGGGGATCTAAGAACAGGCAAGTCAGAGCACTACCCACGCCTTCCCTCAGGCCAGCATCCCTGAAGTTATTCTAATTGGGCGCACACACACACACACACACACACACACACAGGCCTCAGGGCCTTTGCACTGGCTGTTCTTTCTACTTACTGGTCTATACTCTCAAGCTCCCTCCCTCCCCTCCTTTGGGTCTTTGCTGATGTGTTCCCTCCCTGCCACCCTATTTAAAGGGACAATGCCACAGCCCTCCCTGCCCCACTTCCATTCCTTATCTCCTTTCCCTATTTGTCTGCTTAGCACCTATCACCAGGGGCCCCTGCATATTTGATTTTTATCTTTCATCTCTCCTCTCTACTAGGATGTCAGCTCCATGTGGGCAGAGATCTTGGTCCTGCCGACTGCTCTGTCCCCAGTGCCTAGGCACACAGAGAGCACTCAATGACCAAAAAACCAATGAGTAAAGAAAAACAACAATGCCTTCAGGTCAGTTCAATGTTTTATCACCATTTTAGGAGCCCTAAAAAAAAAAAATGCTAAGACTTATTTTAGTGCTTACTTTCCAGTGTTACACATGGAATCCTCAAAACAATCCCATTTTACGGAATCTAAAGCACAGAGAGGCGTGGCGGCTTTCCCGGGTCGCACAGTTGGCCAGTGACTGAGCTGGCCGGGCTCTGAGCCTGTGATCTGAATTCATGCTATCACACCCATTGATTCCAGTCCAACATCCCAGCTCCGGGGCCGCCTCTCATGGTGAGCCTTCCTGACCCCCGCCCCTAGTCCCCAGGCTCCCTGCTCCTGGTCACCAAGTCCTGGACATCCCAGGCTAGGGCTGCCCTTTAGCCAGCGGGTGCAGTGGCACAGAGCCCCCCTTCCCAAGCAGGGTGGGGGAAGGAAGAAGGCCTTCTGCGGGAGGCCGGAAGCCCCTGCTTTAGCCCCCTCCTAGCCTAGGCTGGCGGAGGGGAGTGCCTTACCTCTTCATGTGCTCGCTGGCCACTCCTTGGATGTAAACAGACATTCCGACACAGAGACCGCCCCGGATGGGCTCGTTGTAGGGCAGAGTCTGCGGAAGGGGCCTGGTGAGCCCTTACCCCTCATCGAGAAGCCCCCCTGCCCCGACCCTGCTCTCATTAGGACACTAGGGGTGAAGGATCCTCGTGAAGGTGAAGAAAGCCAAGAGTCAGGGATGGATATAAATAGCCCGAGTGGGGCAGGGTGGGGGGCGAGTAAATCAAGTCCCAGGCTCAGTATCCGGGAGATCAAGGGTAGGGGTGGGGGTGCCTCTGAGGAATCAGGGTGACGGGAAATTGGTGTGTGGGGTTCAGGGTGAAACTAAGCCGGGGGTCTGCAGTTAGGGCCTGGGCCACCATCTCACCGGGTTGTAGGTGGGCTGGTAGCCGGGTGCAGGGACATAGGCCATCTTGAGAGGCTGGGCTGGTGGCTCGTCGTCCAGCGAGAAGAGGCGCAGGAGTGGGGAATGGTGGCAGATGGCAGGACGGGGGTGGCTCTTATACCTGAGGATAAGGGAGGAGCTGGCAGGGCAGGGTCCATGGGGTCCCTCTTCTGGGCATCCCAGGCTCCCATCTTCTTCTAGGGCACCCCCTTGTGTCCCTTCTCTTACTAGCCTCACTGGTAACCAGCCAGAGCCCAGATCATCTGGGTCAGCCCATGGGGACTTAAGTCACAGTCCCCTCCAGCCCATGGGGACTTAAGTCACAGTCCCCTCCTTCAGGCCCTTCCACAAAGAAGAAGCGTAGTGAACTTCAGCCCTGCCAGGGCCTTATCAGAGTCGATAAAAGCCTGCCCAGACCTTTGTTAGCAGAAGGAGGGAGAGTCCAGGAGGGCCGGGCAGGGCTGCAGGCATGGCCCATGACAGATGGGCAATGGGAGTGAGTGAAAGCAGGGAGGAACTGGGCGCTCTGGACACTCCGAGGAACTGTGGGAGGACCTACATTTATCTGCATGCTCACCGCATGCCTGACAGTCCAATGCCATGTATATTGGACTGTATATATTTTTTAATTATTTTTAATTTTGTTTTAGCATTTACTCATTTTTGAGAGACACAGAGACACAGAGCATGAGTGGGGGAAGGACAGAGAAAGGAAGACACAGGATCCCAAGCAGGCTCCAGGCTCGGAGATGTCAGCACAGAGCCGGACGTGGGGCTCGAACTCACAAACCACAAGAGCTGAAGTCGGCGGCCCAACCGACTGCACCACCCAGGTGCCCTGGACTGCATAGATAGTGGCTTAGATCACAACTTCTGGAGCCAAGGCTCTGGGTTCAAATCTTGCCCTCGCCACTTCCTGGCTGTTTGGCCTTGCATCAGTTTGGCGTTAACCTCAATTTCCCCATTTGCCCATCTGTAAAATGGGGATATTAGTATTGACCTCACAGAAGCCTTGAAAGGAGTCACAAAGTGAATAAACGCTCCGAACAGGACTTGGCACATAGAAGACATTAAATTAATCCTGGGCCTCTTGCACTCATTCCAAACATAAACCCAGGAGGTTGGGATTATCTACGGACATGAAAACCTGAGGCTTAACGAAATTGAGGCAATTGGCCCAAGGCTGGGTAGCAACAGAACTCCGGCCGGACTCCAGTGTCGGATCCCACTACGCTAAGCAGTGAGCGGGTACCAGGCAGGGCCAACACCACTCTGGAGCCTGGGGCAGGCAGGGACACCATCTGCAGCCTTTCCGGCGGAAGGCACGTGACTTCTGCTTGCCCCGCCTCCGCCAGACTTCCTATTGGCCCTGGGCTGCCACCGCCAGCTCCGAATGGGCCTCGCCTGCGTGGCTCCCATTCCCATTGGCCAAATTTCCGCCCCCCAACATTCCGCCCCGCTGAGGTCCCTGGGGGTAGGCGCGTCTTGGCCCCTTGCTGCCTCTCCTCGCTTTCCAATAAAGACACCAGGTTCATTAAGCCGCTTTACTGCTGGGTGAGGATAAGGCCCTGGGCATGAGGAGATCAGTGTCATGGCTACAAATTGGGACATCAGGCACGAAGGCACAGACGCGATCGGCTTCACTCATCCTCCTTTGTGGATGAGGGAACGGCATGGGGTGGGACGAGGGACAAGGCCAGACCCCCAGGCCAGGGCCTGAGCCTGCTCCTGGGGGGACTCTCAGAGCTTGGAGAAGTTCACGCTCTTCAGGTCCTTCTTCTCCATTGCAGCCTGGACGGACTTCACGATGTCCTGGGTTTGCAGCATGCTCATGTTCCAGGTGGCCTGGATGAAGAGGGTGGAGCATAATGGGAGTTGGGCCAATGAAAAACAGGAAGAGACAGCGCACCAATCAGAGGACAAGGCCTGCAGAGGTCTGCTGGCAGAGGCCCTGATTGGTCGCTCTGGGATCAGTGAAGGGCTGTGATTGGCTGGACGGAGAGCCTTACCACGTAGTTGAGACCTTCGGCCACGGAATGGTTGCGGGAGTAGATCAGGTTGATTTTGGTGCTCTGCACTGCCACAGGGCTCTTGGTGGAAATCTCTGCCGCCAGGGTGAAGGCCGCCTCAAGGGTGTCCTCCTTGTTTGGGAACACCCGGCTGCGGATGAAGGGAATCCGTAATGGGGGTTGGGGGCGGGGGGCGTTCTGCGAAGGTCCCCACAGATGAAGAATTGACCAACCACAGTGGAAATCGGTGGAACGGACCAGTGAAATAGGCCAATCAGAGCAGGGCACTGGACACCAGCCTGAAGAAGTGACCACCCAGAGAGAGGAAGCCACGTGGAATCCGTGAAGATACACGGGGAGTCAAGAGCCCCGGCCCAGGTGGCACCTGAACCTTCAGCCAGCCGAGGCCTCGGCCCCTACCTGACCAGCCCGCTGTCCAGGGCCTCGTCGGCCATCATCTTGCGGGAAGTGAAGGCCAGCTCGTTGACCAGGCTGCAAGAGAGCAGGGCCCGTCAGGGGACGGGCCTCATCCCGGGCCCGGGAGATGCCCGTGGTGCCCTCCCTCGGCTCCTCCGCTCACCTCTGGTTTCCGATGACTTTGGGCAGTCGCTGCAGCGTTCCCACGTCGGCTGCCAAACCTATATCCACCTCCTGGGGCGGGCCATCGTATCAGTGCTCGGTTTGTGCCCGATACTTCTCCCCACCGTGTAGCCGCAGTGCCGGGGAAATCCCGCATTTACTGTAGCGGCTCATTCCACGCCCACCTCAGAGACTGCCCCCCCCCCCATTCCATTGCCACCCACGTGCTTTCGCCCAGGTAACTCCTTAGGGTGGGCCTGGGTTGAAAGGTCACCGAAGGTAAGTTCCCTGGGTGCCACACAAGCCCTCAAACTCTGTCCATCTGACCCCCTTCTGCCTCTACGGGTTCCATCCTGTCTGCGTCCTCTCCAGGACTGATCCCAGCCGCGTCCCCACCCCCCTATCTTTACTCACCCCCAACCCCACGTAGACTGCATGGCTTCCCCTTGACTTCCTTCATGGCCAAAGTGTTACTTCTTAAGGTGCAATTCTGATGGACTCTTCCATGAAGCCCTCCGGGCTCCCTCCAAGCCCTCCCTTCTCCCCCTTCCTCTTCCCCCACTCCCTCAGGCTGCCCTGTCGCTGCTCTGCCTCCACCCAGCCACTCCTTGCCCAGCCCAAAGCAGGATCCGAGGGCACAGAAGCTCAGAGAGGATGGCTCACCTTCACCTGGAAGAAAGCATCCTGGGCACAGTACCGGATGTCACAAGCGGTGACGAGGTCCACGCCTGCGAGGTGGAGGCCAGGGGCATTAAGCAACCACAAGGACCAACCCCTCCTGCCAGGTGGTGGGCTCCCACCCCAGGACCGAGTTCCCCTAGCGACCGAGGCTGGCGGTCACTGGCTGAGGCGGAAGGGCGGCAGCCAATAGGTGCCCGGCCAGCGTGAGTGCCCGGATGCGTGGCGGGGGTCTGTCCACTCACCCCCGCCAATACAGGCCCCGTGGACGGCGGCGATCACTGGTTTAGGGCACTGCAAGGGAACCGGAAGGGGGGGGTGGTCAGGGCTGGTTTAGAAGAGGTGGAAGGGGCTGGGGGGTGGTTCCCTGCCCGCCCCCATAGAGCACCTTCTCGATGACACTGAAGGTCTCTTGGTATCTGCTGATGAGGCTACGCAGCTGCCAGCTGATGCGGGCCACGTCGTCTCCTTGGGGCTGAAGGATATCCGAAGCCATGTCCATGAGGTCGATGCCTGGCGGAGAGGCACGAGGAGGCTCACTTAGCCCCCCCCCCCAGGCACCCCCCCCCCAATCCACTGCCCCAACTAGAGGTCAGAAGTCAGATTTGGCAGATGTGAATCCGCAAACCACCAGTGTTTGGAGAAAGTCGCTCACACAGGGCCTTGGCAGGGATTGCAATATGGGGTGTGAAATAAAGAAAAGCTGACATTTATAGGGCCGTTACTCACTTTGTCCCCTCAACGACCCTGTGAGGTGGCTCCTATTACTATCGCCAAGTTTACGGGGAGGAAACTGAGGCACATGACATTTAAGTCCCTTGCCCAAGGTCACACTGGCTTGCGAGTAATGGCACTAGAATGTTAAGCCCAGGACCATGCACTGGCTCCAGAGGTCATGCTTTCCACTGTTAGGCCAGATGGCACAGGACCCAAGGGTTTCAGCAGGAGTCAACGGTGGGAATGTTCCCTCAGATAGAAGACTCGAGATGGAGCAAATCTTTGTGGCTCCAATTACAAGAGGATCCGGAATCTAACCTTTGCTCCACTAATGCTTCCCCATGACCTCTGCTCTGGCTTAGATACTTTCTCCCGGTCTCCCTGTGCCCATCCTTGCCCCGACCATGCCCCGCACGCAGCCGAGAGAGCATGTCAAGAGGCTTTCTCTTCTTCCCTCCCAACCCACGTACTTGAAAGAAAATACAAGGTACGTGCCAGGACCTCACCAGCCCTCCTGAACACTGTTTCTAGCCCATTCCTTTGGGCACACAGGCCTCCAACCTTTGTTCCAACAATGCCGGCCCTTCCCAGGGCTTCTTATTTTTTTAATTTTTTGTACCTATGGCTCTCTCTGCCTACAACCGTCTCTCCTCCTGTAACGGCCCGAGGACTGACTCCAGGGGCGCCTGGGTGGCTCAGTCGGTTAAGCGTCTTGACTCTTGGTTTCGGCTCAGGTCATGATCTCACGATTCGTGAGTTCGAGCCCCGTGTGTCAGGCTCCACACTGACAGCGCAGACCCTGCTTGGGATTCTCTCTCTCCCTCTCTGTCCCTCCTCTGCTCTCTCTCTCTAAATAAATAAATACACTTTAAAAAAAAAAAAGAAGAAGAAGAAAAAGAAGACTGACTCCATCATTCTGTCCAGGCCACGGCTCAAAAGTCCTCTCCTCCGAGAGGCCCGCTCTGGCCACCAGGGGCAAATAGCACCCCCGCCACCCTCGATCTCCTTTCTGTCTTATCTCCTAAACTGCCCTCTTGTTATCACATAGTCATGTGCTTATCTCATCGAGGGCCTAGCTCCTTTTCCAGGATGTGAGCGCTAGGAGTTTTGTCTTTTTGTCCACTCCCACATCCCCAGCGCCTAAATGGAGCCAGACAACAGTCTCTGGCGTCGCCGAGCCGCCCTTCAGGGAGGAAGACAAACGCATAAGAAAATACATTTTGTCGGGTGGCGAGAAGTGCCAAAAGAAAATTATACCAGGGAAGTGGAATGGAATGTGTGAGTGTGCGTGTGTGTGTGCAGTGAGGGCTGTTGCAGTATTAAATGGGATGGTCATGGACCCTCTCGTTGAAAAAGTGACTTCTGAGTAAAGATCGGAGGAAGGAGAGGGAGGGAGCTATGGGGCCAGCTGGGATCAGAGAGCTCCAAATGTCAGAAGGGGCCAGTGCAAAGGCCCTGCGGTAGGAATGGTCTGTATGAAGAGCATGGGGGAGGTCGCCACCGCTGCAGTGTAGTGAGTGAAGGGGAAGGGGGGAAGAGCCAAGGTTGGAGAGCTTTACAGGGCAAGATGGTACGGGGCCTCACCGGCCAGGGGGCAAACTTTGGCTTTTTCTCTCAGTGAGGCCTTGCCACGAGATGGTCGTGACCAGAATCATCCTTCACTTTCTTCTTCCTGGGGTTCATCCTTCTCATCCTTTTGCCTCTGAACAAAAGCTATCTGACAAACCAGAAAAACCATTCCCACATTTGGCCATTCCCTCCATCCGTTTTGGTGCCCCCGCAGTGGGTTGAAATAAGCGAGTCCTGAGAATTTTTCTGGCTATGGGCAGGGCTAAATTTGTGCGGGTTAAATACTTGTAAGACGGGACCCCCCACCCCCACCCCACCCCACCCCCGTGTGACCTTGGCCAGGCCACTGCATCCTCTGGGCCTTGGGCTGCTCCTGCATCAAATGAGGGGGACACCCTCCTGAGAGCCGATGGAGAGACGCAAGAATTAAAGGCGACGGAGCCCCAGAGGCACTTTACGCAGGGCCTGTCGTGTAAAGGTGTCACAGTGACTATTATTGTATCACCCGTGGCTTCCGCGCCATCCCGTGAAGCCTGGGTGACTCAGCAGAACCCACGCTGAGTCCCAGAGCAAGCCCAGCTCGCCACCCCGGGACACCTCCTTTCACTGGCTTTTCTGGCTTCCCTGCCCCGCCCGGACCTGCGCACTCTGGCTTTTCCAACCCCTTGCAGCAAAGGACCCCAGACCGTGGTATGAGGTGTCCCCCCCCCAAAGTACAAACTACTCGGGGCGCCTGGGTGGCTCAGTCGGTTAAGCGTCCGACTTCGGCTCCGATCAGGATCTTGAGGCTCAGGAACCTGAGCCCCTCACCAGCTCTGAACTCTCTCTCCCTCTCCCTTTCTCTCTGCCCCTTGCTCACTCAAGCTCTCTCTAAAAAAAAAAAAAAAAAAAAAAAAAAAATCCCAGCTCTGCCACTTCCCACACACAGTGAGAACCAGGCAAGTTTCTTCCTCCCTCTGAGCCTCAGTTTCCTCACACATAAAATGGGGATGATAATTGAACTCTGTCCCGAAGGGTGGCAGGGAGAATTAATTAACATATAAACGGTGTCACTCTGCAGGTGCTAAATCAATGGGGGCTACCTTCCCTCTTTTTCTTTTTTAATTAGTGGTTCCCTTCTGCCGTTGGAACTACTAATTAAATCGAGTTTCTCCTTTCTGGCCTCGAGTGTCTTGCTGTTGAAAATGGGACCAGACAGCTGCAATCGCCAGGAGCTGAAAGAGGGGCGGGCCCTGGCTCTGCAACAGCTACAGATGAAGGCTCATCTTCCGCTTCTCCGGCATGAGTTCCAGGAGGACAAGGCGTGAGAACCGGGGGCTATGTCCTGCTTCTAGGTCCCTGGCACCCAGGGAGGGGCTGGTACCGGAGTGTGTGTTGTGGACTGAACAAAGGAACGGAAGGAGAACTGAGACAGGTGTAGAAGGTAACCAAGGGCGGCCTCAGCCACCACTGGGTCCCCAGCACTGGGCCGGGCTCTGGGCAGAAGTCAGCATCCGTGATGCCTCTCTTCGGGTATGGACCTGCCCACGTATGACAATTACCCGCGTGGGTTGGGTGGACAAGACATCAACCACTGCCCGACAGCATGGGGCAGATTCTGGGAGACGTTAGCACTTATTTTATCCTATTTTATCTTATTTTATTTTAAAGCAGGCTTCATGCCCAGCGTGGAGGCTTGAACTCACAACCCTGAGTTCAAGACCAAGAGTTGGGACGCTCTAGGAAGTTACCACTTAAAAGAAGGGACTGGCAACCAAGTGAGCTGGCTGTTTTTAAGTTTCTAGACTGAGGCGAGGCTGGAGGTGGGGCTTGAAGAACCAGAAAGTTCTTCAGAACTTCGGAACTCAGAGGGAGACAGAGCCTGAGCGAGGGAGGGGCAGAGAGAGAGGGAGACACAGAATCTGAAGCAGGCTCCAGGCTCCGAGCTGTCAGCACAGAGCCTGACGCGGGGCTCAAACTCACGAACTGTGAGATCATGACCTGAGCCGAAGTCGGACGCTTAACTGACTGAGCCACCCAGGCGCCCCCAGCAAGAGATATAAAAACTGATTCCAACTCGGCTGCTCACGCAGGAAACTGCACCCTCTCTCCAGGTCGAGAATTCCAGCATCCACAGTTCTGACGTCTTTCCATATCCCAATACCCAGGATACAATCCAAACTTATTCCAAATGCAAACAAAAAGAAGGATGAGACCCAGCTGTTCAAGACAAAAGACAATGGACAGGGACTGACCCCAAAGTGAGCCAGATGTTGGAATCAGGAAACAGGCACCTGGGCGGCTTGGTCAGTTAAGTGTGAACTCTTGATTTTGGCTCAGATCACGATCTCGCGGTCCATAAGACCGAGCCCCACATCGGGCTCTGTGCTGACAGCGCAGGGCCTGCTTGGGATTCTCTCTCTCTCCCTCTCTCTCTCTGCCCTTCCGCTGCTCCTTCTCTCTCTCTCTCTCTCTCTTGCTCTCTCAAAATAAATAAACTTTAAAGAGTTTTAAAAGCAGTGGTTATAACTGTGATCAACAATGCAAAAAAAAGTGCTTGTGACAAATAGCGAGATACAAAACTTCAGTAGAGAGATGGCAAATATAAAAAAGAACCAAATGGAAATCTGAGAACCGAAAACTACAGTATCTGAATTTTTTTACAAGATCACTGGATGGGCTTCACAACAGAACAGAGATGACAAAGGTCATGATGAATGCGGCCGTGGTGGATGTGGTCAGTGGAAATTATCCAGTCTGAGGAACACGCCTGTGGCACAACTGAAAGTTCTAACAGACGTGTAATTGGAAATCAGTTTGTGGGTGTTAAATAATTATATGAAAGCGTGTTATTATAATACACTTTAGTGACATTAAAAGAAACAACAACAGACTGAGAGGTTAAGGGCCTCGGTCAAGATCAGACTTCAGGGGCACCTGGGTGGCTCAGTTGGTTGAGCGTCCGACTTCGGCTCAGATCATGATCTCACGGTTTGTGGGTTCGAGCCCCACATTGGGCTCTGTGCTGACAGCTCGGAGCCTGGAGCCTGCTTCGGATTCTGTGTCTCCCTCTCTCTCTATCCTTACCCTGCTCACACTCTGTCTCTCTCTCAAGAATAAATAAACATTTAAAAAAATTAAAAAAAAAAAGATCAGACTTCAAAGCCCATCGTCCTGTCATATTCTGCTGGACCAAATGGGGGATTTGAATGCTTTAAGTTAAAGGGAAAAAAAAAAAGATAAAAGTGGAAGTTAGAAGCTGGTTAAAACCCTGATTGAGAAGCATTGTTTGGGGCAACCGAGTGGCTAAGTCGATGATGAAGCGTCCGACTTCGGCTCAGGTAATGATCTCACAGGTCACGGGTTCGAGCCCTGTGTTGAACTCTGTGCCGACAGCTTGGAGCCTGGAGCCTGCTTCAGGTTGTGTCTCCCTCTATCCCTCTCTCTGCCCTTCCCCCACTTGTGTTCTATGTGTGTCTCTTTCTCAAAAATAAATACACATTAAAAAAAAAAGCATTGTTCTATTGCCAGGAGCAGGGGAGACTGGCAGGGGTGGGGGTGGAGAGCACCGGGTACCTGAAGTGAACAGCTTTCCTGCACCAGAGATCACCACAGCCCGGCAGTCAGGGTCTTGTGCTATCTTGTTGAAGCACTCCACCATCTCTCTGTGGAGGGGCGAGGAGAGAAGGGCTGCATCTTGGGAGGGTATCCCCAGTCCTCTTGTCACCTGACTCCCACACCTCACCCCTGCCCACTCCCTCAGCCCCTGCCTCCTCCTGCAGGCAGGCCTCGGTGATCTGCAGGCCCTACCTCCAGCAGGCCCTGTTGATGGCATTTCTCTTCTCAGGCCGGTTCAGCTGCACGTGCAGAATGTGCTTCTGAGCAGCGGTCACTCGGAGGGACTCGTAGCTGTGGTCTGGGGCTTCTTTGGGGACCTCTTCCGGTGCAGAGGAGCTCATGTGGCGAAGGCTAAGGCGGAGACCCTGAGAAGTGGGAGCCATCAGTCCTGGGGAGACAAAGGAAAGAAGAGCCCTTGATGACCGCAGGTCGGGGTCACAGCCCCTTCAAGGGCAGAGAGGACACAATACATCTCAGTGATTTTAGATTGGGGAGCACAGGCTCCTAAGAAATCTCAGGGCAAGGGCGCCCGGGTGGCTTGGTCGGTTAACCCTCGGGCTCTTGGTTTAGACTCAGGTCATGATTTCACCATTCCTGAGTTTGAGCCCCAAACTAGATTCTGTCTCTCCTTGCCCCCCCACGAGCCGACCCACCACCTCACCTCTACTGGCTCTCTGGCTGTCTCAAAATAAATAAACTTACACACACACACACTTGTCAGTGGCCCCAGTGCGTACACTACTTCAGACCCTTGATCATGGGAAGGAGGGACCCCAGACTGGGAACACTAAGCTGTCAGTCACCCAACTGCAAGACACAGGCCTACAAAATTAAGGAGCTCTTTGGTTGGGAGCACGTGCGCCTCTGCGTTTAAAGCGTTCCGACCGTGACCCGGGACTGGCTTCCCCATCCTACGGTGGCTATGACACCACGACAGAGCTAGGGACTCCCAGAGGTCGAGGTGACTCACTCCGCAACAGCTGATCTCGGAATCTGAGAGAAGCCGCCATGTCTGCCGCCTCGACCACTAACTGAGTTGCAGGCGAGAGTCACCGGACAGGAGGAAATCAAGGGGGCGGGGGCGAGGCTACCATGTTTGGCGAGGGCATTGCTGCCGCAGCCTGACTGGCGGTGACGCCAGTCGTTCCGCCATCTTTACTAAGGGCAACCGGAAGTCGCTTTCTTCGTCCGCCCATTCCAGCTTAGAAAGGAGGCCTTTGCCCCAGTAGGAATCCGGCCTGGTGCTGCTGGTTAGTTCATTCGGGCACTGTTTTATAATGGTGGAAAAATTGGAAACAGCTGAAATGTTCAAGGACGTAATGGCAGAATAACTGCGGCCCTGCAACTTTGCAATCGTGCCCTTGTACCGTGTTAACTGAAAAGAAAAAAGTAATCTAGTACTGAGCATAACCCACATAACGGAATGAAAATATAGATGGGCCAACAAGGGGCCGACTGTGTATCTGTTTGAGCTCCCACATGCACTGTTTTTCATTGTACACAAAGGAAACTGGAGCTTGGGGAAGGGAAAGTCCCTAGTTCAAGGTTATCTGGGCTTTAGGAGTAAAGAGGGGATTAATGTGGCTTTGAAGTTCATATTCTTAAAATAATTTGTGTAAAAAAATTTGATGTTTTTTATTTTTATTTTTGAGAGAGAGAGAGAGAGAGACAGCGTGAGCAGGGGAGGGTCAGAGAGAGAGGGAGACACAGAATCTGAAGACAGGCTCCAGGCTCTGAGCTAGCTGGCAGCACAGAGCCCGACACCGGGCTCGAACCCACAAACTTCAAGATCATGACCTGAGCCGAAGCCGGACGCTTAACCAACTGGGCCACCCAGGCGCCCCTAAAATTTTTTTTAATGTTTATTTTTGAGAGAGAGAGAGAGAGAGAGCGCGCGCCAGCAGGGGAAGGGCAGAGAGGGAGACCCAGAATCCGAAGCAGGCTCCAGGCTCCGAGCTGTCAGTGCAGAGCCCAACATGGGGCCTGAACTCATGGACCATGAGATCATGACCTGCGCCGAAGTTGGAAGCTTAGCCAACTGAGCCACCCAGGCGCCCCTTAAAATAATTTCTTTAAAAAATAAAACCGCCTAGGGGCGGCTGGGGGGCTCAGTCAGTTGAGCGTCCAAGCTTTGGCTCAGGTCATGATCTCTCAGTCTATGAGTTCGAGCCCCCCACCCCCTCAGGCTCTGTGCTAACATCTCAGAGTCTGGAGCCTGTTTTGGATTCTGTCTCCCCCTTTCTCTGTCCCTCCCCAACTTGTGCGTTATCTGTCTCAAAAATAAATATTTAAAAATTAAATAAAGGGGCGCCTGGGTGGCTCAGTCGGTTAAGCGTCCGACTTCGGCTCAGGTCATGATCTTGCTGTTCACAAGTTCAAGCCCCGTGTCAGTCACTGTGGTGACAGCTCAGAGCCTGGAGCCTGCTTCGGATTCTTTCTGTGTCTCCCTCTCTCTCTGCCCCTTCCCCACTCGTGCTCTGTCTCTCTCTGTCTCTCAAAACTAAAAATATTAAAAAAATAAAAATAAAATTTCTATACCCAACATGGGGTTCAAACTGACAACCTTGAAATCAAGTTGCATGCTCTAACCGCTAAGGCAGCTACGCTCCCCTGAGAGAAACAATTTAAACATGGACAACATTCAGCATGATCAGTTGGTGTAAAAAAGATGGTTATATATGACTGTTTGTGCACAGACTACAGTACATACATAGAATATCTCTGAAAGCAGATTCAAAACCTGCTGACAAGGGACGAAAACTGGGTGCTGGGAGACAAGACAGGAAAATTTACTTTTTACCCCTTTAATTGGCTTGGAAACAAATCCTGGAGGATAGAAGTTTATGGGGCGCCTGGGTGGCTTAATTGATTAAGCATCCGACTTTGGCTCAGGTCATGATCTCACAGCTTCTGAGTTCGAGCCCCGCATTGGGCTCTCTGCTGACAGCTCAGAGCCTGGAACCTGCTTCGGATTCTGTCTCCCTGTCTCTCTGCCTCTTCCCCACTCACACGCTCTCTCAAAAATAAACATGAAAAAGAAATTTTAAAAGAAGTTTATGGCTGCAAGGTGACTGTAGTTTCCCCTTTCCAGATGTTGTCTGAAACACCCTGGAAGCAATTT
>CM053563.1:12951326-12965914 GCA_028646485.1 Cryptoprocta ferox | reverse complement strand
CACATTGCAGTATTTACAGTAGCTAAAAATTCGACTTTACCTTTAGAACCTACTAGGGCACGTCCCTAGGAGATACGGCGCAAGGGGTAGAGAGAGAGGCTGTGGGTGCGTTACGACACACGACACTGCGGCGCAGGAGGCATCTTGTTACGTAACAAGAAACATTCAGAGTGCCTGGACAGCTCGGTCCCTTAAAGGCTTGACTTTGGCTCAGGTCACGATCTCATGGCTCGTGAGTTGGGGCCCCAAATTGGGCTGTGCGGTTACCAGAGACAGACGGCTTCATGTCCCCCGTTCCCCTCGCTGCCCCTCCCCCACTCGTGCTGAGAATAAAACCATTTGGACAGAACGTTTTAGGGGGGAAATAAAGACCAAAAATTGGTGAAGGGACTGGGGAGAAGACTTTCACCTTTGTCTGAGGTCTTAAATTCCAACCTTATAAAAACAAGTGGTGACTTGGCCGGATTAAGGCTTTTAGTTTTTTCTCTCAACATTTTTAAATTTTTCAGCAACATTTACTTTTTAAGTGACTCTCCAACCAGATTTGGCATGTGTGGGCATGGCCCACGAAGACCGCCGCCGGCCCTCCCGGAGTTCCCTCGCTGGACTGGACTCCCACAGTCCTCCGGGGCTGCGGGCCGGGCCCCCCAGGCTTGTCTCGGGCCCGGCCTGTCCGCGCCCCAGCAGAGGACCAGGCGGGAGGGAAGCAGACACACCCTGGAACGCCAGGAAGCACGCTGTTTATTTTCCAAACAATTTTATTGAAATGTGCCAAGAGTACACAGGCAGCACAAATGTATGAACAGGAAAAAAAAAATCACATGTACAATAATTTTAAAAAGTGAAGGTTAATCTTGGGAGATATCAGTTCCCCTTCCCCTCCCCCTCCAGACTTCCAGCGTTTCCATTATGGTTAAGCCTACTAACCTAGCGTTTAAAAAAAGGAATACAGGAACTTTTGCAAAAAGAAGAAGAAAAAAAAACCCAAAACAAAACAAAAAAGAAAACAAACAGCATAAAGGAAAGAGAAATGTTTTCCTGCTCAGATGGGACTCTTCCTAGGCACCTATTAGGAGGCGTGCTGAGCGGTGGAGAAACACAACTTCAGGGTGTAAGGGTATGGACCATCTGCGAGAGAGGAAAGAGAGCCGTTTGTCTGGGCCCCTCCCCGGAGGCTGACCGCCCAGCCCGTGGCCCTTGTGCCCAGCTCTCTGTGACTGCAGCGAACCTAGCTGGTCCCGGCCCGGTGTCAGAGCTTCCTTTCCCCTTCCTCCCGACTGCACGCAGAGCCCCATTTCCAGTCCTGCGGCGGGCTCCTTTCACTGGCTGCCCACAACAGCCCCCTTCCTGGGTACTGGGCCAGCCTCTGGGACAGACACCGCTGGGTGTTTACTGGAAGCTTCTGACGCACAGAGCACCAGTCCCGAGAGGACAGGTCTGAGTGAGTGTCAGGCTGGCAGGGCGGGTGGCAGCAAACAGCCAGGCTGGCCCTCCCATGGGGACCACTGGGCTAATCTTAATCTCTTGGCGACCGGGTCCCCCCGCCCGTGTCAGGAACGGTAAAGAGATCTCTGGGGCCCTATGCTGGTGGCAGGAAGGATGGCTCTGGCCCGAAGCCAGCCCACCATCAGCCCCAAGGGGAGTGGCCGCAGGACACACAGATACTCACTAGGGTTTTTCATCTGGTAATGATTCAGGAAGCCCAACGTCTCCAGGGCGTCGCTCTTGGACTCCCACTCCAGCAGCCCCGAGGAGCTGCGCTCACCTGCTCACAGGGCAGAGGTTTTAGGCCGACCTGGGCGGGCGGCAGGGGGCCGCCCGCCTGCAGCCCAGGACTGGGGAGCGAGGGCGGGGGCCGGTTACTCACTTTTGCCTGAGAATACTTTCACAGAAGACGGCCGCTTCACCCCCAGCTCATCGCAGATCTGGAAGAGATACAAAACGCGCTGGGACATAGGAGGACCACGTGGCAGGATGCAAGCACTCCGGACGGGGAGCACTTGCGATCTTACCGCAGCGCTTCTAGGCTTTCATCACACGACCCGCTCTAAGGTGCCCTCGTGACCCAAAAAAAGGGGAAGACGCACTCCTCTCCCTACGTTTTTACCAAAGTTAACAATCATCGTCGTGGTAGTAACTATTACTACTACGCTGCCAACGGCGGAGAAACCGCTTTTTAAAATTCCCACCTCCAGCCACTCGGGCAGCATAAAGTAAATGTTTGCTGACCGGAATAGCAACATGTGAGGCCGGGGCAAGGTCTCAAGTCCGTCCCCGCCAGTCAGCCCTCACGGCCCCAGCTTCCTCGGACCCCGCCTTCGCAGGAGCCTCCGCTCTTGTGTTATCTAGGGCCTGACAGCGTGGAGGGTCGAGACTGGACTCTGACCACCGCGCAGCGTCACCCAGAGGCGGCGAGATCTTGCCCAGCAAAGCTGCCGCCCGCCCTAGCTTGTCACAACTGCAAACTGAGACAGGTGTCCCCCTCGGCCCGTCTATCCCGGGCCCTGCCGCAACCGTGGCACCCCACCCAGGGCCTGGCGGAGAGCAGGGGCGCCACGGAGACCTGCCATGAAGCTGAAACACACGGCCGGTGGGGCCGGCCGCACGGCACACACCTCAAAGAAGTTGTCCTCGGTCACCTCTAGAGGCGCGTTGAAGAAGTGCAGCACATTGCTCGGGTGCTGGATGCGGTTCTTGGCCGCCTGCTCCGGGGTGGAGAACCGGTTGTTCCTGGACTCACTGAAGTCCTTGTAGCTGCAGGACCCGTCCTCCAGCCCGTACGACTGCCCGGGCATGATGGCCGGCTGCTTGGACACGCTGCCGCGGAGGGGGTGCCCCGTCATACCCCGAGCCCCGCGCGAGCGCGCCCTGCTCCACAGCCGAGGCGAGGCCGGCGCGCATCTCCCCACCGCCTTGGCCGAGTTGGCCGAGTTCTGGGAAGCGTTCCTGCCACACCCCACCCCTGCCGGGACACGCCGCAGGCCCCTTCCAGAGCGGCCCGTCCCGCCTCCCTCCTTTCGCGGCTCCTCTCCAACACTCCTGAGCCTGCAGAGGCGAAACACCTACCAAACGTTCAGCTTCTGCCCGAACATGAAGTTGTTGTTGAGGTGAGTGATGGCCCGGTCCACAGCATAGCCATCAGCCATTTCCACCATGGCGGCCCCCGGCTTGCTTTTCATAAATTTCACCTGGAGGACGGCAACCATGATCAGTGTCATGTCCAACGTCCAGGGACCCTGTCCCGCCCGTCCTGGGTCCCTTAAACGCCAGAACTCCTGGCTCCGGAGCGAGGCTTCCGTCTCCTCACTTACGGAAGAGGCTTCGAGAGAACTGAACAGTGGGTCGGACCCACAGGAAGCGCTCAGCTCAACAGTCCATTTCTAACATCAGGACACAGCCCGCAGGCCTGTCACTTAACGAAGTACGACAAAAGCCAGGAGGACATGGCGAGAAAATAAAGCATCAGACTCTTGGCTCTCAGCGGAGACCCCGCTTCGGAGCCTGCCCCATGCTCACGCATGCGCGTGCTCTCTCAAAAATACTTAAAAGGGGCGCCTGGGTGGCTCAGCCAGTTGAATGTCCGACTTCGGCTCAGGTCATGATCTCACAGTTTGTGAGTCTGAGCCCCGCTTCGGGCTCTGTGCTGACAGCTCAAAGCCTGGAGCCTGCCTTCGAATTCTGTGTCTCCCTCTCTCTCTGCCCTTCCCCTGCTCTGTCTCTCAAAAATAAACATTAAAAAAAATTAACTCTGTGTGTGAAAGCATTAAAGGCAGTAAGTAAAACCTGCTAACAGAGGCACCAGAAGCCAGCTCTGTTCTCCGGCTCGGAGTCCTGCTCCCACGCAAAAGTCTGTGAACCTGGGCAAGTTATTTACCCTCTGTGCCTTCACTCCCCTCTCCAATTAAAGATTCCAGTGAAATGCAAGTTACCACGTGCCAGGCACTTTTAATAGTGCCTGACACACAGGAGGAATGCTTGGCCTGCACCAGCCGCTGCTGCCCTGACGTGTGGGCTAAGCCAGGGGCTGCAGGCTCAGACAAGGGGCCAAGAAGCCACCTGTCACACAGGTAAGGCAGGAAGGCCCGGTGTTGCCAGATCATCCTAAGTTTTCTGGAGGGAATCCTCACACAGTGATCTTTGACCACATGAAGTTCTCTAAACCACACTCATGTAACGTTAAGTACTAGCGCTTTTGTGTTAAAAAGCCCTGGAGTCAACACCCCCACACAGCCACACAGTGAGGGCCAAACAAAATGTCTGCACTTGGTCCCCGGCTCAAGGGAGTTCCCCTCTCAGAACCAGCTCGCCCCATCGCCAGGCTCCATCTCCCCCTGTAAGGGCTCAGGGCTCAGGCCCGGCCGGTCTACAGGGAAGCAACGTGCCACACGCGAGCTCACCTTCTCCACGTTGCCATACAAGCAGAAGACATTGAAGACCCGATCACAGTTCATCTTAGACTGATCCAAGCCATAGACCATGAGCACAGGGCTGTCGGCGTGGGGGCCATACTCGGGTGGTGGGGGAGGGGGTGGGGGGTGCCCATACTGGGGGCCGTAGCGACTTGGGCCCCGGCGGTGACCCCCCACGGGTGGGCCCATCCTTCTCCCTTCGTAGTGAGGTGGGGGGGGCCCGTAGCCCTCATCATGGTAATGGCTGTGGTACCCACCGTGGGGCCCTCCTGGGGGGTGGGAAGGAAAGAGAGGGAGGACGGGTGAGAATTTGCGCGGCGGGCGACGGGCAGGGGCACATGAGCCACGGGAGTCCACGGAGGGGAACCCCCTGCCCTCACCATATTCTGCGGGGTGGTCTCCCAGGAGAGGGGGCTGTCTCTGACGTTTGTTAGGGTTGCTGCTAGGGTCACCTGCGGACAGAGAAAGCAGTTAGGGCCACCTCGGAACAAAGGGGGTCTTCCCTCCTGACTAGAGGCTGACCTCAAAGACCTCCGGTTCCTGCAAGCCTGAGGCAAAGCCTCCCTTCCTCGCCCGAGCTTCTGGGGCCTCCTTCCTGCAGCCTAACCCCGGGTGGGCATGAAGCCCAAGCCTCCAGGCTGCCGCCCACTTCCCCTCCCCGGCCCGTACCACGCTGATTTCCTTTCTCTGGGAAGGATGAGGCCCGCTTCTGGGCTCGCCCTCCCCTGCCCTGGCCCCGGCCCAAATGGGAGGCCCAGCTCTTGGGTCCTCTGGGAAGCCCCGCAGATGCTCTGGAAGCTGTTACGTTACGGAGGCCGACAACACATCTCTCAAGTAACTCCCGGTGAAGGGAGGGGAGCGAAGAGCAGGAAGACAAACAAGGACGGGCGTGTCAGAAGGAAGATAACATCTGGCCCCCAAAGTTCCAAGGCTCTGCGAGCTCTAGGCCCACCCAGCTCTCTAGGCCCCGCCTTCCTCAACCCTGGTCCTCCCCCGACCCCCACCCCACGTCACATCGGACCCCAGGAGAGGGACTGTAGGCAAGGACAAGCAGGGCAACATGAGAACCAGTTCAGTTGAGCAGTCATATACAAGGCATCGACATTCTCAGACCCGGACAATGGCGCAGATCCACCCCAGACCCCGGCTGCAGTCCAGAGTCTCTACATGACTTTGGCGCTAGAGTGCCGGACACTGTGCTAAGCGCTTTACAGACGTCACCGCTTCTGAAATTCCTCACAACAACCCTATGAGGTAGGTGCCAGTTTAGCCCCATTTTACAGATAAGGAACCCGAGCACTTAACTTTGAACTGAGCAGTTAAGAGACATACGTTGGCCCAAGGTCACAGAGCAAGTTAGCGGCTGAGCCAGGATTTGAACCCAGGTCTGGCCGACTCCAAAACCCAAGGCTCGAGACCACTGCCCTTTCCTGCCACCCAGCCTGGGTTTCGTTTTCAACAACCAGTCATTACAAAGATGGAAAAGGGCTACTTACAGCAGAAGTACAGAGTACAATGTCCATTTGTCACAAAAAACAAATCTGTATTTTCTCTTACCATTGGACGCTTCAACAGTGAGTTAGCACAGTTCTGAAAGATGGCGTCCCATCAAACATACACTGCGACCCTGCATCACATGGTTTTACAGTCATAAATACAAGTTACGGTACACATCCGCTACAATTTTTTAAGAATTGTTTTTTTAAAAGTCAATGCTTTTAATCAAAAATGGCTCACAGATGTTCTGTCCTCAGAAGATACCAGAAAAGTGGAAAATAAAGGTGTATGAAGTGGGTAGTGTCCCTCCGTGTTGTCACCTCCTCACATTGTGTGCTGCAGTGCGGTGGTGCGGTGCTTCTGGCTGTGTGGCGCTCCGTGTGCGTGTCTCCTGGTTGTGAAGTGTGCCGGGGGCCCCACTACGCCCGCGCTTTTGGCCTTGGGAGCACGCCCAGTTACCCGCCAGCAGGTAACTGTGTACCTCTGAGCTGTTTGGCTGTCTGGTTTTAGGTCTGTTTTTTTTTTTTTTTTTTGATTTTTTTTTTTTGCTGTTGTTGTGGTTTAAGTTTTTTTTTTTTTTTTTTTGGTTTCTGATCTCCAGTTGGTGCAGATTATGTTGGCAGCCGATGACTGCGGAAAAATAAAAATATCAAAACAGAAAAGAAAAAAAAAAAGGCCCTCCCCAAACCAAAGGACTTAAAAAAAAAAAAAAACCAAAAAAACCAAAAAACAACCCATATGGCGAGGAATGGAGAGAGGATCCTATTGTCTTGGAGGCCCATGGAATCTACTTCAGTCTATGAAACGTTCTCCGAAAAGAGCGCCGCTGGCTGGCTGGGAGAGCTCTGTTCTCTGTGTTTCCTACTTCTGTGTACATTCTCGGGTTCAAGTTTGCTTGGATTTTGCCTTTTTTTTTTTTAATGTTTAATAAAAAAGCAGTGCCTGCTGCCATGTTGCGTCTCTTTCTCTTTGTCTCTGTCTGCCTCTGTCTCTGTGCTTGTAGCTGTTCCTTGGAGCACGGTGTGGTGTTCTTGATGTAGTGAGCTCAAGTCTGCGGCTGTTTCTGGGGACGTGGTGGAGGCTGCGTGTTCTGTTCTCTCCAGGAAGAGCTAGTGGTTTCTACCCTGTGTGTTGGTGAGCAATGTGCAGAGGCAGAGCCGCTGAAGTACGGTTCCCGAGGGGTGGCGAAGCACCGCCTCGCTCCAGGTCCCCTCATCAGCTCTCGTGTTTGACCCCCAGCCTCGGGGCGGCCAAAGCTGAGAGGCATCGAAACCAATGCACAGCCGGCCCCTGCCACTAGCCCCTGCCGGTCTGCACATCTTCTATTTGTGTTCCTTGGAGAAGAAATGGTTGGTTGCCATGTTTCTGTTAGCGGTCATGTAATGCCATTGCCCGCTCTGGTACATTCACTTGGTCACCAATTTGCCTCTGATCTCTGGAGGGGCAGCCATGCCCACAGCGCCCATTGTGAGGGTCCTGGGGAGAGTCTAGCCCACCCTGCCCACTGCTTCCCAGCTGCAAGGGCGAGCAAGACGGGCCTGCCTAGGAATGGGGGCCTTTGGCTTCCCAGAGCCTGTGAGAGGTCAGCGACCAGCCTCCTCCCTCAGCCCGCGGCCTAGTCCGACGTAGCAGACCAAGACACACAGAGATGGACGGTCCTGCTGAGGGGGTGCGGCTGGTTTTCAAAGGCAATCCTCCACCTCTCCCTCCTATCCAAGGCAGACCATTCTTGACAGATTCTAGGAAGGGGGTTGTCCATTTGGGCCCCCTGCAGAGATGTTGCGTCCCCTCTACAAGTGAGGTGAGGCGTGTCCGCCCTGCTCCAATCCAGGGTGTCTCACCTCCACAAGGTCAACTTGCTCAAAGATTCTGCTCCAAGGGCCCAGGAGCCCCTTATTGCCCCTCCCACAGTATGCTTCCCCCTCCCCCCAGCAGGCCCTCTCAATAGTGGAGAGCAAGAGACCCACTCCTGGCCCAGTGAGAATGGAGAGCCGGTGACCCTGAGCAGGCTCCCAGAAGGGAAGCAGCAGAATCCATCTGGGAGCTGCCCCCAGTTTATAAGCCATCGCCATGCCCTGTGCTCAGCTGAGGGCCTGCTCTCCACCCCGTCCAAGCCTCTGCCTTGGCTCTGCACCCTCAGCCACATCAAAGGGCCCCCAGCAGCGGCTAGAACCTACAGAGGCCCCTTCATTCACCATCTCCCACTGGGGTGTCTTTTCCGAGACCTGACCGCCCCCCAGGCCCTCCCATGTCCACAGGGAGCCCAATGGCATTACATAACCCTGAGCCCGGGTCTATGAAGTGAACTAGTCAAGTGAAGGCAAGGCGGGTGTGTTTAGAACAAAGTGGCCATCAGGATTACCTTGTCCACTGAGGTTGGGGTTTGTGTAGTCCCAAGTATCCTGATCGTTCTTGAACACATTCAAGCGTGTAGGCTGCAGGGACAAGACAGCTTGCAATTAGCCAGGCCCTGGCTCCCCTGGAAGCCGACAATGGGCAGTCTTGTCGTTTCCCAGACTTACCTTTGCATATTCGATCTTCAGAGTGCAACAGCCTGAGTAAATGTCAGCCCCATTGAGTGAGGCCTTGGCCCGCTGGGCACTCTGCACAGAATCAAATGTGAGTGTAGTTAAGGAAAGCCCTGGGATGGGTGCTCTCTGGGAAGGGCTTCAAGTTGCCCCAGGAAGGGAGGACAAAGAGCACCACAGAGACAGGCTGGAGGGCTGCTTGGGCGAGCGGCCACTGCCCAGAGTTCCTTTGTCATCTGCGCTCCCAGCTCAGAGTGGCAGCCAGCCCCCTCTGCCACCACCCCAGGATAAGCCACTTTCTTTTTTAACCCAGTCCTCTCCCTCACACCACGTGCTTTATCAAAGCTCGACGATCTCTGACAGATCAATGAGATGATGCTCCCGCCTTGGAACTCTGTCAGCGGCTTCCCGCTGCGTAGGACGCCCTGCTGACTTCTTCCACCACCTGCAGGGAACCCTCACCCCGACAGCTGTCAAGCCTTCTGCTTCCACCAACACCAAGCTCCCACCCACCTGAGGATGTTCGCAGAAACCAGTTCCTGTCTTGAATACCAGCTCCTACCTCCTCATGAAAAGATACACCCTGTCAGGTCTCCCGGTCACTCCCAGCACCCCATTTCTCCCCCCACAGCACTTCTGACCCAGAGATTTCATACTACATCGCAGATTGCTTATTAACAACCCCTCCCGTCAGACTGGGGACTCTACAGAGGCGTGTGGCAAATGGCAGGCACTCGGGAAATTCCACGAGGGTTAAAGGACAGAACCCCCACCTCAAAGAACACCCCTCTCCCAGCAAAGGATATTCCACCATGGCCTGGACGCCATTCTTCCGGAAAATAACAATTCTCTGGACAGGGCCACAAGGGTTGCAGATAGTGTAAAGAACATCCTGTAAGAAACACATGGGCAAGATGAAAGGGCACTGGCAGGTCAATCTGCATCAGATGAGGGAACGGGAAGGGAAGAAGATCTCACAGAAGCATCTAAAACAAGGCTCGCCGGCACGCACCGTGGTAATCGAATAGATCGGGTTCAGGATGGTAAAGAGAAGCACGCTGTTGACGCTCCGGGAGTCGTCCGAGTCCCCAGGGCGGGAGATCTTCTGGCTGGTCGAGTAATTGACGAAAGCTGGGTGGCCAGCAATGTAGATTTGGTTGTCGGCTGCGTAGTTCACGGCGTTGCAAGCCCCCAGCACGTCTTCAAACTCCACCAACGCTTGTCTCTTTTTAGGCATTACTACCACATAGCTGGCAGAAGAGAACACAGCTTTCAGTGCTCCCAGAGCACGGACAAGAGGAAGACGTTCCACTTTCTGTGAACGGACTCCTCTATACCTCCGTCACGGTTTCCTGACCTGAACACCCTGCACCCGAAGTGGCACAGCAGACCAAAGAGATGGCATCACCTCCTCTGAGAAGCCTGCCTTCCTGAATCCTCCACCCTTGACTCAGTCAGATGCCTTCTACGGGCTCCTAGACTTTCCTATCACAGGGCTGACCACTCTGGGTAGGCAGCTGTCTGGGAGGGACCCAAGGCAATCTCATTTGCCACTCTATTTCTAGCACCTAAGGTGTGACGAATACATTCAATAACTATTCACTGAATGAGAGAAGGCGGACTAAAAACTACAGATAGGAAAAAAAAAAAAAAAAAAGATCTGAAACTTATTAAACCTAATCCAAGTACGAAAGCCAAACCCAAGAACGGAGGAGCCCCAGGACACAGCCAAAGGACCCCGGCGGCCAAACTGGCCACATCCCTTCCAACCGGAAACTAAGAATGCACAGCACGCTAAGGAGTTGACTCCTCTATGTCCACCCCTGGCCTCTGAGCAGAGTACCTGATGGGTCCAAATTCCTGCAAGGCCTCCACAAGGTCAGCTTCCACTACTCCGTCGATCAGGCCCCTGATGTGGACAACTGGGGAGGCAGGGGTTTTGTGGGGGTCATCGTAGTTCTCCTGAAAAAGGAAACAAGAACATAACTTCGTTTCCTGCTGTACGAGATGGTGGCCCACTGCCCTCGGTGCTGCCAAGGACCCAATCAGATGAAACACTTAAGCACCCAATGGTCTCTCTGCCCTTTCCCCGGTGAAACAAGGTGCCAACATCACTCAGCCAAGCATCAGTGTTCCCTTCCCCACACTCATCCCCAGGTCCAGTCACGGTACAACAGCCCGTGACCCAGAAGCTGTGAACGCCAGGGCACTCTCGACTGCTTGGCTAGGCCACCCTCAAAACACTTGGCTAGGCCACCCTCAAGAAAAACAAGACAAAGATAATGAAACTCCAACCCACACCGCTAAGAACCCAGATCATTCCCTTCCAAGAACTATCTTTCCACCCACATTCCTCTGGGAATCAGCAGAAAAGTTAACTTTCTCTGTGTCTCCTGGGCTCTGGGCCCAAGCTCCTGTCTGGGCGCTACCAAGCAGGAGCTCGGGGAACAGGGTCAGAATTGGATCCTATTTCAGGAATGAACCACACAGACCACAGGAGGCACACCCGCCCGACGGTGGTTACCAGCTCAGCAGTGTGCAGTTCCACAGCCCATAAATTCGAATCCTAGCCCCTCGCCCCCTCCCCAGCTACGGGATCTACACCAATTCGCCTCATCTTTACAAGTCCAGAACTGTAACACCGCCCTGTATCTCCTACAGAAGTCTTAACGATTTGGTTAAGGTATTTTCTTAAATGTGGGAAACAAGGCCCGGCACAGGTTAAGCCACTAGTAAATCGCAGCTACAGGTCACCATGAAAGCCTGGAAAACCCTGCAAATGGCTGAACGGGAGAGGGCTTCAGGAACTTGCAGGGAGGAGGGACTGGGCTCCAAGCCAGGAGGAACAAACGGTGGTCCTTTCCGACTAAGAGCCCGAAAACGTTAACTCTCACCCCCCGAGACCATTTTGGTTCACCAAACCCACTGCATCCAGTTAACTCCCGGAAACTGTAAGCAAAGTTGTGGCGGTTCCAAAGTTGGTTCAATTCCCAAACGGCTAAAAAGACCTTTCACGAGCCTTTCTTCCGGTGTTCACTGCCCACAAAAATGGGGACACATTCTGTTCCGGGGGAAGAGCTCAAATAAGATCAACTTCTTTACTGAAGACAAACTAGAACACTGTACGGATTCAACAGTGATCGGGCAGAATTCCCCACTCCGGCGCCGAAAAGGCCACCGCCCACCCATTCCCGCTCACGCGGTGCCCCCCCCTCCAACCGCCCACGAGGCCCAACCAGAGGGAGTGCGCTTGCGCATGAGAGCCGTGAATTAAACGATAAAGGGGAAAAAAACGGCCCGGCCGCGTGCCTGGCCCCCACACCCCAGCCCGCGGCGCCTGCGCACTGCGCCGCCCGCAGCGCGAGCTACTTCCTCCGCCTCCCACACCGCCCCCCCCGCGCCGCTCAGAGTAGCGCGCACGCGCAAGCGCCTGTCCTCGCGCAAACCCCGCCGTTTGCCCAACGCCTGCCCCTCCCCCACACCGTCACAGCGCGAGAGCCTGGGCGCGTGCGCAGAGGCCCCCCTACCAAATGAATACCCTCAAGGTGGAAAATTTTCCCTCCCTTCTCGGCTGTCCCCGGCGCCTAAGACCCTGGCCTCACCCCGCCGCCGCCGCCCGCCGCCCCTGCTCCTCCACCGCCGCCGCCACCGCCTCCGTGCTGGTCGCCAGCGTTGTCCGTCTTGAGCCGCTTAGGGGCTCGGCCGCCCTCACTGCCGCCGCCGTAGTAGCGGCCACCGCCGCCTCCGCCGCCCGCCGCCGCCATCTTCACCATCGCTCCCGACCGCCTCCGCTGCTCGTCCGGCTGCTGCCTCTGCTCCAGCCGCCGACGCCGCTTCTCCGCCCGGGGCAGCAGCCTCCGCGACATGGCGGCGCAGAACCCGCCTCCCCCCGCCTCTCATTGGGGGAGGGACACGCCTGTCACCCGCCGCCCCCACCCGATAGGGGGAGCCACTGGTCCCGCCAAGGGGGGAGGGGAAGCCTCCGCACGCCTTGCGCGCCTATTGGATACAGCCCATGCCGTTCTGCAGGAGGGCCCGCCCCCGTTTGTCTGGGACACTCCTTATAGGCTAGTGCTTCCTGCCAGTCATTTCGCCAACCCCGCCGCCTTAAAATAAACTCCAATTTGATAGGTCGGATTTCTGGCACGGCCTGGCCTCCTTTGGAGCACCTGATAGGAACAGCGCTCCCCACTCGCCTGAACAGCCCCGCCTTCTTTCCACTTTCATTGGCTTCCTCACTAATCCCTCAAACCGCAACTTGTTAGTCTTCCAGTCGCAGCGACTACCTTCCCGCGCCACTCGGCAAGGAGAAAAGGAAACCCCTCCCTTTTGCCACTCTCCAGTGGTTACTGCAGATGCCATTCTTCTTCGTCTCCACTCGATTAGTCAATGAAGAGTGGAAAGGGTCCCCTCACTAGACCGTAGGACCCCCGGTGGGTTTTGATTGGGTGAAAAAGGGAAGCCCTCCCCAGGCCAGTAGGCGCTCTTTGGCGCCGGCAAGGAAAGGATCGGAAGCGAGAGCGCAAGCGCGAACAGGCTTCCGGGCGTCTCTGGAGGCGGGGCGACCCTCTCAACGGGCGAAGGCCTGGAGTACCCCAAGTATTTATTAACATGCTGTGGGTAGCGCCCGGAGGCTAGACCAAGACAGACGGGCGGCTGACAGTGCAGCTCTGTCCCCGCCACTATCTATACCTCACTTCTCTCCACCTCGAACCTTCACACGGTGCGGGAGGAATTTCAACACCCCAAACTTAACCCTTTCAGTAGTAAACCCTTTGCTACTGCTGATTGTCTTAGGACCCTGTCAAGTTCGCAGGGGGTCATCTCACCGCTCCACGTCTAAATTCAGCCACCATAGTGCCTTTCAATTTGCACCCAGGGAAGGACCTTCCACGCACCTTTCGACCTTTTCCCCGGGCAGGTCCTTGCCTCTAGAACACTCTGCCCACTACCCCTCCTGCCGGAGGAATCACTCCTCTTGTCCGGGCGGCAGTCTCCGCTCTGAAAAGCGTTCCTAGTCCATACCAGCCCCGACTCCAGGCCTGCCCTGTGACAACCACTGACCACTCGGGCCAGGGGTTTCCACGCGACAGCCCTGACCTCTCTGGCTTGCAACAGTCTGGGACTCTTTCCTGCTTGGAAGTCCTGCGGGGGCAAGGGAGAGCCAGGTCCGGCCCAACGCTCGCGCTCTGCAGAGCGCAGCCCTGATGGTCTACGTGTCCGGCGCGGGCGGGTCTTCCCTCCTTGGAGACGGGGTAGGGAGACCCCGAAGATAATGCCCTCCCTCTATAGGGTGCAAGGACGCCCACCAGCCGGCCCTGAGGGGCAGGGCCGGAGGCTGAGCCGGGATGCCGCCTACGGGCTCTAATGTGACGGGGCTGACTGCTGGAGGTGGGAGACGCGCGCTTAGAGAGCATAGAGTCGTGGAAGTACGGGCGACTGCCCCCAAAGATGCCCCGGAACGTCCCCAGTGGGTGAAAGAGGGTTCCCGAAATAGGAGCCCTCATGGAAACTAAGTTTGAATGGGGTCAGTGGCACTGAGACAGCACTGGGGGGGGGGTCCGCGGGTTTGGGAAGACAAAGTTGGGAGTGGGCTGACGGCGATCGAAACCAGTTCCCAGCCACACCGGGACGATCCGAAGCGGCCAGCCGAACACACCGGGGGGCGGCGCAGCTCCTCCTACACGTGATCCGCGAGAGGGGAGCGAGGCGGGGCGGGTCCCGCTGAAGGGCGGGGTCGCGAGGTCCCGACGTCACGGGAATGCGGTGTGGGCAGGGGGGAGAGGGGCCCCTCCCCTCCCCGCCCCCGCGCCCGGCCCGTACGCCCCTCGCGCCGTCGCGCGCTGTCGGGACGCGGCGGAACCGTCCTCCGCGCCACACGTTCCGGGATCGCCGGCCAGCGGGCCCGCACCCACGGCGGGCGACCGGGCGGCCGCGTTATCTGCACCGCCTCGCTCCCTGCCTCCGCCCCTCCCCCACCCCTGGCGCTCCGGCAGCGGGCGGCGGGCGGCGCCTCCCACCCATCCCCCTGCACCCCTCCCCGACCCCTCGCCCCCAGCCCCTACCAGCTCGGCGGCGAGCCTGGCCGGCCGTCCGGGATCGAAAAGAGAGCAGACACTGGGAAGTTTTGGGGGAGGGAGGGGCGGGCCTTAAA
>CM053563.1:12932906-12951226 GCA_028646485.1 Cryptoprocta ferox | reverse complement strand
TGGTGAGAATCTCTGGAAAGCAGAGGGGGCTTCAGGCCTACCCCCATTTCACAGATGAGGTAAATCGAGGCCGAGAAGGGAAAGACCAGTTGAAATACACACGGAGATCTAGTCACTCCCTTAACATCCACAAGAATTTGACCCTACTAGGCCCATCCATGCCTAACTCTTTTCCACCTGTTCTTGATTCCTTCTGTTCATCAAATGCTCAGGGCTCATTCCTGACTTTGCATTTGTTCCTCCCTCTGCCTGGAATATTCTCCCAGATCTTTGCTCCTCATCAGACAGCCCGTGGCTCACAGGTCACTTCAGCGTTAGCCGCCATACGCCGTTAAAACCATGGCTCCCCATTTATCTCCCTCTTTTAATGTTTATTTTTTATTTTTGGGAGACGGAGTGTGAGCTGGGGAGAGGCAGAGAGAGAGGGAGACACAGAATCTGATGCAGGCTCCGGCTCCGAGCTGTCAGCACAGAGCCCGATGCGGGGCTTGAACTCAGAAACCGCAAGGTCATGATCTGAGCCGAAGTCGATCCTTAACCAACCAAGCCACCCAGGCGCCCCTCTCCCTGTTTGTTCTTATTACCATGTGAAGACATCTAGTTATTTGTTTAATTTCTGTCTCTTCACTAAATCGGGGCTCTTTGGGGGCTAGAAGTGGGTATGTTTTCATCATTCTAAGAATCTACCCTGGGGTCATTCATTCGTTCAAGGGATGTTTACTGAGCCAACACTGGTGGTGGTAGGGGGGGCACCTGGGATTAAATGGTGAACAAGGTACAGAAAACTCCCTCCTTGGAGTTACATTCTTTTTTTTAATCCAAGTTAGTTAACATATAGTGTAATAATGGTTTCAGAAGTAGAACCTAGTGATTCATCACTTACGGATAACACCCAGTGCTCATCCCAACAAGTGCCCTCCTTAATGCCCGTCACCCATTTAGCCCATCCCCCTCCTCGCTCCCCTCCACCAATCTTCAGTTCCTTATTTGTATTTAAGAGTCTCTCATGGGTTTGCCTCCCTCTCTGTTTTTATCTTATTTTTCCTTCCCTTCTCCTATGTTCATCTGTCTTGTTTCTTAAGTTCCACATGTGAGTGAAATCGTATATTTGTCTTTCTCTGACTTATTTCGCTTAGCATAATACGTTCTAGTTCCACCCATGTTGTTGCAAATGGTAAGATTTCATTCTTTTTGATCACTGAGTAACATTCCAATGTGTGTGTATATTCACACCGCATCTTCTTTTTCCATTCATCGGTTGATGGACATTTGGGCTCTTCCCATAATTTGGCTGTTGTTGACTCAGTTGATTATATATTTTTTTAAATTATTTATTTATTTTTAAGTTTATCTATTTTGAGAGAGAGAATGCACCTGTGAGCAAGGAAGGGGCAGAGAGAGAGGGAGAGAGAGAATCCCAAGCAGGCTCTGCACCGTCAGCATGGAGCCTGACGTGGGGCTCAAACCCATGAACCATGAGATCATGACCTGAGCCAAAATCCAGAGTCAGATCCTCAACCCACTGAGCCACCCAGGCACCCCTCTTTTTTTTTTTTTTTCATGTTTAGTCATTTATTTTGAGAGCGAGAGAGCGCGTGGGGGAAGGGGAGGGACAGAGAGAGAGGGAGAGAGAGAGAGAATCTCAAGCAGGTCCTGACATGGAGCCCAACATGGGGCTCCATCTCCTTGAGATCATGACCTGAGCCAAAACCAAGAGTCCGAGGCTCAACTGACTGAGCCACCCAGGGCCCCTCCTGGGAGTTATATTCTAGTGAAACACTTAAGTAAAACAATAGTATCACATGGTGATAACTATTATTGAGAAATTAAAACAGGGAAGGAGGATGAGGAGTGGATAAGAATAGTTTGCTCAAAAGGGTATTAAGAGAAAGCCTCACCAAGAAGGTGACATTCTTGTAAAGGCTTGAAGCTGGGGAGAGAGGAAGTGTATGGATACCTGAGGACTAGCATTCCAGGCAGAGGGAACAGTGCAAAGGCCCTGAGGTGAAAATGTGCCTGGTATGTTCCAGGAATCGGCTTTGTGGTGGGGTGGGGGTGGGGGAGTTGTAAATGGTAAGCGATGCTGCCAGAGAGATGAGAGAAGGGGACAGCCCTAGAGAGGACTGAGGGGCCTCATGGGCTTGGGGAGGACTTTGACTTTGACTCTGAGGTGGAGCCTCTAGAGGCTTCCCAACAGGGGAGGACCCGATCTGGCTCAGGTATTCATAAGAGCCCTGCGGCTGCGTGGTGTGGGTGTGGGAAACAGACTGTGGGAGGTGGGGCGGGAGCCAGGAACACAGTGAGGAGGCTGATTCAGTGGAACAGTCTGGAGAAGAAGGTGGCTGGGATAAGGGGGGGCCGTGGAGGGGTTGACGTGGCCGGTTGTGGATCTGATTTGAAAGTAAACCCACAGGACAGGCTGAGGGGTCCGATCTCCCCATGATTCAAAACCATCCCCACCCCGGGGCTCACAGTGATGACCAAGGTCCCCAGCTCCTTTTGGTGCTCTATCACTATCTATCACTACGAGATGCTGCTTATTGAAAGACAATCCCTTCTCTCTCTCTCTCTCTCTCTCTCTCTCTCTCTCTCTCTCTCTCTCTTTCCCTTCAGCGCAAACCATGGCCTCCCAGGACCAGTCGTCCACACCAGGGATAGTTGAGGACATGGATAACTGCTCTCAAACACCTGTGCCTGGAGGTGGGGGGGTGGGGAGTGTCCCCTGGCCTGTAACCTTTTTTCTTAACTGCCAAAATTTCTTTTATTTTTTAGCCTTTATACAACTCCATTTGTAAAAAATAACATACAACTAAAGCTAATTTAAAATCAAAGTTCATTTCGTGATAATGTACATTTTACAATAAAATTGTAGTAAAACACCGACATTTGATAGTTTAAACAAAGTATCATTCATGTAAAAATCATGTCGCCTGTAAAACTTAATTAGAGGGACGCCTGGGTGGCCCAGTCAGTAAAGCGCCTGACTTGATTTCGGCTCAGCTCATGATCTCATGGGTTGTGAGTTCGAGTCCTGCATCGGGCTCTGCGCTAGCAGCGCAGAGCCTGCTTAGGATTCTCTGCCTCTCTCTCTCTCTCTCTCTCTCTCTCTCTCAAAAATAAATAAACATTTAAAAATAAGTAAATGAAATTTAATTAGAAAATGCATGGGTCACAAAAGTACGTATATTTTGTCGATAGCTCGTGAGAACGTTATTACTCAAGATCCAGAAGAAAATTCACAGTTAGGCTTGTAAGTACTACAAAATTTTATGCTAAATCCACTAATATTTTTGTTACTAAGGTACTTGAAATAATGGAGACTACCCATGAATTGACATTTTACTGTATATTCACCAATAATTTAAATGAGAAACCAAATCAAGCTTAAAACACCACTGACATATGCCCTTAGAAGGATAATTAAAATAAAAAGCACGAGCAGCTTTGATTTCCATTTTCATAAATACATATGAGACAAATCTGTTACTTCACAGTTAAAATCTGTACAAAAAGTCAAATCCTAAAGTATTTTTCTCGAGAAAAGTTCTGATGTTAAAACTTTGCTAAAAAAAAAAAAAGAGGGAGTGTGTGAAAGGATTTTTACTTAAAATGTTAAACCCCTGCACCACTTATAATATGAATGAAATTTAACTTATGTGTTAACATGTTGCCATTCGAGAGTCAAATTTGTATAAACTCACAGAATATTAAAGCTGGAATGCCATTAAAAATAGTGGTATATACTGGGGCACCTGGGGCACTCAAGTCAGTTAAGATCTGACCTCGGCTAAGGTCATGATCTCGCGGTTCGTGGGTTCGAGCCCTAGGTTGGGCTCTGTGCTGACAGCTCAGAGCCTGGAGCCTGCTTCAGATTCTTTGTCTTGTCTTTTAATTTTTAATGTTTATTTCTGAGAGAAAGAGAGAGACAGAGCGCGAGCAGTAGAGGGGCAGAGAGAGGGAGACTCAGAATCGGATGGCAGGCTCCAGGCTCTAAGCTGTCAGCACAGAGGCCGACACAGGGCTTGAACTCACTAACTGCGAGATCATGACCTGAGCCAAAGTTAGACACTTAACTGACAGAGCCACCAAGGCACCCCTAATATTTCTTTTAATTAAAAAGTATTAAGGGGCAACTGCCAGACCATTTGGTAGAACATTCTCAGGGGCTGTGAGTTTGAGCCCCATGTTAAATGTAGGGATTACTTAAAAATAAAATCTTTATTTTTTTACTAAAAAAATGTTTAATGTTTATTTATTTTTGAAGGAGAGACAGAGAGTGAGCACGGTAGGGGCATGAGGGCGGGGGGAGTGACGCAGACTCTGAAACAGGTTCCAGGCTCCGAGCTGTCGACACAGACCCTGATGGGGGGCTTGAACCCACGAACCCTGAGATCATGACCTGAGCCGAAGTTGCATGCCCAGCGAACTGAGCCACCCAGGTGCCTCCAAAAAATAAGATCTTTAAAAAATATATTAGTTGGGTAACACATGAACACGGTATAAATGTCAAACAGTGTAATTTGCGGTGGACACCCTCCCTCCTCATCCACATTTCCCTTCCAGAGGCAGTCACTGCTCCCACTTCCAGAGTGGGATTTGGGACAGAGGTCAGCCGTGACAGAAGCTGAGAAGGACTGTTGCCATCGGCCCAGAGTGTCACTCCCCTGGAAGCTATTTCGCCCCCTCATGATGATGTAGAGGTACCAGGAAGGGCCTTCTTTTTGGTTCTGACTTGTCACTGTGTTGATTTTTCACAAACCTTACCCACTTTGAAATCGTAATGTAGCCACTAGGAGGACTTTCACCAAGGATCCCCCTTTCTTGCGTTGGCTGTCTCTTTCTTCCACTATAAAATAAATAGTAAAAGAACAGAAAACAAGGATTGAACACGTTTTTTAGAACTTGGCTCCCACAGGACATGGCCCTCCAAGACCTAAGTCTTTTCTGATTTTGGCTGACTGAGCTTCTTGACCCACCTCCTTGGTGAAAATCAATGATGTTAGGACTCTCAGTGCTGTTAAAAATATAGAGGGATAAAATTAGAAAATGCAGAGAGACAGTGTCAAAGTTGAGACCATTCTGCCCAGAACTAGCATTTTTACCCAAGCCGTGATTTTCAGATGTCTTAAAGCTAGCCTTCCACCCCCCACTCCCACCTCTATGTTTGCCATTGTAAGCCCAACGATTGTGCCTTCCTAGTGGGGCCATTTCTTTTGTAAATAAAGTATGGGTTGGGGGGGTTGTGAAGAAAAAAAATAAAACAAGAAAAGAAGGATGCTTTAATCTTCTAATGTTGTCTTCTTATGCAAATAGATGAGAGTTTCCAGGGCATGTAGGAGGAGGATCCTTGGCACACGTGTTCATCTTCTGGATAATGTGAAATTGTTTTTCAAACTCTGTGCTATTTCCACTAGCAGTAGGGGAAAGGGTCTCCTTTTTAACGTCGGTTTAGTTTTCCTTGGGTGGATGTCCCGTAATCTGTCTAACGAGTAGGCACTGAATTTGTTCCCAGGCCTCTACTACCACCAACACTGCCTTAATGACCAGCCTGGGGGATACGTTACTTTCCACAGCGTCTCTCTGATATCTGCCTACAAGTGCTGTCTCCAAGAGAATGCACATTGTATTGTATTAATTACTCTACTATTATGTTTGTTATGTCCTTCTTTCTTTGGGTTTCTTCTGCTGTTCTCTTTCCAAACGTCTTACGTTGGGAAAGCTCATTAATTCAAAGCTTTTCTTCTTTTCCAATATAAGCATTTGAGATGATGAGGGAGCGCGGGGCGGGCTGAGGACAAAGTGCAAGTTAGTGCACCCCCGGTCCCATCCCAGCTGGGATGTGTGTGACATTCTTCAGGCACTCCTGGCTGCCCAAGGACAAAGGAAAGAAAGAAAACAAATGACTAACTGATAAAGATCACAGTCCTACGGGATATGGGTGTCCGTCAGTCAGTTTACAAATGTCCTGGTAATTTACAGGAAAAAGGCAATCTTACCAATAGCCTAATCTCCAGAAACCTATAGACTCCGTTTCTTTGAGCCCCAGCATCACCCCTCCATAGGGATGTGGGGAATGAAGGCAAGAAGGAAATGGCAGGTAAAATTAAATTTCCTCATAACCCACAGCCCGTTGACAAATACTTAGGCAAATAGAGAGGAGAACATTTCTCCAGGAACCCCCTACCGTTCTACTGTTAATGCCTCACTAGAGGAAAACAACCTTAGCCTGACAATAGCGAGGCTTCAGGTATCTGAAGAGTCCTCTTTAGCATATCAAAGTCCCTCTGGAGGCCTCTTTTTTTAAAAAAAAATTTGGGGGGGTCCTTATTTTATTTTGAGAGAGAGAGACAGAGAGTGAGCAGGGGAGGGGCAGAGAGAGAGGGAGATACAGAATCTGAAGCAGGCTCCAGGCTCTGAGCTGTCAGCACAGAGTCCAACGCGGGGCTCGAACTCACGGACTGTGAGAACATGACCTGAGCCAAAGTCCGACGCTTACACTTAATCGACCGAGCCTCCCAGGCACCCCTGGAGGCCTCCCTTTTGACTTTACCTCCCCAACTTCATAGTATATGATGAGCTACTCTTCACAAACCCAATGCAGCTCTTCCTGCCCACGGGTCCTGTCCTCGTGCTTTAATAAAATCACCTAATTGCACCAAAGGTGTCTTTAAGAATTCTTTCTTGGTCGTTGGCTCCGGACCCCCCACCATCACCCCAAAAAGCTCATCAAGGCTATGACTTTCCCTCTCCATGCTGATTTAGCTGCATCCTCCAGTTTTAAATGTTTTATATAATTTGCATCCTAATTTCTCCCAAGCAGACAGGGTTTTCCGTTATCTTCTTGTTGTTGATTGCTGAAATAGTTGCCAGTAGGGTGCCTAAGTGTCTCGGTTTGTTGATTAAGCCTCCGACTTCAGCTCAGGTCTCGATCTCACTGTGAGTTTGAGCCCCACATTGGGCTCCCTGCTGTTAGTGTGGAGCCTGTTTGGGATCCTCTGTCCCCTTCACTCTGCCCTTCCCCCACCTCAAAAACAAATAAACATTAAAAAATATTTAAAAAATAAGAAAGTTGCCAGTTGGTACATTTTACATTTTGTAAGATTTCACCAGATTACCCTTTATTAACACCATAACAATTTTGAGTTCCCATCATTATTATATAAAAATACCTGCTTTCCCACTAGCTCAGAAACACTGCAAAATTTTTTTACATTTGCATTTTTTAACAATCTAAGCAGTAAAAGCTGGTTCATTTGTTTCTGTTTTTAGTAAAATCTGGTTTTAATTTACATTTGCTTTCTCTTAAAAATTTTTTAGCATTTATTCATTTTTGAGAGAGAGAGAGAGAGAGAGAGAGAGAGAGACAGAGCATGAGCAGGGGAGGGGCAGAGAGAGAGGGAGACCCAGAATCCGAAGCAGGCTCCAGGCTCAGAGCTGTCAGCACAGAGCCTGATGCAGGGCTTGAACTCATGAGCCGTGAGATCATGACGTGAGCCGAAGTCAGATGCTTAACCACAGCCACCCAGGCACCCCTACATTTACTTTATCTTATTGAAAGTGAGTCGTGTGTGTGCGTGTGTGTGTTCACATGCTATTCGAAATGCTGGGGGAAGGAACATTCCAGGCAGAAGGAACAGCAAACACAAAAGCCCTGAAGTGAGAACTGAAGTGTGATTCGGTTGAACAGTGGTGGCGTGTGTGAGAGGAGACGGGTTCAGAGAGGTGATGGGGACAGGTCCATGGCATCCAGTGGGACATGGTGGGGATGCAGCCTCTGCCCTGAAAAAAGAACCATGAAAGGTTCCAAACCCCAGAGTGACAGGGGCTGGCATGGTGACCCTGATGTGGCTGGCCCCTTGGGTGCCCGTTGGAGGTGGCTTGTTCAGAGGATACGGCGCATGGGCGGCTGGAGGCAGCGGACTCTGTCCTGCGGGCAGTGGTGTGCATACGAGCCCCTGTGCCGTTTCCCCCGCCGACCCGATCCCAGGTGACCCAGGCTGCGTTCTTCAGTGCAACTATATCGTTCTGGATTCTCTAGTGCTTTTGGCAGGACTCAGAGGCTGTGCTGGGGCCCTTCTATATCCTGGTCCTTTCCAACGGATAGCTGCAGAATTGGGTATCCTTCCTGCTGACGAAGACGGAGAGTGTAGACTCAACTCTTTCCAAGAGCCAGGTGAGAATTTCAAGAAATTACAAACTTCGGGGCGCCTGGGTGGTTCCGTCGGTTAGGCGTCCGACTTCGGCTCAGATCATGATCACTCGTGAGTTCGAGCCCCGCATCGGGCTCTGTGCTGACAGCTCAGAGCCTGGAGCCTGCTTCCCATTCTGTGTCTCCCTCTCTCTCTGCCCCTCTCCCTCTCACGCTGTCTCTTACTCTCAAAAATAAATAAACGTTTAAAAAAAAAGAAATTACAAACTTCATACTTACATTAAAGTTGTAAGTCAAAATGTTTTGCTCGAGAATGAAAAAAAACAGAACAAGATCAGATTAAAAAAATTTTTTTATTAAGATATATTCACTCTTTTAGAGAATACAACTTAGTGGATTTTATTCACGAGGTTGCACAACGATCACCACTGTCTAATTCCAGAACTTTTTTGATCACTCCCCAGAGAAAGTCCGCATTTGTTAGCAGTCACCTGCCTTCAACCCATAGCAACCACTAACCTACTTTCTGTCTCTATGGATTTGTTATATAAATGGAATCATAAACTATGTGACCTGTTGTGCTCAAGTTTCACCCATGTTCTGGAATGTCCTTCCTCCCTTTTTGTGGCCAAATAATATTCTACTGTATGGACATACCACATTTGTATTCATCAGTTGAATACAGATTCTCCATGACTTCAGCTCCCAGCTCACTGTCTCCCATGCAGCCTCTCATCATTCTCAGTGATTTCCATACCCAGGTAGGTGACCCTCGGACCATCCTGGCCTCTTGGTGCCCAGACCTCCTCTTCTCCAGTGAACTTGTCCTCCCCCCAGCCCCTCCCTCCCATGGGCACACCTATACCTTGTCTCAGTAACCGCAGCCTCTTAGAACCTCAGCTTCACGCATCCCACTCACCACCCATTGTAGCCTTTCTAGTTCATTCCCTCCAAAACCTCAACTCCAACAGCTCGATGACCCTACCAATTTTCCTCTACCCCCCTACCCCCTCATATCTTCACACAGATTCAATTCCTTGACCAACCATGATGTTGTGTGACCAACACACGTTCACTGTACGCCTCTCTGCTTCACCATACTCATCTGGTAAAACCACATTCCTTATCAGATCTAAGGCTCCACCTGTGCGTCTGAATGTGGGTGGAGAGAAATATACAACCATGCTAACCGGCCTTGCCTTAAAATGTTTTTTAATGTTTATTTATTTTTGAGAGAGACAGGATGATCGGGGAGGGGCCAAGAGAGAGGGAGACACAGAATCCGAAGCAGGCTCCAGGCTCCGAGCTGTCAGCGCAGAGCCCGACGCGGGGCTCGAACCCGCAAGCTGTGAGATCACGACCTGAGCCAAAGTCGGATGCTTAACGCACCGAGGCACCCAGGCATCCCATAGCCTTGCCTTAGATTCATGCTCAGCCACTTGGAGTGGACCCGCAGTGCTGCTCAATAAATCTGTCTGTGTCCCAGTGCCCTGGACTCTCCTGGATGACTTCCCCTCAAACCCCCAAGACCTCCTTCCTCATCCTCACTCTCAGCAGTGACCTTATTGCTTCCTGAGAGAACCACAGCCACCTTCCCACTGTGCCCCATCTCCTGCATCTTCCCCCCAACCCCCGCCTCCACCATCTCCCCTGTGCCTGGGGTGGAGGGCAGAGCCACCCATGTTCCCATCTGCTGGCCTTCCTCCGCTCCCTCCCCCCCATGCATATTCTCATTTTTCTCTTCCCCCATTCAAGAAATTGGTCCCCTGTGGGCTCCAGGGCTCCAGAGAGAAATGTGACAGGCCCGAGAGCAGAAATAGGTCAGCTTTCTTTCTTTTTTTTTTTTAAAGCCTCTTCAGGGCTCTAAGTGGAAGTAGATTCATGGTCTGTTGGGCTTCAGACTGAAAGTTCCGGTGCCCTCAGGGGCTAATGAATTAAGCCAGCCCAGTAGAGGAAAAATTCTCAGTTATATGAAACAGTCGTGACAACCCCCCCACCACCACTTATAAGTGACACCCAAGAAAAGACATATATTTAAAGCATACAAGTTGATGAATGTTGGCTTATATATAAACCTGTGAGGGGCACCTGGGTGGCGCAGTTGCTTAAGCGTCCGTCTCCTCATTTTGGCTCAGGTCACGATCTCACAGTCTGTGGGATCGAGTCCTCTGTCAGGCTATGTGCTGACAGCACGGAACCTGCTTGGGATTCTCTCTCTCCCTCTCTCTCTGCCCCTCCCCTGCTGTCTCTCTCTCTTCTCTCTTTCTCTCAAATAACTAAACATAAAAACAAACAAAAAAAAAACACATAAAAATCAAGATCATGACAGTGAAGGGGCACCTGGGTGGGTCAGTCGGTTGAGTGTCTGACTTTGGCTCAGGTCACGATCTCGTGTTCTTGGGTTCGGGGCCTCCATCAGGCTCTGCGCTGACAGCTCAGAGCCTGGAGCCTGCTTTGGATTCTGTGTGTCTCTCTCTGCCCCTCACCTGTTCTCTGTCTCTTAAAAAATAAAATAAAACATTAAAAAAAAAAAGGTTATGACAGTGAGAATGAACACATCCATCGTTCTCGAATTTCTTCATGTCTCTTGGTAAACCCTCCATCCCTCACCGCTCCTCCGCACAAAGACAGATCTGCTTTCTGTCACCGTTGGTTAGTTTGCATTTTCTGGAATGCAATTTATATAGTATGTATTCCCAAGTCTGGCTTTTTTTCACTCAACATCATTGTTTTTTTTAATTTTTAATGTTTTATTTATTTTTGAGACAGAAAGAGACAGAGCACGAGAGGGGAAGGGGCAGAGAGAGGGAGACACAGAATCCGAAGCAGGCTCCAGGCTCTGAGCTGTCAGCACAGAGCCCGACACGGGGCTCGAACTCACAAACGTGAGATCATGACCTGAGCCAAAGTTGGAGGCTTAACCAACTGAGCCACCCAGGCGCCCCACAACATCATTGTTTTGAGAGCCGTACGTGTTGAACTAGGCCATTGCACGGAACAGTTTATTTTTTTTTTTTAAAGATTGATTTTCTTTTTTTTAAATTTTTTATGTTTATTTATTATTGAGACTGAGAGAAACAGACCATGAGTAGGGGAGGGGCAGAGAGAGAGGGAGACACAGAATCTGAAGCAGGCTCCAGGCTCTGAGCTGTCAGCACAGAGCCTGACGCGGGATTTGAACCAACGAACCATGAGATCATGACCTGAGCCAAAGTCGGACGTTTAACCGACTGAACCACCCAGGTGCCCCTGCATGGAACAGTTTAAATCACCCCGATTAGTTTATTGAGTCACCTGTTGACGGACATTTGGGTTGTTTCCAGCTTGGGACAATCACAAGTGCTTTGAACACTGGTGTCCAAGTGTTTTTGTGAACATTTGCTGTCATTTTGTTCAGCACGTATGCCTGGGAGCGGAATGCCTGGGTCATATATGGGATTTAGGCATTCAACTTTTTAGGAAACTGCCAAGCAATTTTCCAAAGGAATTGTACCCTATGTCATTGATTTCTTCACCACCACCACCACCACCATCACCACATCAACTGGAGAAAATGAGTCTTTTTTTGAATGTGTTCATTCCTTCCTTTAACAAATATTTATTGGGTACAACTCTGTGCCAACCCTGTCCTGGACACCGGGAATTCAGGTGTGCACCAGGCACACAAAATTCCTGTCCTTGGGGGAAGCTGATGGTTGACTTATATCCTCTCTCAGCACAGGTGATATGGTGTAGAGGTTGGGAGCACACAGCTGCTCAGGAGATAGATGGCCTGGGTCCACATCCTGGTCCTGCCATTTCCTAGCTGTGTGGCCTTGGCCAAAGCCTCCTAGCTCTGAGTCTTGCCTGGTAAAAAGGGAATGGAGATCATGCAGTCTTCACCACCTAAGGTGTGGCATTGTTGGTTTGCAAAACTGGCCCCTAGACACAGAGGACAAGGGAAACCACCGAGTGGACCAGTCCAGGTGGGTAGGTGGCAGGCTTAATAAGCAAGGGAAATTACAAGGCTTGTCTTGGGCGCCCCAAGATGAATCGATGTCCCCACCCCCCCACCAGAATCTTAGTTTATACACAGACCTTAACTGGACTCAGGAATACCATCCACACGGGCTCAACAACACCTACTCTGTCAAGGCTATGTCCTTGGAACAGCTGGGGGAACAGTGGGCAGAAGTACATTCCATGGTCAGGGGGAGGGAGTGAGGAGCCTCTGACCGCCCAGGTCCAGATCATGGGTCACCCAGCGGTCATATCCTCTGTGTGACCTCCCCCAATGCCCCGCTCCTCATGACCAGCTCTTACAATCTTACACATACCCCCTTCTGCGTCTTGGTCTTGGTCTTGGTCTTGGTCTTGGCCTTGGTCTTCATCTTGTTCGTCTTCTTCTTCGTCGTCTTCTTCATCTTCTTCTTTGTCGTCTTCTTCTTTTTCGTCGTCTTCTTCTTCTTCATCGTCGTCTTCTTCTTCTTCTTTGGCATATTTTTTGAGAGAGAGACAGCGCAAGTGGAGTAGGGTCAGAGAGAGAGGGAGACACAGAATCTGAAGCAGGCTCCAGGCTCTGAGCTGTCATCACAGAGCCCAATGTGGGGCTCGAACTCACAAACCGTGAGATCATGACCTGAGCCGAAGTCGGACGCTTAACCGACGGAGCCACCCAGGCGCCCCACATATATCCCCTTCTAAAATGTGCCCTGAGTGGCCAGCATGGAGTCTCACTAGCACTGAGGTGGCTTGTTTGATAGCAGGTACTACAGCAGCAACACAAGTACGTGCGCGAGAACACAAATGACTGCTAAAATAACTAACGGTTTTTCCACTGAGAGTTCCATGATCTGAACCACTGATTTATTAAGTCTCCCAGGCGGGGGGGTCAGATTGCTGAAGGTGTTCACCTGTGTCCCCGTGTGATTTAATAAAGATGATGCATTAGCTGCCTTATCGGGTGGGAACACATGACGTTCTATTTGGATAATGACACAGGTGTCTCCTTGCCCATTAGTAATAACGTCCAAGGTCATTCTATTTTGGCAGACAGCTTTCCTCATTAGAAAGATTTTGGGGTTCAGTAAAGACAGGTTTTGTTGGCTACATTCAAGATTTGCTGGATGACTTTAGTAAGGACTCCTGTGTGTGCTATAATGTCCTTCTGATCAGGGGCGCCTGGGTGGCTCAGTCGGTTGGGCATCCGACATAGACTCAGGTCATGATCTCATGATTCATGGGTTTGAGCCCCATGTTGGGCTCTGTGCTGACAGCTCAGAGCCTGGAGCCTGCTTTGGATTCTGTGTCTCCCTCTCTCTCTGCCCCTCCCTGTTCATGCTCTCTCTCTCTCTCTCAAAAAACAAAAAAACAAAAAAACATAAACATAAAAAAAATAATGTCCTCCTGCCCAACAGGGGAAACAAAGATGGCCGCCAAACGATGGTTCCAGTGGAAAGAACGTGCCTACCTGGCCTTGAGGAGAGGAAGGTTGGCAGTTTTAGGAATTTGACCTGGTTGTACACACCCTACACGCTGGCCGGGGGAGGCAGCACTGTCAGGTGTGAGGAGATGGACTGGGGGCCGGGTGGGCCAGACCAGGACCCCCACCTCCTCCCTTCTCTCAATGGTGTGTATTCTATTCCAGGTATAACACATTTCAACAGGTCCTGCTTGCAGCAGGTGGGTGGGACCCAGTGGAGACTGAGGAGCTCCCACCTCACTCAGGGGTTCGAAGTAACTCACCCATCCTGACGGGATGTCTCATCGCAAATTCCAGTAGATAACATAGAGAACGCCTCTTTCCAGTGTGATAGGGTTTGGTGTTCTCAGCAGCAAAGTATGTTGACCTACAGTGAGAATTGGGACAATGGCTGTTTCCCATGACTTCTGTCTCAGGAGGGGTGTCTGGTCTGGCATATGGACCAACAAGTCCTACTGGTTGATCGTTCATGTGTATGAAAGCCTGGGGAGGCCACGTTAGTTCACCCAGCCGGGGTGGTTTTACCTGTTGGTAATTGAATCTGCTGGGTTTTTTTTTTTTTAATGTTTATTTAATTTTGAGAGAGAGAGAGAGAGACAGAGAGACAGAGCATGAGTGGGGGAGGGGCAGAGAGAGAGAGAACAAGACAGAATCCAAAGTAGGCTTCAGGCTCTGAGCTGTCAGCACAGAGCCCGACCTGGGACTCAAACCGACGAACCTTGAGATCATGACCTGAGCTGAAGTCGGCTGCTTAACCGACTGAGCCTCCCAGGTGCCCCTAATCTGTGGTTTTAATATTCCACTTTTTCTTTTCCACTAACCCTGCTGCTGCGGGTTACGAAGGAGATGGGACCTCCGTTCAATGTCATGTTCTTTGGCTCTATCTTGTATATCACCGTCTTTGAAATGTGACTCCTGAGCACTGTGTTTAGTCGACGAGGGTATCTGCACATGGTACCCAGCTTCTCTGATCCCCCAGTGGTGACCTCCTGGTTTGCACAGAGATAAGGGTTCCCTTGGGTTAGGCCACATGCAGTGTCCACGCAAACCAGGGCATTTTCAGAACCCTCACTCAGACGAAAGAGGTCAATATTATCAGTTTGCCAACCCCTCACTAGCTGGGGACTCTGGTGGACGACCCCAGACTCCTTTGGGCACTTGCTTTGGGCATTATTTATTTATTATTTTTTAAAATCTCCCATTAAAATTTTTTTCTAATTTTTTTTTAATTTTTGAGAGAGAGAGAGAGAGAGACAGCGTGAGCAGAGGAAGGTCAGAGAGAGAGGGAGATACAGAATCCAAAGCAGGCTTCAGGCTCTGAGCTAGCTGTCAGCACACAGCCTGACGCGGGGCTCGAACCCATGAACCGCAAGATCATGACCTGAGCCGAAGCCGGACGCTCAACTGACTGAGCCACCCAGGCGTCCCTAAAGTCTCCCATTTTCAAAATGTTTATTTATTTTTGAGAGAGAGCGCGCGCACGCGTGCTTGTGAGCACAAGGGGCGGGGGGAGAGGCAGAGAGAGGGGGGCACAGAGGATCTGACGTGGGCTCTGCACGGAGAGCAGCGAGCCTGATGCTGGGCTCGGACTCATGAATTGTGAGATCGTGACCTGAGCCGGAAAGTCAGACGCTTATCGGACTGAGCCGCCGGGGAGCCCCTGGGCATTAGTTAGAACACAGAGCTTTAGCCAAGGCATTGTCATTTCAAGGGCAGTCTAGCAAGGCCGACAGTACACCTTCCACCTGGACACTGTGCTGGTCACGCTTGCTTGCTTGTCTATTTTTGTTTATTTGTTTATTTATTTATTTATTTATTTTGAGAGAGAGAGAGAGAGAGAGAGAGAGTGAGCAGGGGAGGGGCAGAGAGAGAAGGATAGAAAAAGAATCCCCAGCAGGCACCGCGCCGACAGCACGGAGCCCCACGTCGGGCCAGAACCCATGAACCGTGAGATCATGATCCCAGCCAAAGTCAGGAGGCGGACGCTTAACAGACGGAGCCACCCAGGCACCCCTGGTGGTCGCTCTGTCTATGCTTCCGGATTGCCCGGGAGCATCAGGGCCTCATGAGCCAGCCTGTGGGAAGACAGTGAGGACACCGCCGGCTTTGGCAGGTAAACCCAACTGTCTTTCCGCATAGCCTGCCCCCGCGTGGCTTATTCATGGCCATCTGCCCCTCGGCTCCCTATTGTCCGAGTCGTAGGGTTGATCCCTTTAGAATAGCCCAACTGCCAGTGCAAAGGGGCGGTGGTCGCGGCTCACTGGCGATCACCAGCCAGACCACTCTGAGTTCAGACGACGGGCAGCTGTAGTTTATTCTGCATTCCAGCCATCTGTGCACCGGGCACGCCTGGAGAATTTCCGCCACTCCCTTTCTATTTTTTAATGCTCTAAACACATTTTTTAAGTTTAGTTATTTATTTTGAAAGAGAGAGAGGGAGCGAGCGCAAGGGAGGGGCAGAGAGGGAGAGAGAGAGAGAATCTCAAGCAGGCTCTGCCCTGTCAGTGAGGAAGCACCCAGGCGCCCCTCCCCCGCTCCCTGTCCACAGACCACAAGGGCCACCGCAGGAACTGGGGTGGAAGTGTTTAGAGGATGTGCATACTCTACAGGACCGAGTAGCACCCGCATTTCTAGAGACAGCTGGGGTGGTGGACAGAGTGCTTCTCTGCGGGAAGCGGGCATGCCACTGAGTCAAAGTGCGAGTTTGAGCCACGGTAGAGGTGGGTCGATGGGACATATTCTCAACTCCCCTCTTAATAGGAAGGGAAGTTCTCTCTCTCTCTCTCTTTTTTTTTAAGTTTCTTCATTTATTTCGAGTGAGAGAACACGAGTGGGGTAGAGGCAGAGAGAGAGAGAGGGAGCGAGAATTCCAAGCAGGCTCTGCGCGGTCAGTGCAGAGCCCGACACGGGGCTCGAACTCATGAACTGTAAGATCATGACCTGAGCTGAGATCAAGACTTGGATGCCACCCAGGCGCCCCTGTGACATACATTTTACAATTATGACTGATAACACTACACCAGGACGTATCAGATTTTTAGGAATTTCCTACAAATATAAAGAGAGGTTAGCATCACTTCCTATTTGCATTGTTTTCCGTGTAATTTATTTTTAATTTTTAATGATTTTATTTTTAAGTAATCTCTACACCCACAACCCTGAGATCAAGAGTCACATGCCCTCCTGGCTGAGCCAACCAGGTGTCCCTCCTGTGTGATTTAAGACATAAAATAAACCTAATTAGTTTAATATCTCTCTTTTATAAGGAGAGAGAACACACCTTTTGAGATGTTCCAGGGACCATCTGGAAAATCCCAGAGTTAGTTCAAGGTTAACAGGACTTGGATTTAGATACGATTTGGGGGACATTTGTCGAAAGTATCAAAAGGTTTTAAAACAAATGATTAAACAGGATCATAGGTCACTGCGAAACAATCCTTAGTTATTCATTTAACCGGAGTGACAATGAGAGACTTCACAGGCAAATACAGTAAGTTACATAGTTGCAAAAACACTTAGTTCTTTTAATAGAGAAGAATCCGATTTCTTAAATCATCAAAGACCCGAAAAAGACAACAGGAAACAAAGGGAGGTTATTTTGATAAGACTCGGAAATCGTTTTCCAGGCAGATTGCCTAGGGGAAGAAAAACCTTCCATAATCCCATCAAGGACAGAGCACTGGTCCAAGAGCACTGTCCTTTTAGCAGAGAGAAAATGACATTTTACTTTTACGTAAGGACACTACTGATACTGAAGCTTACTTTTCTTTAAGCCAATTAAATAGAGCTCTTTTACAAATTAATTTTGGCAATACCCTGTGGAGGTAGGAAAAAGCACACCTACATAACATACGCCTATAGATGTGCGTAAACATGTGACAGACACAGACCCCCTTCTGTCTAGCATTCCAGAACCTCAGCCCTTGACGAGTAATCGTCTGGAGGCTGTGGACTAGCGAGGAAGCTTCTACGGCAGTCTGTATTTTATTTACTTTACGTATTTTTAAATATTTTCTTTCTTTTATTTATTTATTTTTAATGTTTATTTATTTTTGAGTCAGAGAGAGACAGAGCGTGAGCAGGGGAGGGGCGGAGAGAGAGTGAGACACAGAATCCGAAGCAGGCTCCAGGCTCTGAGCTGTCAGCACAGAACCCGACGCAGGGCTCGAACCCACGAACGTGAGATCATGACCTGAGCTGAAGTCGGAGGCTTAACCGACGGAGCCACCCAGGCGCCCCTTCTTCCAACTTTCTAACCCAAACTTCAGCCTCTGGTACGCGCCGGTGGCCAGCCCAACTGCCCAGGGTATCGGCCAGCCCACGGCGGCGGCTCCGGGGGCTCTGTGAGGCGGCGAACAAAGGCAAAAGAAAAACAATTAAATTTCCTTGCAACTTACAAGCCTGTTGACAGTCCTTGGCCCCGGGCAGAGTGACCTTCCTCTAGGATCTCGACTGCCACAACGTTGACCCTTAGCTAAGGGCAAAAGGAGATCTTAGCCTGACCCCGCTGCCCCCTCCCAACCTCACCCCCCCAACCCCTGCCCCGGGATCCTGTAAGTCTACCTTAACATATAAAAATCCCTTTGGAAACTTCCCTTATTTCACCCCCTCCGGAGATAGTCTAGCAAGCATCCTCCAAGCTTAGGGCCCACTGACACCCATCTGAAGGGTCTCAGGACTCAGGGTTCATTAAACAGTAATAAATGACCT
>CM053563.1:12910173-12932406 GCA_028646485.1 Cryptoprocta ferox | reverse complement strand
GGGCGCCCCAAGCTGAATCGATGTCCCCACCCCCCCCCCCCCAGCAGAATCTTAGTTTATACACAGACCTTAACTGGACTCACGAATACCACCCACACGGGCTCAACAACACCTACTCTGTCAAGGCTGTGTCCTTGGAACAGCTGGGGGAACAGTGGGCAGAAGTACATTCCATGGTCAGGGGGAGGGAGTGAGGAGCCTCTGACTGCCCAGGTCCAGATCATGGGTCACCCAGCGGTCATGTCCTCTTGATGACATTCTAGAACAGGCATGTGAGCCGCGAAGCGTTAGCCACTATCCCGTTGGGGCAGCCAGAGGATATACAGGCAGAAGACAGGATGCTCTCAGTGGGGTGGGGTGCTCATTGCGATTTTGATTTGCATTCCCCGAAAGATTGGTGAGAAACGGCATTTTCTCATGTGCCCATTAGCCGTTCGTATATCTTCTTTGGAGAAGTATCTGTTCAAGTCCTTTGCCCATTCTTAAATGGAGTGTGTCTTTTGCTGAGTTTTCGGAATTCTGTGTATATTCTGGATAGTAACCCCACGTGATTTGCAAATATTTTCTCCCATTGAATGGGCTGCTTTTTCTCTGTTGATGGTTTCTTTTGATGCACAGATGTCTCTACTATTAAATTCTTTGTTTTGTTTTCATTTATTTGTAAGGAATCTCTACCCGCAGCGTGGGATTGGAACTCACCACCCCGGGGTCAAGCGCCGCATGCTCCCCTGACTGAACCAGCCAGGCGCCCCACCCTTTCCATTTTGCTGTTGTCCAATTTCGTTTTTCTTTTATCACCTGGTCTTTTGGTGTCATATCCGAGAAATCATCCAAATCCTTTGTCATGAAGTTTCCCCCTATTTTGTTCTTCTCAGGGTCTTCTCACAGTTAGGTCTTTGATTGATTTTAGGCCCATTTTTTTTTAATGTTTATTTTATTTTTATTTTTAAGACAGAGAGAGACAGAGTGCGAGCAAGGGAGGGGCAGAGAGAGAGGGAGACACAGAATTCGAAACAGGCTCCAGGCTCTGAGATGTCAGCACAGAGCCCGACGCGGGGCTCGAACCCACGAACCGTGAGATCATGACCTGAGCTGAAGTGACACGCTTAACCGACTGAGCCACCCAGGCGCCCCGATTTCAGGTCCATTTTTGTCTATGGTGTTAGATAAGGGTCCTACTTCACACCTTCACATGGGAAAAGGCTGTTCTTTTCCCATCGAATGAGCTGGGCACCCTTGTCGAAAATCGTTTGACCTTATGCGCAAGGGTTTATTTTTAGAATTTGTGCTTTTAACAAGTTGCTGCTGGAGAACCGCTGATATGCATTTCTAGTATCAGATGAAATAATAAAACAGGAAGGGAGGTTATACTTTTTGGGAAGTCACAGAGAGGGTGACACCTGAACAAAACGTTGCCAGAAGTAGGAGAGTCGGAGGCACACATCTGGGGAAGATGTTCCGGGCAGAGAGGAAAGCCGCGCAAAAGTCCTGGGGTGGGTGCGTGCCTAGCAGGTGTGGGGAACAGCCAGGAGGCCTGTTATACAAAGGGTTACATTTTCCTCCCAGGTTAACCTTTCCTCCCACCACGGTGGGACCTGGGCTCCAGTTAGATATCAAAAAATTAAAAATTAAAAAAATTAAAAAACCGTGTCTCTTGCAAACCTAAATTCCGGCTTGAGAGGTGAACCTATGATTTATTTTTTAAATTGCCTTCTGGCTGCCATGTGGGTGGGAATTGGAGGGGATCCTCTGTACTGAGGGGGAGGCGGCAGGAGATAGCAGAGCCTGGGCTAGACCAGGATGGGGGGGCCACGGAAGGGGAGGCTGGGGTGCGTGGGAGGGGGAGGTGTCCAGAATGAGGATCGGGGCTCTAGTCTAGAGACTGGGGGATCATGAGGGCCCCCTGGAATGCGGACTCGAAGGAGGAGCCAGCTTGGGGGAGATGCTGTGGCCGGTTTTGGACATCAGGGGAGTGGGACCCCAAGAGGAGGCGTCCAGCACAAAGCCCGGAGCTCCAGAGTGAACAGGACACTGGGTGTGCCTCCATCGCCCCCAACCAGGGACACCAAACCTCCACCATTCGCGTTTCACTTTCGCTTATGTTGCCACGTATCCACGCATCACCCATGTACTCAGTTACCAGACAATTTTCTTGAAATCAACTCAGATTTTTTTTTTTAACTCAACACATTTATTTAAATGGGAAATGTCAGGGGCGCCTGGCTGGCGAGCCGGTAGAACGTGGGACTCCTGATCTCAGGGTTGTGAGTTTGAGCCCCACATTGGGTGTGGAGATTAGTTAACAATAAGATGTAGAAAAATAAAATAAATAAAATAAAATAAAATAAAATAAAATAAAAAACAGGAAATGTCGTTTCGATCTAGGAGGTGGAAAGCCAGTATCAACTGTCATAAATAGAATGTGGCAACACGAATATATCCACCAACTCAGCAAGGAGCAAAAAGAGGTACCGAAAGCTTTGGGTGAAAGGCTGCTGGGGACAGATTCTTCGCAGGGTCTCAAAGGATCACCCACAGATGACATCATAATTCAAAGGGGGAGAGAGCTGGCAGTCGCTTCCTGTTATGGGCAGATTTGTGACACCCACCCCCCAAAATTCTGACTTTGGCTCGGGTCATGATCTCGTAGTTCAAGAGTTGGATCCCCGCATCAGGCTCTGTGCTGACAGCTCAGAGCCCGGAGGCTGCTGGGGATTCTGTGTCTCCCTCTCTCTCGGTCCCTCCCCCATTCACGTCTCTCACTCTCTCTCTCTCAAAAATAAAAATAAACATTAAATTTTTTTAAAAAAGAAGAGACTGGGAACTAACGTAACATCGTGTATCAACTACACTTCAGTTTAATAAACAAGTAAATATTTTAAAAAGGAGACGAGATCAGGACACGCACAAAGGGAAGGCCATGCATGTGAAGACAGAGGGAGAGAATGGCCATCTACAAGCCACCGAGAGAAGCCTCAGAGGACACCAAACCTGCCAAAGCCTTGATCTTGGACTTCCAGCTTCCAGAACGGCGAGAAACCAAATCTCTATTCCTCAAGCACCCCATCTGGGGGTTTCTATTATGTCACCTTGATCAAACGAATATTCTCCTTAACTCCATGGGCACAGTTAGCATCACTGATCGGGGGGCTCCTGATGGGCTGTACTGGGAAGGACACAGTGTCCACCCACAGAGTATACTTCCCTGAACTGCTGGACTGGAATCTAGGAATCAGGAAACACCAGGCAAATCCAGAAAGTGGGACAGCCCACGAGACATACTCACCCAGAATATAAAGAACTCCTAGGACTCAACAACAGCAGAAACCCAAATAACCCAACTTAAAAATAGTCAAAGGGTTTGAATAGACATTTCTCCAGTGAAGATGTACGGATGGCCAACAAACATGAAAAGAAGCTCAACATCACCGATGGCAAATCAAAACTACAATGAGATGCCGCCTCACGCTCATTACAATGGCGACTATAGAAAACAAACAAAAATCATAGGAAGTAGATGTCGGGAAGCATGTGGAGAAATCAGAACTCCTGTGCGGCTCAGTCAGTTGAGCGTCTGACTCTTGATTTCAGCTCAGGTCATCATGCCAGGGTCATGGGATCGAGCCCTGCATGCGGCTCCACGCTAAGCATGGAGGCTGCCTGGGATTCTCTCTCTTCTCTCTCTCCCTCTGTCCCTCTCCTCTGCTTGCACTCTCTCACTGGAAAAAAAAAAAAAAAAAAAAGAACTCTTGTGGTTTGTTGGCAGAGATGTAAAATGGCACAGTTTCTATGGAAAAACGTTTAGCGGTTCCTTAAAAAAGATTAGACATAAAATTACCAGGGGCGCCTGGGTGGCTCAGTTGGTTAAGCATCCGACTTCAGCTCAGGTCATGATCGCACAGTTCGTGGGTTCAAGCCCCGCTTTGGGCTCTGTGCTGACAGCTCAGAGCCTGGAGCCTGCTTCGGATTCTGTGTCTCCTTCTCTCTCTGCCCCTCCCCCTCTCATGCTCTGTCTCGCTCTGTCTCTCAAATATAAATAATTGTAAAATTTTTTTTAAATTACCATATGATCTGGCCATTCTGCTTCTGGGTGGTATATATCTCATAGAAATGAGGGGCACCTGGGTGGCTCAATCGGTTAAGCGTCCGACTTCGGCTCAGGTCATGATCTCACGGTTCGTGGGTTCGAGCCCCACGTCGGGCTCTGGGCTGACAGCTCAGAGCCTGGAGCCTGTCTTCGGATTCTGTGTCTCCCTCTCTCTCTGCCCCTCCCCTGCCCATGCTCTCTTTCTTTCTTAAAAATAAGTAAACATTAAAAATACTTAAAAAAATAAATGAAAGCAGGATCTTGAAAAAACATTTGCACCCCCTTGTTCACCCCCTTGTTAAAATAAGCAAACATTAAAAATATTAAAAAAAAAAAGAAATGAAAGCAGGATCTTGAACAAACGTCTGCACCCCCTTATTCACAGTAGCCAAGAGATGGAAACAGCCCAGTTGTCCGTGGAAAGACAAATAGAAAAGCAAAATGTGGTGTATACATACAGTGGATTATTATTCAGTCTTTATTTTTATTTATTATTATTTTTAAGAGAAAAAGAAACTTTTATTATTAAAAATTTTTTTAATGTTTTTAATTTTATTTTAGAGAGAGAGAGAGAGCGAGAGCGCACAAGCAAGGGAGGGGCAGAGAGAGATTGGGAGACACAGAATCCGAAGCAGGCTCCAGACTGAGCTGTCAGCACAGAGCCGGACGCGGGGCTCGAACTCACAAACCGTCAGATCACGCCCTGAGCCAAAGTCAGACGATTAACTGAGCCACCCAGGGGCTTCCCTTTTTGTTATTTTTTTAAAGTAGGCTCCATGACCAGCGTGGGGCTTGCTTGAACTGTCGACCCTGAGATCAAAGGTCGCATACATACTCTATCGACTGAGCAGCCAGTTTAAAGACCCCTATTATTTGGTCTTTAAAAAGATAGAAATCCTGGGGCGCCTGAGTGGCTCAGTTGGTTAAGCGTCAGACTTCGGCTCTGGGCGGCTCAGTCAGTTAAGTGTCTGCCTTCCGCTCAGGTCATGATCTCACAGCTTGTGAGTTCGAGCCCCCCCCCCCCACCACGTCGGCTCTCTGCTGTCAGTGCAGAGGCTGCTTCGGATCCTCTGTACCCCTCTCTCCCTGCCCCTCCTCTGCTCTCTCTCTCAAAAATTAAAATACATTAAAAAAAAAAAACTTAAGAAAAGAAAACTCTATGATTCCACTTAAATGAGCTACCCAGAGTCATGAAAATGATGGAAACAGAAAGTAGAATGGTGGCTGCCAGGGGCTGGGGGCAGGGGGCGGAAATGAGAGTTGTATTTGATGGGTACAGCTTCAGATTTACAACAGGAGGAGTTCCAGGGGTCGGTTACACAACAGTGCGAATGCAGTGAAGGCGGCAGGACTGCACACCTAAAGCCGGCTGAGAGGCTAAAGCTCGTCTCCTACGATTGTTACTCCAGTTATGGAAAATACACACACAGGTGCATACATGCAGAATAAATAAACACAATACAATTCCCGGTGTCCTGCTTGCCCGGGGGGGTTCTTGAAAAAGGACACGGTCCCCTCACATCTCTTGGGTCTTTTGGGATCCACCTACCCCACTCAGTTCTGTCTGAACATAAGATCAGAGGCCACATCCTTTAGTCCCCCCCCACCCCCCACCGGCCCACCCGCCCCATCCCTGCTTCCTGCTTCGCTCCCCAGTGTAGCCATTTGAAGCTTTCTGGCTCTTAAAAAACAATTGCAAAGAACTCCTCCCTGGCAGTTTTTTTTTTTTTTTTTTTTTACTTGATGTCTAAAATTACAGAACTTTGATCATCATGAAATGCAAAACGTAAAACGTAACACTTTAAGGGCAATACATCTCTTCATGAAATGGATTGAGACGGATTTTCCTATTTTTCTAGTTAATTCCTGTTACCGGTAGATGCATGCCCTTTGTTGCTAGAGCAAGACTGGGTTGGATATTAATTCTACTCCATTTTTTCCCTCTCTTTTTAAAATTCATTTATTTATTTATTTTAAGAGAGAGGGAGAGAAAGCATGAGTCGGGGAGGGGCAGAGAGAGAAGGAGAGAGAGCGCGAATCCCTAGTAGGCTCCACACCATCGGGGCTCAGAAGCCACGAACCGTGAGATCATGACCTGAGCTGAAGTCATGACTGAGCCGCTCAGGCGCCCCAATTTTTTTTTTTTTTTTATATTAAGAGCTGAGGAACTGGTAAGTTTCCTATGGCTGCTGTAAGACATGACTACAAATTCGATGGCTGATGACAACAGAAATTCCTCCCCCTACAGTTCCGGAGGCCAGGAGTCTGAAATCAGTATCACCGGGTTGAAATCAAGGTGTTGACTGGGCCCCCCTCCTTCTGGAGGCGCTGGGAGAGAATCAGGTCGGCGCCTCCCCCAGCATCTGGGGCTTGTGAGCGCCCACCCTCCCCGCTTCGAGACCCACGTCTTCAGATCTTCCTCCGCGTGTCTTCACATCACGTTCTCTTCTGTGAGTGGGTCAATCTCCCTCTGTTTCGCTCTTATAAGGACACATGTGATTGCATTTGGAGCCCTCCCCCAGATAATCCAGAATAGTCTTCCCATTTGAAGATCCTTAATTTAAAACATCTGCAGAGGGGCACCTGGGTGGCTCGGTCAGCTAAGCGTCCAACTTCGGCTCAGGTCATGATCTCACTGTCTGTGAGCTCGAGCCCTGCGTCAGGCTCTGTGCTGACAGCTCAGAGCCTGGGACCTGCTTCAGATTCTGTGTCTCCCTCTTTCTGCCCCTCCCTACTCATGTCCTGTCTGTCTGTCTCTCTCAATAATAAATAAACAAACATTAAAAAAATTTTTTTTAATCTGCAAAGACCCTTTTCCAAATGGGTAACACGCATGGATTCCAGAGATTAGGACATGGGTATCTTTTGGGGAGGCATTTTCGACATACCACAGAAACTGTCACTGAATCATTCAGCAAGTATTTACTGCACACCTACTGTGTGCCAGGCATTTGTCTAGGCACAGAGAATATAGCTGTGCACAAGATGGAGGTCCCTAGCCTCCCTGGAGCTGACATTCTAAGGCCACACTGTCCAAAATGGTGGCTCTAAGTCCTGTGGGGCTATTGAGCACTTGAAATGTGACTGGTCCCAAGTGAGACGTGCTGAAATGTACAGTACACACTGGAGGGGCATCAGGGTGGCTCAGTTAAGCATCTGACTCTTGATTTTGGCTCAGATCATGATCTCATGGTCGTGAGATCGAGTCCCACCTCAGACTCTATGGTGGGAGGGCGTGGAACCTGCTTGAGAATCTCTTCCTCTGCCCCTCTGCTTGCCCACTCTCTCTCCTTAAAAAAAAAAAAACACACTGGATTTGGAATATTTAGCACACACACAAAAAGAATGTTAAATAGCATAATAATTTTTGGATATATTTTTTAAAGATTTTTTTATTAAAAAAATTTTTTAATGTTTATTTTTGAGAGAGAGAGAGAGAGACAGAGCCTGAGCGAGGGAGGGGCAGAGAGAGAGGGAGACACAGAATCTGAAGCAGGCTCCAGGCTCTGAGCTGTCAGCACAGAGCCCCGACGTGGGCCCCGAACCCACAAACGGTGAGATCACGACCTGAGCTGAAGTCAAACGCTTAATTGACTGAGCCACCCAGGTGCCCCAATATTTTTTTTATTTTTAGGAAATCTCTACACCCAATGTGGAGCTCGAGCCCACAACCCCAAGATCAAGAGTCCCACGCTCCCCTGACGGAGCCGGCCAGGTGCCCCTTATTTTTGGATATTGATTGCATGTTGGGGTATATTGGGTGATCACATTGGGATATATTGGGTTAAATCAAACAGGTTATTAATGTTAATGTCACTCGATATTTTTTAGTTTTCTATAATGTAGCTACTAGAATATTTAGAAGGACATATCTAGCTTGCCTAGTATTTCTGCTGGACGGTGCTGTGCTGTTCTAAGGGGAGGGAGACTATGGACAATTACCACCATCAATATGTACATTTTATGGCATGTTAGGAAGTGCCAATTTCTGTGGAAAAAAAGAAAGATCAGGGTAAGAGAGTACAGTCGCTTCCTGTTGCTGCTGTAACAAATTACCACAAACGTAGCGGCTCCAAACCCACACGTTTATTATCTTGCCGTTCTGAAAGTCAGAAGTCCAAAACAGGTCTTAGGGGCTAAAACCGAAGGCTGAGTTCCTTCTAAAGTTTCCAGGCGAAAATCCATTCCCTGTCTTTTTCTGCTTCTAATCACGCCTGGGCTCCTGGCCACGTCACTCTGACCTCTGCTTGCGAAATCACATCTCTTCGGACCCTGACCCTCCCGCCTCCCCCACTTGAAGGAAGGACTGGTGATGATACCCATCCACCAGGATGATGTCGAGGTCCTTAATTTGGTCACATACGTAAAGTCCCTGTGACCATGTAAGGTAACATATTCACAGATTTCTGGGGATCAGGAGGTGGATGTCTTGGGGGGAAGCATTATTCTGCTGGTGGAGGGGAGGCTCAAGCCTGAGGAGATGCAGTTTTACACAGGGCGTCCGGGAGAGCCTCACTGAGAAGGTGACATCTGCCTGAAGACCTTGAAGGAATGGAGGGAAGGAGCGCTATAAATACCAGAGATCGGAGTAGCCGGTGCAAAGGCCCAGAGGTGCGTCTGTGCGGGGGAACCTCGCCTCTTCCTTGCACCGAAACCAACAAGGGGTCAGAAATCGGAGCATTCCTGGCGCCTCCCGAATCTTGCCTGAGGAGCAGGAGGGCGTGGGGACCTCTTATCATAGCTGGTCTCCGGGCACGGTGTCTCTTGCCCATGGCTCCTCAAAGGGCAGCTGGACCTGTGGCGAGAGGCAGGGGCCTGGGTCAGAAGGGCAGTGGGTCCAGCGCTCCCCGCCACCCCCAGTCCGGAGGCGCGATCACCTGGGCCCCGCGGTCCTGTCTGTCTGATCTGTGCAGGGTTCGCCGGCTGTGCCACTGGCGCAGGGAGGCACGGGCCTCCGAGCTGAGCCCCTGGGGTGCGCGGCCCGCATCGGGCTGGTAGTGAGCGATGTGGTGCAGCGCCCCAAACCACGTGGTCAGGTAGTACCCGGCTGGGGACACGAAGGGGGGGGGGGTCAGCGCAGCGCTCTGGCTGCCCCGGTGGCCCCGAGGTCCTCCCGCGGTTCGCCCGCCTTTAACCGCCCCCCCCCCCACCGCTGGGCGAGGTCGTTCGGCCCCAGGGCCCCCCCGTTGGGACCCGGCGTTCCGGGGTGGGGGCTCACGCTCTCCCCGCAGCTCGTCGGGATCCAGGAGCTCCATAAGAAACTCCACGTCCAGCTGCGTCTCCCCAATGTGCGGACTCCAGATCAGCTCTTCCGTCAGCGCGGGGAGGAAGGCGTCGGCCCCCAGGGGCTCTGACGGGGCGGGACAGACTCCGAGGTGGATGGGGGCGTGCAGACACCTCCATCCGAGCGCTGGCCGCCCTTCCACCTCGCTGGGCGTGCAAACGCCTCTTAGCGCATCCCCAGGCCCGCAGAGACGCCCCCCGCTAGGGCGTGTCACCCTCTCCCCTCGACGTGCACACGGGCGCCTCCCACCGCGCTCTCGCAACGTTCCAGCTACCGCCCGTCCGGGTAGACGCAGGGAAACCTCCTTTACCTTGGTTCTCGCCCTGAGCCAGGCCCGCGTAAACGTCACTGCACACCGCCAGCAGCAGCGCCACCTTGCGGCGTGGGGCGCAGGCGGCGTGGAGGTGCTCCAGGCGCGCGTGGATGCGGCTCCGCAGGGCGGGGGCGGGGCCCTGCCCCTCAGGCCCCGCCTCCGCCCGCAGGGCTATTTGGCGCTGCCTCAGTCGCCGCAGCTCCCGGGCTCGCAGCGTGCGGAGTCGCGTCCACAGGGCGGGCTTCAAGGGCGCCAGCACCGCCCGGCACAGTGCCACCTCCACCGCGGCTCCTGTGAGGGGTTGAGGTGGGTGGGCGAAGGGCCGCCAGGCTGACCCATGTCCACCCTCTCGCTCCACTTGACCGTACCCCCCTGCCCCACCTCCCCATCCCTCCCTGGCTTCTGGCCGCCCACAAGTGTAGACATGGGTGAGAACACGGGCGCAAGAGGGAGCCTGGGTGTGGCGTATGGATGTCACCCATGTGAGAGATGGAGCAGTTGTGAACGGAGTTGTGTCCCCATAGGGAGGAAAAAGCAACGTGAGTGCAAAAGCGAACAGGTGCACACAGATGGAGAGAAAGAAGTTGGGTGCGAACTCATATGTAAGGCCCAGAGATGGCAAAGGAGAACCCCAGTGGGTGGGGGGGTGCGGGGAATGGCGGTAAGTTCCCTCCCAGTCCTCCTTATTACCAAGATCCTCATCCTTCGGGGGGACCCCAGGCCCCCTGCTCCCAAAGACAGCCCTGACATCGGGGTCCTTTGACAAGTGATCCTGGAGGTCAGTAAGGAGGTGCCGCACATCCTGAAGCAGCTCTGTGGCTGGGTCCCCGGGCCTGTGGAGGCCTCCAGCATTTGAGGTGAGGCGTGTTCTGAGGCCCTGGAACTGTCTGCCCACGTAGCTGTTCCGGGCCCTGGCCAGAGCCTGGATGTGATGGGTGAGAACATCGTTGGGTCCTTTCTCGTCCTCTTTGTAGGTGTCCTCGTCTTCGTCCTCCTCCTCGTCCTCCTTCTCTTTCTCCTCCACCAGGCTGGCTAGAGTTGGCCCAGGATGGTATACCTCTGGGCTGAGCGGGCCTTCAACCCAGGAGACCCGGTGAGGGGCAGGGTTCCTGGGGGCTGGATGTGAGGAGAGGGTTCGGTCCCACAGAACAGCGGGAGTAGCTCCCTCATCCTTCAGGGGCTCAGGGCCCTGCCCAGCCCAGCTAACCTGAACTCTGTCTTTCTGCGGTCTCTGGAGGTGTCTCTGGGGTGATCTGCTCCAAGTCCCACCCTCTGTGAGTCTCCAGGTAAAGCTTGTTCACCACGGAGAGCACCTTCTCCGGAGAGATGTTGAGCTGGACACTGCCAGTCTGTGGAAGACCTGGGAGCCAGCATAACCGAGGTGTCCCAGATGTCCAAGGCGCCAGCCCTGGTTCCTTCAGGGTACCAGGAGACTTAACTCCCAGCCTCATTACTGAAGGAGCTGAGGCTTGGTCCCTGGCCCCTGTCACTCAGGCCCAGGAGTCAAGCCTCCCACAGCTCTCTCAGACCCCCATTCTATCCTCCCTCAAACCTAGAAGTCTGGTCACTGAAGTGCCATCCTCCTGGACCAAGGAGCCTGGAAGGTGGCCTCTCACCTGTTTGTTGGTCTCCCGGCCTTAGAGGGGGAGGGGGCAAGAGCAGTGTTCGGGGCAAAACATCCCTGAGAAAAGATAATGGGGAACTGCAGTGGGTGGGGTGCCTTAGAGATGGATCCCTCAGCCCCTTTGATGGGTAACCTGTACCTGCTGGCTGATAGGAAAGCCAGGAGATGGGGCAGGTCCGGCATACAGAGGTTAGAGTATTCCAGAGACACACCTGAGGGGTGGGGGCAACAAAGGGCAAGGAAGAAAAGTTGAAGGGTGGCAGCTTCACCTTCTGGGACTCTCTCTTCCTCAGTTCTGCAGTCCCCCAACAGTCCTTTAAAACAGGGAAATTTCTACCCCTTGAAGTCCCCATCTTTTCCTGTGTCTTTAGGCTTGCATCCCACTTATGCCACCAAATAGGACTTGGGAGAGTATTTTGGAAGCAAAGCTCACCAAATTTGCTATGGACTGGAAACTCAGGAGTAGGCTCCTTACCTCCAGGAAGCTTCTGGATCTGGTAGGTGCGGACTTCTCCTGATGAAGCTCCTGTCCTCAACACCAGGACCTGTCTGGGGTTGTGTCCTGTGACCAGGAAACTCTGGGTCGGGGGTGGGGGTGGAGGCAAAGGTCACCTTGGAGAGGATTTGTGCAGATGTCTGTTACTTTTGTCTGCCCATCATCCCTCTCCCGTGTGTTTGATTCCACAGGCCAAATTTCCTTTAGAGAAACCCATTTCCTTCCCTGAGTCCCTGTGGGTGGGACTAACTCCGTCCAAGCCTTAGGGGTGGTCTGTGACCTGACTTAGCCAATAGGATGACAGTGCTTTCTAATCGCTGTGATTGGTTCAGAGATGGGCATGTGAAGCAAGCCCAGCCCATGGAAATCTTCCGCGAGGTTTTTGCTGGAGCTCTTTGGCACAAGGCCTCTTTTCACACTGGGATTGCTAGGCTTGTGAGATGCGGCCCTGAGCTGGGGACAGCCATCTCGGCCACCACAAGGAGAGCACCCCCTCAAGAAGGAAGCTGTGTAGACCCCCTAGTTGCCTTATCCAAATCCACTCCCTATCCCTTGCAGAACTGCAGGGTGGTTAGGGCCTAATCTGCCCGGCCGTAGAAGATGGAAATGATGTAGGCGGTGTTTCTCACCTCTGGCTTTCTAACTCCCAGGCGAGCTTTAAAAAATAGATTGCTACCCGGGCCCCCCCTGCATATGTTTTGAATCGATTGTGAAGGCTTTTGGTTTTCCTGTTAAAAGAAACAGATATAACTGGTGCTTCCTTTCTTCTCTTCCTCCTGCCTGGAGCGCACACATGTGCTTGGACCCGGGGCAGCCACTGGGCAACCACGGAGGAAGTCCAAGAGAATTGCAAAAGCTGGCTTTGATGTCACTTGAGCTGCTGAACTAGAGCCTGCAGCGGCCTTTTCTGGTACAAAGAAAAGCGCCTGTTCGCCCACGCTACCGTATGGAACGAGTGCGTTTGTTCCTTGAAGCCCCAAACGTTCGGCTTTCCCCACAGTCTAAAGCAGAGCCAAGAAATGGGCCGAAGGGAACTTTGTAAGCGCTCTAATGCTCAGGATCCAGACATCCCCGAAAGTCCCTTTACTTCTGGGATTTAACGTCGTTTGAATCAGTTAATGGCACTTTTTGGTTTGGCCGGTTTGTGCTGCTTGTCACCAGTGGGCGGCAGAGTCCTGACTGACCCACGGTGTCATGCATGCGGAGGGTCAGAGAAGGTCCCTGGCTGTGAGTACTCACCCCCGGCGGCCACGGCTCAAGAAGGGCTTCTGCATGCAGAGTGTCCAGCTCTGGGATCTGCCACGCCCCCCGTGTCCTCCACAGGCGAAGGAGTGGCTCTGAGGTCCCAAGGACCCCTAAGGGGCTCTCACCTGCTCCATTCACCTGTGGTGGAACCAGCCTGGGACATACAGGGGCCAGGAGACCAGAGGTTAGAGGTGGGCAGTTGGATGCTAAGGTGGGGTCCAAGGTGAGGGAAGGGGCGGCCCAGGGGCGAGAGGAGATTCAGGGTCCTATGGAAGGTGGGCACTGGATGGAAGGGCCTTCGGAATCCGGGGGCAGGAGCCGGAAACCCCAGCCCCCATAGCCCTCACCTCTCCCCGTTGATGAGGCCTGAAGAGGCCTTGTCCTCCGGCCGGGCCATCCTCAGGATGCGGGAGGCCAGCAAGCCATGGTCTGGCCTCTGGCAGGGAGGAAGGTGAGGTTCAAGGCTGCTCCAACACGGTAATAGTCACAATATTTACAATCAATATAGCGGAGACCCTGGCCAATCAGAACGGACCCAAGGCCCCCTCGCTGTGCCGGGTGTGGATTCTTTAGTGGCTGGATGGTGGGGAGATCTGGGGATCCCAGAAGGAAGGCCAGCGTGTCCTGGTGGGAGGGGACAAGGGGAAGACCCAAGCCGACAGCTGTTTACCAAGCAGTATGGAAACACTTCAGATTCTGAACAACGCAGTGTCTGGGCAAGTGGTCAGCCCATAAACGTGGGCGCTCCGTCAACGTGCCATTATGTTATACTACACATCCCCTCTTCCTCCCTTCCCAGACCACAGAAGGGCCCTCAAGTATTCCTACCCACCCCCCTGCCCCGCAACATTCTATTGTGAAAGTTTTCAAACGTTCAGAAAAAAGGAGAGAAGTTCACAGGGAACATTCAAATACTACCTAGATTTTACTGTTGCCACTTTACTTTTTGCTTTGTAACACGTCTGTCCCCTCTATCCATCGGACCTCAACCCTTATATTTTTATTTTATTTTATTTTATTATTATTTTTTTTTAATTTTTATTTATTTTTGAGAGAGAGAGACACAGAGCGTGAGCAGGGGAGGGTCAGAGAGAGAGGGAGACACAGAATCAGAAGCAGGCTCCAGGCTCTGAGCTGTCAGCACAGAGCCCGACGTGGGGCTCGAACCCACGAACTGTGAGATCATGACCTGAGCTGAAGTCGGCCGCCTAACCGACTGAGCCACCCAGGCGCCCCAACGCTTATATTTTTAAAAATGCTTTTTTTTATTTTAAGTGAGCTCCATGCCCAACTTGGGGTTTGAACTCACGACCTGGAGATCGAGAGTCGCATGCTCTATGGCTGGGCCAGCCAGGTTGTGCCTCAACTGGGCCTCAACTCTCTCTTTTTTTTTTTTTAACGCTTATTTATATTTGAGAGCGAGACAAAGAGAGACAAAATGTGAGCGGGGGTAGGGGCGGAGGGAGAGAGGGAGACACAGAATCCAAAGCAGGCTCTAGGCTCTGAGCTGTCAGCACAGAGCCTGAAGCGGGGCTCGAACCCAAGAACCACGAGATCATGACCTTAGCTGAAGTCAGACGCTTAACCAACTGAGCCCCCCAGGCGCCCCAGGGCCTCACCTCTTAAAGCCACACACAGTCCTAGCTAGAGTGGGTTATGACTCAAGGTGGGCATTTTTGGAATATTTTCCCTGCGGCCGTCCCAGGAGGGACACACCTGGGGCCGTTCATCAGTGCACCCAACAAACACTTAAGAAGCACAGGCCCAGAGTGAGCTGCATTCCCCGGGGGAAAGGCGAAGGACAGGACAGGCCCCTGCTCTCAGGGGCCTCCATTTCTGCTTGGGGTGGTATAGGCGACTGGTAATAAATAGCTTAACAAATCACTCGGCTTGCTGACCAGAAACCCCAGGGTTTGGGGAAGGGTGGGGCCAGTGAGTGGGTGCCCTGTCCGGGGGAGAGCCGGCAGGAGGGGTGGGGGCCGGGAGGCAGATGCTTGCCTGGGTCCCGTGATAGGAGGACTGAGAGGAGGACGTGGAGGAGGAGGAGGAGGAGGAGGCCGGTGGTGCTGGGCAGGGCGGGATGGGGGCAGCAACCTGATACCAGAGGGAGGCAGTGGGGGGGTGACAATACCAGCTGCTCGGTCCTTGGGGACCCCTACCTGTTCTTCGAGGGGAGGCCTGGAGTAGCAGGAAGTGAAAGTGTTCCTCACCGAGAGAGGAAGCTGAGCGGGTGGGGGAAGAGGCGGGGCTGGGGGGGTGTCTGAAACCAACCTACCCCTCTTTTGGGGGCTCGGGCCTTAGGTGAATAGGCTTTGGAGGAAGGGACTCGCGGTCTGGGGGCCCGGGGGGAAGAGCCCGGGGCTCTGACAGGCAGCGGAGTCCTCTCTGCTGTTTCTCCCGGGGCCAGCAGGTGCTCTGGTTTCCCGCCCACCCTCCCTCCGCCGCTTCCCGATGTGCCCGCCGAAAGGAACAGGGAGGCCGGACACCTGATTGTTAGTTGCTTTTGATTTTAATTTGTCTCCAGTGAGCAACCTTGTCTGCCCCTCCTCGAGTGGGAAGTGGGTCCCAAGGGAAGGGGACCCGCGCCCGCACCCACTTCGGGAGTCGGAGGTACAGACTTGGGAGGCCTTTGGGCTCAGCTCCCCGCAGACAGCGAGTGATGGTTGAGGGGCCCGCACTCCACCTGGGGTAGGTTGGACTCGGCCTCCTTGGCCACAGGCCCCCAGGAGCAGTGGAGGGCAGGGGGAGCCCCGGGAGCCCTGGGGCCTGGGTCCGGAATAGTTAGGAGTTTAGAGGCGGCGCTGGCCCGGGGAGCAGTTAGAGATTAGGGGAGGGTGACCCTCGGCCCTGCGGGTGGTTAGAGACCGCGGGCTGTTACAGCTGGGCTGCCCAGGCCTCGGCCCTGGGAGCTGTTAGAGATTGGCCAGGGTCAGGGGGCTGGGGACCCGGGTTTGAGAGGGAGTGGTTAAGAGACCAGGACAAGGTTCTGGGCTCCCCAGATGAGAGCAAGTTAGAGGGGCCCAGGGCTGGCTGGCTGGGGCTCTGCCGGCCCGACATCTCGGGGCGTCCCGCCCGGGGGGGACACGGCTGTCACTGGGGTTTCTCTCCCTCCGAGGTTCTGGCCTCCTCCTTGGCAGGAGGTGGGGACTTCCTGGGCGAAGCTGAAGGGTTGGGGTTAGGGCTCCCTGAGCCCGCCTGCTGGGCGTCTATGCTGGCATGCTCCTTCCGGACAAGGTCCTCCAGCTCCTTCTGCGGTGGGGGAGGGGGGGATGAAGTTCACCGAGGTCAGAGGTCACCGTGCCTCATGGGGTCAGAGGACCTGTGGGGCAGGGGTCTGGGGAACTGGGGCTCAGGCTGGGCCGAGGTGGCCCCACGCCTTACCTTCCATCCGAGGAGGTCAGCAAGGGCCAGGCAGCCCTGGTCACAGTCACCCAGCCAGGCCACGTCCCTGCGGGTGGGACAGTCAGAGCTGCCAGGCCCCTGCCCGCTCTTCCCACCCTCCCTCTCACCTTGGCCCTGACCCGCACAGGCCCAGGACTCACCTGTAGGCCTTCTTGGAGTCGAAGTCCATGCCTCCTCCGAGGCCCATCATCATCCCCAGGAAAGGGTCAGTCTGTGGGGGAGGGGGGCGCTCAGAGCACAGACCCTGGAGCCAGGTGGCCTGGGTTTGCTCCCTGCTCTGTGACTTTGCTCAAGTGACTTGGCCTCTCTGAACCTCCGTTTCCTCATCTGTAGAGTAGGGGCGACCACCAAACCACTCCTAGTGTTGTACCGGCAGGGGGTTACTACTTAGAAAGTACTTAGGGGGCGCCTGGCTGGCTCAGTCGGTAGAGCACACAATTCCTTTTTCTTTCTTTTTCTTTTCTTTTTTTTTTTTTTTTCTTTTTATATTTATTTGTTTTGGAGAGAGAGACAGAGCACGAGCAGGGGAGGGGCAGGGAGAGAGGGAGACACTGAATCTGAAGCAGGCTCCAGGCTCCGAGCTGTCAGCACAGAGCCTGAAGCGGGGCTCGAACTCACGAACTGCAAGATCATGACCTGAGCCGCAGTCGGAGGCTTAACCGACTGAGCCACCCAGGCGCCCCTAGAGCACACAACTCTTAATCTCAGGGTGGTGAGTTCAAGCCCCATGTCGGGTGTGGGGCCTGCTTAAGAGAAAAATATAAATAATAAAAGAAGAAAGTGCTCAGGACAGCGTCTGGCACATGGAATGTTGGGCCTGTTCCAGGGAGCGCCCTCCCCAGGGAGGAGGGAGGGCAGCCACGTCAGGGAAAGAGCCGCGAGGGGGAGCGGGCGCCTCCCCACGCAGTGCTGCGGGGGCCAGGGCCAACCCGCCCTGACTCTTCACTTGCAGAAGGCACAGCGATCCTGTTCTGGCCGAAGTCGCTCTGAGTTGGGATCTGTCACTTGTTCAGAAGAGTCCCGAGTGATGCAGAGGGCCTGTAGGATCTTAGAGTCCGGGTGGCCTGGCACCTGACCCCTCCGGATGCTGGAGTTCCTGGGGCCCAGATCTCCAGGAAGCCAGTGAAAGGGCAGGTGGGACCCGGGCAGGAGGTGGAGGGGGACACAGAGGGAGCGCCACAGGGAGCCAACTCACCTGCCCAGTCTTCTCCTTGTTGATGAGCAGGCGTGGGGTGGACAGGGGTGCCCTGGGGGATGGCGACTGAGTGGTAAGGACCTGTCCTGCTCCCCTCAGGCCCCAGCAGCCCCCCACCCCGCGGTTCCAGCTCCCAACCTACTTGCTGATGAGGGATGCAAAGGGCTGCACCTGCAGGGAGGTGCCCATGATGATGAGGAGGTCCACCTTCAGGAAGTCCTGTGAAGGGGGGGGGGCAGCCAGTGAGGGCTCCCGAGGCTCAACGGAGGCCAGGCCACCTCCCCCCATTCCCCACATGCAGCTAGTTGGGGAAGCTACCTGCCCAGGGCACAGCCCTGGCTGCCCCTACTTCGGGGAGCATGGGATGGGGTGGGGGGGCATTTACTGACTGCATGCAGGGGAGTGCGGGGTGGGGTGGGGGGCACTTACTGACTGCACGCAGGGGAGCACTTACTGCATGCAGAAGAGCGTGGGATGGGGGGCACTTACTGACTGCATGCAGGGGAGTATGGGGCAGGGCAGGGGGCACTTAATGTATGCAGGGGAGTGTGGGGCAGGGTTGGGGGGCACTTACTGACTGCATGCTGGGGAGCGTGGGGGGGGGCACTTACTGACTGCATGCAGGGGAGCGTGGGGCGTGGGGGCACTTACTGACTGCATGCAGGGGAGCGTGGGGTGGGGGGGCACTTACTGACTGCATGCAGGAGAAGAACCTTGCCGGGAGGTTCTCACCGAAGAACACGATGTCTGAGGCAGAGTTGGATGGACACACAGACACGAGACAGAAAGAAGGTGAAATGGGAGGCAGAGACAGGGACATAGAGAGAGAGAGAGAGAAGGAGGAAACAGGCAGGAGCAGGAGGCAGACCCGAGGGTGGGGGGGCAAGAATTGCAGAGCAGCGGGGAGAGGGGGATGGGTTAGGGGCAGCAGAGCCCTTCTCCCTGGGGCACATTCAGGGCACTGGGCAGGGACAGAGGGTGGCCAGAGGTGGGGTGGGTGGGGTTGGTGGCGGGGGCGGGGCTCACCAGGCTTCACCACGCTGTGACATTTCTCACACTTGGGAGTCACCTCCGAGAAGATCTTCTCTGGGCGTGGGGAAGGGGGAGGTGGGGGTGAGCCACTCGGGGCTAGGGTGTGCGGCTGCAGCCTGCCCGCCTCCCTCACTGTCAGGTGCTGGGGGGCCTCGGGGGTGTTGTTGGCCCTGCTCCCTGCTTAGGGAGCTGCCCCCACCTCCCCCACCCCCCCCAGGATTCCCAGGGTGGCTCCTGCATTAAAGAATAAACACCGGAACCCGGTGAACGCGCAGAGGGGTGCACGCATCCCGCCACCCCCCCGCCTGGGCTTTCAGGGGAGCCCTAGTTTATCCTGGGTGAGAGAGGCCTAGGGCGTCCGCAAGAATGGGGACGCGTCCTTGGGCCCAGCTGCTTCCCGTTCCCCCGGTTCTGTGACAGACACCCCCCTCCCCCCAGCCTCATGACCGTCACGCTCCCTACTGGAAGCCTGAAGGCACTCTGTCGCTTGCAAGTCCCAGAACCCTAGCTGGTTGGTTCAACTCTTTGTCCCTTCGACGAACATTTACTGAGCACCGTTTTACCGTCTATCATTTTCTGAGGAATGTCGGCAGCGACAGCGTGAGAGTCGGGGGCGGGGAGGGGGGGTGCGGGGGCTACTGCCGGCAGCGACACGGACCGGGGTGTTGTGCATCGTACATGGCCCCCAGCCCCGCGCGGGGACTATTCAAGACTCCTCGCCCCCGGGGCGGTCGGCTGGCATTTCAGCAGAAAGGCCGAGGCCCCGCGGCAGCTGTCCCGTCTCACATGGACACCAGGGGCTTTGTCAAATCAGCATAAAGAGCGTCAGAAGTGGCTTTCCATGGGTGAAATGCGTGGCTTCTAGGCCGCACAATGGATGCCAGGCAAAGGCTCTCACTGGCATTCGAGAAATGTGGGCCGGCTGAATCTTTTGCCTTTTTTTTTTTTTTTTTTTTTGACACTCTGCCCTTCGGTGAACAAGGACGCTGACTCTAGCAAGCCCTGTAGCCTGTCGTCAGGGACAGCCCCCCGCCTGCATCCCTAACCACGCACCCCGTGGGATCTCAGACGGATGGGTTATCGGATCCCGTGCCCCTAGCACAGCGCTGTCCGATAAGGTGCTCATGGACACGGCTTTTAACGTTTACATTCATAAAAATGACCGAAAAACAACAAATTCCGCTCGTTGGTCGCGTTGGTCACATTTTCAAGGGCTCAACGGCCACCTGCAGCGGTGGCTGCCACGTTGGGTAGCGCAGATATGGACTATTTCCCTCCCCTCCGAGAGTTCTAGCAGGCAGTTCTCTTTTCAGACGGTGGTTGCGTCCGCCGTCCTGAACCCCTCGTGAAACATAAGATGGGAGCCCCTCAAAGGGCAAAGAGCTGGGGTGTCGTGGCCTCAGACAGCAGCCTGTCTGACCATCCGGTGGCCGCGTGGCTGAATTTGGTCTGGAGCTTGCTTCCGTTATAACCTGCTTGTGAGGTGGTGTTGGGAGCGATGAAACCCCGCCGCCCCCTCCAGTCCTGGGGGGCTGCCATCATCTACTAAAAAGTGCCCCCGGCGTGGGGGCCCTGCCCTCAGGGACGGCCTCCGGCGCCTCACCTTTCATCCAGCTTAGCGGGTACTCCCGTCGGCAGAGGGCGCTGGTGCAGTGGGACGTATAGAAGGTGCCGTGGGCCTCCACCAGGTCCTCGGGCTCCAGCCCCGCCACTCGCTCCAGGGTGTCAATGTTCTAGAAGGTGAGGAGGTGGGAAGAGGCTCAGCGGTGAGACACACCCCTCCCGGGCAGCAGGCAGCGCAGGGAGTTGCCAAGAGAAGCAAGCACGGGGCAGGTGTGCCTATGAACTGCTCTGTTCACCCCGATAGTGCCCCCGACAGTGTAGAAGTTCCAGATGATTCAAGGTGGGGCCCAAACTTCTGTCTGTGAACCCAGGTCCACTGCCACCGTCAGCCCATATGGAGTTTTCCTGCACGTTCAGACGCCTTTGCATTTCTCAGAAAAGTTGTTCCGTTAAGCCACCCAACGTTAGTGCCACCTGCCAGAAATGTGTCGAAATTAACATGCAAACCTACAACGCCTCCGGCGTAAAGAGAGCCCCCTGGGATGTGGCATCCTTGTGCAGTGCCCAACCCGCACAGCTGTATGTGGCGGCCCTGGCCAAGCATTAACATAAATAAAGGCATCAGGAGGGTTTATTCGGTTTTCTCCATCACTGTTTTCGTACTTCGCAATCAGGTTTTCTTACCAGGGGGCTGTTTCAGAGATGGCATGTTAACTTGCGTTCTTTTAAGACACAGGTATTTTCCTTGTCAAATCGAGCAAGGCTATTCTTCTCTTCCACATAGACACGCGTGCCCTCATTTGGCTTAAAGCACGCAGCCCCTCGGGAGCAGCTTTTGTTTGCCCGCGAGGCATGCTGTCGAGGCAGGTGCTGACGGAGCACACCAGCCGACGCCACACGGAGAAGGCCGGTCACGTGCGGCCCACAGCTGAGACGCCGCGAACAACCCAAAGGATTCTCTTTCAAGGGCAGACGGCCCCAGCCGCGCTCTCTGCTCCCTGCCAGCAATCAGCCTGTTCCCCAAATGCGCAGACAAGAGCCACTGTTCCCAGACGCTCGGCAGGCTTTCCCCTCCCCCTGCGTTCAGTTTTGCCTTTGTTACTCGACTCAGTCTACTGCCTCGCTCACACGTGAGCCAGCAGCGTGCGTGCAAATAAATAAAGCGCTCGTGAAAGAAGTACTTAAATGGCTCTGTTATTCTCTGAGGCCACTTTTGATAGAGAAACCACAAACAAGAAAAGAAGGAGGCTGACCTGTAAGTCCTGATATTGAAATGATCTCTCCAAGAAGGTAAAAGGCACCGAGGAACGAAGGCTGTGGGAACACGTGTCTATTTGTTTGCCTACGTATGGAATTTTTTTTTTAAAGAAAGGAATTTTTTTCTTGTAAAGTTCATTCATTTATTTTGAGAAAGAGGGAGCAGGGGAGGGGTAGAGAGAGGGAGAGAGAAAGAGAATCCCTGGCAGGCTCCACACGCTCAGCACAGAGCCTGACGTGGGGCTCGAACTCACGAACCGCGAGATGGTGACCTGAGTCGAAATCAAGAGTGAGACAGACGCTCAACCAACGGAGCCACCCAGGAGTCCCATGTCTAGAATATTTTTAAAGGCGATACGAGAAGTCAGCAACAGCAGGGGCCGCGAGGGAGGGAAGCGGGAGGCTGGGGGGGTATGGGCCCGGGAAGCCCGCTCCTCAAGGATAAGTAGCAGTAAACGATGAAAACATGGATGGCATATAGCAAGTGGCATGTGGCCTGGGCGTGAAGCAGGAAGCAGGAAGCAGGGCGTGGTGAGGACAGGGGTGAGGGTGGGCAGTGGCCACTCAGCTCCAGCCAAGAGCTCCCCCTGGGAAAGCCATCCCGGGGGCAGCTGGCTCTTCTCAAGTTTCAGGACAAGCTTGAAGCCTGGGTTTTCTTTTCCTTTCTTTTTTAAAAATTTTTAGCATTTATTTTTGAGAAAGAAAGAGAGAGAGAGAGAGAGAGAGAGAGAGAGA
>CM053563.1:12766040-12910073 GCA_028646485.1 Cryptoprocta ferox | reverse complement strand
AGTACAAGCCCTGTGTGGGGTGTAAATGGCAAGTATGTTTAAAAGAACCAGAAGCCACTTTGCTGCGGCGGCTTCAGCGAATAGGGCGCGTTCTCACGAACAGATACTTGTATCTTGAGATAAAAATAGCATCCCACGGAGCTCCAGAAGTGCTGTATCATCGCAATTCCGAAAGCAGTGAAGACAACGTGTTCTAGAAAACTGGGTCAATGACTCAGAAAGTGGCTGAGGTGGATGGAGACGGTGACAAGTGTGGGGGGAAAAAAAAAAAAAAAAAGGTTTCATGACACATGAGAGTGGAACGTGTTTTCCCACGTTTATCTGTTTTCGGTCACAGGCCTTTCTGGGGCTGCAGGTGCCGTTAAGGCCGCTTCTCCCCGGACCCCGGCACGGGTTTATGAGGGTTTCCAAGTACAAGCAGCCCGCTTGCTTCCGAGGGAGGGGTTTGGGGGGTTCGGCCTCAGACACAGCCGGGCTCGGGCTCCACCTTCAAAACGGATCCGTGACCTGCGCGCACACTTCTCCCCTCCCTGGCCCCCACCCTGGGCCGGCCTCCATCTTCTCCTGCCTGGACCGTCACGGCGGCTTCCTCCTCGGCCTGTCCCCTCCATTCGGCTGGAGGGACACCTGGGTCGGGTCACGTCCCCTCCCCTGCAGCACCATCCTACTCAGCGGCGGCGTAAAGGACAAAGCCCTTCCTGTGGCCCCGAGAACCGCTCCCCCCGCCCCCACCGCGGTCCGCCCGTCACCTCCCTGAGCTGTCTCCTCCATTCTCTTCTGTCGCCCTCTCTGCTCCCTCAGATCCAGCTATTCGAACACGCCAAGTATGGTCTCACCTGGGGACCTTCGCCCTGGCTGTTCCCTTTGCCTGGAACGCACTCTCCCTCCCAGATCAGCCCTCCTTCCCCCATCCCCGCCAGGTCTTTATCTAAATGTCCCCTCCTCAGTGAGGCCTTCCCTGACACCTCACTGACAAGCTGTCTTCCTTATCCATCTTGCCCAGTGTGTCTCTCTCCCCACATGAGACTAGCGGCTCTAGGGGGGCGGGGATGTCGCTGCCAGCAGGGCCTGGCACGAAGCCTGCGCTCAGTAAACACTCGTGATGGAAAACGCTACCAGGGCTGTGATGGAAATTTCAGGAAGTCGTGCCCGGAAGGCACCGGGCTTCAAGTGAGCGGTTTGTAGCCTGTCTGAGCCGCGTCCCGTGGATGAAACTGACTCTGGGAAGAAAGGTCGGGTTTTTCCTGAGCCGGGGGACGGGAGGTGTCCTCCTGGAAGGAGGCGGCTGTCCTTTCCCTGGCAGCCACCACCAGCCCTAGGCAGCTAGGCAGGAGCACCTGAGTCCGTCTGAGAAATGTGGACTTAAAAAAAAAAAAAATTCGTCCTCCCCCTGGTGGCAGCCTCGCGGGCTGCAGGTGCAGGAAGAGAGCATTAGGACATCTGTTTACGCTCAAGTGTTCTCTCTCTCGTTTGTAATTTTGGGTTCTCGGGTCTCATGGAGAACGTGATATCACTGCTACTGTTCATCACGTAATTTCTTTTTTTTAAAGTTTTTAAAAACGTTTATTATTTTTCAGAGAGAGAGAGAGAGAGAGAGACCAAGCGAAAGCAGACAGGGGAGGGACAGAGAGAGGGAGACATGGAATCTGAAGCAGCCTCCAGCACAGAGCCCGACGCGGGGCTCGAACCCACGAACCGGGAGATCATGACGTGAGCTGAAGTCGGACGCTTAACTGACTGAGCCACCCAGGTGCCTCCCACCGCGTCACTCCAATGCTATTCACACGCGCTCATACACGTACTCATAAAACAAAGGTGGAGACGCAGTTTTTACTGCTAGGGGTGCGAGACCCCGAAAGCGTCTTGCGGACTCGTCCAGAAGCCAACAATGGGAGCCGTCCTTGCCAGGGAACCCCAGGGCCAGGCCTTGGCTAAGCACCTGACACGCACGAGCCATGGCCCCCTGGCCTGTACCCTGCCTCGGGGCGCACTATTTAAAGGCGCCCCTTCCTTAAGGCTCCGTGCCCAGCGGCTGGCAAACGGTCATAACGTACCGATTCGGTTAGATCGAGTCACTCTGTGGCCAGGTGCGGAAACCCCTAACCAAAGGTGAAATCCACAGTGCCCAGGCGGCCCCCCAGGCGTGAGGTCCTTTGTCGCCTCCCAGCTCCCAGAGGGAGCTCGCTGCCCCGAGCTGAAGGGCCAAGCTGTTCTGGCCTCTGCTTTACAGAAGGGGAGACCGAGGCTGCGAGGGGGTAGGGGACTCACTGCGGGTCACGTGGCAAGGAATCGGGGGGCCTGGGCCCCGAGGCTGCAGACACACCCGGCCGGCCCCCTGCTGCCCGGGGATGCCCCCCACGGCCGCCTACCTGCGTGTAGCAGCGCAGAAGCAGCCCTTTCTCCTTCAGCAGGCGGATGAAGTAGTGGCAGACGGTCGGCTGGAGGGGAGTAATCGGAACATGGGGATAATGACAGAGCACATTGGCTGCGGGTCGCCAAGAGCCAGGCACTGTTCTAGAAGCTCTGGCTGTTCTACCTCATGGAATCATCACACATCGGTCTGGGGGGGGGATTGGGAGGGGCATGGGCTGGCGCTAGCCCCATTTCACAGATGAGGAAACTGAGGCACGGGGAGGTGAATTGGCTTGCAAAATCACACAGGTGCAGAGCTGGGGTCCGTACAAAGGCAGTGTGGCTCCCGTCTGGGATCTTACATGGACTGTTAATTCGGGTAAGCCTTCCAAGAAGTTCCGTAGGCTATCACCAGTTTCGTTTTACAGATGACAAAACTGAGGCGCAAGGTCACAAGGGCGGGATATGAGGGACCAGGAGTTGGACCCGGGCAGCCCGGAGCCCATGCGATATTTGTCGGAAAGGCCCCAGAGGAAGCCTTCCCATGCCTTGCTGTCCCCCCGAGCTTTCCTGTCCACCAGGGAAAAGAGAGCTCACCTTGAACTGCCCAGGATAGAGTTCCTTGGCGAGGGCAAAGAAGGGCTCTGGATGTTTCTGTGGGAGAGAGAGCGGGCATCCTGATGGTGAGCTGGGACCTGCAGTCAGGCGATCCCATCCCCCCACCGTTACATTCCTCCCTGGGGAGCACATACCTTGAAGTAGCCAATCTCAAAGATGGCTTCCGGGTAGGGAAGATGGTATTTCTCCAGGTTGGCATAGAGGCCGGTGGACGGGGAGCGGAAGTCAGGGATGCCCGCGGCTGGGGGAGGAGGGGCAGGGAGCAACGGGTCAGGGACCTCGGCCCCATCTATACCACATCCATCCTCTCCCGTCAAGGGCCCAGACGTGGCTCCCCCCAGCCGCTGAAAGGGGGTCCCCCAACGTGGGGACGGCTACTGGGGGAGGGGAGGCACTTACACGTGGAGATCCCAGCTCCCACCAAACAGATGACCCTGCGACCTGGAGGAGAGGAGTTTAGGCATCATGTGACAGTGTGCTCAGCCCCAAAAGGACAACATCACAGCCCCCCAGACTGTTTACTCAGGGCCACGCCCTGGGGCCGACATTTCAGATGCATGAATGGTCTTCCCGATCATCTCAAGGCCGGGGGAGTTAACACCCCTATTTTACAGATGAGGAAACCAAGGTTCAGGGAGAGGAAGGGTCACACAGTCAACCGGTCGCAAAGCCAGGATGGGGACAAGGAATCTACAGTTTGAAATTATGCCAACTTAGATTCGAGAAAAGGCCACTTGGAGGGAAGTTTCTCCTCCTGACTAGTTCTAGAGAAAGTGCATGAGATCTTAGGGAGAAGGCCACAGGGGTCTTCTGGAAGAGCTACTGGCTAATGTAAAACTCTCTGGCCACTCCTCACTTTTTCTTTCCCCCCTTAACTCTTTATGTACTTTTGAGAAAGAGAACACAAACAGGGGAGGGGCAGACACACACACACACACACACACACACACACACACAGCGAGTGGGGGAGGGGCAGGGAGTGAGGGAGACACAGGATCCAAAGAGGCTCCAGGGTCTGAGGTGTCAGCACAGGGCCCGATGTGGGACAAGAACCCACGAACTGTGAGATCATGACCTGAGCTGAGGTTGGACACTTAACCGACTGAGCCACCCAGGTACCCCCACGCCTCACCATTTGGACACAGTCTTGAACGACCATCTATTTCCAGCAGATCATATACATTCTTTCAGCATATTCCTTTCCTCTGTCATCAACCACACATCAGGCACCAGGAGTCTGGTGATTTTCTGGTGAAGGCCAAAGCTTTGCCGCTCTCGGCCCGCATCCAGTGAAAAGCAGGCAGATAAGGGCTTCGAATCCCAGCTCTCCTGCTCGCCAGTGAGGGAGGAGGTGTCTTAGTTCAGATCTCCCTTCTGGGCTCAGCTTGCTGCTCTGTAGAATGGGCATCCTTACTTACAGTACTGACTTCATGGGGCCGTCCAGAGAATGAACTCATTCTCGTAAAGCTTAGATCAGTGCCTGGCACCGAGCAAACACTATATATGTGTTTGCTGTTATTCTTTGAGTCAATTGTACTTCTTCAGACCCAGGATTTGTACACGTATAGGCACTTTGTTCCCCCATTTTTTCCCCAGTTTTCAGAAAAGAAGATAGGAAGGGGCGCCTGGGTGGCTCAGTCGGTTGAGCCCCTGACTCTTGGTCTCCATGTTTCGTGAGATCAAGCCCCGCATTGGGTTCTGTGCTGACAGAGTGGAGCCTGCTTGGGACTCTCTCTCTTTCCCTCTCTCTCTCTCTCATTCTCTTTCTGCTCCTCCTCCTCTCAAAATAAACTTAAAAAGATAATAAAAACAAAAGAAAAGAAAATGGGAAGACGTGGTAGGAGGTGAATCGTTTCGCAAATGCCCTGGGCTATGCAGAAATAGTCCTACTGCCTTGTCAGCTGCCGGCCGGTGGACAGCCCTGGCACGCAGCACCCTGCCGTCTGCCCATCAGCTGACGGACAGACACAAGTGTGAGGCCCCTGGACTGGGTACCTCTGGCGTGTCCTGTGCAAAGGAGGACAGTAAGGGTGACGAAGCCCTCAGCCTTGGCTCGGGGATGTCCCTGGGCCAGGCCCCAGTTGGGGCCACACGGGAGGGAGGGAGCACGTGGTCTGGACTCAGGGGGCCTGGGGTCGAGTCCTGACTGGCCTCTTGCCAGCTGAGGCTGCACCAAGTCACAGCCTCTCTGTGCCTCTGTCTCCTCCTCTGTCCAGATCACCCTCGTGATGACCGCACGGGTACAGCGGGAGGACCGAATGACAGGGCGCCTATCAAGTGCTTAGCTCGGTTGCCGGCAAACGGTGAGGGCTCAGTTAACTGCTGCCCTTTACTCTTCCCCCTCATAGGCAGCGTCACGAGCCACTGTCCTGACACCCAAGTGCAGGAGGACAGGAGGAACAAAAGTTTTGTGGCCATCGCCTGTGTTCTCTTCGGGGTGCACCCAGGCCAGGAGGTGGGTGCAGACGGCTGCCCAGACTGCCCTGGGAGAGGGAGGCTCAGGGCAGAAAGCCTGGGCGCCTGAGCTGGGAGCCGGCAGCAGCCGAGGACCGGGAAACGGGAGAAGACGTCCTCAACAAAAGGCTGTTCAGGACCCTCAAAGCGTCCATTGTTTCCATTGAGGATTGCCGAGGGCCTGGTTTCTCAGGGTCTGGTGACCTCAACTTGCAGCGAGAAATAGAAATGACATGGTGACCTAGTAGAGAGGCACCCACGTACCCCCCCGCCCCAAACACGCTTCCTGTAATAGTTGTCAGAGGGTCCGCGGATCTTGCTCTGTTCCGGGCCCTCGTCCAGGCATTTCCAGCTCTATTAATTCAGGGCACCCCTAAGGACCCTACGAGGTAATTCCTATCGGGCGTCACCTTCATTCTCTCCCACGGGGCGCGGCCAATCAGCGATGGAGGTGTGGCCCGGGTCTGGCCAATCAAGAGACACGGGGTTGCGTTTAGGGGTAGGAGGTGTGACCCAACCTGGCCCGACCGGAGCCAATCACTGCTCTTTTGATTGAACCCCTGGAGGAAAGGCGCACTCTTGGAGGGAGGGGCTAGTCCTGGCCTCCGGCCTGCCAGGAGCCCCCTCGACCTTGACACGGAAAAACGGAAAAATGGCGCCAGAGGGCGGTCAGCTTTTTGACCACAGGCGAGCCTCTGAATGAATGCAGCCGTGCTCAGTGCTGGCTTGTGGTCAGAGGGGCCGCACTCCTTTTTTGGGACAAGCCAGTTTGAGTTGGGTTTCTTGTTACTTGCAAACAAGAGGCGTGAAGGGTTTGAGTGCCTGGGGCTGAGAAGTCGGGGCGCCAAGCAGGCCGGGGTCTTACAGCGCTCGCTCTGCATGTAGCGGGTCACCCCTTCCAGGGTCAGCTCGTCCAGCAGACGCTCCTTCTGGGTGCCCAGGCCCAGCGTCTGGGAGAAGAAATTCCGCAGGAAGTCCACTGGCCAAAAAAGCAGAGAGAGAGGAGCAGGGTGGGCGTTCGGTCGGGGTGCTCAGGGGCCCCAAGGGCCCCTGCCTGTACCCCCCCACCCCCGCCAGGGATCCCCTACCCTCCCACTGCCAGGGACCTCAGGTGCTGACTCTGCACCCATTATTACGTCCTTTGAATGGCAGCCTCGGTGGAGGTGAGGGCAGCAACTGGATCCTGCCCTAAGCGGCTCCCCCAGGACCCCATTCCCAGGGAGGATACTCACTCTCTGCTTCTCCGCCAGTCGCTCCTCCCTCAGTGTCTGAATCTGAGTCCTGGAAGGGGTGGGGGTGGGGTGACCAGGCCCCAGAAGTGGGGTTAGGGAGGGAGGAGAGGGGAGGGTGGCACCCGGGTCTGGGGGGAAAGGCTCTGGCCGGGAGTGGGCCCGAGGAAGGGAGGTGCGGTGGGGGGCCAGGGTGCAGGCTCTGGGCTGGGCTGCCTGGGTTGGAACCCTGGTCCTGCTACTCCCAAGGAGCGCAGTGTCCTGTGCGGTCTTTGCTGTTCTGAGCCTGATGCTCCTCATCTTGGAAATGGAGCTCAGAGGGCACTGCCTCCGGGGGCTATCTGAGATGGAATGGGTTCACCTGTGAGAGGTGCTCCAAGCAGCAGCCGGTGGGGTGAGTGCTCAGGGAGCACTGCCTACTCCCTGATGTCTCAGATCCTCGCCCTGCAGCCCCGCCCATCCCCTGCAGTGTGGGACTGCCGCCCTTCCGGGCACCCCTGCAGCCCTCCTCACCCAAGTCACTCCTGTGACTGATGCTGGTGGAAACGCCTCCGTCCTCCCCCTGGGGCCCTTGACCCTCCTGCTTGGAGCCCCGGCCACGACCTTTCTGACCCCTCCATCTCATTATATACTCCTCCCCTCAATCAGGCTCCCGGATGGCAGGGCTGAGACTCTGTCCTGGGCCCTCCCTACTTCCTCTCTCCACCTTTCCTGGGCTAGCTAACATGGCCTTGGCCCAGGCATTGACAATGCTACTTCTCTGTCCCCAGATATGGGGTTCCCAGAGTCTCCCGGATGCCTCTCCCTAAGTGACCCCTGGCCTCTCTTTCCCACCACCTTCCAAACTGGCCTTGGCATCTCCCCTAAACCTGGTCTTCCTTCTAGGTCCCATCTCAGTGTGGCTTCTGTCCCCCAGTCTTTGTCTCTTGCCCTCCCGCCACGATGCATCCCCTGCCCAGGGCACCACCTGGGTCCAGCCTGTTCTCCCTCCAGGGTCGCTGTTCTGGCCTCCTCCCTAAGCTCCCAGCCTCAGCCTCCACCTCTGATCTGCTCTACTGCCCTCGGGTGATGGCCTGGTTGTGTCAGCCCCCACCCCTCGGCTCCAACCGCCCCTCTTGCTGGCTTCTCCAGTCTAACCATCTGATCACCAACGTGTAAGGACTCCGCCATGATGTCAGCTCCAAGATGGTGGGGACTTTTCACGTTCACCGCTGGATGTCCAGCACCAACAACAGGGTCTGGCCCCTGGCAGTTGCTCCAGAACCATCCACCACTGAATGAACGGATACCTGCTGCGCGCTAGACCATGGCCGAGTCCTGCAACGGACCTCGCAAAAACTGGTCTGACCGTTCTGACCAACTCACTCTCCTGCTTAGAACCTCTCTGACAATCCCGTCCCCCATCTTTCTCTGCTGGCATCCCAAGCCTTTTGAATCGGAACCTCCCTTCCAAACGTATTTACATTTTTTTTTTATTGCTTTCTAAGATAAGCTTTGCAAAAACTCCGGCCATTAGACAATGTATGACTTGAGGCGCTTGCCTCGAGTTCCCCCGCCCAGCCCGGGGTCAATATAACCACTATGAACAGGAGAATGGCAATCACTCTATAGATTTTTCTCTCTGCATCTAAAACTCATTTATTTCTCCAGAAACGGGTCCTACCATAGTACGATGCTGCACCTCGCGGTTTCCACGGAACAATACACTACAGACCCAGCTCCTCCTTTAAGAAAGCTGCATAGTGTTGCATTGTAAGGACGCGCTATACTTCATTTAGTCCGTCCGCTGACAGCCATTTGGGCTGTTTCCAGTTTTGCCCGGTCACAGACAATGCTGCAATTTACATCCTCGAATCTTTCTGGGACTGAGGATCCCTCTGGAACATGAAACCTTTTTTCTGTGACAGCGGTTGGGCCCTGGGAGCCAGGCGAGGGAGAAGCCCTGGCCTGACAGGAAGCTTTCACCCCCTCGGCGTGGCCCTGCCCCGCATCTGTCAGGTGCTTTAAGCCTCACAGCTTTGGGCCTGCCCTACATCTGAACGGCAATCTCGCGTCTGTGGGTGGCTTGGCACTCTTTCAGGCGGGGACAGTGAGGCTCTGTGGAAGGGCTCGAGGGCCCTGCCCAGCATGTGGGAGCAACTTGGCCTAAGGGGGAGCTGGAGGCGCTGGTGGGGCCTTCAAGTCTCTGGGAGGTGGCCTGTCTGTGTCTCCCTGAAGTGTCTGGAAGGCAGCGTGCTGGGTGCTGTGGGATCCAAAGCAGTCCCTGCTCTTCTAGCCAGGGGACAGAGGACAAGTCACTTAACAGCTCTGCCTCATCTGTCAAATGGCCACCATTGGCCTTGCTCCCCCACAGGGACTCTGGGTAGATGAAATGAGATGATGTGCATGGAGCACTGAGCAGAATACCTGGCTGGAATAAGTACTCAATAAATGCTAACCTCGAATATAATTAGCTAACCACCCCCAGGCCCTGACTACTGACCACATTACACCCTTCGTGGCCCCCGGTCTTTGCACAAGCTGTATTCTCTGCGTGGAGTGCCATTGCTCACTCACTCTTGCCTAAGAAAATCCAAAGTCACTCTTCACTTACTGTGATGTGTCTGTATCTCGGTCTGACGCCTAGCCCAGCCTGTGGACTTCTCCAGGGAAGGGACTGTCTGGGCTTTCTGTGGCCCCACAAAGTTTACTCTGCCTTGAGCTACTTTTAGAAACCCCTGCAGGGTCCTTCTAGTCACTTGTCCATGAGATCTGTGAGTTCAGGGATCAAACTGGACACCTGTCTCTTCCGTGCCCAGCATAAATGAGGTCCAGAAAGGACAGGGGTGGGGGCAAGGAAGGAGAAAAGGTTGGGAGGGCAGGCCTGGAGTTAAGGCTGCATGCCTCTCTCTGACAGTTCCCAGAATCCACCATTCCCCAGGAGGCTGAACCAGGAGTTGGGGGCAAGGGACTGTGGGGCAGGGAGCTGAGGGCCCTGGGGTGACTGTCTCCCCTCTGCCACCTCCCCCCCAGTGTGGGGTGCGGGAACAAGTCCATCTCTCTCCTTCCCTCCACCCTTCCCCAAATCTCACCTGAGCCTCCTGCACCTTCCCTGCCTGGGTCTCCAGAGGGTCAGAGGCTGGGGGAGGAGGCGGAGCAGACGTGGTTACAGTGCGGGGCATGGTTAAGAGGGAATGAAGGGCTTCAAAGCAGAAGGGCAGGGGCAAGAAGACCCACCAACCTAATTATCCTGGGGAGGGAGGTGGTGGCAAAAATGGAGTAGAGGGAGGGAAGGGATGGAGGAGGGGGAAACAGATATTACAGTGGATAGTACTGGCAGGAGAGGTAGTTAGTGACGGACAAAGGGGCTGGGGCAGGAAGGTTTAGGAGAGGGAGGAGAAAGTAAAGCATACAGGGCATAGATGAGGACTTAGGAGAAGTGAGGAAGGAAATAGTGAGTGTGTGTGTGTGTGTGTGTGTGTGCGTGGGAGCGCGCGCGCGCGCGCGCGAGCCCAGGGAGGGTTAGGTTTACAAACAGAGGGAAGTTTAAAAAGGAAGACAGGAGATAAGAAGAGATACTCTGACTAGAGACGAATTTAGAAAGGGAGGTGCAGTGGGAATGGTATGTTTACGAGGAGCACAGGAACTAGAGGGAAGAGATAGGAGGGGACACCAGGGGTCACCTAGCATCCTTTAGTTCCCCCTAACAACCAGGTACCCTTAGCAACCGGGTCCGCGGCAATCTAAGTCCTTAGCAACGGGGGTCCTCGGCAACCAAGGTGCGAGAAACACGCGATCGTTAGTAACTTGGGGGACGTGGCAAACGGACCCTTAAAATTTCGCGACCCCGAAACCCAACAACCGGGCAGGACGGATCACTTAGCAACGACCTCCCGTCCCCCCGAATCCCACTCTCCGCCATGCAGCCCCAACCTCCAGCCCCACCATGCCCGTCCTCGGGCCCCGGGGCCTGAAGCCCTCAGCCAGGCCCCGGCGCGGCCCGACCCTCCCACCGGGGCCCCCGACTCACGGTCCGGCTCGGCCATGGGCGCGGGGCGGGGGCCCTCGGGGCTGTCACCGACTGCTCTGTCCCGTGACGGCACCGGAAACAGAAGGGGCAGAGACCAGACAGAGAACTACAACTCCCAGCAACCCTCGCGGATGCATACAAGCTTTCACACAACGTCCGGGGCGCGGCTCTTAGGTTAGGAAGATTTGCGACAGGAGGACTACGAATCCCAGAGTGCTCCGCGCCGGCAGCCATGTTGGTAAAGGGCGCCCGGAAAATGTGGGAATGGGTAGAGAGTCGCAGTCCCTCTGAATACTCTGATTGGTCATTGTGTGGTAAGGGGGCGGGGCGTGTACTCTTCGCCTCACTCTGACTGGATAAGTCAGGGGGAGTGTTGGGGAATTCCCCGCAGGGCGGAAGCGCCAGGACTTCAGGCAGAGCCTAGCAGCAGGCGGGCGGCCGCTGGGGCCCCTGAGGCATCGGGGGCCATGGCGGGGGTCGCGTGCTTGGGGAAAGTTGCGGAGGCCGACGAATGGTGCGACAGTGGCCTAGGCTCTCTGGGTCCGGACGCAGCAGCCCCCGGAGGACCGGGGCTGGGCGCCGAGCTGGGCCCGGGTCTGTCGTGGGCGCCCCTCGTCTTCGGCTACGTCACTGAGGATGGGGACACGTGAGTGAACCTTAGGCTACCAAACGGGGCCCTAGGATCCGACGTCTGATTTCCTATTAGTCTCAGAACCCGGCTTCCTAACCTTTCACCCCTAAATCTGACTTGTGATGCTTGACTTTCTGGTCTCTAACCCCCAAGTCTTAACCTTTAGTAAAAGCAATTTCCTATCCAATTTTGATCATAGGCCTTTAATTTCTGATCTTCCTTTCTTGAACTTTGGTTCACAGAGAGCTCCACACCCCTATCCATTGATCCCCAAACTCTGTTGATCTTCCTGACCCTAGTCCTGAGACCTTTGTTAGAACTGTGGTTCAGACAGGCCCCTCCTGACCTCCTACCTCCAAATATGATCTTTGAGCCTTAACTCTTGCTTGAAGAGCCTGGGACTTAGATTTCCGAAGTTAATACTTGGACTTGCCTCTAAGATTCTGCCTTCTGAGCACTGATCTCAAGATCTTACATTCAAAGAGAAAACATAAGCTCCATTATAGTAGGGTTTCATGTGTTAAATATTTATTGAACACTCTGACCTTCCAGGGCCTGTTTTAGGTGCTGTGATAAAACAGTGAAGAAAACAGACAAAAACTGAAACGCTCGTGGAGTTTACGTTCTAAGGGTGGGTATATAGATAGACAGAAGGACAGAGGGACTGACAGACAGGAAGGAAGAGGGGGGAGGGAAAAAAGGAGAAAGAAGGAAAGAAAGGGTCAGAGAAGGAAAGAAAGACACAAAGAACGAGAAGAGAAGCGGAAAGGAAGAAAGACAGAAAAATGAAAAACAATGTAAAAGAAAGGCAGGGACATGGTATGTCTGAAGGTCGTAAGGTCTTTGGGAAAAAGTAAAGCAGGACAATGAGACCAGTGGATTACCTGGGAGAGAGCACTCCAGGTAGAAGAGACAACAGTTGTCAAGGCCGGAGTGAGGGATTGTACTGTGTTTTTTATTAATTGTGTTCACTGGTCTATCCTCAGTGACGGAACAGTGCTTGACCTGTAAGACACTCAGGAAATAGTGATCTTTTCGAAGAACCAGCTTAGGTTTCATTAATTTTCTTTGTTGGATTTTTGCTTTCTATTTCATTGATCTCTGCTCTTTTATTATTGCCCTTCTTCTGCTTACTTTGGGTTTAATTATTATTATTATTATTATTATTATTATTTTCTTAGTTTCTTAAGGTGGCAGCTGAGACCATTCATTGGAGATCTTTCTTTTCTAATAATAGGTGTTCCATGCAATAAGTTTCCTATAGTACTGCTTTAGCAGTCTCTTATAAATTCTGATATACTTACTGTGTTTTCATTTTCATTTAATTCAATATACTTTCTAATTTCTGTTTTGATTTCTTCTTTGGCCAGTGGATTACTTAGAAGTATGTTATTTAGTTTCCAGATATTTGGAAAGTCTTCCAAATGTCCTTTTTTAAATTGATTTTTTTAACAAGTTTTATTTATTTAAGTAATCTCTACACCCAGGTGGGGCTTGATCTCATGACCCCAGGATCAGGAGTCGCATGGGCTTCTGACCGAACCAGCCAGGTTCAGCCTTTTTTTTTTTTTTTTTTTAAGTTGATTTGCAATTTAATTCCATTGTAGACTGAGAACATACTTTATGTGACTTGAATCCTCTTAAATTTATTGAGACTTGTTTTATGGTGGAGAAGATTATGTGTGCACTTGAAAAGAATGGATATTCCATGGTTGGGTGCAGTGTTCTCTCTTCATTTTTTATTTTTTTAATGTTTATTAATTTTTGAGAGAGAGAGAGAGAGAGAGAGAGACAGAGTGCCAGCAGGGGGAGGGGCAGAGAGAGAGGGAGATGCAAAATACAAAGCAGGCTCCAGGCTCTGAGCTGTCAGCACACAGCCCAACACAGGGCTCGAACTCAGGAGCCCTGAGATCATGACCCGAGCCGAAGTCCGAGCTTAACCGACTAAAATTTTTAAGTAATCTCTACACCCAACGTGGGGCTCAAACTCACAACCTAAGAGTCACGCGCTCTACCCACTGAGCCAGCCAGGCGTTCTGGCTTTATTAACTTTCTCTTTGTTCTGTTACTTAAATGGTTGGCACACTGTGGCCTCCAGGCAAAATCTGGCCAGCCATCTGCTTTCCTGGGCCTGTGAGCTAACAATGGTTTTTACATTTTAAATGGTTGAAAAAAAAATCAAAGGAGAAGAATAATAGTTTGCGGCAAGTGAAAGCTACATGAAATTCACATTTCAGGCTCCACAAAGAAAATTCTGTTGGAATACAGCCATGCCGTTCCTTTATATACTGACAGTGGCTGCTTTTGTATCACAAGCGCAGAGCTGAGTAGGTAAAAAGAGACAACTGTAGGATCCACAAAGCCTAAAATCTTTTTTTTTTTTAATGTTTTATTTCTTTTTGAGAGAGAGAGAGAGCATGAGCAGGGGAGGGTCAGAGAGAGAGGGAGACACAGAATCCGAAGCAGGCTCCAGGCCCTGAGCTGTCAGCACAGAGCCCGACCAGGCGCTCGAACCCATGAACTGTGAGATCATGGCCTGCACCAAAGTCGAACTGTGAGATCATGACCTGCGCCAAAGTCAGATGCTTAACCGACTGAGCCACCCAGGCGCCCCACAAAGCCTAAAATCTTTAACTGGCCCTTTATAGGAAAGGTTTGCTGACCTCTCTCTTTTTGGCTTATAGGTCATTTCACATAGAGTGAGAGATAAAAGAACCGCAGAAGAGTTTATCTCCATTGGTCCCCTCCTGGCCTTTATGTCATTGTTGCCATACATTTTACTTACACGTGTGTTATAAACTCCCCCATACATTGTTAGTATTTTTGTTTAAACAGTCAACTATTTTTCCAAATTACCTTCTGAAGAGACTTACGTAACGAGAAAAAAAAATCTTCCATATTTACCCACATAGTTACTATTTTCAGTTTTCGTTATTCTTTTGTTCGTATTGTGGTTTGATGTCATTTTCCTTTTGCTTGCAGATTTCCTTTAGCATTGCTTTGGCGGATGATGAGATTTCTCGGCTTCGTTATTTTGTCTTCGTTTTTGAAAGATGTTTTTGCCGGGTTAAAGAATTCTGGGTTGACTGTCTTTGAATGCTTGAAAGATGTTCCATTGTGCCTTATTTTTATTTTTCTGGACTTAAAGTATCTTTTTCTCTGGCTGCTTGTGAAATTTTTGTTTTCATCATTGGTTTTGAACAGGACCTTTATGTTGGCCCTTGGCGTAGTTTTTTAAAAATATTTCTTGTTCTTGGGAGTCATTGAGCTTCTTGGATCTGTGGGTTCATAGTTTTCATTAAATTTGGAAATTTTGCCAGACATTATTTTTCTATCCCCTGCCTCGTTTAGGGACTTAAATTTCAAATATTTAGATTACTTAAAAGTGTCCCATAGCTCACTGTTGTTCTTTTCATTTTAAAACGTTCTCTTTGTGTTTCATTCCGAATAGTTCTTATTGTGAAGTCTTCAAGTTTGCTCATCTTTTTTTCTGCGGCGATTAATCTGCTACTAATTCCATCCAGTGTGTTTTTCATTTCAGATGCTATAGTTTTGATCTCTAGGTGTTTGGTTTGAGTCTTTTTCTTTTTCTGAGTCTTTTTCTTTTTCTCATCCGTGTCTCTACTTAACTTTTTGAATGTATGAGATTCACTTCTAATGAACTCTTTTAATGTTTTGGTTTGTTAAGTCCAACATCTGGGTCATTTCTGGGTCAATTCCAACTGGTTGGTTATTCTCATTTTGGATCATGTTTTCCTGCTTATTTGCCTACCTGATAATCTTTGATTAGATGCCAAATGTGAATTTTACCTTGTTAGGCTGGCTAGTTGTGGATTCCTGTAAATATTCCTGAGTGTTATTTTGGGATGCAGTTAAACTACTTGTAAGGAGTTCGGGGTATCTGGGTGGCTTAGTTTGCTGAGTGTCCGACTTCGGCTCGGGTCATGATCTCACGGTTTGTGAGCTTGAGCCCCATATCAGGCTCAGTGCTGACAGCTTGGAGCCTGGAGCCTCCTTCAGATTCTGTGTCTCCCTCTCTCTCTGTGCCCCTTCCTTGCTTGCCTTCTGTCTGTCTCTCTTTCAAAAATAAACATTAAAAAAACAAATAAACAACTACTTGTAAGCAGATTGATCCTTGGGGTTTTGCTTTTATGATTTGCTGCGTGAGTCCTGAGCAGTGCCCATCTAGGGCTTATTATTGCCCACTACTGAGGTAAGACCTTCCAGAGTATTCTACCCAATGTCCCTGGGTTTTTCCTGGTCTGACTGGTGGCTACAGGCAGTATTCCTGGGCTCCTGTGAGCGATGGGCATGTTTCCCTAATCTTTTTGGATGGTTTCCTCACACCCCTGCGTTCATCAGTACTCTCCTAAATACTTAGAGGTCCCTCTGTGGACCCTCCAGGGTCTCTCCCTGTTCAGCTCTCTCCTCTTGGGTTCTCTGTCCTATGACTCTAGCTGCCTACTTTCCCCAGACTCCACTCCCTCTCACCTCACATGCAATCTGCTGTGCTGTGCTGTGTCTACTCTCAAGACGGTAAACTTGGCACTCAGTTGAAGGGCTCACCTCATTTTGTTTCCTCTTAGGGATCACGGTCATTCATTGCCTGAGGACCAGTATCTGGAAAATTATTGCTTCCTATACTGTCGTTTGTCAGATTTTGTTTTGTTTTTGTTTTTGTTTTTGTTTTTTTTTTTTTTTGTTGATTCAGATGGGAGGGAAATCTGGTCCTTGTTATATCATCCTGGGAGGAAGTCCAAGTCCTACGTAAAACACACTGATTAGGGGCGCCTAGGTGGCTTGGTCAGTTAAGCATTCGACTTCAGCTCAGGTCACGATCTTGCGGTTTGTGGGTTCGAGCCCTGCATCGGGCTCCACGCTCACAGTGCGGAAGCTTGCTTGGGATTCTCTCTCTGCCCCTCCTCCACTCGCACTTTCAGAATAAATAACTAAACTTAAAATAATTAAAAAGATTTTTTTAATGTTTATTTTTGAGAGAGAGAGAGAGAAAGACAGAGACAGAGCGCTAGTGGGGGAGGGGCAGAAAGAGGGAGACACAGAATCCGAAGCGGGCTGCAGGTTCTGAGCTGTCAGCACAGAGCCCGATGTGGGGCTCGAACTCATGAACTGTGAGATCATGACCTGAGCCGAAGTCGGATGCTTAACCGACCGAGCCACCCAGACACCCCTAAACTTAAAATAATTTTAAAAACCCCACTGATGAAACAAATGTGCTGCGTGAACTGACCTGACTCTCCTAGATTCCTGACAGTCGGTTCCAGAACTGTGGTCACAGGGCCTCGCACAAGCAGCAGATGCTCCGTGTCTGAAGGAAGGGATACAGGGATACCTGACTTCTGTGCTCTGCTCCCTGTCTTTGTCTTCAGGGCGCTGCACTTGGCAGTGATTCATCAGCACGAACCCTTCCTGGATTTCCTCCTAGGCTTCGCAGCTGGCACTGAGTACCTGGACCTGCAGAATGACCTGGGTCAGGTGAGCCAGCCAGGGACAGTTTCGGGCTTGGGACTGGGCTCTCCCGTGCACCCCGTAATCCCTCTCCTCTGCTCCCGCAGACAGCCCTTCACCTGGCAGCTATCCTGGGGGAGGCCTCCACAGTGGAGAAGCTGTACGGAGCGGGCGCCGGCTTGCATGTGGCGGAGCGTGGGGGCCACACGGCGCTGCACCTGGCCTGCCGCATGAGGGCACATGCCTGCGCCCGTGTGCTTCTCCAGCCCCGTCCCCGGTGTGCCAGGGGAGTCCCCAACACCTACCTCGCCCAGGCCCCTGACCGCACCTCCGACACCGACCGCCTGCCTGTCGCCTTGTACCCCGACCCCGACTCGGAGAAGGAAGATGACGAGAGCGAGGAGGATTGGAAGGTGCAGCTGGAGGCTGAAAACTACGAGGGTGAGGGTTCTCCAGCACCGGGCAGGGCTCGGGCTCCCAGGCGGAGCGAGACTACCTGGCCCTGGGCTCAGTTGTCCTGACTCAAGACCCAGCCCCTAGGGGAACAATAGTGAGGCTTCAGGAACCCAGGCATTGGGAAGGGCCCCCACTCGAGCCCCAGATTCCTGAGAATTGGTCATGTGGGACTCAGAACCCGGACCACTTGGGACCTAGACCTGTCACCCCGAGGCCTGGAGCTACTAAGGTCCAGTTGTTGGGCCCGGCTTCCCCAGCTGGAAGGCACTGCTCACCCCCTCCCACCCGCCATAGGTTCTAACCCACCCAGGACGAGGGAACTCAACACCCAGGTTCCCAGAGATTGACACTGGGTTCAATGACAGCCCTCAGCCAGGCCTCATGAGAAAGAAGGCATCTGAGTCCGGCTCCCCCACCTCTAAGCCCGACCGATTGGACCAAGCCCCTTCCACAAAGGGACTGAGGTCACCCAGGACCTAGTGTCCAGGGCCCCCTCTGCCCTCCAAGGTCGCAAGGCCCTTCATCTACTCGGGACCTAGGAATTTGGGGCCCAGACCCTTTGTGAAGTAAGGCCAGAGACTAGGTCTTGTGGTCCCAGGATCCAGGCCTCCTGTCCCAAGCCCCCAAGCTCTTCATCCATAAGCCTCAGACATGCCACAAGCCAGCCATTGGCACCACCAGCAAGTTCCAGACCACCGAGACTTAGGCATTTGGGCTGCAGATGCCTCTTTGACATGCCCAGGAAATCAGGAGCTGTACCCCTAACTCGGTCTCCTCGGGCCCCGGAGCCCTCCCCTAGGACCTTGGCATTTGAGGCCCAGACCCCTCACCCCGGTCTTCTGACACCTGTCGCTCTGTCCACAGGCCACACCCCGCTTCACGTGGCCGTCATCCACAAAGATGCAGAGATGGTCCGGCTGCTCCGCGAGGCTGGAGCCGACCTCAACAAGCCGGTGAGCTGCCCTGGGGGAAGGTGTGACAGGGAGGATGGGCCCCCAGAGTGGGGCAGGACCTCCTTGACCTCTCTGGTGCGCCTTGCAGGAGCCCACGTGTGGCCGGAGCCCCCTGCACTTGGCAGTGGAGGCTCAAGCAGCCGACGTGCTGGAGCTTCTCCTGACGGCTGGTGCCGACCCTGCCGCCCGCATGTACGGCGGCCGCACCCCACTGGGCAGTGCCACGCTCCGGCCCAACCCCATCCTTGCCCGCCTTCTCCGTGCGCATGGAGCCCCTGAGCCCGAGGACGAGGACGACAGACCTGGCCCCTGCAGCAGCAGTAGCGACAGTGACAGCGGGGACGAGGGCGTGAGTCGGAGCAAAGACCAGGCAGCCCAGTGGGGGGTCGGGGTAAAGGGCAGATGGGAAGGGGGAGAAGAGACATGAGGCAGCACATGGAGACCGACCTTGGGCTGCTGTGGTTACAGAACGCCGGCGGCCGTGCAGGCGGCGTCGGGCAGCGGTCCGGGGAGACCTGGGCAGGGGTGGCAGGGAGCGGGCGGGTTGTGGTTGAGAACCGAACGCAGTACCAGAGGTAGAGCTCAGGCAGAGTGAGGAAAGACATCAGTCGTAGTGACTGGTAATGGGGCTGGTTGGCAGTGGTGGCCGACAGTGTCAGGAGCAACATTTCAGGGCAAGGGGCAGAGAACTCAGGCTCTGGGAAGCCCACCTTGGGCAGCACTGAGTCCAACACTGGCAACAGTGGGGAAAGACTGTAGCCAGCGGTGAGGACGTTGTGTTTGGGAGCCCAGGCAGCAGAGACCCCACTTGGGGCAGGGGACGATGTTGGGTACCCGGTGAGGAAGCCGGGTAGAGGCAGGGCGGGGGGAGGAGGGAGACCCCAGTGGCTGTAGCTGCCTAAGAACTGGAGAAACAGCAGGGCCGGAGCCCAGGCAGTGGCGGTGGGAGAACACAGGTGACCTTGAACGTGGTGTTTGGAAAATGAAGAGCAGGGAAGTTGAAGGATGAGTGGGAGAGTTTGGGCTTCAAGACAAGAGCCGGTTGTCGGGGTGGGTGGAAGAAGCTGGACAACAGGCAGGGTGCCAGCTGCCTGAGCCCATGCCTGCCCCCCCTCCTCTGCCCCCAGGATGAATACGACGACATCGTGGTCCACAGTGGCCGGAGCCAAAACCGGCTACCTCCCACCCCAGCCTCAAAACCTCTCCCCGAGGACCCCGTCTGACCTCAGTGTGAATAGGATTTCCAATTTAATAAAATCCCAGCCCCAAATCAAGTGCCACACAAGCTTTGTGGTTTTCTTTGTGCTTTATTCACTCGGCAGGGTTGGAGTGGGTTACGTGGGTGGCCGGTGTTTCCTGAGCCAGTTGGAGCCCAGCCCCTCGACCCAGCTCAGACTTGGCCCCTTGGGCCTGGTTGGTTGCATGGCCCACCCGTCCCCCCGTTCCTGCAGGTTGGGGAATGGAATGGGGTGTTAGGTGAGCTTTAGGGCGTCAACAGTCCTAAGCCATAGGGTGTGTCGGGAAAGAGGACAGGAGGGCGGGGGTCATCCCTCCCTCCTGATCTCCTCCCCCAGAATCTCCGTCGCCTTCTTCAGCTCCTCTCTCACGTGCTCTAGCCGCTCCATGTCGTGCTCCTGGTGGAATCAGAAATGCGTTGCTCAGCACACCCCCCTTCAAGGGCAGGCCACCTCTGTAGTCACCCATGAATGTGGGCTGTGTCCGTTTGCATGACGGCAGCCGGCAGTGGTCACCTGGTCACCATGGACTGCGATGGTGACCACAGTGGAAGAGTTAGACTGGCCAAGATGACCAGCAGTGCAGCTTGTGCTGACCGCCATGGCCAACAACCGCAATGGGACTAGTAAAGGTGCCCAGTGTGGGTGCCCCGACCCATTTGTGAGGTGCTGGCTATTGAGGCTACCGCCGCCAATCATGGGGACATCTTTCCATGGCCCAGCAGTGGTGTCCCATCTGTAGTCCAGTGAACCAAGCACAGCAGCCACTTTTCATGTGGCCGGACTGTGCATTACAGACTACAGCGGCGGCTAACTCGACTGGTGGCCATCTTGGTTACTGGACCCTTGGCGTGGAAGCCATCTTGGTCAAGCAGGGGCCTTGCCTGGATGTTGCTACCTAGTCCTGGTGTCGGTTCTGGTCACTGTGATCCATGTGTGGCAGACATTGGCTGTTTAGGGCCCAACACGAGTACCCGTTTGGTAGTTGATTCCACTGGCCGTTTGGCCTACCCCACTTGCCCGCTGCCTCCTGCACTCACCTCCCTCTCCGAAGCCTCTTCCTTCTCCTCCTGCTTGGACTCGGCTTCTGGCTGGCGGAGGCGGTGATGCAGAGAGTCCTCGTGCCTCTCTCCTCCGCCCGCCTCGGTCCCCTGCCACAGACCGCGGCCCCCGCCCAGCACCTGCACGCCCTTCTCCTCGGCCTCAAACTGGGCTGTCTCGTCGTCACTGGCCTGCTCAGCCACTCGCTTGTGGGGCCCCCCTCCGCCCTCTAGGCGCCGCTTCCACAGGCCTTCGAAGGGTTCCATGGGCCCCCTCTTCTTCCTTTTCTCCTCTTCCTCTTCCTCCTGCTCCTCCTCCTCCTCCTCTTTGTCCTCCTCCTCCTGGTGGAGCCGGCTGTGGAGATGCTCACGGAGGGTCTGCTCCCGCGCCTCAGACTTGTGGGCCCTCTCTGCCGCCTCCTCTTCCTCATCCTTCACTTCCTGGCTGGACCTCATCCTCCCAGCCTCTTGCTTCTTAAAATCCCCAACCAACAGGCCCTTCTCTCTGGTGGACACACAGCCATGGGGCTCTGTCTCACACATCTCTGGTGGGAAGAGAGAGGATGCTCTCTGTGCACAAAATCGGGAAACAGACATGGAGGAGTTCTGGGGCCCTGCCCAAGGCCTCACAGTGGGGCTGCCCAAAACCAGGAGAGGAGGGTCAGGTCTGGGGATGTTCTCTGGCCCCATCCCATACCTCTGCAGGGACCCGCCCATGGTGGGGCTGGAGGCCAGACGGGACACTGGGTGTGCCGTGCCAGCCCAGGCAAGGGGGCCCTGGGATGAGACACCCCTTCCTCCAGGCAGCCCTGGCCAGAACCCTGCGTGGGGTGGGGGCTCCCACGAGGAACCCTTACCTCTGTGGAGGAGAGCTGTGCAGGGGCTTCTCTGGGCCTTGCCCAGCGTCAGCACTTCTGTGACCACCTCTGCCAGACAGCGGGTCAGCTGGGGGTGAAGGGTCAGAGGGGAGGTTGAGGGTAGGGCTGATGGGGGGAATGAGAGCAGCTGGAAGTTTGGAAGGGAGGTGATCATGGAAGCTGGTCAGGGAGGGCCAGGGTCTGCGGAAGATGAGGCAGGGCAAGGGGTCTGCACTCCTCACCTCTTCCTTGGAGGGTCTTGGCGCCAAGGGAGCAGCGGTGGCTATGGAGAAAGGAGATGGCTGCTGTCCTCGGTGCTGATCCCAGCTCCAGGATGCGTCCAGTACTCACCTGTCCCCTCCCCAGCCTACCTGTCAGGAACCCCGGCGTTCGCGCCACCCCCCCCCCCACACCCCCGGTCCCCGGTCCCTGAGCTGGCTGCAGGGGTGCCCTCTCCAGTTTCTGCACTCACCCGCCCCCAGCAGCAGCGCCAGCAGCAGGGGCAGCGGCAGCAACCGCAGCATGGAGGCGGGCCCGCGGCTCTGCATGGTGGGGCGACCGGACCAGAGTGCTGTCCCGACAAGGGTGCTCAGCGCTGCGTGGGACAGCGTGGCAACTCCTTATAACCCGCACCCATGGCCCCGCAGGGGAGGAAGTGACGTCACCACTGCCCCCTCCCCGCCCACGCTGGGGTAACAGCTGCTGGGCGGCCACCTGCCCCAGACCCTCAATTATTCATGGAGACCCACATCCTGCCCCCACTCCCCTCCAGCTAATGGGCCCAGCATGGAGGGAGGGTGCTTCCCCCAGAGAGACGCGGTCTGATGAGCTTAAGGCTGCACAGGGAGGGCGACCTGAGTTCGAATCCAGCGGCAGCCACTTACAGGTAGACGTCAGGCAACTCCTTCCCTTCTTCCGCCTTTTCCTCATCTGGAGATTTCGGTGTCCTAAGCCTACTTCCTCAGAGGTTGTGGCTGGGCTCCGCCTGGATCCCAGCACCACCCCCGCCAGCTGTGCAGCCCTGGGGAAACCGCCCAACCTCTCTGGGATTGGTTTCATCCTTTGTGAGACAGCGCGGGCGGCCACCTGCCCTACAGGTGAGGGGTAAATACATAGCAGGCGCCTAAGATAATTTAGACAGCGTCTGGCACTGGGAACTGCACACGTCCCAGCAGCCTCAGTCAGTAGCTTTTATTGAGTATCTACTGTATACCCAGACCTCTCAGGAAGCCCGGGGTGACAGCAGTGAACAGACAGGCAAACTTCCCGGTCCTCTTGGAGCCGACATTTGGGAAGGGGAAGACACAATACTCAACTATGCGTGTATGAGGAAGGAGGAAATGACCGCACACTCCTGCCTCACACAGCGCTAGCGACTTTTCCTTTGGCCGGCGCAGGGAAGTCCTCTCGGAGGGGGTGATACGTGGGCTAAGGCCTGAGTCATAAAAGGGAGGCAATCACACAAGATCGAGGGGAAGAGTAGTCACAGAAGGGACTCGCCAGTGCAAAGGTCGGAGTCAAGAATGAGTCTGCAGACTGGGGCACCTGGGTGGCTCGGTTGGTTAAGCCACCAACTTCGGTTCAGGTCATGATCTCATGGATGGTGAGTTTGAGCCCTGCGTCAGGCATCCGTGCTGACAGCTCAGAGCCTGGAGCCCGCTTCCGATTCTGTGTCTCCCCTTCTCTCTGTTCCTCCCCTGCTCACACACTCTCTCTCTCAAAAATAAAGTTAAAAAAAAAAAAAAAGTGAGTCTGCAGAGGTAGGACGGCAAGACCAGAGCACGAGAGAGAGGAGGTGGGTTGAAGCGGGAGGCAGGGGGCAGATCATGTGGGCTCTGTGGATCACAGGGACGGCTCTGCTTTTCCCGAGATGGAGCAACATGAGGGCTCCGAGCCGGGGAGGGACGTGACCGGACACAGGTGTCCACAGGGTGGCTCTGGCCTTGTGTGGGGGCCAGGGAGCAGGGAGATGGTGGAGAGGCTGCCGTGACTCTCCAAATGGAGAGACCAGTGGACAGGACCAGGGACAGGGGAGGAGAGAGTAAGGGTGATTCTGGAAAGAGTCTGAAGGAGGAGCTGCAGGGTCTGACCTACGTGGGCATGAGAAGAGTTGAGGGTGACAGAGGGCTATGGCCTGAAGAGCTGGGAAGACAGTTCCATGTACCAAGACGGGCAGAGCGAGGGGAAGAGCGAGTTCTGCCTTCACAGAGTTGGTGCTGCCTACCGGCCCCCCACTACAGTGGAGATGGAGGGGTGAGGTTGAAACTGAGGTCAGTGCAAGGTGCCCCTTGCCTGGAGCGAGGGAGAGGCCTCGCAACCTCCCGATTCCTGCGGTGGCCCCCAAGTTGCCCTCCGTGTGCTCTGGGGGTTACTGGACACCCCTGGCCACAGTCCCTGCGGCCACAGACCCTGACAGTTTAGTCCCTCTGACCAACTGCCCAGCATCCCTGCAGGTCAGCCAGGGGCGTCTCCCTTGCTCACAGATCCACGGAGGCCTTGGTTCTGACCGTTTATTGGGGACTTTCTGCTATACATTGGGGGAGGGAAGAAGGAGGGAGGCTTGGAGGCCTCTTCCTCTCCTTCCCCCGTCCCTACAACCTTTAAATCCCCAGGCTTCCTGCTTTCCGGTGCAGGTTGGGACCATCAGTGACAACAGGGTCACTGGCCGATGCTGAGGAAGTAGGGAAGTAGGAAAGGGACCCAGGCATGGAGCCGATGTGAGGAACGCAGATGTCAGGCTGGGCGCAGGAGAACAGGTCCCCGGTCCCCGGGGTCCCCCGAGCTCCAGGAGGCGACCACAGCCCTGCTGACGGATGGCGGTGAGTTCTCAGCTGGAAGCAGGCGAGCCCGGGAGCCTGGGCTTCTGCGGCTGGTTGGGGCCGATGTACCGGAGAGGCACGTGGGTGGGGGCCGTGATCCGATCGGTGCCAAGGTAGGGCTGCAGGGCAGGGGGCACGAGGACCGAGCCGTCCTGGGGAAGGAGCAGGCCTCAGGGTGCTGCCACTGTCCCAGGCCTTCCGCCTCGGCCTCCCTGGGTGGGATCCTTCCGCCCCTCACCTCTTGCTGGTTGCTCTCCAGGAGGGCGATGAGGACACGCGGGACGGCGCAGGCTGTCGCGTTCACCTGTGGGGGAGGCATGCTCGCACCCACGCGCTGACCTCCCCTGCTGAGGCGGCGCGGGCCACAGGGAGCGGGGCTCTCGCGAGGCTGGGTGAGGGGTGCAGCGCTTACCGTGTGGGCGAACTGCAGCTCCCCGGCCTCCTCCTGGAACATGATGTGCAGCCGGCGGCTCTGGAAGTCCGTGCAGTTAGAAGCGCTGGTGACCTGGGTGCGGGGCCGGGGCGGGCTGAGTGGGTCACCTGAGGTGGGGGGGGACCAGGCCTGCCCTGCGTCCCCACCACGGCGTGGGCTTGCTCACCTCGCCAAAGCGGCCGCGGCCTGGCATCCAGGCCTCGATGTCGAACTTGCGGTAGGCAGGGAGGCCCAGTTCCTGGGTGGGCATGTCCAGGACGCTGCCGCGGAAGAGAAAGTCGTGGCGAAGGTCAGTGAGAGGCGAGAGGTGGCGGTGGTGGCCAAGGTGGGGGTGGAGGGGGAGGGGGAGACGGAATGGGGGCGATGGAAGAGAAGAGGGCCAAGAAAGAGGGAAGTGGAAGCAAAAAAGGAGGAGGCGGCGGTGGCGACCAGGGCACGGAGGCGAGGCACTGGGCAGTGGACAAGGTGGGAGAGGAGCAGGTGGGAGGAGGGTGGGGAGGAGGGAGGGCATGTGGCCACTCTCGGCACCTGGGTCCGTAACGGGTCACCAAGGACAAGCCCACGCCCCCCGGCGTCTCTGGAAGCCAGGTGTGACGGATGGGAAGGGAGGGCGTGGACTGCCCGCCAGGTCCTGCCTAAAAGGGAAGGGGTGCACCCCCCTCCCCACGGAGCCCGGGCAGTGAGGAGCCCCCGGGGCTGAAGCGCCAATGAGGCGGCACCTAGGGATGGGAGCCACGCGAGGGAAGGGGCCTGAGTCCCCATCCCGGGGCACCCTGGGCCACTTAGGCTGCTGACACCTTTCTGTGGTCCCACACGGGATGCCACGGATCGACAGATACGTATCCTGCTTGTATGGACGCGGGGGCGGAGGGAGAGGAGGCACCGAGGTGGGGGAACACCTAGCCAGCCCGTCCGTCCTCCCTCCCCCCAACCCTTCTCCGCACCGGAAGTGCAGGCCCAGCTCGGTCAAGATCTCCATCTGCAGGGACAGGAACTCCTCCAGCAGCTGGGAGCTCTGCTCCAGCCCAGGGCCCGTCACCCCAAACATCTCCACCTGGGGCAGTGCAGCGGGCGCGGGAGTCAGGAGGCCCCCCGCCATTGGAGCAAGCCCTCCTCCCCAGGGCCCGGCCATGCCAACCTTGGTGAAATGGTGCACTCGGTAGAGTCCCCACGGCTCCTTCCCGGTGTCTGTCTCCGCCCGGTAGCAGGTACTGGAACAAACCATCCTGGGCAGGGGGCGGAGGGGAAGTAGAGTCAGAGAGGGGAGAGGGAATGTCACGGTGGGGGACAAGATCCAAAGGAACTGAGCGTCACCTGACTGGCAGGTCCCTGAAGGCCACGGAGTGGTCCATGAAGTAGCCTGGGAGGAGAGAGGGACAGGATGGGTCAGCCAGGACGGGTCACCACCATCCACAGGAAACCTTGGTGACAATTAGAAAAGGTGTCCTCTCTGGTGGACACGACCTCATGTCAGGGCACGGGTCTGGATCCTCACTGTACTGTTGTGCAGTAAACAACCTACACAACTGGACATGCTGGCCCTGGGGTCACTGAGACATCCTAGGCAGGCAGCCGTCACCCCCAGGAGGCTCCTGGTTGTCCCCCTACAATCCCTCCTGCTCTGAGGACACTGGAGGTGTCCTCAGCCCTGCTGCTGCCCTCCAGGCAGGTGCTTACCAGCAAGCCCCACCTCTGCTGTCCCAGCCAGGTTGAGGTCTTCAAAGCGGGAGGGGTCAATGTTGTAAATTTGGGATGGGTTGGCATTTGGGGTCATCCCACAGCCTTCCTGGGGAGGAGGCCAAGCCACAGAGGTCAGGGGATGGATAACCTCGGCCTCCAGTTTGCAGGCACAACCCCTGCTCCTCTCCAGGAAGCATCTGGAATTGCCCCCCCCACCTCCCGCGCCAGTCCCGGGGGGCCGTCTCTACAGGGGTCACAGGCCGTTCTTCGTGCCTGGGGTCCCCGGAACAGGGCACACAGCAGGGCACGGGGGGACACTCACAAACACAGCTCCCCGGAGGAGGTCTGGCACCGTCATGGGGGTGAAGCCCTGTGAACGGGGAGGGGGTGGGGTGAGGGCACGGCCAGGACCCCCACCGGACCCGGGGCACTGCAGAGTGGGCCAGTGGCTCCCGCCTGTCCCTCAAAGCCCATTCCACCTCGGGGGAGACTGAGGGAGGCCTAAACAGTGGGCTTGGAGCCGGGGCCGGGACCCCGGGGTCCCTGCCGCCCGGGCCCTCTCTGCCGGTTCCTCTCACTTCATCCCCCCCAGGGTAGCGGGAGGCGTAGCTAAAGCTTTCTGCGGCTCCCCAGTGCCCTCAGGAAACGTCCGGGTTCCTGACCATGGTCAACACCCCATGCCTTCAGCCCCCACCAACCCCTCCCGTTCCAGCAACACCTCCTGACGCCTCCTTTACGCTACAAGCAGGCGGTGAGGTTACAGGCACAGGCCCCAGGGCCGGCTCCAAGCAGCCGCCATGAGACCTTGGGCTAGTTACGCCCTCTCCAGGCCTTAATTTCTCCATCCCTGAAGTGGGAATACTGAGAGCACCGATCTCATAACGTTGCTCTAAGAATTAAATGTGTCAATAATGCACGTAAAGCTCTGAAACCATGGCTGGAGCAGAGGGAACCCCCTCCTTGAGCCCTCTGAGTCCCTGTCAGTGTCACCCCCTCCAGGCAGCCCTCCCATCCTGCCCCGTACCCGGTGGACGAGCTTGTTGAGTGTGAAGTTGACCAGGCCGTGCTGCAGGAGGGCCCCGGCCCCGCGGAGGTAATAGGAGCGGTGGCCGGACACGTGGGACAGGCGCCTGGGAGACAGACGGGCCGACAGGCGGGGGTGTGGGGACCGGGGCCGCTGGGAGAGGAGGGGGACCCGAGCAGCCTGGGGCAGAGGCCAGCTGCCAGACGGGGGACCGGGCATAAAACATTCATGCGGGGTGAGGCCCTGGCGGCTCTGCACCCGGTGCGGAGTCAGCTGCTGGGACGGGGAGGGCGGAGGGGGTGCGGGCGGGCGGGAGGGCTCACTTCTGCCGGATGATGTCAAGTTTCTCCGCGATCTCCAGGTGGCCCCGGGGTTGGAAGGAGAATGCTAGATCCGGATGAGAAGCGGATGAGAAGCGGTGGGGTAAGGGGTGGGGTGAGAGACACAGAACGGGGACAGAGAGAGCATGAGAGAGAGAGAGAGAGAGAGAGAACGGGAGGGAGAGGGCAGCGGGTGGGACTGGCCAAGGGAGGATGGAGAGAGACGCAAAGCAGGGGTAGAAAAGGAGAGAGAAGGGAAAGGGAAGAGAACATTAGGGGGAGGTGAGAGAGGGGAAGTGAGAGAGAGAGGTGGGTGCGAACAGAGTCAGAGCCAGGCAGAGAGAGACGCACACTGGAGTCAGGGAGGAAACCCCAAGGGCAACGGCCCACCGTACACACACATGGGGGGAAGGCGGGAGGAGGGAGCACCCGGCACATCCCAGACCCCAGGGACACCCCCGGCCTGGGCTCCCTGGGGCCTGGGGGCTGGCCCACCTGGCTTGTCTCCGACCACGTGGAGCACTCGGGCCTGGCTCTCGTCCCCGACGGGCTGCAGGGACACGGTGGGCGGGAGTCACGGGCAGGTGGTCCCAGGCGGGCCCCCGGGCTCCCCCTGCCCCCCACCCCAGCACCACGCTCACCACTTCCGGGTGGGTCTCGTTGGGCAGCCTCAGCGCCCGCAGGTAGAACTCCTCCTCCAGCTCTGTCTCCTTGGGGTACAGGAGCACGAGCTGCTTGCGGATCTCCCGGCCGTGGGCCCGCAGACTCTGATATTGGGGGTCCTGGGCGGGGTGGGGCAAGCGGGGTCAGCCCAGGAGCGGGCGGGGGGGGGGCGGTCCCTCAACCAGTCTGACCTCGGGCCTTGCCGGCAGAACCCCTGGGGTCGGCACCCACTCTCTCTTTGGCCCAACGTCCTGAATTTCTGTTTAGGAAATTCCCTCACCTCACCTCGCCACCCCATGGCAAGTCCAGTCCGGGGTGTGTGTGTGTGTGTTGGGGGGGTGACGCAGGCCTGGCCTGCCGGAACATTCTATCGCCTGGGCCGCAGGGAGTGGCTCGAAGGCAGGCGCGGGGGCCGAGCCCCGGGACCAGGGGTGCAGCAGGTCAGGGAAGCGGTCCCCTTTGTGCACCCCAGCCCGCCGCCCTTTCCCGCAGGGCCAAAAGCAGGGCAGGGAGCGAGAGGGAACCAGAAACCAAATATAAGCCGGCCTCTTAGGTTGCAGGAACCAACAGATTCACTTGGAGCACTAATCCTGTTGGTTGGCTGTCTTCTGTCACGGGCTAGGAATCGCGACTCGGGGGGCGCCTGCCCACTCCCACCAGCGGCCGGGCACCAGCCCTCGGGAGTACCTGGTGCACTTGAGTGCTGTCCTGGTTTACCTGATGGGAGAGACACAGACGATCAGGGTCATAAAGCGGGGGCCGGGGAGGAGGGAGAATAGGAGGGGTGAGAAGTCACAGGGGGCCGCGTGGGGCGGGGCGGGTGCCTGGCTGGACAGACCTCCCTCCCCCGGCCGCGCCTCAGTTTCTCAGTAGAGCCCGGGAGGAGGCAAGGTAACGGAAGAGTAAGTGCACCCGCACCTCCGCTGACTGAGCCTGTCTCTGCCGAGGGCTCTCACACGGTCCGATTTCTTCACGACCTACCCCGTGACGGTGGTGTCGGCTGCGTTTTCCATTTCGTCAGTGAGAAAACCGAGGCTGGGAGAGGGAAAGCTGGTGAACCTGCAACCTTCTCCGAGCCAGAGCGGCAGACGGAACCAGGCCGAGCCGGGTCTGACGGTTGGGTGCCTACCAGCTCCGTGTCCGGTGGGCGAATCTCTTTCCTTCTCCGAGCCTCGGGATTCCCATCTGTGAAATGGGCTAACAGGACCTCCCCCGGCAGGGCTGCTGTGCGTCTGCCCTGAGCAGACGAGAGTTAGCACTCAGGGAACGTTAACCGTGATCAATTTTATTGTTGTCACTGGCTGCCTGCCCGTGATGCACGCAGTCTGGGGCCTGGCACTCACATACTAGGGCCACTGGGAGGCGTAACTAGTTGTGCAGTTGGCCTTCGAGGGGCGCCTGGGTGCGAAGCCTGCCTCGCCCACTTTCTGGCTGTGACGCTTAGGCACATGCGAACCTCTTGGGAGTCTGGTTGTAAACCGGGTTTGTATCATTCCCGTCTCACGGAGTTGGGAGGATTCAGAGTAAGGAAAGCATCTAGAACAGTGCATGGCACACAGCGACTGCTGTATAAGCATCTGCTATTATTTTCATGATTGCTCTTCTCAGCCCCCTGTGGCAGGTGCTATTGGCTGTCTAACCCAAGACTATTTGCGCTCCCTCCTCCAATCCCACAGCCCCCTGACTCAGTTCACCCTCCCCGGACAGCCTGTAGTTCAGGGAACGTGGGCTGAGCCCTAAGTCGGTGGCAGTATCTCCATCCCTCCTGCGGGGGACAGGTGTGGGCAGGGGGTGTCTGGGCCCATGAGGCAGGAGGGGACTCTGCTGGATGCTTCGGGAAGGGGGTCCCTGCTCTAGACAAAGGGCACTGAAGCCACAGAAGTCCTCTGGCAGAGTCATGTGAAGAGACACGGTACTACGCCAGCCATCTTGGGCTCTGAGAGGGGAAACTGAGGTCAAGTCAACACAGTGAAGCCCCAGCCACCTAGGACCCCCGTCCCCCCTTCCCCTGCCGCTCACCAGCAGGTTCCGTACTGCCTCAGCCACCGCCCCCTTCTCTTCCTCCAGGCTCCGGATCTGCTCCCGCAGCTGCCTCAGCTCCTGCCATGTTGAGATCTGGGGGAGGACACAGGAGGGAAAGGCGTGGAGTGGCCACTGTCGCCTGCCCCTTCTCACTGGGGCCTCCCCCTGCTGGCCGCCCGGGGCCCAGCAGCCAGGCTCTCCTCGGTCCCTTCCGTCTTAGGTTTCCTGATGTAAATTCCAGCCTCCTTTGCAGCTACCTATGCTCATGTGTCCGAGATCAACCAACGGACGCGAGTGGAAGTGGTTAAGTGTGACTCTTGGGTCACCTCCTTGAAGGTAAGCCGCCATGCTGGGCTTTCTGTTCCTTAATCCCCTTGGACTTGATGATGGGGTCTGAGAGCCAAACCGGACAGCATCCTAAGAGGTGCGGAGCAAGAGGGTGAAAGGACCCAGGCGCTGGGGGGCCCCGAGCTCAGGCCCTGCCAGCACCCCCTCTGAGTCTCAGAGAGGAGAGACGCAGCCTCTGTCCTATGGGGCTGCCGCGCTAAGCCTGTCCCCTCCAACAAAGCAGGCTCAGCTCTGGTTCACGGGCACACTTCCTGCCGTGAGGTCCCCAGAGTCCCTGAGCCTCCTGCCGGAGGCTACCCTGGCCCTGCGGCCTGGCTCCAGGTCCCGACCTTTCTGCCTCCTAAATGTCCATCGGGACTGTCCTCCTCCCGTCCCCCGACCCCTGCCCCGCTCTGCTCCAGGTCCTGTCATCTGCCACAAGGACTGCTGTGCCATCCTCCCAGCCTTCAGGCTCACCTCTTCCAGTCCAGCCGGAGCTCTTACACAATCCCTCCCCTGCCTGGAGGCACCCATAGCTCCCCAGTGCCCCTAGGAACAATTCACGTGCCCCATTATTGCCCATAATGTCACATGCCATATTCCTCGTCACACTTCATGCCCCAAAGAAGTGTTTTTCGAGCTCTGGGATGTGACCCATTGGCAGGTTATAAATAACTTAAGAGCGTAAACCAGCACTTTAAAAAGTTGTGCTAAAATATAAAGTTTAGCATTTTTGGGGGGCGCCTGGGTGAATCAGTCAGTTAAGTGCCCGACTCTTGGTTTTGGCTCAGGTCATGATCTTACGGTTTGTGGGTTCGAGCTCCACGTCAGGCTTTGTGCTGACAGGGCAGAGCCTGCTTGGGATTCTCTCTCTCCCTCTCTCTCTACCCCTCCCCTGCTCATTCACTCTCTCTCTCTCTCAAAATAAATAAATAAACGTTTAAAAAATATATAAAGTTGGGGTGCCTGGGTGGCTCATTCGGTTGAGGGTCTGACTTCAGCTCATGTCATGATCTCACAGTTCATGAGTTCGAGCCCCACGAACTCTGTGCTGACAGCTCAGAGCCTGGAGCCTGCTTCAGATTCTGTGTCTCCCTCTCTCTGCCCCTCCCCTGCTCACACTCTCTCTCTCTCTCAAAAATAAACAAACATACAAAAAAATTTTAACATATAAAGTGTAGCATTTTAACCATTTTTAAGTGTACACTTCAGTGGCACTAAGTATATTCACACCATTCCACCAGAACTTAATCTTCACAGACCCAAGTGCTATACCCATTAAACACCATCTCCCTGTTCGTCTCTCCCCAGCCCCTGGCAACCAACATTCCATTTCCTGTCTCTGTGCATTTGACTACTCTAGGCACCTTGTATGAATGGAATTAACCAGCTTCTGTCTTTTCTTGGTAGGCTTATTTCACTTAGCATAATGTCCCCAAGGTTCACTCACGTTCTAGCGTGTGCCAGAACTTCCCTCCCTTTGGAAGGCTGGATCATATCCCACTGTGTGTACCATACACCATTTTATCTATTCATCCATCAATGGGCACTTGGATTGCTTCCACCTTTTGGCTACTGTAAATGCTGCTGCAAGAGACATGGGTGTACAAATACCTGTCCAAGTCCCTGCTCTCAAGTCTTTGGAGGATATACCCAGAAGCGGGACTGCTGGATCATATGCTAATTCCGTGTTTAATTTTTTGAGGAACCGCCCCACTTTCTAGTTCATTTTTCTGAACTTTCCTTTCTCCTCTGATAAAATGGGGGAAATAATGGCACCCTTCTCATACGGTTATTACGAAACTGAGGTGAGGCAAATATGTACACAGCACTTAGAAGAGGACCATCCTCAGCACCCCACGAAGGTCTAGCAATATGGTGACTCTGGTTCTCCTTCCCTGGCACGTAGTATTATACTATTTGCCACCTTATTATTTGCGTTGAGCCTGGGACATAGAGGATGCTCCTTAAACAGCTGTTCAGCAGAACCATTAATTATTTAAATACATGCTACCTGTGGGGCAGGGGCAGGACTCTTACTGTCCAAAGGCAACCCCCTCTCGTTGATTCACATGCCTGTATCTCAATTTCTCCCGTCCCCGCCCCCCCGCCCCCACTTTCTTTTGTGGTCTTTAGGAAGCCTGGCAGGAGGTTGGAGCACAGAAAACACTGGCACGTAATAAGTTCCTAAGCGCAAAACAGGTCCTCAGCACGCTTTACGGATCAGGCGCATAATGGGCGGCGCATAATCCCTAGCACTCCGCGGATACCAGGCACACCTATGGGTGCCAAGCACACAACATACTGGCCAAACTTGGGAAGGAACTAAAATTCCTGCAATAGTTTTGCCCCCTGCTGGACCGTATCCGGCCAGCCCCGTTCGGCCCCGCGGCTGATGGCCGGCGCAAGCGCAACTCACGAGCGCGGGCAGGTCCTCCGGCCGCAGCTCCCCCTTGCGGAGCTGCAGGGCGCGCGCGGTCTCTTCCGGGCATGCGCACAGAGGTTCCATGTCCAGATGAGGGAGCGCGCTGTAGCCCTCGCGCGCGTGCTCGTACAGGAGGCTCCGGCCTCGTCTCTCCGTGGCAAAAGTTCTCCTTGCGCTCTGGCTGCAGATGCAGCCTCTCCGGGGACGAAGACCCCGACCAGCCACCAAGGGCCACAAGCGCCGCGCCATGGACGCAGCCATCTTGGACAGGGGACCAGGAGTCCCGCACCCTTCGTCCCGCCCACGCCGCGTCTAGGCCAATTGCAAAGCAGCCGTCCTGCCAATCAGACCTTGGATGGGGTGAGCGCCTCTCGAGCCTCAAACGCGATTCGATGAGAAAAATCGACTGTGATTGACTCTGTCGTTGACCAATCGTCCTCGGTGCCCCGCCCCTTCAGCGTACCCGGGAGGCAAAGCCAGCCAATCCCTGCCGGGATGACCTCCGGGAAGGGCGAGAGGCCGATTCAGCGTGCCCGCGGACCCCGCCGGGGTCGGTGAGGTTGATGGAATCCTCGGGTGCTACTAGTCTCCCCGGCCGTCTCCCGAGTTTCCCTTCTGCTTCTGTGTGCGGGGGGGCGGGAGGGGTTGTTGGGTGCCCGCTCGGAGCGAAACTACATTTATGGAGGGAATTGGCGTCAGCAAGCGTGTGGGGTTGTGGTTAGACCGTCAAGGAAAGGCTCTGAGGACCGGGTGGGGAGAATTGGGGCCCTTGTCCGGCTCCGGCCACGTTTCCCTTTTCCTTCCTGATTCTCTTATCCCCTAACACAGGGACCCTGCAGGCGGAGGGATGTCCTGGTTCGGTGTTCTCCGTGGCCTCAACACGTCCCTAAATTATGGTAAGTTAGGGGCTTGAGCTGCAGAGATGCAGCTGGGTGAGGGTTATGCCCACCGGGACTCGGGTGCCTCTGCCGCAGCCCCGGGGGACTCAGGGGTTAAATTAGGGATGGATGGATACACGGCGCGTTTTAGCGGAGCTCGCGCTGCGGGGGCAGGAGGTGGGAGGTGGTTGCACTGGGGGCTACTATGCGTCGTCAGGTGGGTATCAGGAGTTTGGGTCAGTTACTGAGTTCTTCGGCCGGTACTTATTAAATACCGTGAGTGAGACGTCCAAGCAAAGCGTTTAACTCATCCATTCAGCTGATATGTATTTTTTTCAAAAAAATTTTTAAAGTTTAAATCCAAGTTAGTTAGTATATAGTGTAATAAGGATTTCGGGAGTCGAATTTAGTGATTTATTACTTACATAGAACACCCAGTGCTCATCCCAACAAGCGCCCTCCTTACTGTCCCTTGGGCATTTAGCCCACCCCCCTACCCTACATCCCTTCCAGCTTCCCTGAGTTCACTGTATTTAAGAGTCTCTTATGGTTTGTCTCCCTTTCTGTTTTTATCCTAGTTTTGCTTCCCTTCCTCGATGTTCATCTGTTTTGTTTCTTAAATTCCACATATGAAGGATCATATGATACTTGTCTTTCTCTGACTTATTTTATTTAGCATAATACACTCTAGTTCCATTCATGTTTTTGCAAATGACAAGATTTTGTTTTTTTTGATCGCTGAGTAATATTCCATTGTGTGTATGTGTGTATGTATATGTATGTGTATATATATATATATACATACCACATCTTTTTTTTTTTTTAATGTTTATTTTTGAGAGGGCATGAGCAGGGGAGGGGCAGAGAGAGAGAGGGAGACACAGAATCCGAAGACAGGCTCCAGGCTCTGAGCTGTCAGCACAGAGCCCGACATGGGACTTGAACTCACAAAGCAAGAGATCATGACCTGAGCTGAAGTTGGACACTTATCCAACTGAGCCACCCAGGTGCCTCTTCTTCATCCATTCATCAGTCAATGGACATCAGTCGATGGGCCCTTTCCATACTTTGGCTGTTGTTGATAGTGCTGCTATACACATTGGGATGCATGTACCCCTTCAAATCAGCATTTGTGCCCTGATGACGCGTGATGCTGAGAATCTTTTTATGTGTCTGTTAGCCCTCTGGATGTGTTCTTTGGAAAAGTGTCTGTTCATGTCTTTTGCCCATTTCTTCACTGGATTGTCTGTTGGGTGTTGATTTTGATAAGTTCTCTATAGATTTTGGTTACTAACCCTTTATCTGATATGTCGTTTGCAAATATCTTCTCCCATTCGGTCGGTTGCCTTTTAGTTTTGCTGATTGTTTTCTTCTCTGTGCAGAAGCTTTTTATCTTGATGAGGTCCAAATACTTTGTTTTTGCTTTCGTTTCCCTTGCCACTGGAGACATGTCAAGTAAGAGGTTGTTGTGGCCAAGGTCAAAGAGGTTGTTGCCTGTTTTCTCCTCTAGGATTTTGATGACTTTCTGTCTTACGTTTAGGTCTTTCATCCATTTTGAATTTATTTTTGTGTATGAGTGTTGGTCCAGCTTCATTCTTCTGAACGTCGCTGTCCAGTTTTCCCAACACCATTTGCTGAAGAGACTTTTTTCCATTGGATATTCTTTCCTGCTTTATCAAAGACTAGTTGACCATACATTTGTGGGTCCATTTCTGGGTTCTTTATTCTGTTCCATTGATCTGAGTGTCTGTTTTTGATACTGTCTTGATGATTACAGCTTTGTTCAAAGTCCGGGATTGTGATGCCTCCAGGTTTGGTTGTCTTTTTCTACATTACTTGGGCTATTCGGGGTCTTGTGTGGTTCCATACAAATTTTAAGATTGTTTGGGGCGCCTGGGTGGCTCAGTCGATTAAACCGACTTTGGCTCAAGGTCATGATCTCACTCTTCTGAGTTCGAGCCCTGCGAGCTCAGAGCCTGGGCCCTGCTAGCTCAGAGCCTGGGCCCTGCTTTAGATTCTGTGTCTCCCTCTCTCTCTGCCCCTCCCCTGCTTGCACTGTCTCTCTCTCTCTCTCTCTCTCAAAAATAAATAAACATTAAACAAAAATAAAAAACAAATTTTAAGATTGTTCTAGCTCTGTGAAGAATGCTGGTGTTATTTTGACAGGGATTGCATTGAGTATGTAGATTGCTTTGGGTCGTAGCAACATTTTAACAATATTTGTTCTTCCAAGCAGATACTTTTCAAGATCCTGGTAGGCGCCAGGCACAGAGACGTCTGCTTTATTTATTGTACTTACTGGTTCCACTTCTTGTACTTATTGACATCACATGCTTCTCATGGCCATGCCCTCCGTGAGGTCTTTCACTCACTTATTCACTCTGCTAACTCTCATGAAGCACTTTTTGGTTGCCACTCCCCCAGGAGCATTGGACAGGCTCACCCCCTGCTTGGGAAATCTGGGTTAGCTTGACATGCATCTCTCATGGTAGCCTCTCACACACCGTGCTCAAGAGGGAGGCGTGATTATGGTGTTTGTGATACAGTGAGGCCACTGAGTCACAGAGAGGCAGAGTTCTTGCTTGAGGGCACACAGCTAGGAAGAGACTTCCAGAAATGTCTCATCCCCTTTGAGGATTCTGCTGTAACGTGAGACAGAGACGTGGGCCAGGGCCTGCCCTAGATGTGGAGGGAGTCTAAAGCTTGGGTGTGAAATGGATGTCACAGGGAGGAGGAGGGACACCTCCCAGAAACACCCCATTGGATTGCTGTGGAGACAGCCCGAGTTAATACAGGTACAATGCATAGAACGGTACACGACACACTGTGAATCTGTTTGCTTTAAAAAAAAAATTTTTTTTTTAAACTTTAATTTAGTTTTGAGAGCGAGAGACTGAGCACAAGCAGGGTGAGGGCAGAGAGAGAGAGAGAGAGAGAGAGAGAGAGAGAGAGAGACACAGAAGCCAAAGCAGGCTCCGGGTTCCAGAGCCTGTCGCAGGGCTCGAACCTACAAACCCAGGGGATCATGACCTGGGGCCAAAGTCGGCTGTCCAACCGACTGAGCCACCCAGGCACCCCTGACTCTGTGTTTATTACTATTTTTAAACAGCATTAAACGTCGGCATCTTCCTTGCGAATAAAATGAGTCAATTCACGTTAAACGTTTAAAATAGGACCTGACCTGAGGTGGTCGCTAGGTAACCGTTACTGCTATTATTAGCAACCACCTCTAGACTGAAACCGATCTGTCCTTTAAAAGGACGCGCGACGGTGCCTCGAAGTCTTAGCCGTTCATCGGGATGATAACCCCCTTGTGCCCTCCCGGTTGTGTGTCCCCAGGCCTAGCCCTGGCCCCCCAGCTCTGGGCCACCCGTCCCATGGCCACCCTGAGCCAGATGCACCGCCGGGGGCTTCCCAAGTGGCGGCCTCCGACCCTGGGCCCCACGGAGGGCCGGCCGCAGCTGAAGGGAGTGGTTCTGCGCACTTTCATCCGGAAGCCCAAGAAACCCAACTCGGCCAACCGCAAATGCTGCCGCGTGCGGCTCAGCACGGGCCGGGAGGCCGTGTGCTTCATCCCCGGCGAGGGCCACAGCCTGCAAGAGCACCACGTCGTGCTGGTGGAGGGCGGCCGCACCCAGGACCTGCCCGGCGTCAAGCTCACGGTCGTGCGCGGCAAGTACGACTGTGGCCACGTGCAGAAGAAGAAGTGACCGCCCCGGGCCCACGGGGGTGGGGTGGGGGGGTGGGGTCGGGGTCTCACCCAGAACGAGCACCTTCCTCTCTGGGTTCTCGGGAAGCTACCCCAGCTCCGGAAGCGCCGGGTCCTGGGTTCAGATGCTGGCTTCGCCTCTTCCGTCGGGAGCACCGCTTGCCCGCGGAGGGTTCTGGGTGTGAATTAGTCAAAGGCACCCCTCTGGCCACACGGAGCACCGGCTCCAGGGCCCTCTTCTGTCGGGATAAGGCCCTGGCTCTGTACCGCCATCTGCTGGGAAGGAACGGCAATAAACAACAGACACCCCCCGCCCCACAATGGTTGTGATGTGATCCCTCTTGCACAGTATTTACCCTCCGGGTGGTATTAGCCACTGACCTCCCCCGGGGGCCTCGATTTCCTCCAGAAAATAGCTCCACTCACATATCCCCCTTCTTGGCATAGAGTCAGTGCTCTGAAGTGCATCACACACGCCATTCTAAGCTGCTGGACACAGCACCCCGTCCACGCTGTTCCCTTGCCTGCAGGCCCAGGCTCTGGGCAAGGAAAGCGAGGCCCTCAGGCATCCTCATCTGTGGAAGGGGCCACTGAAAGGATCGGAGCTGCCTGCGTGGGAGCCGCTCTTCTAGGTTATTTTCAGACTCCACACACACCTGGATCCGAATCCTGCCTCTCCGTCTTCATTCTGTGGCCTTGGGTATATCTGTTCTCCGCTCTGGGCCTCCCGTTTCCTCCTTTAGGAAATGGCACCAAGAGTGGTACTGACCTCCCCTGATCACATGCTTGGCCAGGTTAGGGTTGAAGATTTGGGAGCTGTCCTCTCGGGCTCTGCAAGTCCTGCCTTCCCGACTTACTGGCCAGGTGACCTTGGGCAGGGCATTGAAGCTCTGAGCCTGTTTCCTCCTGGACTAAAGAACAGTGCCCGTCATCCGTTGCCTGCGTGGAGCTTAGTGGGACCTCCTGAAGTTCTCACGGCTGGAAACGACCCACAAGGCTGCTGGGCTGGGGGCCGACAGGGCATTGACTACAGACGGTAATCCCCCATCACTTTACGTTTAGCACCAAATTTTATTGAGCCAGTTTGTTGGCTGTGCCCGGCTGGGGAGGTGGCAGGAGACACCAGGGCAGGTGGGCAGGAGCACTTTCCCTCCCAGGAGTCTGCCCAGCAGGAGGGGAGCTCTCCCCCCACCCCCCGCCAGGTAGGGGCGGGGGACCACAGGGACTCAGGAATTCTGAAAGAAGTGGCATGAGCCTGGCCCAAAGGGCAGGTGCTGATGGGTGGGGCCCGCAGTGGTTGCCCAGGGCCCCACAGCTGAACCCCAGAGCCTCCCAAAACTACAGAAAGGGTTCCCTTTGATGTCTCTGTTGGTCACTCAAGGACAGACTGCCCCGACTCTTGACTCCCTGCCAGCGATCGGCTTACCCCGGAAACATGCTGACCGGTGTCACAGCCCCAGGCGCTCAGCAGCTTTCCCTACTACTAGAAATCCTGGTTCGGCCTGTGTTTTGACCCTGGCCGTCAACTGCAAGTCCACACATTTAAGCAAATCATTTGCAAACAAAAGGAATATCTCTGAGTGACCTTTGACGCCTCACCCGAAACCCCAGGAAGCTGTGAGCAGCCTGGTTGGATTCCTGGTTTCTTTCTTTTTTCTTATTTTTTTTTTATTCTATTTTTTTTGAGAGAGAGCGAGCATGAGCCGGGGGAGGGCAGAGAGGGGGGAGAGAATCCCAAACAGGCTCTGCACTGTTAGTGCGGAACCCGACGCAGGGCTTGATCTCACAAACCAGGAGATCATGTCCTGAGCCGAGATCAAGAGTCAGACACTCAACCCACTGAGCCACCCAGGCGCCCCGGGTCCCTGGTGTCTTGCACAGCATGTGGGCCACCATGCTGAAGCAGCAGCAAGTGGGGCTCAACGGTGGTGTGCCGGGAATGGGCCACATGGGACCCCCACTGTCTGCAGGCATCCGGCTGCCGGCTGCGAAGCTGCCTTTGACTGATGATGATGTCTGGCAGATGGCAGTACATTCTGGAAGGCTGGCTCAGGCTGGTCGGCTAGGACAGGCGGACCCTGACCCTCACACTGGAGTGGGTCACGAGGGCACCATAGTGCCCCACCCAGGAACGTGTGTCCCTCCCGTACTGCTCAAAAGACACGTAGCGGATGCCCTTGCCAAAGTTGGTGAAGACATGAGACACCTGTATGGGGAAGGAGAGGGAGGGTGAGGAGCTGTGGGGCCCTTCTCCTCCTCCACCTCCACACACTCCCCAAGGACCAAGTAGTCCCAAGTAGGTACAAGGCCCTGCTCCAGGCGCTGGGGCTACAGCCGCGAAGAACAAAAAGGCCCTGCCCTGGTGAACCAGACACTCCAGTAGGGCAGTAGGGACCCTGAAGACAGCTGGGGGTAAGGGGCAGAGGGAATTAGGCAGGAGGGTGGGGTTGTAAAATGAGTGAGCAAAGGCATCGCTAAGGCAACACTGGAGCAGAAACCTGAAGGAAGGGAGAGAGCCATGTGGGGATTAGGTCGAAGACAGTGTTTGGAACAGAGGAACAGTCAGTGCAAAGGCCCTGAGGTAGAAGTGTATCTGGAGCAGAATGAGAGGACAGGAGACAGAGTCAGGGAGGTAAGGGGCAGATCATGTGGGGCCTTGTGGGCCACGGAAGGACTCTGGCTTCTGGCTTTTCTTATCCTTTGCAAAAATTTTTTATTGAGATCATATTCACCTCACAAAACGCACCATTTAAACTGTACAATTTAGTGTTTTTTTTTTTAACCTATATTCAAAATGTTATGCAACCATCATCACTATCTAATTCTGGAACGTTTGCATCAGCCCAGAAAGAAGTCTCATAGCCATTAGCTGTCACTTCCAATCCCTCCCTCCCCCTAGCCTTGGCAACCGCCAGTCTGTCTGCTTTCTCTCTAGAGGGATTTGCTTCTTCTGGACATTTCAGATAAACGCACTCCTACAATATGTGGCCTTTTGTGCCTGGCCTCTTTCACTGAGCATCACCTTGCCCGGTTCGTCCATGTGGTAGCATGGACCCATATTGCATCCCTTCTTACGGGTAGGTGTGTGATAGAACTTTGGCTTTTTCCTCTGAGATGTAGCCATAGGAGGGTTACAAGCAGGGGAGGCTTGTGATCTGACTCACTTGTTAATGGGATCTGTCTGGGCGTGTGTCGGGCGGGAAGGGGAACAGGGAGGAGGAGATCAGGAGAGGAAACCAGAAGGCCACCTCAAAGGTGATGACAGGTGCAGTGACTGCCAGCGCCGGCTTGGGAGCCAGCCTGGGTGTGAATCCCAGGGCCAGTCACTCAACCTTCCATGCCTCAGTTTTCTCGACTCTAGAAAGGGGATAGAGTCCCCTTGGGCATTGCATCCCAAGCACCTGGAGCAGTGCCCAGCACACAGTAGGTGCTCAATAAACGTATGTTGAACCACTAGGCTGTTGTGCCAAGGGGATGAATTAGTAGGCAAAACTGGAAGAGGGCCTGGGACAAGGGCTCAGTGATTGTTAGGGGTTATTGTTACAGATATCCAGCCGTGATGAGAGCAGAGAAGGGAATCCGAGCAGGGGAGAGGCAGGGGGTGTCCTGAAGCAGGTCAGGGGTGGTCTGGGAGGCAGTCTGGACCCACCTGTCTGCAGCCTCTCTCAGTCCACTGGAGGACCGGGTTGGGGGAGGCCGAGAACTTGACCACTTCGTTTTCGTACACGTCCAGGAGGCGGACCCGGAGCCGGTAGATGCAGCCACAGTTCTCTCGGGCACCCCACCTGCCAGGTGGTGGTGAGCCTTGATGCCCCCGCCACCCACCGGGTCTCTGGGGCGGGGAGAGGGAGGTTGAGGTCTAAGCCTCCCTGCACTTGGGGGAGGGTTGCACGCACCCACACTGCACATGGAGAGGTCAGGGCCTGGGAATTTGTGAGGAGGAGCCTGGGTGCCCCTGGGGTGGATTCTCCAGGCTTTGTGTTGGATGTGTGTGTGTGTGTGTGTGTGTGTGTGTGTGTGGGTGTGTGTGTAGGGGGAGGAGTATGGTGTCTGGGAGGAACCACACCCCAGGGAGGAGGAGCCTGGGTATTTCTGGGGAGGAGCCAGAGCCCCAGGGAAGAAATCAGACTTTGATGGAGGACAGAGCTTGAAGGAAGAGCCGGAGTGCTCTGGAACCAGTGCCCCCATCCCAACTCTGCCCTCCCTCCCTACCCCGAGTCTCAGTACTCAGGGCACGGTGCTCCAAACCTTCCTGGGGCCTTGGGTGTCCACAAGCCCTCAGGGTCTGTGCTGAGCGTGGGCAATGAGGGTGGAGTGGGTGAGATGGGGTGCCAGCCAATGGCCCCCATGTCAACAACCCTGGGGCCTGATGAAGGGGGACAGGGAAGAGTGCAGAGTGGGGGCTCTGGGCTCATCAAAGCTCTGCCTCTCCCTGCCTCTGCAACTGTGAGAGCATCACGTCCCCCCTCAGCCTCGGTACGGGAGCACAGCGGCAGTGGCCAGCCCAGGGGGTCGATGGGGGCCCAGGTGAGCCCCTTCTGCACGACTGCTGCCACCAGGGGTGATGCTTGGGGCAGGTTGCCATTCTTTCCTCACCAGTCGGCCACACAGATCTCGATCTGGGCGCTGTCCAGCAGCTCCTGCCACACCCCCTCCATCACCAAGTCCACAAGTTGCCTCTTGAAGCACCATCTGGAAAGGGGAGGTGGTGTAGGGATGAGGCAGAAAGTCACAGCCCAGAAATCACCTCCTCCAAGAAGCCTCCCTTGGGGTGTGCTCTACCAGACAAGATGTATGATGGGCTGGGCATTGCCACTGGCCTCTCACACCCCCTCCATCATTTTCCACCAGGCTCTAGGCTCCGGATACAGGCTTATTATGTCCCTAATATTTGTGGGGACTGGGACAGGAGTACAAATGGAGGCTCACATTGAGCAAGGAATTCTGGAGCCTCCTAAAATGCGGAGGCCCAAGGTCTAAGGGTGTATTGCCTGTATGCACCAGTCTCCCGTACTCTCCCCTTCCTGTTGGGTCAGCCAATGGGAAGCTCTAGCCGGAGAGGGAAGGGAGAGAGGAAAGTAAAATCAGGTTATTTAGCCTCCTGGTTTCCTCCCAGTGGATCACCGTGGGACTGCTATGTCTCTCCACGGAAACGCACAGCTCCACAGGCCCTCTCCTCGCAGCCTTCTCTGTCTCAGGTTCAGGAGCTGCGTCCTCCCCTTACCCTTGTCAGGGCCAGGGCTGGTGATGACTCTTCCCCTCACTGTTCCAAGCCTGAGGTTCATGCAGTATCCCTTGTGGTCTGCCTACCCCTTTGTAAACAGTCCTCCCCTAATTTGAATATGCCATCATAATAGAAATAGTGTAGTGGAAGACACTGTTGGGCAGGGAATGGTTATTTACACATAATTTCAAAAACAATTTCTAAGGCAAAAAGGTGATGGATTTGATATATGAAAATAACACCAAAAAACACCATGGACACAGTCGATACACATGGCAGAGTGGGAGATTTCCACAATGGCCAGGATGGACAAGGGGCTAAAATACACAAGGAATTCTTGTATAACAAGAATAAGACATTAACCCTAATAGAAAATATGAATAGGCAATTTCCAAAAGAGGGGATCCAAAAAGCTAACAAGCACATGGAGAGATGCTTAATTATTAGTAAATCAAAACATGCAAATTAAAACATCAATGAGACATCACTTCATGTCTAATCTACTGGCAAGTACTAGCAAGTGGGATGATGCCACATGAGAATGGTTGAACACGGGGGGAGGGAACAAGGAAAATGGATAAGAGGTATGAGAACAGAGAGAATCAACCAATCAGTCAACTGTTTGGTGTCTTCATAGAATTTATCACAATCAGAAGCTCTGGAGCCAGACTACCTGGGTTCACATCTCATCTCCACCATTTACTAGATGTTGGCTACGCTTTGTGCCTGTTTCCTATTATAAAGTGGAGATGATAATACTATCTATGTCACAGGGTTGTTGCCAGGATTCAAAGAGCCATATGTAAAGCATTGGGCATAGAGTAAGTCCCCTAAATGTTTGTTGTTTGGTTGTCATTATTATTTCACTGTTCGTGTGTTTAATGTCTCCCCCACTACATTTCTGAATTTTCCTGGTATCTCTCTAGCATATAAAACAGGGCCTGGTACTGGGAGGCCCTCAACAAATATTTGACTGAATAAATCAATGAGGGAAGGAGAGGGTGAAGGTAGGGTTCCCCTCCCAATTCAGGGCCCTTGCCCCAGGGATCAAGGGCCACTCACTGGAAAGAAGTCACGAAGCAGGTCTGGGAAGGAGCCCCCGGCACCAGTGTTAGGTTCTTTTCCACGGCCCAGCCATTCCCGCCGTGCTCCACCTCCCAGCCTCGGAAGCCCTCTGTGGGATACAACAGGGTTCAAGACAAGGAATTCACCTGCTGCTGGCCCAGTGGCCCGCCAGCCACAGCTCAGCTTGCCCCGCCCACCGACCCTCCCTCCAGCGCTCCGCCCCCGATTTCTTCACCTCTGGCCCCGCCTCCCAGCCACCCGCGTTCCTGGTCCCACCCCACCGCCGCGTCATTCAGCCCTGCCCTTCCACTCAGCTCGTCCTCAGCCCCACTCGGCCCCGCCCCCAGTTCTGTCTCCCTTCATCTACTTCATTTACCCACTTGGGCTTCTCCCTGGGCCCGGGCTCTCGCCATCAAGGCCCCACCCCCTCCTACAGCCTGGTGTTCCCCCGGCCTTGGGCCCGCCCACGCGCTCAGTTCCCCCTCCCCGCAGGCTCTCAATGTGGCTTTATAGTTCTATGCAAGCTCCGCCCCCTCCAGCACCCAATTGGCTTTTCCCAGCCTTTCCCCCGCCCTCCCCGGCTCCTCCCTCATTAGCTCCGCCCACTGTGCCTACAGTCCAAGCACGTGTCATTCCTGCTAGGGCCCGACTCTGGTCTCCTCCAGCTCTTTCTCGCCCAGCCAATTCGTCTCTCTTCACTGGCCACAGCACCTGGCCCCTCCCACCCAGTCCGTCTCTTTCCCATCCCACCCTGACCAGTTTCCCAATCGCCTCTTCCCTCGGCCACGCCCCCCCGCTGCCTGCCCTGGTCCCGCCCCGTCTCATTCGTTCTGACCACGCCCACTCGGCCTGGCCCCGCCCCCCCGAGCCCACACCGCTCTCGGGTCTCCCCGGTCCCTCCCCTGGCCCCGCCCCGTCTCATTCGTTCTGACCGCGTCCCCTCGGCCTGGCCCCGCCCCCCGAGCCCCCGCCACTCTCGGGTCTCCCCGGTGCCTCCCCTGGCCCCGCCCCCGGCACGCACGCTCTCCGCAGGAGTTGAAGATGAGGTTGCGGCCGAGGGGTGAGCGCAGGCAGTAGCGCGCCAGGGCGCAGAGCGGGAACTCCTCGTCCTCGCCGTTGGGCGGGCACCGCTGGGCCACCGCGTAGAGTGCGCGGCCCTCGGCGCTGCGGTCGCGGGCTAGCTGCAGCAGCCACACCGTGGGCCCGTCCACCACGTCGCGCCAGGCGCGGCACACTGCGCGGCAGCGCGTCACTAATGCGCGCGGCGGCACGTGGCTCAGCACCTGCACGAGCAGCTCCGGGGGCAGCGCGTCCAAGGCCATGGGCTGGTCCGCGGGCAGCCGCCGCCGCGAAGGCCGGGCGCCCATCTCAGGCCGCCGGAGTCCTGCGGGTTGAGAGGGGTCAGCAGGTCAAGGCCGTTTGGTCTCCCTTCATCTCTCCCGGGACGCAAGGTCCCAGCAGCTTGACCATGACCCCCACCAGCTCCAGTGGAGGGCCAGGGGTCCGCTAGGGCCGCGAAAACCGGTCACCTATTTCCTGACCATTGGCTCTGAGCGCTATCGGCTTCTCACCTTTCCCCCTCGAGCAAAAGACCCCTGGTCTGACCATGACCCCCATGACCCCCACGACCCCTAACCACTGCTTGCGTATCTGGCCGGTGCAGTCAGTTTACATGTATGACCATGAACACACAAAAAAACCTACCGAGGAGGAAACCATCTCCACCCCATCGCCCAACCTTCTCCAACTCCTTGCGCCTTTGGAACTTCTTAACTGTCTCCAGCAAAATCTATTTCTTCCATCTCTTCACCGAACATTCTTGTCACCTTGCTCTAACCAAAACCCAGCTCCCCTGTAGCCCTTCCAAGTGGGTAAATCTTGCTTCTTGGTGCTGCTTCCAGATCATTCTTCCATCCTTCCTCCAAACTCCACAGCTATGATTCCCGTGTCATCAAAATAGATGGTTCACTAGGCCCCCTTGTGCATCATCTGCTGACCCAGATCGCTACTCGCTTCATTTTAGCTCCAGGCTCACTGCCACTCAGGCTGCTCTTGTCAACATTCCCGGTGATTTCCACACCCAGGTAGATGATCCTTCCTTCGGCCACTAGCCTGATGGTTCCCCGACCCGCTCTCCTCTCAGCCCCTCCCTTCTACGGTCACACCTAGACCTTGTCTCAATAATCACAGACTCTTCAGGACCTCAATCTCCGGGAGCTCACTCACCACCCATCACCCTTTCTCTCTCTAGCTCTTTCCTTCCAGTGCCCCAGACCCCCACAATCCTTCCAGTCCACTGTGATTCCCCCAGGCTTTGGGTCTACCTTCTCTTCACTGCCCGTCACCCCCTCAAGCCCTCATGTCTTCCTTATCCAGCTTAAACTGCTTAGAGACCCATTGAAAACATTCTTTGCATACATCCTGGCCTCGGGCTTCCTCTAACTTGTGACCTTGGTTCAATCCGTCCTCTGCCTAACCCAGTTTAAGGTGGCTGAAGAACACACAACTCCACTGGCTGGTCTCACGTCCAAGTTTGTGAACATGACCCTCACGCCCTGAATGTTGCCGGTGCCGGAGAACATTTCTCTTATCCACAGGCCCCTCCTCTCTATACATAACTATTTCACACCTTCTCCCCCAGCGCTAGCCTAGCTTATCACACGGCCTTCCACCTCTTCACTTTCCCCGGCTTCTTATTTTGCAGAAAAAAATACACGAGATGAGAAGTGAACTTTCACAGGTACCCACCACCCTGTCTGCCACCTACCTGCCCCGTGGCCTCTGTGCTTTCCCCTGTGACGGCCCTGCAAACATCAGCCCCTGAGTGGGACTGCTCCCACCCCTCCGTTCACTCCAGGCCTCCATCTCAAGTTCTCCTGGCTCTCTGCCGCGCCTTGGATTTCCCCCTCTGTACTGGATCATCCTCAGCAGTCCACACAGAGTCATCCCGCTCGTCTGAAAACAAACCCTCTCTTGACTCCACCTCCCCTTCCAGCTCTGGCCCCATTTCTTTGCTCCTCTTTTTTTTTTTTTTTAATTTTTTAAATGTTTGTTTATTTTTGAGAGAGAGAGACAGAGCATGAGCAGGGAAGGGGCAGAGAGAGAGGGAGACACAAAATCCGAAGCAAGCTCCAGGCTCTGAGCCATCAGCACAGAGCCCGGTGCGGGGCTCGAACCCACGAACCGTGAGATCATGACCTGAGCCGAAGTTGGACCCTTAACCGAATGAGCCATCCAGGAGCACCTCTTTGCTCCTCTTTATGGTAAAACTTCTCAAAAAGGCTGTCTCCAGTCTCTGCCTCCATATTTTCTACTTCTGTTCTCTCTTAAATCTTGTCTAATCCGTCTTTGCGCCCCTGAAATGTCAAGGTCACCAGTGACCCCCTTGGTGCTAAATCAAAGTCAGGGTTCAGTCCTCACCTTGCTTGACCTGTTAGCAGCACCTGACACAGAGGGTTAGTCCCTCTTCACTTGGCTCCACGCCACCACAACCTCTGGACCCCTCCCATTTGCCCGGTGGCTCTGAGTCTCCTGGACTGTCCATCCTCCCTCTGATCTGGCCTGTCAGGGATTGGTATTGAACCTCCCGTATTCTCCATGGCCACTCACTCCCTTGGGGATCTTGTCCATTCGTACACTTCCCACCTGGCTCATCACCGTCTCTCTGCTTCTTTCCCCAGTTGTCTGTTCCTCACTAGTCGCCGGGTCGGGGTGAGCACCTGAGTCAGGTCCTGTCCCTGTCCTGCTCGGAACCCCCCTTGGGCTCCACCTCACTCAGAATAAAGGCAGAGTCCTCACTGTGGCCTACAAGGTCCCACACAGTCTGCCCCCATCACCTCCTTGCCCTCATCTGCCCCCTCACCCCCCTCTGCCCAGCTACACCAGCCCCCACTCCTCAGGTCCTTCGCACGGGCTCTTCCTGACACGTGGATCCAGAGAATTTCTATGCTCATCTCCATACTTCAGGTCTTTGCTCAAATATCAACTTCTCCACGAGACCATCCTTGGGCACCTTATTTGCAATTTCAGGGCCTTGTGACCACCACCTACTCCCCCTTCGCTTTTCCTTACTTTATATTTCTCTAAAGCTCTTATCACCTCTTGATGCACCACACACGTAAGTATATATAATTCACTTAACACCTTCTTTACTGCCTGTCTCGCTAACCTCACTGTAATCACCATGAGGCAGAGTTGTTGTTTCTTCTGTATACTACACACCACGCCGTCCACACCAGTGCCTGACACATAGTAGGTGTTCAATGAAGAGATGTTCTTTGAATGAACGAATGGATCATCACATCAGAAACCCACTCCACAGATGAGGACACTGAGGCATGGCAAGGTGAAACACCTTTATTTAGCAAGAACTCAGTGACTGGGCTCCAGACCTAGTGAGGAGCTCATTTCATTTCCCCCATCGGGGCAGAACTGCCTAGCGATCAGCACCTTGTGGCTGGATCCTGGCCAGCCTGGGTTCAAGTTCTGGCTCTGCCTCTAGCTCATCATATGACCCAGGGGCACGTCACTCACCCCCTTAGTGCTATTTCCGTCTCTGAGAATGGGGATGTTAACAGGGTGGTTGTAAAGATGAAATGGGTTAATATTTGCAAAGCACTTAAGAAAAACCGCTGGTGTCTCAGATAGAAGAGTGGTATTAAATTAATATTGAATGCCAGATTACGTAAGTTGCAATTATTATTATCCATCATAAAAGAATGACGGACAGCCATTGAGCTACGATTTTTTTCATCTGGTGACATTTATTGGGCCCTTATTAAGCCACTGTGCTGAGCGTTTAAGCTGGGTCATCTCACTGAATCCCATCATCTTGTTTAATGGGCAAAAACGATCATGGGAGGTTGCCCTGGGTTAACAGTCTTCAACGATCTAATGCTCATTATGTTGTTATGTCGCCTGACGTCTGGAGGTGCTCAACTCATGACAGCTGTTATTATTTTTAAATAAGTTGCTTAAGGTTTTGTTAAGAAAGAAGCCTGTATCAGGCTAGTGATCCACCCACATGGGTCCTAACACCCCCTTCGCCCTGATTCAGTGATTGGTTAGAAGACAGGTTTCAAGAGACGGGGTGTGCTTTTCCCCAAGTGGTTCTTAGTTGCGTTGGTAATTAACAACAATTTAATAGCAAGTGTACCAATTTGCCTGTCATGGATGTGAAACTCAACAGAGTGTGGTTTCCTGGCTTAGCTCTCCTTGAGAATGTAGTGGTGAAGGAAGGAAGGAAGGAAGGAAGGAAGGAAGGGAGGGAGGGAGGCAGGAAGGAAGGAAGGAAAAAAAAGAATGTGCTGGACCCTGGCAAACAAGGGATCTCTGGAGCTGGGGTGGTCTCGTCACAGAATGAGTCCAGGCAGACCTCACCAAGGAGCAAGGACCTTCAAGTGATGCACCTTAGGAGCCCTTAGTATGCAAAATGCTTGTTTGGGGAGCGCCTGGGTGGCTCAGTCGGTTAAGTGTCCCACTTCGGCTCAGGTCATGAGGCCACAGTTTGTGGGTTCGAGCCCCGTGTTGGGCTCTGTGCTGTGTTGGGCCTGGAGCCTGCTTCAGAGTCTGTGTCTCCATCTCTCTCTGACCCTCTCCCACTTGCGCATGCTCTCTCTCTCTCTCTCAAAAATAAAATAAACATTTAAAAGCAAGCAAACAAACAAACAAATTGCTTGTTTGGGACGCTCTGTTGAGGGCCACAGGGAGCCTTATGGCCATAATGTCCACACGGCTGAATGCCAACTACTGGCTGGGTCAGTATGGGACATGGAAGGCACGACAATGCCTGCTGTCAGAGTGTTTGGGACTGTGCGTTGGGGGGAGGGGTGTGGTGGTTTCACTGACTGGGACAGTGACTAGGGGATGCCACTGGCATGCAGTTTCCATCATAACGTCTCCTGTGTCACATGCTTTTCGAGGGCTTGACCACCCTCCATTAAGAGTCCACACCCCTCCCCTTGGCACAGGCAGACCTTTGTGACTGCTTCAACTTTCAGAGAACTGCAGACGTGACACTGCTAAGAGATTCCCGAGGCTGGGTCGTAAAAGAAGACACAGCCACTGCCTGGCTCTCTTGGGACAGGTGCCCTGGGAGCCCTGAGTCCAGTGGTGTGCTGCTAAATGTTCAGTGACGAGGAGAAAAAGAGTCTGGGTTCACAGCATTTGCTGACGTCTGTGAAAATACACCTGCCGCCGCTCATTGCAAGCTGCTCACATGAAGTCCCCGAACTGTGCGGGTGGAGAGGTGCCCACAGTCGGCTCTCATAAGCCGCAGCAAACCGGCTCCAGCACACCACTGCCCGAGTCACCGAGTAAATCTGGCTGCCCTGGGGTCACCCCGCTGGAGAGACCCCATGAATTCAGGCAGAGAAAAGTCCGGGGAGCCCCGGCTGTTGGAGTCTCATCCCGGGTGCCAGACACAGGGGCGAATAAGCCTTCCAATGACCCAACCCCCAGCCACTGTTAGATGGCATTGCACGTGAGCCCCTAAGAACGGCTTGGCTGAGCCCAGCCAACCCCCAGAGCCATGAAACAATCAAAGAAAGGTTATTGTTATAGGTCACTAGGTTTTGAGTAGTCTCTTGGCGCAGCTCTAGTTAAATGGGACGATGCTCGGAGACCTGCATTGTGTGGGACGGGTACCTTCCACAAAGAACTGTCCTGTCCCAAAAGCCAAAAGAGCCCCCGATAAGAAACAATGGGCGTCCTGACTGCAGACGCAGACCGATCTGGGTTCGAATCCTGACTACCCACTTCCTGCCTATGAAACATATTGCTATCTCCTTTGAGCCTACTACATGTAATTCAGGAACGGCATGGGTTTTTTTTTTTTTGTTTGTTTCTTAGAGTTTTTTTTTAAGTTTACTGATTTATGTTGAGAGAGAGAGCACAAGCGGGGAAGGGGCAGAGAGAGAGAGGGAGAATTCCAATGTGGGGCTCGAACTCACGAAATCGAGTCAGACGCTTAACCGACTGAGCCACCCAGGCGCCCTTGATTTTTTGTTTTTAAACCATACTGTTTTTAAGTACTGACTACGAGTTATTATTTTTTAATTCAGAAATCTACTTTATTTATATTTGTTGCATGTTTCTGGGGCTAATTCTTTTCCTCCATTTTTTTTTTGTGGTAAAATTCGTGTAACATAAAGTTTACCATCATAACCATTTTTAAGTGTACAGTTCAGTGATGTTAAATATATTTATGTGCTTTCATCACTGCTATCCATCTCCCAAAGTCTTTTCACCTGGTAAAACAGTAATTCCCCACCACCCCTGCCCTCCTGCCCCCGCTAACCACTGTCCTTTCCGTCTCTATGAGCTTGACGACTCTACGTAACTCATGTAAGAGGAACAATCATACAGATTGGTTTGTGATCGACCTATTCACTTAGCGTAATGTTCTCAAGGTTCATCTGTGTTGTAGCATGTATCAGAATTCCTTTCCTTTTTTTTTAATTTAAAGAGAAAGAGCGTGGGGGAGGGGCAGAGAGAGAGGGAGAGAGAGAGAGAGTCTCAAGCAGGCTCCATGCCCAGCGTGGAGCCCGACTCAAGAGGCTCGATCCCACGACCCTGAGATCATGACCTGAGCCAAAATCAAGAGCCAGACGCTTAACCGACTGAGCCACCTAAGCGTCCCAGAATTCGCGTCCTTTTAAAAGGCTGCTTAATATTCCATTTTGCTGATCCATTCACCCGCTGATGGGCATGGCTGTTTCCACGTTTTGGCTATTCTGACCATAGGTATTTTTGTTGGCGTGATACCTTTATTTCATTTTATTGAAACATCTGGAATCTTCTGCATCTTGAGATGTGGTCAATGACTCGATGGCTCACCTCATGGTGACCACATGTGCTGAACAACAACACATTCTCTGCCATTGGGGCGCCTGGCTGGCTTACTCGGTGCAGCATGAGACTCTTGATCCCGAGGTTGTGAGTCTCTGCCCCGCATTGGGTGTAGAGACTACCTGAAAATAAAATCTTAAAAAAAAATTCTCCGCTAAGAGAATTTCAGGCGGCATTAAAAATTCTAACTGGGCAGGGGTGCGCCTGGGTGGCTCAGTCAGTTGAGCATCTGACTCTTGATGTCAGGTCATGATCTCAGGGCTCATGAGTTCAAGTCCCGCATCAGGCTCTGTGCTGACGCGGAGCCTGCTTGGGATTCTGTGTCTCCTTGTCTCTGCCCCTCACCTACTTGTCCTCTCTCTCTCTCTCTCTCTCAAAATAAAGAAATGAACTTAAAAAATATGTATATATTAAAAAGAAATTCTAACCAGGCAGAGGTATACTCATTTAGAAAGGATTTTGTTTCCGTTTCCTTACCTGAGGGCTGGCTATACGTGTGTGTTACATATTCATCAGGCTGTATAGCTTGTGTCCTTTCTATAAAAGGTTTCGGAAAAACAGTAACAATAAAAAGAGATGGCAGTCCACGGAAAGGGACAAAAAGCGGTCCAGAAAGCTCTCCCTGGACTTGCCAAACAAAATATGGGACTATTTAAAGTGAAGCCGTCCCTAGAAACTAGCTTATCTCTCTCCTCAGCAGTTCCTCAAATTGTGTAGGGCCAGAGACCTTTTTATAGTGACTGGAAAACATTGCCCCAAAATACCTCCGTGACTCAGTGATGACACCATTGACACGGTTTGTTTGCAGGAGTCCACTCACAATAACCATTATTTTATGATTATTTTTTTTCCTGGCTCTGGGAATTGCCTGGGTTCAGGTCAGCAGGGCTTGGGGGGGGTGCTCAAGTGCAGTTGTCACCCGGCAGGGGTGCGGCGGGGGGGGGGGGCGTCTGAGGGCTTATTCAGTGCCCCTCCTGGCTGGGGCTCCTCGGGCTCTCCTCCTCGGGCTCTCCATATGGTCTCTCCAGCCAAAGCCTACTTTTGCCAAAGACCAAATAATAGAATTTCACTTTTTTTTTTCCCCGTAAATGTTTATTTTTGAGAGAGAGAGAGAGAGCACAGGGGAGAGGCAGAAAGAGGGGGGTACAGAAGATCTGAACTGGGCTCTGTGCTGTCAGCAGACTGTCCGATGTGGGGCTCAAACTCGCCACCTGTGAGATCATGACCTGAGCCGAAGTTGGACGCTTAACTGACTAAGGCCGCCTGGGAGCCCGTAGCATTTCATTTTCAGGGCTCATGATTCATTAAATGGTCTTCATTTTATACAATGTTCTTACTTCATTAATTTTATTGCTGAATTTGGATTGCTTTTATCTTTATTAATTTTAACATTATTTTTGAGAGGGAGAGAGAGGGTGCGACTGAGGGGCAGAGAGACAGGAAGACAGAGAGAGAGATAAGCAGGGCTCACCTGAAGTGGGGCTTGTTGTCCACCCAATGTGGGACCCGAACTCACAAACCATGAGCTCATGACCGGAGCCGAAGTCAGATGCTTAACGACTTGAGCCACCCAGGCGCCCCTAATTTTAGCAGTTTCATTTTCGTTGACTCAAAAACGATTTTATTGACTTTATTAGCTAATAGTGTACTAGAATAACTTCTGGGGTAAACCTTATACGTTTATACATGTATGTTTTTACCTGCTGTGACATTTATACGTTTTTATACTCGCGATGTCATTTCAGTACCATCTTGTTTTGTTTTATGAATATGGAAGACCGCACAAACTCTTACTACTCGTGACACTTTAGTATCAGGCTAAAAAATATGTGGGCATTGCCACGGTCTCCCCTTCTTAGGAGTCAGTGTTTATTCCCTGTATAATTATTTCAACTTTTCCGTACGCTTGAAATTTTTCATAAAACAATCAGGGAGAGAGATGAGACCCAACAGTCAAAGAAATATAGCATCCGTAAAGCCTATTAGGAGCCAACCGTAGTGGGGGTGGGGGCGAGGAGCCTCTGAGGGTTTTCAGGAGGCAGGGCAGCTGTCCCCAGCAAGACGGGTGGTGACTGGGCGCTCCCACTAGAGGCAGATGATCTGGGTTCAAATCCTGATTCTGCCTCTTTCTGGGCACCTCTTTGGTAGGCTGATCTCTGAGCCTCAGTCTTCCTGTCTGTGATATGGGGATAACTACCGCTTCTACCTCAAAGGGCTGCTGCGAGTGGTGAAGGGCAAAGACTCCCAAGCCATGCCCTTGAGTCCTTCGAGGAAGAAGACCCAAAGGTCATGAAGCAACGAGTAAGTTTTCGTTCTAAGGATGAGGATCTGATCATCTGAAAGAATTAGAAGCTAAGGTGAGATGCCTCTGTGGATTCGCCTTAGGGAGGGAATAACGGGTGGGGGGGGAGCACATGTGAAGCTCCTTGCCCCTCCCCCCCAACTCTGCCAACTCTCCACACACCCACGTTGCACTGGAACTCCTCAGAGAGAATAAGTGATCAAGCCAATGCCAATAATACTATTCCCAGTAACACCTCATGGACAGATAGGCACCAGTGTAAGCTGGGCTGTCCCGGTGGGGGGATCCCGGGTGCATCTCTGCTGTGTTTGTCCACGCGGGTGCCCGTCTTTCTATTTATATTTGTACACGAGCCCTAGGTTTCCCACAATGGGTCCCTTTGGAAAATAACCTGTATGGACGTACAACCTACTTCAATACAGAGCACGCACTTCCAAGTGTACAATCGGGGTTCTAACAACGGTATACGGCTGTGGAAGCATCCCTGTGACCCGGGCGTGGAACAGTTCCCTCCCTCGGAAACGCTTACCCCTTCCCAGGCAACCGCTACTTCCACCCCAAGGCCACCACTCATCTGCTTTCTGTCGCTGCGATCGTTCTTTTCTAGAACCCCATACAAACAGAATCATATAATGTGCCAGTTAGCGAGGTACTTTCTCAGAGCTCCACGTAGCCAAACTGGAGTTTGGCCATTTAAATCTTTTTTTCTGTGCCGGCTGACATGCTGAGTTTGCCCAGTAGAGGGCGCCGGAGGACCATGACAGCAAGAAGCTTTTTTTTTTTTTTTTTTTTTTTTTTTTTTGCTTCCAGCTTGGTCGCCCCAGGGCAGGAGGCAGCTTCTCAGGCCTCACACCTACAGAATGCAAGCTTCCGGGGTGCCTGACAGCACCTCGAGGCCAGCCCCCTCCCGGGGCGCCCACCTCAGGCGGTTTCCTATTGCTTTCGAGTGCCATACTTCTTGTGAACTGCCTTCCCCAGCATCCCATTGGACAGAGTTCTGGCAACTTCCAGAGGGTGGATTTCCATAAAGTTCAAGGTGCAGCACCGACCGGGACTCCTTTGCCCTCGAATGAGATCAGACTCTGGGCCTGTCATCTTTCTCAAGCTCTCAATTTTTTTTTTTTAATGTTTATTTTTGAGAGAGAGAGTGCAAGTCGGGGGAGGACCCGAGAGAGAAAATCGGAAGCGGACTCCGTGCTGACAGCAGAGAGCCTGATGTGGGGCTCGAACTTGGGAACCACCGGATCATGACCTCAGCCCGAGCTGGAGGCTTAACCGACTGAGCCACCCAGGCGCCCTCAATTGAGCTCTCAATCTTGGATCATAGAGATAGTGGCTGCTCCTTATCTCTGCTATTTCTATATTCTTTAGCATTCTCCATTTCTTAGTAACTATTTTCCTTGCTATAATTAATACTTCTATTAAACATTCTCCCTTCAAACTACTGCCTGGGTTCCGTCTCCTGACTGGATTCTGATACATACAGTATGCGCTCCTGTGTCTTCTTTCCTTCTGGAGAACATCTGCGAGATCTGCCCACAATGTTGCATGCACCAATCAGTACTTCGGTCCTTTCTATTGCCGAGTAGTGTTCCAGAGTAGTGTTCCATTGCACGGATAAACCACACTCTGTTTATCCACTCACCAGGACGGACATTGGGCTGTTTCCTGTTTGGGGCTGTTGTGAATAAACCTGCGATGAACATTCAGGTACCAGTGTTTGTGGACATACATCTTATTAAATACCGAGGAGTGAAATTCTCAGATCATACAGGAAACGTGTATTTCACTTTACAAGAAAACACCCAATAGGGTTTTTCGGCAAGGTTGGGCCATTTTCATTCCCTTCAACAAGTATGAGAGTTTCAGTTGCCAGCACCCGGTATTCTCAATTGTCTTTATAATTTTCGACAGAATGGCTGTCGGGAGCGTTTCCTCAACCTGACTTTTTCCCTTATTAATTTTAAGTCTTTGCTCTGGAACCACAGTGCTGATGTTGTTTCTAGCCTGCAACATATGGGTTACATAAGACTCATCAATAAGCCAAGATCAGAATTCTTTGCTCTTAAGAATGATGTGCATGTTCGAAGATTTGATGTGGCTTCCATTTCAGGAAGGTAGGCTGAGCTATTGATAAACAGGGCCTATACTAGCTTTTATTAGTCTTTGGGTTGAATTAAAAAAAACATTTTTTAAACGTTTATTTTTGAGAAAGAGAAAGCGCGTACACGCAAACACGTGGGGTAGGGGCAGAGAGAGAAGGGGACACAGAGTCTGAAGCAGGCTCTAGGCTCTGAGCTGTCAGCACAGGGCCTGATGTGGGGCTCAAACTCACGAATCGCGAGATCACGACCTGAGCCGACATCGGATGTTCAACCGACTGAGCCACCCAGACTCCCCTGGAAGGGATGCCTTAAAAAAAAATCTTGGCCCAGTCGGTTAAGGGCCGAATTCAACTCAGGTCAGGATCTCAAGATTCATGGGTTCAAGCCTCATGTTGGGTTCTGCACTGATAGTGCAGAGCCTGCTTGGGATTCTTTCTCCCTCTCTCTCTGCCCCTCCCCAACTTGTTCTCTCTCTCTCTCTCTCTCAAAATAAATAAGCTTAAAAAATACTTAAAAAATGTAATAAATAAAGCTTAAAAAAAAGGCATCCCTTCAGGGCGAATGCAACTCTGGGGTAGCATGGCCTGGCAATGGTGCAGTAGGCGCCGCCACTCACACTGCTGCCCCTGGGCCTCATAATAATAACAGTCATATGTGCCTGGTCCTGTGCTAGATGCTCTGGAAGCGGTATCCCAGGAAAACCAAGTTCAAATGCCTCCAACAGACAGGCAGTGTCCTTTTCTTTTTTTAAAGTTTATTTATTTATTGTGAGAAAGAGTGAGGGACGGGCAGAGAGAAAGGGAGACAGAGATGCGGGACGGGCAGAGAGAAAGGGAGACAGAGAGAGAATCCCAAGCAGGTTCACGCTGTCAGCGGAGAGCCTGATGTGGGGCTTGAACTCACAAACTGCGAGATCATGACCTGAGCCGAAACCAAGAGTAGGACGCTTAACCCCCAGACAGGCAGTATCCTAAATGAGGCCGTGGGTAGGAGGAAACAGGGAGAGGTGGAGACAGGCAAACCAGAAGGTACAGCCAGCCTGAAGGCTGTGCCGATACTCACTCTGGCTCATCTACCACCAAGTAGGAAGGTAGGTCTGCTTAGGCCACGTCTGCTAGGTTTTTCAAAAGAAAACTGGAAATCCCAGCTTTTATGTGAAATCACCCAATTTTTAAAGGTTAGCAACGCATTAGAACAAAAGTAAGGCACAGGATGGGCCAGATAAAAGACAGATCTGGAGACCCAGGAACTGAATGCGTATGGCCATTGTGTAACTTCTGTATTATCCCAGTGGATCTTCACACCATGAGGAAACTGAGGCCCAGAGAGGCAAAATGACTCCCATAAGGTCACAGAGCAGTCAGACATGGAATGGGGATTGGAATCCAGGCAGTCTGATCTCCCTCTCAAAGGGTGTCCTCTCTATGGACAGCAAAGAAATGAAAAAGCAAAGAAAACAGGAGGGAGCCCATCCACAAAAAAGGAATGTCACTATTTTTCCGAAAGACAGAAAGCAGACCGAAACGTAGGGGCCAGGGTCGAAATCAGAGTGGGGACAATGGGGCCTCAAGGAGCTCCAGAGGCTTTGCCCCCAGAGTCAGGGGTCGAGCGGGGCCCAGGCTGGGGTAGGTGAGGACAGAGGTTAGTCCATCTTTGAAATAACTGTGCCTATGGGCTCCCTGCTCCCTCTCCTGCCCCCGACATGCTCTGCCACACGGTCTCAGGCTGCCCAACATTCGTCCACAGGAAAAACAGAACTGGAGGACTGTTCTCCAAAGAAACTGCATGAAGGAAGCTCTTCCTGCCCAGGGGTCCTGTCCCCGTGCTTTAATAAAATCACCTTTTTTGCATCAAAGGTGTCTTCAAGAATTCTTTCTTGGCCATCGGCTCTGAACGCCACACCCTCCTCCAACACCCCCAAACCCTATCAATTACAACCTGAGCTAAAACCCCATGACCCCCATCAACACCCCCAAAATCCCATCAATCACAATCTGAGCCAAAACCAAGAGTTGGACGCTTAACCGACTAAGCCACCCAGACGCCCCAGAAATTCTCAATCATTTTTAAACATGGGGCCCATATATGCATTTTGCATTGGGCCCTGCAAATTATGTGCTGGCCTTGGGTACATTTTAGAGAAGATATTCAAAACCCAGTAAGAGCAGGATATTATAAAAGGAAGACTGTCTTCTAGAAGAACAAAAAATTCCCCCAAAGTAGATTGGATAAGTTAGAAACCGGAAAATACCTCTCTCAGAAGGGAAAAATTAAAGGAGCACCTGGCTGGCTCAGTCAGCAGAGCATGTGACTCTTGATCTCACGGTTGTGAGTTTGAGCTCCACGTTCTTTTGCAGAGATTGCTTAGAAAAACTTAAAAAGATAAAATCCTAGGGACTCCTGGGTGGCTCAGACGGTTGAGCATCTGACTCTTGGTTTTGGCTCAGGTCACGATCCCATGGTTTCATGGATTTGAGCCCTGCACTGGGCCCTGTGGTGACAGTGTGGAGCATGCTTGGGATTTTCTGTCTCCCTCTCTCTCCGCTCCTCCCCTTATGGCACTGTCTCTGTCTCTTTCAGAATAAGTAAGTTAAGTTAAGAAAAAAATAAAATCTTAGAAAAGGAAAAATTAAAGCTATGACAAACTGCAGGAAAAACAAAAAACTGCTTAAGAAAATCATGCTCCAAATATGATATACACTAACTGTATCCATGTTATGTCCATTTGACAATATGCAAGATAAAAGAATCAATTTGACCTGGAGGCTAGGGACATTCTCCTTAAAGTAGCCCTGTTTATTCGTTTACAGAAGAAAACAAGATTATATATAATCTTATATATATGTATATACATATATATACTCACATATATATATGTGAGTATATATATACCTCACATATAACCTTGTGTGAATTTAAGGTGTAAGTGTTGATTTGATACATTTATATACTGCAATATGATTATCATTTTAGCACTAGCTAACACCTCTAATCATGACACTTAATTATCATTTCTTTCTTGTGGTGAGAACATTTAAGATCTGGTCTCTTAGCATAAAGACTGTCTTCTCAACAAACGGTGATGGGAAATCTACATGCCAAAAGATGAGTTTAGTTAGGCCTTTACCTCATACCACACACAGATATCAACTCAAAATAAACCGTACACCTGAACCTAAGAATTAAAACCATAAAATGTTTAGAAGAAAATAGAAAAATCTAACGACCTTGGGTTAAGCAAAGACTTCTTAGATACAACACCAAAAGTGTGATTCATATAAGGAAAAAAGAGATTAATTAAACATCATCAAAATTCAAAACTTTTGCACTTAAAAGACACCAGTGAGAAAATGAAAAGACAAGCGATCGATTGGCAGAATATGTCTGCAAATCATCTATCTGATGAAGGACTCATATCCAGAATATATAAAGAACTCTTAAAATTCAACAGTATGACAAACAAACCACTTTAAAAATAGACAAAAAATTCAAAGAGACATTTCACCAAAGAAGATATGCATATGACTAACAAGCACACGAAAAGATGCTCCACATCATTAGTCATTAAGGAAATCCAAATTAAAATCACGATGAGACATCATCTCAGGCCCACCACAATGGCCACTGTTCGTTCCAAAGATTGGCCAGTACCTGGAGAAACTGGAACCCTCACGTGTTGCCGATGGGAAAGTGAAATGGTACAGCCACTTGGGAAGACAGGCGATTTCCCTGAAAGGTGACCACTAACAAAAAAAGTTCCACATAAAACAGAAGTTCAACGAAACCCAGCAATTCTACCACGAGACTACCTACGCATGAGAAACAAAAACGCATGTCCACACAAAGGCTTGATTGCAAATGCTTACAGCCCCATTATCCATTTGGAAACAATCCAAATGTCCAACAACTCGTGAATGGATAAATAAAATGTGGTGTATCCATACCACGGCACACTGTTTAGCAATAAGAAGAATGAAGTGCAGGGTACACACTATGATATGAATGAACCCCAAAACAGCATGCTATGTGAAAAAAGCCAGACACACACAAAAACCACATACTGTATGATATATTTATCTGAAATGTCCCAAAATGACATATCTAAAGTTGCAGAAAGATGAGTCGTTGCCTGGGGCTGGGCTGGGGAACAGGGAAGTGACCACAAATAGGTACAGGGGATATTTTGGAGGTGACAGAAATGCTCTAAAACTGGTGATCGCGGCATGACTCTGTACATTCACTAAAAATCACTGAATTGTACACTTTAAAGGGCTGCCTTTTATGGTATGTAAATTACACCTCACTGAAGCTGTCAGAAAAACCCTGGAAACTACAGTGAAAGCATCTAAGACTTAAATATGGGAACAGAGCAGACTGTAGATGTTATCAACCTTGACACTGTGAAAATAAATGTACAAGTAACAAAGGATGGGAAACTGAGGGGGGAGGGGTGGAAACCAAGATGCTTGGCTCACCTACTTCACGTCACGGGACTCAAAAGTTTCCAGAATAAGAAAAAAAAAGTGAAGCATAAAATCTAAAGTCACAAAGGTCAATAGGGAATAATCTTTTAAAAAGTACAATTATTTTTTAATTTTAAAATATATATGTTTTTATTTGGAGAGCACAAGAGAGAGCAGGGGAGGGGCAGAGAGAGAGGAAGAGAGAATCCCAAGCAGGGACCGCGCTGTCAGCACAGAGCCTGACGCAGGGCTCAAACTCACCTGAGCCAAAATCACTGGAGTTGGATGCTCAACCCACTGAACCACCTACATGCCCCTAAAAAGTACAATTATTAAGAACTGGTGGAAGGGTGGGGCGCCTGGGTGGCTCAGTGGGTTGAGCTTCCGACTTTGGCTCAGGTCATGATCTCGCAGTTCGTGGGTTTGAGCTCTGCATCGGGCTCTGTGCTGACAGCTCAGAGCCTGGAGCCTGCTTCGGATTCTGGGTCTCCCTCTTTCACGGCTCCTCCCCTGCTCGCACTCTGTCTCAATCTCAAAAATGAATAAACATTAAAAAAATTTTTTTAAAGTAAATTCTGCGTAGTCACAGAATGGCACACTACATAGCAATAAAAAGGAGTTAACCACAGCCACAACGGCATGGATGCACCTCCAAAGCTTAATTTGGGGTGAAAGGCACCGCACACAGGAAGGCACCTAGAGCACTGAGTCCTTGGACAACCAGACGGCTTGAATTGCGTGGGGCAGCCCTGGTCCACAACATATAAGGTCCCGAGGGTAATTCGAGATCTCTACTGCTTCCAAAATCGCCTGCTTGGATGATAAATTATATCCTCACACCAATGGTGCTACTCTTAGAAAGTTCACAGACAGGCTAAACTAATAAAATGTCATTAATAGATCCACATTATATAGTTTTAGGTACTAAAACTATATAAAGAAGAGAAAACTAGGAACAGGGGTATCATAAAAGACAGGGTGCCGGCTTCCCCTGTGGGGAGGCAGAGGGCTATTAACCAGGCACCCAGAGGGAAGCTTCTGGGGGCTGACAAGGTTCTCGCCGCTGACCTGGGCCCTGCTTACATATTTTACAATTATTTGTTAAACTGTACATCTGTTTTATATGCTTTTCCGTATGGGTGTCATAACTCACAATTTAAAAAATATTAATGCTATCAATAAACACCACTGATGGTATTGAACCCAGGAAGGAAACAGTCTGACTGCATCTTAGCACAAATTATCATTCACGTTTGCCAAGTGGCTTTCTTTGGGTAAGGCACTCTGGAAAATTCTTTCTGTGCATCATCCCATTCCCAGGAGGCAGCAGTGATATTTCTGGGCGAGGAGGCATCACAAGGCTAGCAAGGGACATTGCTTTTGGGAATTGCTGATGACAGCCCGCAGAGAAGGCGGCACTGGGGGGAAGGCAGGTTCTATAGGGTCAGTCACTCCTGGGCCAGCCCCACCCCCAACTCTTGTTCATGACCTTGGGGGACCGGGCTTCCCTCTCTGAGTGGAAATTCCGCTCATAAAATGAGACATGTGCAGGTCCCCATCTCCTCTCCCCAGTCCCCAAATCCAAAAGCTCGGAAAACCGGAAGTCCTTCCCAGACCCGTTTGGTGGCAGAGCTGAGTCAAACTGATGTGAGATTTGATGATCCCAGTGAGTTCGAGCATGCAGTTCACCGAAGAAGTATCACTGTGTGTGATGACACCGGCGCTCCCCAGCCCCCCAGGGGTCTTACGTAATCATGTTCGGAGTGGGGTCCCTGTGACTTGCCCCACATTCGAAAAGTCTTAACTTCCCAAACACGTCGGGCCCCAAAGTTTTAGATAAGACACTGCGGACTTCTAATGACGCCCACCTCTTTGTGGTTATGGGAAAATTAAGGGAGATCAAGGCCTGGCCCCGGACAAGTGTTAGCTGCCCTCGTGACGGGTTACTATGTTTGCGACCCAACCCAGCGGCGGGTTGGAGGCCGCACCTCACCTCCAGGTCAGAATCGTGCAGCCACTGAAACCCAACTACAGGAATGGGGGCGAAGGGGGCCCGTGCCTAAAAGGAAGGACCCATCACAGCAGGGCAAAAACTGACCAATGGCAAGATCAAAGCCATTCGGTGAATGTTAAAAAGGAAAAAGAGAATGCCAAGTTCAAAATCTGTCTCTAGAAGAAAAGAGTAGAAGGGGGAGCTCAACTGCGGTTATGATGTTAGGCAAGCACTCTGTGGTAGTTAAGAAAAGGGGGCACTTGGGGGGCTCAGTCGGTGAAGCGTCCAACTTCGGCTCGGGTCACGATCTCACAGTTGGGGAGTTGGAGCCCCGCATTGGGCTGTGCTCTAATACAGCAAAGCCTGCTTCGTGTCCTCTGTCCCCCGCTCTCTCTGCCCCTCCCCCACTCACGCGCTCTCAAAAATAAACATTTAAAAAAAGAAAAAGAAAAAAAAAGAAAAAGCCTTCATAAACTACTAGCTATGATTAACCGCACGCTAACTGCTCTAGGCACGCAGCGGGGGCTTTATAAAATCTCGCAGAAGTCTCACCAATGGCATCATGAGGGAGGTGCCATTTTTTAGCTGGGGAAACTGAGGCTTGGAGAAGGGGAGCCACGGACCCAAGGTCACCTGACACACAAGCGGCGGAGCTGGGATTTGAACCTGGGTGTGGACCCCCGGGGTTGGTGCCATTGTACGTGCATCTCCATGTCCTTAGTTTCAACCTTGTCTTACTTTACTTTCCCCAGATTTTATCCTCAAAGGTTCATCACATGGAACTTATGTTGGATCTTATGGAATATGTTCCATATTTTACCATATTTGCTTTCTCTCTTTTGATGAATTCTTAAATACTTCAACATGCATCTTCCAGGAAAGAATAAGGACGCACCAAAGGGCTACACTTACCACTTAACACTCTTTCTTCAAAGAAATCCATTCTACTATCTAGTAGTCGGTCCCTGAGCAATTTCCCCCATTGTCTCAAGAAGGTCTTTTGTAGCTGTTTCTGAAAACAGTGGGGATTCACACACTGCTGGGGGTCATCATGTCTCCCTCATTCGTTTTAACCTAAAACGCTGTCCCAACCCCCAGGGGCGCCTGGGTGGCTCAGTCGGTTAAACACCTGACCCTTGGTGTCAACTCAGGTCATGATCTCATGGTTCGTGGGTTTCAGTCCCACATCAGGCTCCATGCTGATGGTGCGGAGCCTGCTTGGGATTCTCTCTCCCCCTCTCTCTCGGCCCCTCTCCCCTGCTCGCTCGCTCTCAAAATGAGTAAGTAAACTTAAAAAATATTTTAAAAATAAAAAGTAAAACACTGCCCCCCAATAAAATAAAAAAGATAAAACACTGCATCCCCCTTTCCGTTTTCTTAAACATAGTGCTTTTAAAATTGGAAATAAAAAGGCAGACTCATTTCTATTCGATTTGTGAATCACATCTATAACTTGATTGGATGAAAAATTAGTAATTAAATAAAGATAAAAACTTTATTTAAAAAATATAATGGGGGCGCCTGTGGGGTTCAGTGCGTTGAGTACTGGACTCTCGGTATTGGCTCAGGCCATGATTTCACTCATGGTGAGACTGGACTCTGCGCTGACAGCAGGGAGCCTGCTTGGGGTTCTCTCTCCCTCTCTCTGTCCCTCTCCCACTTGTGGTGCGCGAGCACGTGCTCTCTCTCTCTCTCTCAAAATTAATACGCTAAAAAAAATATTAAAACAGGAGCCCCTGGGTGGTTGAAACTTGGACTCTCGATTCAGGTCATGATCCAGGGCCCTGTGTGGGGTTCAGACCGAGCGAGGAGCCTGCTTAAGAGTCTGTCTCTCTCCCTCTGCCCCTCTCCCCTGCTCGCACTTTCTCTAAAATTAAAAGAAAAAACAATTATTAAAGTAGATTCCTCAGCCAGGCCTCCCCAAATGGGGAGTCAAACAGATCCTATAAATACTTCATAGAACAAGCCGTTAGAAAAAAATTTTTGAAGTTATGAAAGCAGCCGATAGCGAAACTACAAGGAATGCGTGATTAATTAACAAATAATTTTAACTGGCCGTGGGGTCCGGGTCGGAGCCGCCTGCCGGCTGCCTTATCGGTCTTTTGTTCCTGGGTGGTGCTGGGACACTTCAAAACGTATTTATTTTAAAAGTAGGTCCCTAATATTGCAGTCTTTCAAGACTGCTCGTTAACAGATGCTCTCTAAAATGGAAGGATCCAGACTGAAGGAACAAGATATGGAGCGTTAAGAAATATTACTGAACACTGCAAAAGTGAACTTAGAAGAACAAAATTTAAATCGGGAGGAGCGGCCGCGGCTAAAAACAAACTGTGCCCAAGTTGCTAAATCGAGAAACGGTGCGCGGAGACTTCTGATTCACCGATTTGGCGAAGGGGCTGCCAGCCAGGAGAAACAGAAGAAACCAGAACTGGTAAAAAGCGCTCGGGCCTCTCGCGGGCTGCTGTGTACACGTGTTGGTCGGGTACGTTCCGGGGGGAGGGGAGTTTCTTCCACCGTGGCCTCCGCCGGGGAGCAGCCGGGTGCCAGGCGTGGGCGTCAGAGGACTAGTTTTAAGCCCTTTCGTACGACCTGGGGGCTTTCGAACGTGCATCCGTGCGACTCTGGACTTAAAGGGGTGGCAGTTGGCTGGGACAGCCTAGGACGCGGGCAGGGCGGGGGAAGGGGCGCTGGGGAACTGGACTCCGGGCGACCCGCCCCTCCCGGCGGGGCCTGGGGCGTTAGTCCTTCCCCGGGCGCCCCGGTTGCGAGTGGGGACGGGACACACCGGTCCCGACCTGCGTCCCTACCTGTCCCGGCGCTCACCTGGAGGCCCGCTCGGAGGCGGCGGCGGGCTACGATCCCTTTCCCCACCCTGCTCTGGGAGGCAGTCGGGGGGGGGGGTGGCTCCCTGGGATCGGCCCCGCCCAGGGAGCCCCGGGACCCGCGGTCTGGGCGGTCGGGCCGCTGCGGGGGCCGGCGGCCCCGAGATCCGCGGGCGGGCGGCTGCGAGCGAGGCAGGGGCGGGATCCCGGAGGCTGCAGGCGCCGGGGGAGGGCCCAGCTGCCGCCAGACGGGGTGGGGAGGAGACGCAGCCCCCGCGCTCCGGGGCCCGGGGTCCGCCCCTTGCAGAGTCTACACTCGCCCCCTAGCGCGTCCCTGCCGCCAGGCGCCCTGCGATCCGACACCGGGTCCCGGGGCCCCTCCCCACCTCCCCCGCCACCTCCTCCCGGCGACGTCCACCTCTCCACGGGCCTCAGCCGCGGGAATGGTTCCAGCTGCTTCCTCCCCCCCCCACCCCCACAAATCGTGTTGCCTCCTCGTTCCGGCCTCCTGCCCACAGCCGCCTCCGCCATTCGAAACGTCTCTCCCGCCATCTGGCCAGTGCTGTAAATGGCTTAGCTGTGACTCCGACCCTGGGCCTGGTTTTGAAACACTGGATCACGTTCCTATCCCCAGGGATTCTCTCGCGTTGACACTGTGTCCCCAGCGTAGAGTCTCAGAAGCCCAGCTTGCTCTTGAGTGGGACCTCCCTGTCACACGTACTTCTCAGCGGCCACGACAGCCCGCGTGCCCCTCCTTTGGAAACCTGCCCCTTCCCTTAAAAAGACTGAAATATCCGAGGTTCGGTACCAGCAAGGATGGGCCCACGACCCGTTTCTCTCTTGACCTCCTGGGCCGTCACACTCCTTCCGATTGCCCTAGATCGACCAAGGGACCTCAAGTGACTGATCTGGGACACCCCAGAGCCAGACTTCTGAACTCCAGGCCTTCCTCCCACTAGCAAACCGTTGCCAGTCCTAGTGACCCCAGTACTCGCCCATGGCAAGGCCTGTGCCAGGTGCTTTATATGCATGACCCCGAGGACGCCTCTCGTGAGAAACTGAGGCCCGGAGTTAGGTGGTCTGTGCACGCGTTGCAAGTCACTTGTTTGGGGGTCACGTAACAGGCAAGGCTTGGAGCTTGGGTTCCCCAGGCCCCCTCTGCTAAAAGCCTCAGCGAGGCAGCACAGCGCCCTCGTGAGGATGGCGTGGCTCCTGCGCCAGTAGCGCCCAATGAATGTGACCTCTCATTTGTACCAACCGCCTTAGGAAGAATTTCTACTGTACGGAAGCATTTTTAGTGCCGATCCACACACAACCTCTTGCTTAAAAGGCTTAGTATTGGAGTCCGGGCTTTTATTTATTTGTTTATTTATTTATTTTTTAATGATTATACCATATCCAGTGTTCTGCAGTATTCACAGCCGGGGCTGGAGGGTTCTCTGCCTCACGTGATATGTCTGTTTCAAAGCTTATAGAGAGAGGAAGACACCCTTAGTGGAATAGAAGTTATAAATAACCTGATCTCAGTGTAGTCACGTCTTCCCGCTTGAAGAGTTTGGGGGCCTCATTCCCGAAGAAGGTTTGTTTGTGCCTAAGAGATTGTAGCCACGATGTTTTAAATCGGTACCATTATTAAGCACCTACTGCGAACCAGGTACCGACTGCATAGATTATGCAAGTTCACAGGCACTGAACAGTTTATTTCAACAAATAATGCGGTTTATACCAGATAAATTAGAAAAAACACAGCGGGTCCCCAGTAAAAATAATTGGATCATCAAAGGATGCTAAAAAGCATTGGTAAAATGTGGGAGAACAGTCCAGAATTATTACCCAACAGATGACTTATTCATTACAAAAGGGGAAAATGTACCTACCTAGGTCGGAGAGGGGGTGTGCGTCTGGTAGACACCCTCTTAACCAAATGAGCAAACAAATCCTCAATAGTGGGACAGCATGACATCAAGTATCACTTTGTGTTTTTTAATTTTTAAATGTTTATTTACTTTTGAGAGCGAGAGAGAGAGACAGAGCGTGAGCGGGGGAGGAGCAGAGAGAGAATGAGACTCAGAATCGGAAGCAGGCTCCAGGCTCTGAGCTGTGAGCACAGAGCCCGACGTGGGGCTCGAACTCAGGAACCGCGAGATCATGACCTGAGCCGAACTCGGATGCTTAACCAACTGAGCCCCCCAGGCGCCCCGGCACCAAGTATCTCTTGATGTGGCACTACAGGGAGTACACAAAATTGGGGTGCTTGGGGGGCTCGATCGGTTAAGCTTCCCACTCTTGATTTCGGCTCAGGTCATGATCTCACGGTTCGTGGGTTCCAGGCCTTCATCAGGCACTGCCCTGGCAGCTCAGAGATTGCTTGGTATTCTCTCTCTCCCTCTCTCTCTGCCCCTCCCCTGCTTGAGTGTGCGCTCTCTCTCGCTCTCAAAAATAAATAAATAAACTTAAGAAAAACCAAGAAAGCACACAAAATTACCCATGCAGAATTCTTGTGGGGGGAAAAAGAAAGTTAACCTACATTTAATAACAAGGAAACAATCAGACACGGAAAATGGGGGATATATACCGGGTAACTGGCCAGTCCTTTTCAAAAAAGTCAACATGACAAACCGAAAGAGTGACTAGCGAGACGTCCCCCGAATACCGAGTGTGCACCCTGACTGGGGTCCTGTCTGGTGAGTCTTGCTTGTTCCTTGTCATTCTCAGACGAGGGACAAGGCTGGTGTCTGTAGGTGACGGGGGGGCGGGGGTGTTTTTCGCGCTATAAACGCGGGACTGTTTCGCTCCAGGCCTCTGCCCTGAGTGGAAGCATGAATAGCGGCTTTGTGTCTGCGTGTGGGCCTTGCGTTCAGGCTGGCCTCACACGTGGGTTGGGGGGAGGCCGGGAGCCCCACTTCTGGTTGCCCCCCCACCCCCGCCCCCCCACCAGCACCAGAATAGGACCGGCTTTTTTCTGGAGCCAGCAGCCCCCCACCCCCCCCCCGGGTTAACATTTCAGGCTGTGAGAGAGCTGGATCTCTTTAGGAAACTGCCCTTTGGTTCTGCTCTCCCTGCATGTGAATGTTTAGGTGGCCTGGGCCCTGGGGAAGGCGAGAAGACGGGTACAGAACGCACGGACAGACTATCATCTGAGCCTGTCTTAGCTATGTTTTCTCACTCTTGTCTGCTCCCTATAACCCTGGTGGCGCTGGGCTTCCTCTTCCCTGCAGCCCTTTCCTGAAGGCAATGACCTCCTCACTCCATCCACGTCCCCAAGCCTCTACCCGATCTGTCTACCAGAAATGTGTCAGGATCTCTCGTGTGTGGACGGTGTCTGTGGGGCTGAATAATGACCCCCTAAAGACATATCCGTGCCCTAAACCCTCAGAGCTTGTGAATGTCACCTTCCAGGGCACAAGGGTTTTTGCAGATGTGATTGAGTTGAGGATCCTGAGATGGGGAGGTTGACCCGAAGGAAAGCCCAGGAGTGAAGGTGGCCTCTAGGAGCTGGAAAAGGCAAGGACGCGGCTCCCCACTCAGTGCCTCCAGAAGGGACCAGCCCCGCCAGCGCCTCGACTTTAGCCCAGCGGAAGTGATGTTGGACTTCTAACCTCCAGAAATGTACAAGAAGAAATTCCATAGTTTTAAGCCGTGAAAGCTTTTGGCGATTTCTTGCAGAGGCAACCGGGAAATGAATACAGGTTTCAAGCCCAAGCCCGTTGCCATCGTCCGTTGATTTCCATTTTTATTCGCTTACTTTATACAAAGCAGGGCGTATAAGCATCTGCTTGCTGAGTGCCCCGAGGAGGTCACTTCGTGGTCTCACCGTGGGTCAGTTCCCTTGTGGATGAGGGTGGAAGTGGACAAGGCGGAAGTCACAGCCGGGCAGTTCCGGGTTCCATCAGGTGCACAGGTAGGTTTCATTCAGCTCCAATGTCTTTAAACTTCTCGCTGTATTTATTTTGATCAGGATAATATATTTGCGTTGAATAAACTTTAAAACGTATTAAAGAGGTTTCCCGTGCTAGTCTCTCTTCGGCCACTGCCCTCCGCTACCCCCCCACCCCAGTTTTTCCCTGGATTCTGACCTGGCTCTTGCGGAGATTTTCTATATATATGCAAGGGGTTTCACATACACACCCTGTAAACAGACAACAACATGCCACATACTCCGACACTCTGCATTTATCATGGAACAAAGTTTTGTGATCTTTCAACATCACTACGTAGGAAGGGGAGGGGAGAGGAGTGGGGGTGATGGGAGGAGCAACGTGGTCATAAGTTCAAGCCCCGTGTTGGGCTCTGTGCTGACGGCTCAGAGTGTGTCTCCCTCTCTCTCTGCCCCTCCCCTGCTCTCACTCTATCTCTCTCTCAAAAATAAATAAACATTAACAAATTTTTAAAAATAAAAATAGCATATTGGTTGCAAACACTGAAAACCCACAGGGGGCATATCACCTAAAAGTCTAATTTTCCAGCCCTCTTGGCGATGGAAAGTCCCGGCAGCCCTGGCCCACACTCTCAGAGAAGGCACGCCCAATGGCTCTATTGGGTAGACTGTCTTTCACTGTTACGGTCCCCACCCCCCAAGCCTTTGTATGCCTGGGTCCATCACCTGTCACAACATAGGTCTGGCCCTGTGGCTATCTGTGGTGACAGCTCCTGGGACAATCCCTTCAAGGCTTTTAGACCTGAGCCAGGCCCTGCTTCCTCACAAGCCCTTGGAAGAGAAAAGAAATTTCAACCAACATTAACAACTCAGGCAACAACAGATGTCGACGAGGATGCGGAGAAAGAGGAACCCTTTTGCATTGCTGGTGGGACTGCTAACCGGTGCAGCCACTCTGGAAAACAGTGTGGAGGTTCCTCAAAAAATTAAAAATAGAACGACCCTCCGACCCAGCAATTGCACTACTAGGCTTTTATCCAAAGATACAGGAGTGCTGATTCGAAGGGGCACATGTACCCCGATGTTCATAGCAGCGCTATCAACAATAGCCAAAGTGGAAAGAGCCCAAATGTCCATCGACAGATGAATGGATAAAGAAGATGTGGTGTATGTATATAATGGAGTATGAGTCGGCAACCAAAAAGAATGAAATCTTGCCATTTGCAACTACGTGGATGGAACTGGAGGGTATTATGCTAAGTGAAACAAGTCAGAGAAAGACAAATATCCCATGACTTCACTCATATTGGAATTTAACATACAAGAGATGAACATAAGGGAAGGGAAGCAAAAATAATATAAAAACAGAGACGGAGACAAACCATATGAGATTCTTAAATACAGAGAACAAACTGAGGGTTGCCGGCAGGGTGTTGGGTGGGGGGATCGGGTCATGGGTGAGGGGCATTAAGGAGGACACTCGTTGGGATGAGCACTGGGTGTTCCATGTACGTGATGAATCACTAAATTCTATTCCTGAAAACATTATGACACTGTATGTTAACTAACTTGGATTTCAATTAAAACAAACAAACAAACAAACAAACAAACAGCTGGCTTCTCTGGTCTTAAGGATGGCAGTTAAGGGACCAGTTAATAAATTGGAAACATATCTGCATGGGTGACAATGTGCAGATCTGGGGGGTGCAGAGAGTTAAACGTAAACACGTTTCAGATAGAGGAACATCTTCTGAATGACACAGGAAGTTAGCAGGTGATGGGGTTCAGGACATGCTACCCCAGAATACGGCCCCTTGGCAGATGGAATCGTTTAAGCTGAAGGAGTTTGAGACAATGGCAGAGGCAGGGAGCTCACTCCGACGTCTTCCCTCTTTGCCCTTCTTGACTGAAATGGCGCGTAAAACCCCCATGTGAGGGCGCCTGGGGGGCTCAGTCGGTTCAGCATCTGACTTCCACTCAGGTCATGATCTCATGGTTCATGAGTTCGAGACCCACCTGGGGGTGAGTGCAATCCACGACTCTGAGGACAGGAAGAATCCTAACCAACAGGCCTTGCTAAGTCTCCCCTGGTTACTAGTTACCTCAGAGTCCTGGACCTACAACATCCCTCCTCAGGCAGACCTACCACTGCTCCCCCTTCGTCAAATCTAAGGTAAAAATGCACCAGTCCGTTTCTTGGGGGCCTCATTTTCTTACGAAGGCGCCCGTGTCACATAAAACTTAATGTGTGTCCCCTTCTGTTAATCTGTCTTCGTCAGGTTGATTTCAGACCGCGCCAGGGACCCTAAGAGGGTCAAGGAAAGCGTTCTCGTCCCCTACACGAGAAACCCATTTCGAGGAACGGGGGGCACGAGAACACAGCTGTAACAGGAATTGGCGTGGACACACACTCAGGTAGATTTGGGCTGCGGGCAGAGGCACGCACACAGATCTGCAGGTGCGCATGATGAGGTGTTGGGGTGATGGGGGGGTTCGGAGCCGACCCCCAAGAAAGAATTCTTGAAGACGTCTTTGGTGCAAAAAGGTGATTTTATTAAAGCACGGGGACAGGACCTGTGGGCAGAAAGACCTACACTGGGGTTGTGGCGGTTAAATGATGATATACCTTCAGGTTGGGAGGGGGTCAGGGATAGAGTAAATCTCTACAAATTTTGGAAGCAAGGTTTCCAGGACCTGGAGGGGCTCGCTGTTGCTGGGGAAACACCATATTAATATTCAGTAAAACCTCAATCATGGGACCCTTGAGATGTCTATCAGGGGCTCTATGCTTGGAGGACGATTGCCAGCATATATCTTGGGGGAGTTGAGATAAAGGAAGTTTCCAAAGGAAGTTTTCAATGTGAAAGTAGACTTACAGGATCCTGGGGGGTCAGGATAATGTGAAGCCAAGATTCCCGTTTGCCCCCAGCAAAGTGTCATCATGGAGCCAGCTGAGCTCCTAGCGGGAGGTCACTCTGTGTGTTTCAAGGACTTGTCACTGGGCTGTAGGCAGTAAGGGACTTTAATGTTCCATTTGCCTTAGTTTCCCACATCGCCACGGCAAGCACTTAAACCCCTTTCCTTTGTTCTTGGGTAGCGTCCAGGAATAGCACACAGATCCCACCGGGTGGGGGTGGGGGTGGTGGTGGTGGTGAGGGGTGCTCTTAGCCTGGACTTTGCCCTCAGCTTGCTCCCTCATCACCCACATGGTGTGAGCACTGAGAAAATATTCCCAGTGCACGCACCGCCCAGGGTGCGCTTCTTTGCAGGTGGGAGCGTTGGCTCTAAGGTCAGTGCCGCGGGCTGAGGCCAGTGGATGGAGCTGGGGGCGGGGGGGGGGGGGCAGAGTAGCGTGTGGGGCTGCTCTCTCCCTCAGTCCCCTGCAAATCTCCCTGAGTGGTCTCTACAGGATCCTCTATGGCTGCTTTAACAAATCACCACAAACTTAGTGGTTTGATGTTTTTGTTTTGTTTTGCTTTGTTTTTGAAAGAGACAGAGCATGAGCTGGGTGGGGGGTGGGGAGAGAGAGAGGGCGACACAGAATCCGAAGCAGGTTCCAGGCTCTGAGCTGTGAGCACAGAGCCCGACGCAGAGCTCGAACCCACGGACCGCGAGATCATGACCTGAGCTGAAGTCGAACTCGAAATCGAGTGAGCCACCCGGGGGGCCCCAAACTTAGCGGTTTAAAAGGACGCATAGTTATTCTCCTCCAGTTCCGGAGGTCAGAAGTCCAAGGTCGGTTCTGCTGGGCCAGAGCTAAGGTGCTGCCGCTGCGTTCCTTCTGGAGGCTCTTGGGCAGAATCTGGGCCCTGCCTTTCCCCGCTTCTTCTGGAGACGCCGGCACTCCTGGGGTATGGCCACAGCGCTCCAGCCTCAGCTCAGTCATCTCCCTCTGACCCCCTGATAAGGACTCGTGTGGTTCCACTCAGGCCTGCTTGCCTGATCTAGAAAAATCTCTCCCTCTCAGACCCTGTAGAGACCCTTTATGCCTGTAAAGTCCCTTTTGGCATATAAGGTAACACTTACAAGTTCAAGGATTAGGACCTAGATGATTTGGGGCCCATATTTTCTACCGCAGACCGTGGTTCTTTATACAGGAGTCTCGACCCTAATAGTTATTACACAATCATCTCCCGTAAGAACTGGTTCTGGGATCTTAGGCGCCAGGTGCTGGGCTAAGAGCCCTACGTATGTTGCTGCTGCTGCTGCTGCTTCTTCTTTTTTTAAATACTTACTTATTTGAGAGTGAGAGAATGGGGGAGGGACAGAGAGAGAGAGAGAGAGGGAGACAGAGAATCCCAAGCAGGCTCCACGCTGTCAGTGCAGAGCCCGATGCGGGGCTTGAACTCCCAAACCGTGAGATCATAACCTGAGGCCGAAATCAAGAGTCAGATGCCGAAGGGACTGAGCCACCCAGGTGCCCCGATATGTTGTTTCACGTAGGGCTTCTAGCAACCCTCTGAGGTAGGTTCCCCTTGCCCTCAGATGTCCCCTTCCCAGGACAGAAGTTTCCTAAGACTTTGTATGCGTTGAATCCTGTAAATCGACTTGAGCTGTTGAGCCTCCGTGAACACCTCCTGACATCACTTTGGGAAGTTGGCCTCCCAGCCAGAGAGAGGCTGCTGAATACGGAACTGTGCACCGCGGAGGCTCCCTGAAAATCGTGGGCTCGGGTCCTGCCTCCCGCGAATCAGACTTTCCCGGGAGCACCACACATCGTTTTCTCTAAGGCAGTTTTGCCAGTTTTCAGGTGTCTGTAGCCAGGAACTCCTTTGAAGATTCAGGCTTAGAACGAAAGGCAGCTAGTTTATCACGCTGGCCAGCGGAGGCGCTGGGGGCCAGGGGCCCTGCTGGCCCAGCAGAAGGGAATTTGAAAAGAAATGTAGGAATCTAGGGGTGCCTGGGCGGCTCAGTCGTTTAAGCGTCGGACTCTTGGTTTTGGCTCAGGTCATGATCTCACGCTGTGTGGGTATCAAGCCCCACATCGGGCTCTCTGCTGTCAGCACAGAGACTGCTTCAGATCCTCTGTCCCCCTCTTTCTCTGCCCCGCGCGCTCTCTCTCTCTCTCTCTCTCTCAAATAAATAAACATTAGAAAAATGTATGAATCTATCCTTCAGGATCAATACTTCCCTGGAGCAAAGGAAGAAGAATAGTGTTTACGTGACTGATGGCCTGTGTGCTAGCGAGGGGGGGTGTCCTATGATTTATATGAGAGAATATATATATTTATTAACCATTAGAATATGTTTTGGGGGTAAAAAACCAAAGGTATGTACTGGGTAAACCAAACTGTAAGATCTTGGTTATCATTTTATCATCCATCAGAATGAGGGTAATAAAAAAAAAAGAGGGTGTTGATTAAGAGATGGATTAAAAGATTATTACATAGGGGCGCCTGGGTGGCTCAGTAGGTTGAGCGTCCGACTTCGGCTCAGGTCATGATCTCGCGGTTGACGAGTTTGAGCCCTGCATCAGGTTCCGTGCTGACCAGTCAGAGCCTGGAGCCTGTTTTGGATTCTGTATCTCCCTCTGTCTCTGCCCCTCCCCTGCTCACACTCTGTCTCTCTCTGTCTCAAAAATAAATAAACATTAAAAAAAAAGATTATTACATAATCTTTTCGGGTTTTGGAAAAACTGCGATTTAGCTGTTCTAACAGAGATCCAAGCTGGAAGTTTATTTTGCTCTCCCTATTCCTTTCCGTGCTGATAAAATGGCCCCGCTCCGTGAAATCAGCCTCAGACGTTGGTTCCTTTTAGGCGTTGGTCTCGTCTGTGTGATCAGACGGGCTTGTCACCACTACCACACCCTGCACGACCCTGCCTGGCTGCAAAGGAATGTGGGCAATGTAGGTTTCCTTTTTGGGGGTGTCTTATGCCTAATAAAAGTCTGTTACTACTATTGCTATTGCGTTAGTTAGTTAGCTACTGCTGTGTAACAAACTACCCTACTCCCCCCACCACCGAACTTAGTGACTTAAAGCAAAAGACACTATCACATATTTTCTGTGGTCAGGAATGCACTGTCCCTGGGTCAGGGTCTCTCCCAAAATTAGAAGGAAGGGTCGGCCGGGGCTGTGGGCGTTGCGAAGCAGCTGGGGGAGAGTGCTTCTCCGAGCTCACCGAAGCACGCCTGTTGGCAGGAGTCAGGTCTTGCTGGCTGTTGGCAGGAGGCATTGGTTCCTTGCCACGAGGACCTCCCCACAGGGCAGCTTCAAGCATGGCTTCCCTTCTGAGCAAGAGAGCAGGTAGGAGAGTGGGACAGGACAGGCACGCTGGAAGGCACAGGACATTTGTAACCTAACCTCAGAAGTGACATCCTATCACTTTGCTTGCTCTATTTGCTAGGTCAGCTCCCCCTCCAGAGGAGGGGAGTGTACAGGGCATGAACCCCCCAGAGGCGGGGACCTTTGGGGGCCATCTCAGAGGCTGCCTCCCACAACTGTGGACTAAAGGGAGGTGGATTTGGGGGCCAGTTAGCTGTGTCCATCCCTGTTTCTCTCAGGGAAAGTCAGTAACTCATCCCGGGAAGGCAAATGGCTTCTAGTCAGCTACAGAGGACACGGCATCCGTGAGAGCGTTCTGGTGTCATTGGGGGAGACATTCGTGCATGGAAAAGACTGATCGCTGTTTTAACTCGATCTTCAATGTATTAAAATCACCAATAAAAACACATCATCTTCCATAACCTTCAAAGTGCTACTTCCAAATATTATTCTATTCATAAGTCTAGTGAATTTTAACAGTTACTTTTCAGGGAAGTGTTTGATTAATGGTCGAACAATTCCAGTTTCAACGACTTCATATCCCATTTAGAATCTTAATTAATTTCCCTTAAATGTTCTGCTTTTCACAAATTTAAACTGTTCGATTTTCTGTGCAAGCTCAACAGACGTGCCTAAGAAACAAAACCTTCCCAGGTACTTAACTCTCATAATAAATTATAAGAGTATCAAGATCTTTTAAACATTCCAGTACCGTTTACTCACCTAGAAAAATTCTCTTTCACGTTTCAGTGAAAAATTACAAGTCCGAAATAATGGATTACTCAATTATGCACTTTATGTTGGAAGGCTTACATCTACAGGATAAATGTGTCACATTTTTGCTTATGCCAAATTCTCTTAAACATTACAAATACTTTAAATGCCAAGTATGTCGGGTGATTCTCAGCCATTACACAGAAGTATTCATTCTGTGAGTTCCAATGACTTTCTCCTTTTATTAAGTAATTTCTTTTTTAAAGTAGCATCTGCTCCCAACCTAGGGCTTGAACTCAGGACCCTGCGATCAAGAGTCCCATGCTCTGCCTCTGAGCCAGCCGGGCACCCCAGCTGTCTCTTTTTAATTATAAGCCCGGATTACAAGTGGGCATTAAAAGACACTCGTAAGGAAAATTTTATTGGCAAGGTGAGGTTAACTCTTGGCCAGAGGTTTGGGACTGGAATGGAGCTCTAATTTTCTAGTTATGAAAAAAAAAAAGGAACAACCAAAAAAAAAAAAAAAAAAAACCCCAGAAAAGCACGCCCAAATGCTGAGCCCTTTTCAAATAGTTATGATAACAAAGGGGCTCACGGGCTATAAAGTTTTGCATCCCAGGTCAGGGTATGCCATGACATCAGACGCATACCTTTCACCATAAGTGACATCAGAGCCAGTCGGAGTTACCGGCTTGCTCACAGCTGGATAGGCGTCAGCTGGTCTGTCTGCTGCCCAACTCCTTGCTGCATTCTTTCCCCAGGCTCCAGTCTTGCTGTCTGGCCTGGTCACGAGGCCTGGAGACAGTTAAATGGCCTCCTGTGTGTTGTTGAAGGCATTCCTCATCCTCCCTCTGTCTGGCTCTGTGGCGGCCAGGCTGAAGTGGGGGTCGTGACCCAGAAATGAACAGGGTGGTCCTGGAGGGTCTCTTAGGGATGAGAGATCAGGGATCTGGAGATTGTCCCTGGGATGAATACACTCTCGCGACAATGGCATGCAGGGAGGGTGCAACGAGCCTAGAACTGACCAGCCTTGTGTGTGTGTGGGGGGGTGGCGCCTGGCAGGGTGTGGAGCTGCTGGGTTCAACTTCTTAAAAACCCCAGAGGCCCCTGGGGGCCTGGAGGACGGGACGCAAGGGGCCCAAGTGGGGGGAGATCAGATAACAGGCTGGTGGGGGGAGGGTGCTAGAGGAGGACAGCAAAAGGAGGCTGGCCAAGTGACTTCAAAGCCCAGCCCTGTCCCTTCTACAGCACAGAGAGGGGCCTTGAGGAGGCTGTGCAGTGAGCCCCTAGTGGAGCGCCTACTGTATGCAGGGTGCTTTGCCTGGGTCCTGCCTTCGAGGAGCTAGATGAGTCAGAAGCAAGGTGAGAGGTGATCATACCTGACCCAGAGCCCACTGGCCCCAGAAGCGGGGTGGATTCCGAGTACATCTTGAAGGAAAGAAACGGGGTTTGCCGTTGAATTGGATGTGGTGTGGAGGAAGGGGAGAGAGAGAAGTCCAAGGAGGAGAGAGAGAGAGAAGGCCAGGGTCTTGGATCTGAGCGGCTGTTGCACACAGGGGCCTTTTCCTGAAGATGGTCTTTTCCTGAAGGTGGGGGCCCGACATTAGTTTTTTCTGGGCGTGTGCTAGGAACTTCAAGGCAAGCACCTTTTTTGTTTTTAAGTTTATTTATTTTGAGTGAGAGAGAGTGAGAGAGAGAGAGAATCTCAAGCAGGCCCCTCGCTGTCAGCGCAAGAGCCCGATATGGGGCTCGATCCCATGGACCTCGAGATCATGACCTGAGCAGAAATCAGGAGTCGGAGATTTCACGGACTGAGCCAGCCAGGTGCCCTGACAGAGTGTCTTTCTAAATGTAACCATCATCTCAGTAAGAAGCACGTTGTCACAGTCAGCCTACATATAAGTAAACAGAATTGCCTACAGCGATATTTACCCTTCCTATGTGTCCTCTGACAAATCAGTTTTTTATTGGATTTCATTTTTTAAAAGTACTAATTGCGACTTATCAATGAGTCATCCGCACCCCCCCTGAAATTTGAAAGCCACTGTTCTGGGTTCTACCGCTTAAAATTTTTTAAAAAAAATATTTGTTTATTTTTGAGAGACAGAGTGAGAGCAGGGGAGGGGCAGAGACAGAAGGAGACACAGAATCCAGAGTCAGGCTCCCAGCTGTCAGCACAGAGCCAGACGCGAGGCTCGAACCCATGAACCTTGAGATCATGACCTGAGCTGAAGTCGAACGCTTAACCGACTGGGCCATCCAGGTGCCCCTGGGTTTTACCTCTTTAAGATTTAGCTTGGGGGGCGTCTGGGTGGCTCAGTTGGTTAAGCATCCGACTTCAGCTCAGGTCATGATCTCGCGGTCTGTGAGTTCGAGCCCTGCATTGGGCTCTGTGCTGAGAGCTCGGAGCCTGGAGCCTGATGCGGATTCTGTGTGTCCTCTCTCTGCCCTTCCCCTGCTTGCGCTCTGTCTCTCTCTTGCTCAAAAATAGATAAACGTTAAAACAGTTTAAAAAAGAAAAGATTTAGCTTGGGCTAATTACTGCCCCGGAGAAGTCAGGAAGCTTAGGCTAGGGTGACTGGAGGGGGGAGGCGGGGATGGCTGGGGAGACCAGGGAGAGGCAGGAAGTGGACGCTGAGACTTCTGAGGGCATCATCATGCCCTCAGGGAAGATTTCAAGGGCAAGGCCGCTGAGCTAGGGTGGGCTCAGGGAAGGGACAGGCAGGCACTGCAAGGCAGCAGGGCTCTGTGAGTATGTGGCAGGGATGAGTAGGCTGCAGGGGGTAGGGGAGGGGGGGACAGGCACCTCTCTTACCCCTACTCCTGCAGAGGATGCCCTGTATCTGCAGCACCGCAGAAATGACACGTTGGGGACTATATTCCCTGCTGCATCCGGGACCTTCCCTATGACGGGCTCTGAGTCCCCACCAGCCCCGGAGGTCCCCAGCTGAATTGTGTCATGGAGGAGCCTGTGTGTTTCTCTGTCCCCTCCATCATCTGGTAGCACGTGGGCGTTTATCCTCCAAGATGACAACCTCAGCTGCACGGACCGTAACCACACAGAGGCAGGAAGATGTGGGAGGTCAAGGCCACCCAGCCGAGCTCCCGCGCCCAGGACTGGTCACATGGACACTTTTTCTGCACGGGAGTTGGCAAGAGCCAGCATCCAGCCGAGGAGGGCATGTGAGCTGTGGCCGGCGGACGCTAGGTCATCTCCTGAGGCTGGCCCAGTGCTGCACTGACAGAAAGATCGGGGTTCTGTCAGCCGGGAAGGGGGGAGGGTCGGCAAGAAACACATCTGCCCCAGTAGGACGAGGGGTGACATTGCGATCTTTACTAATGTCCCGGCCGAGCAGCGCCCAGTGATTCCTGACAAGGCTGGGCACTCCAGCACCCCGTGTGCCCCTTTGATGCATTGTGGGGTGACGAGGCGGTGCTGAGGAGGAGCAAAGGAGAGGAAGGCGCTCAGCTGTGGGTACTCACCAGCCCGTGATATTCACCAGCCCCTGCAAAGTGTTGCAATATTTTAAGGCCCCTTGTGGGTGACAGAGGGGCCTTGCTCCAGAACCCCATCAAGTGAATCAAGAGCCCAGCCTCGTCCCCCATTTACTCTGGGATTCTCTAGGGCTGCACAAGAAGGCAGAACATTTTGCACACGAGGAAGCAGGCTTGGGGAGGGGAGATAATTCGAGATGCCCGGGAGGGGTTATGGTGGCTTCTTAGCACTGAGCACGCGCGTCTAGGTTACAGACAATGATAATATTACAGCAGTAATCTGTCGGTTGTCCCTCTGTGCAGGGCCTTGTTCTAAGCACATCACATGTGTTAACACACAACTTAATATGTAGGTTTATACGTTATACAGGTACATGGAGTAAATATATGTTATATAGGTACGTGGAGTAACCAGTGTAGATACAATGTAACAGGTAGATACTGTTATTGGCACCATTATGTAGAGGAGGAAGCTCTTAGAAATTAAGTGCTTTGGGGGCGCCTGCGTGGCTCAGCCGGTTAAGCACCCGACTTCGGCTCAGGTCGTGATCCCCTGGCTTGTGAGTTCAAGCCAGGGGCTCTGTGCTGACAGCTCGGAGCCTGGAGCCTGCTTCCGATTCCGTGTCTCCCTCTCTCTCTGTCCCCCTCTCTCAAAAATAAATAAACATTAAAAATTCTTTTTTAAATAAACAAACTTAAGAAAATATATTTTTAAAAAATTTAAGTGCTTTGCCTAGCGCAGTGGTTCTCAACTGGGTGATTTTGCCCCTCATGGGACATTTGACGGTACCTAGAGACGTTTGTGGTTGTCACAACTCGGAGGAAGGAATGCTACTGGCATCTAGAGGCTAGAGGCCAGGGTTGCTGCCCAGACGTCTATGATCCCCGGGACAGCCCCTCACAACCAAGGATTGTCTCGGCAAAAAGGTCAGTAGTGCCAAGGTCGAGAAACACTGCCTTAGAGACACTGCGCCTGTGACCCCCGAGGCATGTACGAGCTCGGTCACAGCAGCAGGGAGGACTAGTCCCCACACTGAGATGGCGCACGTGTCGCTTAAGAGTGGAACAGAGGCACGTACTGTTGTTTCTTCACGTAATGGACGAAATTAACAAACAATAGGTATCTGTATCAAAATGGGTGAATCTTATCAATGTTGAATGAAAGAAACAGTTCATAGAAGGATACATGTTGTATTCTTGCATTTATATAAAGTTCAAAAGCCGTTCAAAAGCCCAGGCATCTCGCTGGCTCAGTTGGAAGAGCAGGTCGCCACTCTTGATCTCAAGGTTGTGAGCTGTAAGTTCAAGCCCCACGTTGGGTGTAGAGAGTACTTAAAATTAAAAACAACAACAAAAAAAGTTCAGGGGCGCCTGGGTGGTTCAGTCGGTTAAGCGTCTGACTTCGGCTCAGGTCATGATCTCACGGTTCATGAGTTCAAGCCCCGCGTCGGGCTCTGTGCTGACAGCTCAGAGTCTGGAGCCTGCTTCAGATTCTGTGTTTACCTCTCTCTCTTCCCCTCCCCCACTCATGCTCACTCTCTCTCTCTGTCTCAAAAATAAATAAACATTAAAAAAAATTTACAATAAGTTCAAAAGCAGAAAACCCATATGTATATATGTATATATATATATATGAAGAAGATAGATACATACATTGATAAGAAAAACAAAAAATTACAAAAAATCAGGATATTGGTTTTCTGTCAGTAGGATGGAAGGAGAGGGATAGGAAGGGACTCACAAGAGGCTTCTAAGGGACCATAATGTTTTATTCCAGAACTTAGTTGGTGGATGCATATGTATTTATTTTGTTATTATTATTATTTGAAAGCGAGGGGCAGAGCACAAGCGGGGTAGGGGCAGAGAGAGAGAGACAGAGAATCTTAAGCAGGCTCCGCGCTCAGTGCGGATCCTGACATGGGACTCAATCCCATGACTCTGGGATCATGACCTGAGCCAAAATCAAGAGTCAGGTACTCAACCGACTGAGCCACCCAGCCACCCCTATTTTTGTTTAAAAGTGAGCACATAGGGGCGCCTGGGTAGCTCAGCCAGTTAAGCGTCCAACTTCCACTCAGGTCAAGATCTCACGGTTCCTGGGCTCGAGCCCCGCATCGGGCGCTGGGCTGACAGCTCGGAGCCTGCTTGGGATTCTCTCTCTCTCCCTCTCTCTCTGCCCCTGCCCTGCTCTCACTTGCTTGTACACACACTCTCTCTCAAAATAAATAAATAAACATTTTAAAAAATAATAATTTGTTTAATTTAAAAGAAAATCTATTAATGTAATATATCATATTACCTAATTACAGGGCACCTGGCTGGCTCAGTCTGTAGACCATCCGACTCTTGATCTCAGGGTCATGAGTTCAAGCCCCATGTTGGACATGGAGCCCACTTAAAAACAACAACAACAACAATAGAAGCCCCCACCAATTATAGATGGAAAAACACCAGATGGAATTCAACACTCTTTTATAAGAAAACTTTTGTGACCAACTAGAGATAATAGGGAATCGTCAACCTGATATTAGGAGGCTGCCTGTGACAAATACCCAAGCTAATTAGAAAAATTCCCTGTAAAGAACCAAGAGGAAATTTTAGCAGGTCTGCCGGATGTAAAATCAACGGGCAAAAAAAAAAGAAAGAAAATAAATGAATAGCACCCTGGTAATAAAAGCAATAACCGATCAAAACATGTCATTCATAGAAAAGACTCCATTCTCTTACACAACAGAAAAGTAAGGTGCATGGGCCAAATGCCAAGAAAAGATGTCAGAGCTCATTTTGGAATAAATGATGAGACTTAATGAAAGGATGACAGAGGTGACCTAAGCAAGGAGACAGATATTATGTCATAGAGCAGTTAAGGTGGATGAATTAGACCAGACACAGGAGGACAATTATTGTAAGATTCCACTTATACGAGGTGCCTGTAGGCGAATTTATAGAGACAGGGAGTAGAGTAGAGGGGCTGAGGGGAGGGGGAATGGGGAGTTAGTATTTAATGGGCACATTAATCAATTAATCAATTAATTAAAATGTTTGGGATGCTGACAAAGTTCTGGAAATGGATGGTCTAGGTTCTACCATGTTGTAAATGTACTTAATGCCACTGAATTGTATACTTAAAAACGGGTAAGGGGTCCTTGACTGGCTCCGTCGGTGGAGCATGAGACTCTTGATCTCAAGGTTGTAAGTTCGAGCCCTACGCTGGGTGTAGAGATTACTAAAAAAAAAGAAAAAAAAAAAGGAAGGTTAAAATGGAAAATTTGTTATGTTTTGGCAATGACCCCTGAAGGAACTATGCAAAAAAACAAAAACAAAAACAATGAGATATCTGTAAAGCGATTTGGATATGTGTACAAAATGTAATGTTGGGTGAAAAAAAAGCAAGCTGCGAAAGATACATGAATAATGACATTCTCTGTGAAGATTAGGATTCTCTGTGAAAATGAGGCTAGCTGTAATAGATACTGAAAATCACAGTAATTTGAACAAGATAGAAGTTCATTTCTCTCTTCGGGAAAATTCTGTTGTAGGCTGTGCAGGTGGGGCATGATGGCTCTGCCGTTGTCTAGGATCTAGGCTGTTCGGCTTCTCATTTTGTTGACCTTAGGATGTGGCTCTTGTCCTCATGGCCCACGGTGCAGTGCCAGCCATCACATTCACCTTCCAGGAAGCAGGAATGCTGAAGAGGTGGGGCGCCTGGGTGGCTCAGTCAGTTAAGCATCCAACTGTGGCTCAGGTCATGATCTCATGGTCTGTGGGTTCGAGCTCAGCGTTGGGCTCTGCGGTGACACCTCGGAGGCTGGAGCCTGCTTCAGATTCTGAGTCTCCCTCTATCTCTCTCTCGGCCCCTCTCCTGCTTGCACTCTCTCTCTCAAAAATAAGTAAACATTAAGGAGAAAGAAAATACTGAAAAGGATTCATCTCAGAGAAGTTGCACACATCCCTTTCCTTTACATCCTATTAATTAGAGATTAGTTACATGGCCACGCTTGGCTCCAAGGGAAACTGGGAAATGTGGTTTTTATTTATTTATTAAAATTTTTTTTAAGGTTTATTTTTGAGAGAGCGAGAGAGAGAGAGAGCGCGGGGGAGGTGCAGAGAAAGAGGGAGACCCAGCATCCGAAGCAGGGTCCAGGCTCTGAGCTGTCAGTGGGGTTCAAACTCACGGACTGTGAGATCATGACCTGAGCCCAACGCCCAATCGACTGAGCCACCCAGATGCCCCGGGGGAATGTAATTTTTATTTCAGAAAAATCTGTGACCAGAGATATTACGGAGGGAATGGACACCGGAGGACACTGAGTAGGTAACGCCATGCGGTCCATGAGAGAGACTGCTAAATTCATCATCTTTTTCAAGATCCATTTTCCCTTTTAGTTATAAAAGCCCCCAGGTTTGAGCTGGCTACCCAGCCATGGACTACATTTCCCAGTCTCCTCTGCGGCTAGATGTGACCATGTGACTAAGATCAGGCCAATGGGATGTGAATAGAGGTATCGGGTGCCATATTTCCAGTTCATCTCCTTAGAAGGAAAGCCAATCTCCTATACATCCCTTTCTCCACCTCCCCCACTGGATGGGAAATCGCAATTTCAGTAGCTTCCTTTGACCCAGAGAGGGACCTCGAAGGGTCCATCTGTGATAGAACTGGCGGGTCAAGGGTCAGAGCCATCTACCCTTCCTGGACTGCCCACTAACCTGTAAAATATGAAATGGGAGATGAGCTCCCATGTTGCTTGGGAGGACGGTGTTTGAAAACAGTCCCAGTGCAAACGTCGTGAAGAAGATGTTGGCCTCACACCCAGATTATTGATTTAGATGGCTTTAAGGTTGCAGCCTTTCGATGGGGAAGAGAGGGTTGGTGGGTCATTGAGTCAGACAGATAAAAAAGGAGGGTCCCCATATTTCAGAACGGTGAAAGGTTCGGGACGTGGCTACCTTCACAGAGAACTGACTGGGGAATCCTGCAGATGAGCCACCAGAGGAAACCAGAGCCTTCTGTCTTTAGAAGGGCCCGCTCTCAAGGTTGGCCCCTGCCTGGTATCTGGAAATTGGGCTTTTGGAGCTGTCCCCACCATTCCCTAACTGATTAAGGGTGGTTTACTGTGGCCAGACGGTCTGTGCAAGCGATTGGCTTATACAGAACATAGCATGTACCTAATTCCTAGCATGTCACAAAATTCCAGAAGGAAAGAAGCATAAACCATAATGTTCACACAATTCAGGCCCAGTGAATTCATATTCCAGGATTCCAGATGGCAGCCAAGGGCCACGCTCGCACATGGGCCTTTTATTTATTTATTTATTTATTTATTTATGTTTGTTTGTTTGTCTGTTGAGAGAGAGAGAGATAGAGAACGAGCAGGGGAGGGGCAGGGAGAGAAGGAGACAGAGAACCCCAAGCAGGCTCTGCGCTGTCAGCAAGGAGCCCCATGCAGGGCTCGAACTCACTAACTGTAAGATCACGACCTGAGCTAAAATCAAGAGTCCGACCTGACACTTACCTGAGTCATCGAGGCGCCCCCTTTTTATTTTTTTAGTGTTTTTTTCCTTCCATCTTTTTAAAAAGGTTTTTTAATTTATTTTGAGAGAGAGAGAGAGTGTGTGTATGTTCGTGCATGAGTGTGTGTGAGCTGGGGAGAGCCAGAGAGAGAGGGAGAGAGAGAATCCCATGGAGGCTCCGAACTGTCAATGCAGAGCCTCAAGGGGGGCTCGATCTCACAAATCAAGAGACCGTGACCTGAGCCAAAATCAAGAGTCTACGCTTAACCAACTGAGCCCCCCAGGTGCCCCATCCATGGGCTTTTAAAAGCTGCCACCCACAGGGGCGCCTGGGTGGCTCAGTCGGTTAACCGTCTGACTTCAGCTCGGGTCATGATCTCGAGTTCGTGGGCTCGAGCCCTGCGTCGGGCTCTGTGCTGACAGCTCAGAGCCTGGAGCCTGCTTCGGATTCTGTGTCTCCCTCTCTCTCTCTGCCCCTCCCCTGCTCATTCTCTGTCTCTCTCTCAAAATAAAGACATAAAATAAAAAGCTGCTACCCACAAAAACACTATTTAGAAAGAGAAAAGAGGGGGTGCCTGAGGGCTCAGTCGGTTGAGCATCCAAAGCTTGATTTTGGCTCAGATCGTGATCCTAAGGTCATGGGATCAAGCCCTTCATCGTGCTCAGTGCTGAGTGTGGAGCCTGCTTGGGATTCTCTCTCTCTCTCTCTCTGCTCTTCCCCCTGCTCACACACAGTCTCTTTCTGTCTCTCAAATTAAAACAAATCAATAATAGGACAAATTGAAGCCATGCACCACCTGATGGGATACAGAGAGGACAAAAAGTCACTTCTGTGATAATCTTGCCAAAGATGCTTAATCCGAATCGAGAAGGAAACATCAGAAAAAACCAAACTGACAGACATCCTACCAAGCAAAACTGGGTTCAAAACCGTAAAGCTCATGGAAGCACAAAAGATCTAGAGGCCTGGTGCCGGGTGGGAGGAGGCTACAGAGAGATGACAGCTAGAAGCCATTGAGCATGAGTTTGACCTGGATCTTTTTGCTACAAAAAGCATCGGACATTTGGCACACTTGAATGGAACCTGAAGATTACAGGAATGGTGTTGGGAGTCCCCAAGACCACCCCATGTTTGGAGATTTCCTTTTCTTGCTTTCTTTTTAGTGTTTATTTATTTTTGAGAGAGAGAGAGAGAGAGAGACAGATGTGAGTGGCGGCGGGGCAGGGGAGACCACAGAATTCAAAGCAGGCTCCAGGCGCCGGGCTCTGGGCTGTCAGCACAGAGCCCGACATGGGGCTCAAGCTCATGAACCGAGAGATCATGACCTAAGCCAAAGTCGGACGCTTAGCCGAACGAGCCACCCAGGTGCCGCAGAAGATTTTCTAGAAGGACTCGTGGGACTCAGCGTACGGTTGCCGTCCACTCAGATTTATGACAACAGGGTACTAAGGATACATGGCCAAATCGTCTGGGGAAAGGGCGCAGGTGGGTTTCCTTATGCCCTCTCCTTCCCGTGTAGGGTCACAGAGCACAACAAAAATGTAGCAACATCCGTGTGGTGTTTCTGCCCAAGGAAGCCCACGAGGATTTCAGCACCCAGGGTTTCGACAGCGGAGGGGGGCACGCAGGCCACCTCTGCTAGCATGTACCAGAAGTTTCGAACTCCAAGAAAGGAAGGCCCGTGCTCGGCGTCACCCACGTTTGCACAGCCCCAGCTCCGTGAAATACCCTCGTCAATCGGGAAGCGAGGGGACCGGTCTGGATGCCACGCTCCCAGATGCCACGGCCACTGGCCAACTTTGTGAGCAGGTCTTTCTAAGGACGGCTGTCTCAGGCCTGCCACGCTTACCCTTCTCTGCATCCACTCCGTCGACCGGAGGCCAAGGCACCTTCACGGCAAGGTTTTGAGCAGTAGGAACCGCACAAGGTGGCAATGCCAGCCAGCCTGCGATACCGGCCTCAGCCAGGCCCCCATGGTCCTGGATTTAGCCGGTTCCAGCTAATCCCATTAGCCGTAATGGTCTGGCCCAGAAAGCCACGTGGCTTCCTCTAGTTTCTGTATGAACCTCTGTGCCTGGCCGTTGGCATCCCCTCAGGCTGGCACATTCTGGTCACCACGCTGAAGCGGGCTGGACACGACACACGGGAACAACCCCAGAGGGTACCCGTGGGGCCCCTGGAAGCAAAGACTTTACCCTTGTTAGGACACGTCACGTGGAACGCGCGCCGGTCAGGCAGGACAGGTTAACAGGGCCTCCAGCATGGCCTCCGCCGTGGCCCTTCCCACCCAGGGTTGCAGAACAGTCCAGAGGGTTCCGTTCGGGCCTTGCTTTCAGAGGGAATGCCTGACGCGGTTCCAATCACCCTTTCCGTGAGGCCGGTTTGGCCCCTCGTGAGCGTGGACAGCAGGTGGACGAATTCAGGGCTGGAGCCACCTCCTGCTGTCCCCTAGTTAGCGACAGGTGGGACCAGTTGGACGGACAGACCTCAGGGGTGGGATCCGAGTCTGAACTCAATGCGGGCAAGAGCGGGCATTCCTCGGGTTTTTCCTGTTGGGGAGGGGAGCAGCGCTTCGGGAGAAGGTCTCAATGACACACGTCACTAACGTCTCTCCCTCACTGGTACCTCCCAGGGGCCGAGTTTGTGTTTTTCCTTTTTTGTTACAAAATCAGTGTGGCTGGCTCAGGAATCATAACTTGACAGTTTTTCCTCAAACTTTTTTGAAACTTTTTTTAAGTTTATTTATTTATTTATTAAATGTTTTTTATTTATTTTTGAGAGACAGAGAGAGAGAGAGAGAGAGAGAGCACGACTGCGAGTGGGGGAAGGGCATAGAGAGAGAGGGAGACAGCATCCGAAGCAGGCTCCAGGCTCTGAGCTGTCAGCACAGAGCCCGACGCGGGGCTCGAACTCACAAACCATGAGATCATGACCTGAGCCAAAACCAAGAGTTGGACACTTCACCGACTGAGCCACCCAGGCGCCCCCAAACTCTTTTTTTTTCCGAGATAAAGTTCACATAGTATATTATACTTCACTACAGCCATTTAAAATGTACAATTCAGGGGCGCCTGGGTGGCTCAGTTGGTTAAGCGTCTAACTTCAGCTCAGGTCATGATCTCACGGTTTGTGGGTTCGAGCCCCGTGTCGGGCTCTGTGCTGACAGCTCGGAGCCTGGAGCCTGCTTCGGATTCTGTGTCTCCCTCTCTCTCTGACCCTCCCCTGCTCAAACTCTGTCTATCTCTCTCTCAAAAATAAATCAACATTAAAAAAATTTTTTTTTAAACTTTAAAATGTACAATGCAGTGGCTTTTAGTACATTCGCGATGCCTCCTTCACTATATAGTTCATTCGTATCCTTCCATAAAGAAACTCCCGGTAGCAATCACTCTCCCTTCCTCCTCTCCTCATCCCCTGGCAGCCCTGTCCCTATGGATTTGCTATTTCCGGGCATTGCATAGAAATGGAATCCTATAGGGAACTTTCTTTCATTGAGCATAAGATTTTTGAGGTTCATTCACGTGGTAGCATGGATCAGTGTCTCATTCCTTCCCATCTCCAATCCTTTTTATGGCCCAATAATATTCCATTGTATGGATACATTTCATTTGGCTTATCCATTCGTCAGTTGATAATTTTTGGGTTACTTCCATCTCTTACCTGTGATGTATAGTGCCGCTCTGAACATTCACGTCCAAGTGTTTGTTGAACACCTTGCTTTCAAGGCTCTTAGGTCCATGCAGAAGAGGGCAATTGCCAGGTCCTCTGGTAATTCTATGTTTAACTTTTTGAAGAGCTGTTAAACTGCCTTCCTAAGCAGCTGCACCATTGGATGTTCTTTCCTGCGATGCCTGAGGGTTCCGATTTTTTCACATCATCGCCAACATTTGTTATTTTCCATGCTTTCGCTTACAGTCATCTTAGTAGGTGTTAAGTGGTACCTCGTTGTGGTTTTCATTTGCATTTCCCTAATGACTAATGATGTTGAACATGTTTTTGTAGACTTATCAGCCCTTTGTACCTCACCTTTGGAGAAAGGAGTACCTGTTCATGTGCTTTGCCCATTTAAAAGTTGGGTTATTTTTTCGTGGTTGAGTTGTAAGCGTTCTTTATATATTCTGGATACTAGTTTTTTTTTTATCAGATAATCACCTGAAAATCTTCTTTTCCATTCTGTAGGTTGTCTTTTCACTGTCTTGGTAGTGTCTTTTGATGCACACAGTTTTTAACTTTGAGAAAGTCCAGTTTATCTCTCTTTTTCGCTTCTGTGGTTTCTGCTTTTGGTGCCATATCTAAGAATCCACTGCCACATCCGCTGTCATGAAGATTTACTTCTATATTTTCTTCTAAGAACTTTGTAGTTTGGCTCTTAGATTTAAGTCTTTGATCCACTGTGAGTTGATTTTTTGTAGATGGCGTGAGGTAAAGATCCGACTTCATTCTTTTACATGTGGTCATATTTGTTGAAAAAGCAATTCTCTTCCCATTGGATGGTAATGATATACTTGTTGAAAATTATTTGGCTGTAGATATGAGTTTATTTCTGGACTCTCCGTTTTATTCCACTGATCTATATGTCTGTCCTTACACTAGTACCACGCTGGTTTGATCGTAGCTTTATAGTAACTCTTGACACCTGAAAGTGTGAATTCTCCAATTTTGTTCTTTTAAAAATTATTTTAGCATTCTGGGGCCCCTTGAAATTCCATATGAATTTTAGGATAAGCTTGTCCATTTCTGCAAGAAAGGTGGTTGGAATTTTGATAGGGATTATATTGAATCTGTAGATCTATTTGGAAAGTATTGCCATCTTAAAACATTTTTTTAATGTTTATTTATTTTTGAGAGAGAGAGAGACAGCATGAGCAGGGGAGGGTCAGAGAGAGAGGGAGACACAGAATCTGAAGCAGGCTCCAGGCTCTGAGCTAGCTGTCAGCACAGAGCCCGATGCGGGGCTCGAACCCACAAACCGCGAGATCATGACCTGAGCCGAAGTCGGATGCTTAACCAACCGAGCCACCCAGGCACCCCTTAATTTCATTTTCAGATGATCACTGGTAGTGTATAAAAGTTCAAGAGGCACATGGGTGGCTCAGTTGGTTAAGCGTGCGACTCTTGATTTCAACTCACGTCATAGTCTCATGGTTTGTGAGTTTAAGCCCCACATTGGGCTCACTGCCGTCAGCGTGGAGCCCGCTTCTGATCCTCTGTCCTCCTCGCTCTCTGCCCCCAACACCCTCTCTCTCAAAAAGAAACATCTAAAAGTTAATGAATTAAATTAAAAGAATTTTTAAAAATTCGAGCGAAAATTGTATCTTGACCTTGTATCCCGTAACTTTCCCGCATTCAAGTCTTAGCTCTAATAGTTTGTGCGTGTGTGTCGCTCCTTTAGAACTCCAAATTATTTAAAAATTCTCATTCAAATGTTTCATCCAGAAGGATTGGGTGCAATAAGGGACAAAAGCATTTTCATAGAAAAACATTTTTATAAAACTTAATGAGAAACACATACCCTATCCAGGAATGGTCAGGATGAGAAACAGAATCTTCTTTTTTTTTTTCTTTTTAACGTTTATTTATTGTTGAGAGGCAGAGAGAGACAGAGCATGAGCAGGGGAGGGGCAGAAAGAGGGAGACACAGAATCCGAAGTAGGCTCCAGGCTCCGAGCTGTCAGCACAGAGCCCGATGCGGGGCTCGAACCCACGAACCGTGAGATCATGACCTGAGCCGAAGTCAGACGCTTAACCGACGGAGCCACCCAGGTGGCCCGAGAAACGGAATCTTCAACAAGTTTCAGAAACATTTAATACAACCCCTTACCCCTTTGGTCCTGACCATTTATCTGGTGAGCAGCCTGGAAAAGATCACTTTCATTCTGAGGACAGCTGCCTGTAGTCATCGGGCCACCTTCCTGAAGTGCGCGTCTCAGGGCAAAGATGAGGCAAGTGGAGAGACTATGAGTTCGTTGGTGCAAACTGCAGCTAACGTAGAAAAAGCAGAACACGAGGCAACAGCAGGGCGACATTCCCGCCTACAGGGGTCCAGAGTCCAACCTGTTAGGAGTGCCCGGAGGGGTCACAGTCCTGGGAGGTGGCCTTCCCCAGTCTGCAGCTTTGGGCAGGGATCACAAGCTAGAACTGCATTAGAAGTTCGTATCCGCACCAGAAATGTAGAGCTGAGCGGTAGCTTGGTTTTAGAAGGTTCCACTAAAGAAAAAGCCTTTTCCCGTGGGCATGCTTACGTGACCCAGGTGGTCCAGTGGGCATCCAGGACGTTTGCACAGCTTAGGGTCCCACAGAGGGGTGTCTTAAATCTGCCAGCGTCCCACCGTTAGTAAAGCCCTGTTCCTTGAGGGCATGCCCGCTTTCTTTCTTTCTTTTAAAAATTTTTAAATGTTTTTATTTATTATTGAGACAGAGAGAAACAGAGCATGAATGGGGGAGGGGCAGAGAGAGAGGGAGACACAGAATCCGAAGCAGGCTCCAGGCTCTGAGCTGTCAGCACAGAGCCCGATGCGGGGCTCGAACCCACGAACCGGGAGATCATGACCTGAGCCGGAGTCGGATGCCCAACCGACTGAGCCACCCAGGCGCCCCTGGAAGATCGTTTCTTACAAAGTGAGGCACCCTCGTACCATCTGATCCAGTCATCAGGCCTCTTGGAATTTACTCAAAAGAGCCGAAAACTTACGTCTACACAAAAACCTGCATGCAGATATTTACAGCAGCTTTATTCATAACTGTCCAAACTTGGAAGCGACCAAAACGTCCTTCAGTAGCCGAACGGACATTAGACTGCGGTCCATCCAGACAATGGAATATTAGGCAGCGCTAAAAAGAAATGAGCTATCGGGGCACCTGGGGGGCTCCGTCGGTTAAGCGTCTGACTTTAGCTCAGGTCATGATCTCACGGTTTGTGGGTTCAAGCCTCACGTCGGGCCCTGTGCTGACAGCTCGGAGCCTGGAGCCTGCTTCAGATCCTGTGTCTTCCTCTCTCTCTGCCCCTTTCCCGCTCACGCTCTGTCTTTCTCTCTCTCAAAAATAGACATTAAAAAAAAAAAAAGGAGTTATCAAGCCATGGAAAGACATGGAAGAACTTAAATGCGTATTACTAAGTGAAAGAAACCAACCCGAAGAAAGTTACATACTGGATGATTCCAGCTGTGACGTTCTGGAAGGCAAAACTGTGGAGACAGTAAAAGATCAGTGGTAGCCAGAGATCGGGAGGAGGGGGGATGAACAGGCAGAATAGAGGATTTTTAGGGCAGAGAGACCATTCTGTAGGCTACTACCCTGGTAGGCACGTGTCCACCAGTGGACATGTCATTCTACCTTTGTCCAAACCCGTTCAATGTACGACACCAAGAGTGAACAACGGACACTGGGTCATCAATAATGTGTTGATGTACGCTCATGGGTTGTGACAAGTGTCTCTCTGGTGGGAGGTGATGGTAGTGGGGGAGGCTGGCCTGTGTGGGGAGAGGGGTATATGGGATCTGTACTTCCTGCTCAGTTTCGCTAAGAACCTAAAACTACATTTTAAGAAAAATTCTGTTTAGGGGCGCCTGGGTGGCTCAGTTGGTGAAGCATCCAACACTTGATTTTGGCTCAGGTCATGATCTCGCGGTTCGTGGGTTCGAGCCCCGCATGGGGCTCCATGCGGACAACTAGCTCGGAGCCTGGAGCCTGTCTTCAGCTTCTGTGTCTCCCTCTCTCTCTGACCCTCCCCTGCTCAGGCTGTCTCTCTCTCTCTCTCAAAAATAAATAAAACATTAAAAAAATTAAAAAAAAAAGGTCTTTTAGGCTCTCAAGCTGTGATAATATACAGAAAACAAACAAACACATATATGTGTGGGTATATATACATACACACATAGACACTGACTGTTGATTATTTTAGTCCTACATCCAGATGAAATGGCCGTTAAAACACAAAGCCATTTTTCAAATTTCCCTGTTTCTTTGAGACATGACTGATGGATAGCAGTGCATTATAAAATTTCCCCGCTTCCCCCACCTCATGACAAGTTTACTCAAATCCCTAAAAGTAAATTCTGCACCGGGGCGCCTGGCTCAGTAGGGAGGGCATGTGATGCTTGATCTCAGGGTAGTGAATTCAGGGCCCATGTTGGGCATGAAGCCTGAAAGAAAGAAAGAGAGAAAGAAAGAAAGAAGAAAAAGAAGGAAGGAAAGAAAGAGAGAAAGAGAGAGAAAAAAGAAAGAAAAGAGAGAAAGAAGGAAAGGAGAGAAAGAAAGGAGAGAAAAAAGGAAGGAAATAAAGGGAGAGAGAGAATGCAGGAAAGAAAGAAAAGAGAACAAGGAAAGAATGAAAGAAAGGAAAGAGAAAGAGAAAGAAAAAAGGAAAGGAAGAAGGAAGGAAAGAAAGAGAAAGAATTTCGCATTTAATTCGGCATTTAGCAGGTTAACATCAAGGCGGCTCAGAGATCCCTGCTGGGTAGGAGGGGCCGCTGCGGCCTCCAGGCTGCAAGGCTGGCAAGTTTCTTTTCCATCTTTTCCCCATGCGCTTCCCTAACCCTCGGATCCACCCTGGGACTGGATTTAACCCGCTGTCCTCCCTCTTAGAGGAGAACACAAGGCAAATTTTCAAACCTTTCCGTTCAGCTAAAGTCTGTCTTTGGGGAATTTGGCCCCTTTCTCCTCCCACCTAGAGGAGGGAGCAGCTACAAACTAACATTTATTGTCCTTTTTTTTTTTTTAAGGTTTTATTTATTTTTTGAGAGAGAGAAATAGAGCGCGTGCGGGGGAGGGGCAGAGAGCAAGGGGGACGGGGATCCAAAGCAGGCTCTGCACTGACGGCACAGAGCCCGACGCGGGGCTCGAACTCACCAACCATGAGATCATGGCCTGAGCCAAAGTCGGACGCTCAACCGACTGAGCCACCAGGCTCCCCACATTTATCGTCCTTGACCCCAAACTCATTTGGGGGAATGTTTGGGCCTTTTCGCCCCCTGCCTGGGAGAAAGTGGAAAGCACGCAGGGCGTCACCAGGCTGAGTGATTTTCTTCACGGTGGCTGGCACCTGCCCAAGTCAGTGAGGGGGTCCCGTGAGCCTGTCCCCCAAGGGTGGGGCCTATTGTTTTAATTCCACAGGTGACTTTTACCTCTTACAACAGCAAGCACCTAGGCTGTTTCAGACCATGGGTAACTCCACGGCCGCCAGGCACCATCCCTCACCCCCTCCCTTGTCCCCAGATAGTTCAGTCAGGACCTTCAGCCCCGCCGCTGCCACCACTGTGTGTGTGTGTGTGTGTGTGTGTGTGTGTGTGTGTGTAATCCCAGGATGACCCGCGTGCTCAGGGGGCTGGGGTACAGCTGGACACACGGTTAGATAATAAGGGAAAAGACACAGAACCTGGAAGAATCCAGGTGCTGGTTCCTTGCGTCCCCTCCCTTCCCTGAGTGTATTCCGGACCCAGCAGGTGTGTGATGTCCCGGGAAGCTTACCAGAGACTCAGCACCCTGGGGGTTCACGGTGGCTCAGTCACAGAGGCAACTTCTGTCTGGCTCGTATCCAAACTTGACTCCCAGAATGAAAGCAAATGTTCGGCATAAACCACACTAAATATTTGCGCAACGAGCCGCCCTCACCGGTTAGGTAATGGCGGGGAAAACTTCCAAAATTCACTTTCCCAGATGCCAGCCATGAGCCAGCGTTACAATCAGGCCTCTCTCTCTCTCTCAATGTTTGTTCATTTCTGAGAGACAGAGAAAGACAGAGCGCGAGCAGGGGAGGGGCAGAGAGAGAGAGGGAGACACAGAATCCGAAGCAGGCTCCGGGCTCCGAGCTGTCAGCACAGAGCCCTAAGCGGGGCTCGAACCCATGAGCCGTGAGATCATGACCTGAGCCGGGTCATGAGCCGAAGTCGATGCTTAACCGCCTGAGCCACCCAAGCACCCCGCAATCAGGCCTTCCTAAGAGGAGGCCAGCTAGGTTAGCTCTTTGGGGACAGTCACTAAACTGATGTGACCGTCACGGTTGGCATTGCTGTACTGCAGTCCTGCAGGAGAGTGATGTCATAGAGAATACACACTCAAGAATTTTGCAGTGACGATGGAAACGTATTGTTTCAGGGGGAAAGGAATCTTTGTGCCACACCTACACCTTCTCTGTTAAGTTTGAGACTGTCGCAAAATAAAAGCGTATCAAAAAATAATATGGAAGAGGGGAGAATCCATCGGGATGTGGGTTGAGGACTGGCCAGACCTGAGAAAACTATCAGCCAGAAGCTGATAAAGCTGGGAAATGGATACATGGAGGTTACAGTCCTCTTCTCTTTGCTTTTGTTTATATTTCAAATTCTCCATGACAAAATAAAATAAGCAAACACTCTGTCGGCAAAGATGCCTTGTAACTGTGGTTATTTCTGGAGGCGCCAGTCTGGCTCAGTTGGTAGGGCGTGGGACTCTTGATCTCAGGGTTGTGGGTTCAAGCCCCACCTTGGGTATAAAGATCTCTTTAAATAAATAAATAAATAAATAAATAAATAGGGGTGCTTGTGTGTCTGAATCTGTTAACCGTCCAAGTCTTTTATTTTTTTTTTAATGTTTATTTATTTTGAGAGATGAGGCATGGGAGCGAGGCGGGGAGGGGCAGAGACAGAAGGAGACAGAATCCCAAGTAGGCTCTAGGCTCTGAGCTGTCAGCACAGAGCCCGATGTGGGGCTCGAACCCATGAACTGTGAGATCATGATCCGCGCTGAAGTCAGACGCTTAACTGACTGAGCCACCCAGGCGCCCTAGGCATCTAACTCTTGATCTCAATTCAGGTCTTGATCTCAGGGTTCTGCGTTCAAGCCCTGTGTGGGCCCCACACTGGGTGTGTGAAGCCTACTCTAAAAATCCATATAAATAGAGGCGCCTGGGTGGTTCAGTCGGTTAAGTATCTGACTTCGGCTCAGGTCATGATCTTGCGGTTCGTGGGCTCGAGCCCTGTGCTGACAGTGCAGAACCTGCTTGGATTCTCTCTCTCTCTCTCTCCCTCTCTCTCGCCCCTCACCCACTCGCACTTTCTCTCAAAATTAAAAACTTATAAATAAAAATCAATCAATAAAATCAATCAATAAAACCAATCAAAACTTATAAATAAATAAATTTATAAACAAATAAAATAAATTAAAAACATAAATAAAAATAAATAAATAAAAATAAAAACACAAATAAACAAATAAAAAGATTAGTTCTGGAAGGGGAGGGAAACTACCTTGGGGGGCACTTTCACATTTGTCTTTGTGTATTGCTTCTAACACACAGGGACACTCAGAAAAGGAGAACTATAGATAAGCAAAATAAACACAAGGTCAAGGTCACCGCTCCCAGAGATCATCATCACAGTAACCCTGTAACCCCGTAGTTCATAGGTTTTTTTTTTTTTTAAGTAAGCTCTACGCCCAACGTGCGGCTTGAACTCACGACCCTGAGATCAAGAGTTGCACACTCTCCTGAATGAGCCAGCCAGGCGCCCCTATAGTTAATGTTCTTATTCTTCTGCACATATACACCTACCTACCCACCTGTGAGCACATGCACATCTAGAATGCACTCCAGGATATAAATACATGCAGGCACACGTGTGTGCATAAGGGATCATTTCGCTTGGGCACACACACATGTAGGTGTATGTATACAACATGTCTCAACATTAAATTATATGGCTGCTTGGGGCGCCTGGGTGGCTCGGTCGGTTGAGCGTCCGACTTCAGCTCAGGTCTTGATCTCACAGTTCGTGGGTTGGAGCCCCGCGTCGGGCTCTGTGCTGACAGCTCAGAGCCTGGAGCCTGCTTCCGATTCTGTGTCTCCCTCTCTCTCGGCCCCTCCCCCGCTCGAACTCTGTCTCTCACTCAAAAATAAATTTAAGAAAACATTAAAAATATTATATGGCTGCTTTTCTTTTTTTAAACGATGGTCTCTACCTTTCCCTTCCTGTAAATGTTGTTCAGAGTCCTCGTATCCAAAGTCCCCCAGTTGACCCAAAAATATTCTCCAGAGCTGAATGGTCCAAACCAGTCCCTACTCCAGGCCCACACACGCCATAGGTCATGACTCAGGTCTGTTTCAACCTGTCACAACTCCTTTTTTAAGAAACCGGCAAACACAGCCCCTTCTGAGTGTGTCTGGTTGCTTCTTTGCCGATATTTCCCTTCTATGGAAAGATGGGGCTGAAGGCCTGACCCCTCAAGTGAGCACTTCTGGGTGGAAAACGGCGAGATGCACTTCACGTGGATCACAGCAGACCCAGAGCACCGAGGGGCGCCTGGCTGGCTCACTCAGTAGAGCATGCAACTCTTGGTCTCAGGGTTATGAGTTCAAGCCCCACGCTGGGTGTAGAGATTACTTAAAAATAAAATCTTGGGGCGCCTGGGTGGCTTAGTAGGTTGAGCGTCCAACTTCGGCTCAGGTCATGATCTCACGGTTCATGAGTTTGAGCCCCACATCGGGCCCTGTGGTGTCAGCGCAGAACCTGCTTCGAATCCTGTCCCCTTCTCTCTGCCTCTCCACTGATTGCGCGCACGCGCTCTCTCACTCGCTCTCAAAAATGAACATTTAAAAATAAAATAAAAATAAAATCTTAAAAAAAGAGAGAGACCTAGAACATCTCACTGCCCCACCAGGAGGGAGCAAGCCATGACCCGGGACTGGCGTGAGGACAGCCTGATCCTGGGTCCATCTAGAAAGTCACAGGGACACCTGGGTGGCTCAGTCACTTAAGCGTCCGACTTCAGCTCAGGTCATGAGCTCACGGTTCACGAGTTCAAGCCCTGTGTTGGGCTCTGTGCCTGGAGCCTGCTTCCAATTCTGTGTCTTCCTCTCTCTCTGCCCCTTCCCTGCTCGTGCTCTGTCTCCGTGTCCCTCTCAAAAATAAATAAACATTAGAAAGTCACACGTGTGTTGCCACTGTGATTAAAAGATCCGAGGCACTTTGGCAAAATAAGAAATGTATTACATATGACTGGCAGAGGGCCGCTGCTGATATATCATTCTCCCAACGTTCGCGAAACGTTTCAAAGTAAAAAATAATTTTATACACCACACAATCACGGGGGTCCTTGAGGATCTCCAAACATTTTTTGAGCCAGGTGACTTACAACTGCGAGACCTGGTCCCAGCCCTGAAGCTTTGGGAGGTTAAGTTTGCCACCCAAGGTGGCTGGAATTTTCCCAGCCATAAGGACAAGATTCTACCTCAATAAGGGGTGCTCCCCAAAGGGATCAATAAGACCCCCAAAGCAGAAACAAGAGGAGACAAGGGGGGAGGGGACCTGGGTTGACTCAGAGGGCCTCAGGCGTGAGGGTGAAGAGCCCTTTCCAGGACCAGTATTCCTAGGTGCTCACCCGTGTCATCCCCCCTACCCCAACAAGGGAAGGACTGCCCTACAACAGCAGTAGGTAGATGTGATGGTAGAACTTTCTTCTAGTAGTTTCCAGAATCTGAAGACGGGGCCCAGCAGCACCCTCAATGGACTCTGGAGTACCCAGGATGCCAGGAGGTATGTGCTCTTGGTTAATGAGACTTCCTGGCCGATGGTCCCAGGTTCCGGAAGGCATCAAGTCCTTTTGCAAGGATAGCTCTCGGCTAAGACAGACGGGCCTGCACGACCACGCTGGAGTTGGTCACACGGGCTCCATAGTGACCAGCCCAGAACTGCGTGTCTTGGCCCCAGTGTTCGAAGGACACAAAGCGGACGCCTGTCTTGATGTTGGAGAACACGTGGGTGACCTGTAGGTAAAGAAGAGATCAGCCCTGTTCCGCCATGGCCTTCTCGAAAGCTGAGTGGGGCTTTCTGGCAGACGGAATCACCCAGTTTCTCATTCTAATTCCTGTCCCCTTGAGTCAGGGTGGGTCTGTTTGTAACCCGGAGCGTGGCAGAAGTGATGCTAAGTGACTGTCGTCGAGTGACTTTCTAGGTCATAAAAGGCAATGCAGCTTCTCTTGGGATTCTCTAGAACCTTCCTAGTCGGATCCTGAGCCACCAGTAAGCAGAGTCTGGCTGCCCTGAGGTGCCCACGCTATGAGGAAATCCAAACTAGCCCAGGTAGAGACATCACACACTGAACGTCTCTGGGACTAAATGAAGCCACCAGCTGCTGTTCTCACACACACACACACACACACACACACACACCCCACCCTGCCCTTTGGCTCCAGCCATTGTCTGAATGCAACTGCCAGAGAGACCGGAACCAGAAGCATCCAACAGGGCCCTCCTTATAGAAACCACTAGAACATGGGGCGCCTGGGTGGCTCAGTCAGTTGAGCATCTGATTTCAGCTCTGGTCATGATCTCGTGAGTTCGACCCCCACGTCCCGTTCACTGCTGTCAGCGCAGAGCCTGCTTCGGAGCCTCTGTTCCCCCCACCCTCTGCCCCTCCCCCGCTCACTCACTCGTGCATGCGTGCTCTCTCTCTCTCTCTCTCTCAAAAATCAGCATTTAAAAGAAAAGGAAACCACAAGTAATAAAATGACTGCTGTTGATGTGAAGCCACTACGTTTTGGGGTCCTTTGTTACACAACAGATAACCAGCCCAGGCGCCTCCCCCACCCCCGTGTCCCTGTCAGAGCCTCACCTGAAAGCAAACATTGTTGTTCCACTGCTGGATGGGAACAGGCATGGCAGAGAATTTATCCAGGACCGTCTGGTTGGCATCTAGAAGTTGGACAAGGAGTCGGTACATACAGCCACTGTCGTGTCGGGCTCCCCACCTGTGGAAGGAGGGAGGCCTTGAAGGTGGGGCTTGCCCACCCCGTCTCTTCTCTTTCGGTGTCGGCCTGCCTCCCCCCACGGTCTCCCCAAGTGTGCAAATCCAAAATTTGCATACACAAATTCTGTAGCACAACAAGTGTCCCCTGGGAGCTTGGTCCCACTGCAGACCCGATGGATCAGAACCTGCATTAAACTTGAGTTCCGCAGCTGGTCTGCAAGCACATCCGTTTTCTGAAAGGGGACCTGGAGCCCCGCTCTTCAAGGCACCTCCTCCCATATTATTTTTTTTTTAATTTTTTAATGTTTTTTTATTTATTTTTGAGAGACAGAGAGCGCTACCTACCAACGTGATTCCAGCGGGGGTTGGCCGCATCCACAGTCTCCCCGTGGGAGCAAGCCACTCCAGAAAGACCCAACAACGTGGCTTAGCACACGTCAGGCAAGATCAGTTGACCAGGAGGCTGAGACTAACCACATGATGAAGCCCCAACAGAAATTCTGGCGCGCTCCCCAGGTCGGCAATCTCGCACCCAGACTGTCACACGGATGTACAAGACAGTAATGCACCCTGACTCCGTGGCCAGGGAACAATAGAAGGTCTGCGCTTGGTACTTCCCCTGGATGCTGTCGGTTAGGGTTTCCTTGTACTAAACTGTAATTACATAATGGTTCTGTGAGCTCTAGGAGTCTTTCCTCAGACTTACTGAACCTGAGGGTGGTTTTGGGACTCCCCCAAACTTGCAGGGGGTGTCAGAAGTAAGGACGGTCTTGGGGATGGTGCCCTCTAATTTTGCAGTCAGCTCTCAACTTCTCAAAGATCCTGATACCTGGCTCATGCCCCTAGACACTCTGATTTCATTGGTATGGAGTGTGACCTGGGCACTGGGAGTTTTAATTGCTCCTGCCTAACGCAGAGCAAAATTTGGGACCTGCTGATTATTACAGTCAAATGGTTCATCGTTGACCAAAACAACACAGAAGGTTACAAAAGTTTGAGAACTAACGATTACATTAAAAACCAATTTTACTGTAAATTCACCTCCTAATGGGGTAGATTTGCAGAGGGGGGTGATTACGGTGCCTTTAATTAAAAGTGAATGGGAGGGGGCGCCTGGGTGTCTCAGTCATTGAGCGCCCGACTTCGGCTCAGGTCATGGTCTCACAGTTCGTGAGTTCAAGTCCCGCGTCTGGCTCTGTGCTGACAGCTCAGAGCCTGGAGCCTGTTTCAGATTCTGTGTCTCCCTCGCTCTCTGCCCCTCCCCTGCCCGCACCCTGTCTCTCTCTGAAAAATAAATAAACGTTAAAAAAAATAAAATAAGAGTGAATCTGGAAAGACTGAAATTTTAAGCGATCACTTTGCCTGACTCTCTGGTAGTTTCTATACCTGGGGGGACCACACGCCATAGTGAGGGGCTTGCTTCTTCTGTAAAACTGGCGGACTGTGACAAAGGGCCGGGAGAGGATGACCATATGATGCTCCCACCGGAGATGTGATGTGTAGTGATGATTTTTAGAACAGAGAACACAGCTGTAGCAGATCTGGAATTGGCCTCCCTTAAAAATTATCTGGGTCATGCGTCCCTTGGAAAGTCTTCAAGTTCCCCCGAGTCAAGACCATCACGGCAGAGCATAACGAGCTCTGGAGTCCGAGGAGGCTGAGCCTAACGCCAGGTCTCACCAAGCCCTAGCTGTGCCACCAGGGCAAATCACCTTCCTGAACCTCTGAACAGCTCCTGAGGCTCCGAAAGACCTGAGCTCTTGAAACACGCATTCTCACCGGATCAAGGCTCAAAAAAACCGAAATGCTACAACAGGTCACACTTATAAAGCGCTGGCCAGGTACCTGACATGTAACCCTATCTTGTAAAGATGGGGAAACAGAGGCACACTGTGACTTGCCCAAGGCCACAAAGTTGCAGAGCCAGGGTCTGGGCTTGGAAAGTTTGGTTCCAGAAGGTAAACGTTAGCTAACCATCCTCCACTGCCTCCTCCTAAGGCAAGGAGCATCTCATTCACAGCCAAGACTGAGCGGGGCCAAGTCCTCTGTAATTGGATCCAATCTGGCATCTTGTAATCCAGTTCCATGGGGCTGGGGGGGCGGGGGTGTGTAAGTCATTTGCCTCCCTGGTCTTCACTTTATCTGTAAGGGGCTGTTAGAGGAGGCCTAAATGAAGTCACGCACGCAATGGTCAGGGCGCAGCGCATGCGGTCAGGGCTGAGCAAAGGGCCGTTTTCATCATCATACTCACCAGTCAGAGACACAAATCTCAATCTTGCCACTATCTAGCAGCTCTGGCCACAAACCCTCCTCCTCCAAGTCCAAGACCTGCTTTTTGCGACACCAGCTAGTAAAGAGGAAGAAAGGTCAATAGAACAGGCAGGTCTTGCTCACCACGGCCCTGGGCCTTGTGGGGTAGGGGCATTCACCTGAAGGAAGACACGAAGCAGGTCTGCGAGGGGGCCCCAGGCACCGTTGACCGGTTTACCTCCACCACCCAGCCGTCCCCACCGTGCTGCACCATCCATTTCCGGAGGCCTTCTGTTAAATAAAAAAGGCTTGCGACCAAGTTCCTCGCCCGCCCACCGGCCGGCCGCTGCCGCCGCCGCCGCCCACCGGCCCCGATGAGGCTCCGCCCCCGTCCCGCCCCCCGGCTCCGCGGAGGAAGACCCCCCCCCCCCCGCGCCCCGGCCTGCGCTCCCGACCCTGGCCGCAGGGGTTGCGGATGAGGTTGCGTCCGATCGGTCGGCGCTCGCAGAAGCGGCCCAGCAGGCAGGGCCGGCCGTCGCGGGCGCGGGGCAGGCAGCTGCGGGCGAGCGGCAGCAGGGCGCCGTGGTCCCGGGCCAGGATGAGCAGCCACAGGGCCTGGCCGTCCACCAGGGCGCGCCAGCCCCGGCACACGCGGCGGCAGCACCCCAGCAGCGTGCGTGGGGGCACGTGGCTCAGCACCACCAGCAGCAGCTCGGGCGGCAGTTGGCTCAGGTCCAGCGCCTCCTCGGGTTCGGGCCCCGGCTCGGGGACCCGGGCGGGCCGGCCCCTGGAGGCCGAGGCGCCCATGTTCCCCGCCCCGCGCCAGACCCGGCGTTGACTGCGGGAGGGGAAGGTCAAGGTGTCGGGGGCCCGCAGCCTCGGCTGCGGCGCGCGCGCGCGCGCGCGCGCAGCCTCCGCCAGCCCCGCCCCTGCCCGCCGCCTCCCCGGGCCGCCGGCCCCGTCACGCCCCGGCTCGGTCCTCGGGTGCCGAGTCCCCAGCCTCCCTACCCGGTCTTCCCAGCAGCCTCTCCACCCCGCCCCGCGCCCGGGCCGGCCAGCCCCCCGAATCCCACCTTGGGTCAGCGCCGGGGCTCCTCGCCCGCTAGCCCTCGCCTGTCCCCTCGCGCCCCCGTCCCCTCCACCCTTTGACTCGTCAGCTCCTCCCTTCTTAGCATTCCCACCCGTGCACCCCATCCTCCCTCTGGCTGGTTGGTCTCCGCGCTCCACTCCCTCTGGCCGCCCGGAACTCCCCCGCCCCCAGCCAGCCCCTCCCTCCTCACCCCTATACTTGCCAGACCCCCTCCATCTGGTGTCTTCCCGCGGTGGGAGAACTACCGATCCTGACCTGACGCCGCAGATGGGCGAGGGGCGTAGGCCTCCGGGATCCCGGGTCTGTCCACGCCTTCCCACCTCTTGGGAGTGTCCCTAACCCGGCCGGAAGAGGCCTGGCGAGGAACAACTGCCGTTATTTTGGTCCGGCATCCTGGCGGGAGCTCACACCTGTTCACTCCTTTAAAAATCCCCATCACCGGGGTTCCTGGGTGGTTCAGTCGGCTAAGCGGCTAACGTCAACTCAGGTCGTGATCTCGCGGTTCTCGCGGTTCGTGAGTTCGAGACCCCCGCCGGGCTCTGGCCTGACAGCTCAGAGCTTGGAGGCTGCTTCGGATTCTGTGTGTCCCTCTCTCTCTGCCCCTCCCCTGCTCATGCTCTGTCTCTCTGTCTCTCAAAAATAGAATAAAATAAAAATGTTTGGGAAAAAAAATCCCATCACCTTTATGGCGGGGCAAGGTTAGCCCCATTTCACAGGAGAAAACAGGCGGGGTAGGAGCCAAATGCATTATTTATTTGACCCCAAAAATGAGTGCTCTCACCAGAAATAACACCAGCCAGTCTTTACGGAGCGTTTTACTACCAGTCAAAGTAGCAACCCCGGGAGGTAGGTACTGACTGCCATGTGCCCCTTCACAGGTGAGAAAACTGAGGCCGGCAGAGACCAAGTGACTTGTTTTGTGGTCACCCGGGTAGCAGGTGACAGAGCTGGCATTTGAACCCAGCCAGGCTGGCTCAGAATCCCCAGCTTTTAACCTCTCTGCTAAGTCTATCCAGGAAAAGCGAAATGTAAGCCACACATGTAATTCTAAATATGAAGAAATAAAACCATAGATCTGTGTCCATGTGGAGCTTATATGATGAACAGAAGACATAATAAGCAAATTATAGAGTGTTGGGGAAATAATTGAAAATACAATCTCCTGCCAACCCCGAAAAACGGCCATAAACAGAAAAGAATGAAGCAGTTTTATCATTAAGCACTAAGCCCGACTACAATGCTGGTGGGCCAGGACCAACAATAGACATGACACAATAGACATGACGTGTAAATTACAGAGTGTGTTAGAAGGTAATTAATGCTGTGGAAGAATAGATTCGGGAGGGGAATAGGGCACCAGCAGCCTGGGGGGAGACCCTTAATTCTGAAACATAGATTGACTATTACACTGGCCTATTTCTTTTCAGCACATACATTTTCAATAAACTTTTGATGTCTTCAAGCCTATCCAAGAGTGGAACAGAGTCAGAAGCACCCAGCTCCACAGTTAACCCTCCTGGCCAATCTGGTTTCATCTCCACTCCCACCCGCTTGTTCTCCCCCAGCCCCCGACAACTGGGAGCAAATCCTGGCCATTACACCCTTCTGTCCATAACTAAAATTATTGTTTTCACGGAATAAGTAAATTGTGGGAATCTTTTTGATAATGCGCTTATGAAAAGTGGTTATGACCCAACTACATGAGCTCAAAAAAGTTCTTTTTTTTTGTTTAAGATTAAAAAACACCCTTTAAAAACTTAAAGTAGGATAAAAGGACAACACGGACCAGTCAGATTTCTTCCATTCCCCAGTTCTTCTCCGAGCCTACTTAAGATTCTCTCTCTCTCTCTCTCTCTCTCTCTCTCAAAGAAAAGGAAAGAAAAGAAAAACAAAGTGGGCACCTGGCCGGCTCAGTTGGTAATGCGTACGACTCTTGATCTCGGGGTTGTGAGTTTGAGCCCCCCCAGTTGGAAGTAGAGATTACTTAAAAATAAAATCTCAAAAGCAAATCAAAACAAAAACAAATAGAAAGAAGTGCGTACCATCTAGAAGGTCCAGGTAACGGTTACAGAATAATGGCTCCCCGGAGGGTGTGGTGTGCAAAGAACCCCAGGGCCCATTTGGGAAAGTCATGGGGGCATTTTGGTGCCACAGTAACTGGGGGGAAGGGGGGGGTGTCGCCGGGAAGTCGTGCACCGGACAGTGTCACTAAGCAGAGACCTGTCCTGGGTTCCCCTTCCTCCTCCTCAGGGTCCTGTGCGAGGAGGAAAGGCTGTTAATCTGAACCTAGAACCCAGTTCCATTTTGCGTGTGAATGTGAAGTGTGTTAACACTGAATCATCCAGGAAAGCAACTCCTGGGTCAATCGGAAGACTGTACTTGGCTTGGTGGGGACTTGAGCAGTTTATTCTTTAATTCACGAAACCAGAAAATAACCAGAAAACCTCTTCATCAAGGCAGTGCCAGCTGTGGGGTTTTATGGAGCTCCAGGGATCCCCACCGAGGGGGAGGAGTATCCTAGGTCTGTATCAAATCCCCTGGGTGGGGGGGACTTTTAAAACACAGATCCTGAATCATCAGGTCTTCCCAGGGAACAAAAGTTCCCAAGGGATTTAGAAAATGCTGTCTCTCCTTTTGTCTCACCTTTTACATTGTACTTAGGGTTATTTTATTAACATTTTAAGAATTATCTGTGGAGGCAGGTTTCATTATCCAAGTATTTCCTTTCAAACTAGTAAAGGCAGCTTGGGAAATTATCTACTATAAATCAGTGAGTGGGCTCTGATGGGGATGGGGGGAGGGCTTCCTGAGTGGGGGTAGGGGCATCTCTCCCCAGGAGGCGTGTTTGGGAGGTTGTTGTGGGGGAACCTGCCAAGCCAGTTTGCAGAAATAGAAAACTCTGGAACCCTGGGGCATTGGGAGGTAGGCTGCACAATTAATTCCAAGGGCATTAAAGGCTCACCAGCTTGGCTCCCATGCCCCCACCTCTTCTGGCCAGCCACTGGCTGTATTTTGATCCCAGAAAAGGAAACTTGATGGCGAATTGGTCTTTTGTTTGGAGGGAAGTTGGGAGGGAGCAGGGAACTACCCAAGATAGGACTCTCAGGACAGCCCTTAATCGGGGATAATCTAGCTCCTTTCTTAAGGTGATTCAGCCCTCCGGTGGACCGCCAGGGCAGGGGAGAAGCTGGGAGGTCAGCGTAAAGCCTTCTAGGCTCTCCACCCAACCCAGCCTCCGGGGGGGTCACCCTGCGCCCCCAATCGTAAACTAAAGAGCCACAAAACCCACAAATCTTCTTTGCCCTCAAGCAGTAATTCTTCTCCAATTGAAGCCACACTTGGATATAATCAAGACCTTAAGGAAAGTTGGACCAGACCCAGTTTTCAAGGTTAAACACACCAACAAAATAAGAGGCTTTAAAGGATCAAAAACACCAGTCTACCTGGAGGGGGACGCACCTAGCAGCCTTTGAAAAGAAATAGGGCCAGGTGAGGGGGTGAGTGAGTGAGTGTGTGTGTGTGTGTGTGTGTGTTGGGGGGAGGGTCGTGGGTTCCGAGCATCTGCAGGGAGTGGGGCGGTGAGGAGCAGGAGAGGCTGGGAGGGGCGGCCTGTCTGCAGCCCACGAGACTCTCTAGCTGGAATATCGAAAATAACAGATCAAGTGAACATTCAAGTATGACAATGGTATGTATTGTGGTTTTGTTTAAAAAGGGAGAGAGAGAGAGAGAGAGAGAGAGAGACCTTATCTTTTAGAGATAAATACTGAGGGATTTTGGAGGAAATGCTATGATGTCTGGGATTGCTTTAAAATAATCCCAGTGGGAGGAGCACCTGGGTGGCTCAGGTCATGATCTCATATTTTGTGGGTTCGAGCCCCGCATTGGGCTCTGTGCTGACAGCTCAAACCCTGGAGCCTGCTTCGGATTCTGTGTCTCCCCCTCTCTCTGCTCCTCCCCCGCTCATGCTCTGTCTCTCTCTCTCTCTCAAAATAAATAAACATCAAAAAAAATTTTAGGGGCACCTGGGTGGCTCAGTTGGTTAAGCGTCCGACTTCGGCTCAGGTCATGATCTCACGGTTCGTGGGTTCAAGCCCCTCATCGGTCTCTGTGCTGACAGCTAGCTCAGAGCCTGGAGCCTGTCTTTGGATTCTGTGTCTCCCTCTCTCTGATCCTCCCCTGCTCACGCTGTCTCTCTCTCTCTCTCTCTCTCGCTCTTTCTCAAAAATAAATAAAACATTTAAAATTTTTAAAAAAATATAAGAAGAAAATTAAAAAAAAAATTTTTTTTAAATAATCCAGTGGGGCAGCACCTGGCTGGCCCAGTCGGTGGAGAAAGCGACCCTTTATCTCAGCCTTGTGCTTTCGAGCCCCACGTTGGGTGTAGAGATGACTTACACGTTTTTTAACAATCTCAAAAAAACATAACATTATCCAGTGAGGGGCTGGGTGGAGTCTAGATTTAGAAACAGACTGACCACAAATTTCACCCACCTCAGTCATCAGGGAAACAAAAATTAAAACCACTCTCCCACCCACTAGAATGACTAAAATAAGCAGAAACACAAAAAAACTCGAAAAGCAAAAAGCCACCGTTAGAATGTGGAACAATTGATTGGAACGCTGCCCACGGCCCGTGGAAATATGGTGTCACCATGCTGACAGTAGTACCAACTAGAACTGAATGTGTGCCAGTCACACAAAGGCCCCTCATGTGTGGGATGCCCCTCATGTGAGGTACCTAGTACCTCGTACAATGGTGGGTGCTGGGGGTCAGGGGCTGGGGGGCCAGGGGAGTTATTAACGGGCACAGAGATTCTCTCTTACAAGAGAGAACACATTCTGAAAGTTGGATGCACCACAATGTAAATGCACATGACATCAAGGAACTGGGTACTGAAAATCGGTTAAGATGGTAAATTTGACATTTTACTGGAATTAAGAGTTTTTTACATTTAAAAATATTAAGGGGCACCTGGGTGGCTCAGTCGGTTAAGCGTCCACCTTTGGCTCAGGTCATGATCTCACCGTTCGTGGGTTGGAGCCCCACTGTGCTGATAGCTGGGACCCTGGAGCCTGTTTCAGATCCTGTGTCTCCCTCTCTCCCTGCCCCTCCCCCACTCGCGCTCTGTCTCCGTGTCTCTCAAAAATAAATAAACGTTAAAAATTAAAAAAATATATTAAAATTCCATTGACAGGAGCAATGAAAACCTTGAGGTGGTTCTGAATAAATCCAACAAAAGGTATGCAATAGTTTATGAAAAAGTGTATACAACTTTATCAAAGGGCATTAAGTAAGAGTTGACTATTGACACACAAGGGAAGAAGGTGTACACAGAGCCACATGGACAAACGCAAAAGCATGTCCCGGGGGCAAACATGAAATTGCAGGCTGGTGAGCTCAATACACCATTTACGCAGAACTTAAAAACACATCAAACAGCGCTACATAATAATTGTGGGACACGGGCGCCTGGGTGGCTCAGTCGGTTAAGCATCTGACTCTTGATTTTGGCTCAGGTCATGATCTTTCGGTTCATGGGATCAAGCCCTGAGTTGGACTCAGGGGTAACACTGCAGAGCCTGCTTAAGATTCTCTCTCTGTGTCTCTCTCTCTCTCTCTCTCTCTTTCGCTCCCCGCCCCCCCAGCTCGCACATGCGTGTGCTCTCTCTCTCTCTCTCAAAATAAATAAACATTAAAAAAAATAATAATTGTGGGGCAACCGTGTAGAAGGAGCCATGGCTGGGAGCGGGGAGGGGATTGGAGGAAGGGGAAGCAGACTGTCAGAACTAGGATTTGAAACCTGGCAGTCTTGGCTTCAGAGCCCTCTGGGCTCAACGCCAAGTTCATGGGTTCACGGCACCTGCTTCCACCTGAACCCAGAGCTCCAGCTCCTGGCTGAGACTGACTCCTTCATCCAGGCCCTGCCCTGACCAGACGCTCGACACGGCAGGTGGGATGTTGGCTCAGGAAAGCTCAACCGTCATCCAAGGGTAATCCAGGCAGCCCTTGACCTCCGCATTCATATGCCAGAGATAGGGTCCCCACAAGGAACCCCCCCCTCCAGGGCCACGACATCCACACCAACGCCAGTTCCCTCCACCAGGTCTGGAAGCAAATGCACCCAGCCCCCACCCCTCCCGAGCTAAGCAAGTCATTTGTCTTCTGTCAGAAGCTGTTTCTTCCTGAATTAAATGTTTCTTCCTGAATTAAATGGGGACTGTCACCTTACTCCCTGAGTTGGACAATGATTTCCTGATATGGCCCATAACGGTTATCACGCAGCAGCCCCAGGCAGAATTAGTTAAAATGAACTGTGACCCTGTGAGGAAGTGCCACAGTTAATTCACAAATTCCCCAAGCATTTATTGAGCACTGACTGTTTGCCAGGCTAGGCACTTGAGGACACAGGAGCAAATGCAACAGGCAAAGCGTTTATCCTCTTGGAGCTGAAAACAAATAAATAAGCGAAGATGTAGATAAGTGAAGAATAGAGGGGGGTGGTGAGTACTATGGGAAAAGAAAATAAAGCAGGGAAGAGTCCAGAAAGTACAAGGGATGAGGTTGCAGTTTCAGACAGGGCAGCCAGGGCCCTCACGGAGAAGCTGACATTTGAACTGAGATCTGAAAGGGAGCAGGGATTAAATCATAGCAGTCATAACAATATCTGGGGAAGGAGTACTCCTGGAAGGGAAAACAGCAAGGGCAAAGGCCCTGTGGCAGAGGAAGGCTGGAGTATAGGGGAGAGCGGTCGAAGATGCCCTCAGAGAGGTGACAGGGACAGGCTGTGGGGGCTCTGCCTTCTCCCCTGAGTGAGATGGAACCACGGAGGGCTCTGAGGGGGGAGATGCGACCTGACCTAGGTGTTCACAGGCGCCCTGTGCTGCACCTGGGAACCAGAGGAGATAGCACAGGAAGCAGGACCCTCCCATGATAAAAAGGTGTCAGAAGAGGAGGGTAGACTGGACCGGGGCACGGGCACGGGCGCAGGAAGTGGATGTTTCTGGATAGATTCGGAAGCAGAACAGCCCGGGTTTGCTGGAGAACGGGCGTGGGGGGCGAGAGCGGCGCTGAGGCTGTGTGGGTCCCCGGGGCAAGTATGTTTCTGTGGAGTCTCTGTCGATAGAAACGACCCGATTGGAAACGTGTTACAAAATCCGTGGACGCAAGTGAGTTACCATTCACGATTCAGAACGACGGGCACAGAAGACGTACTTACATGTTTGCTGGTTGTTCAACCCATGCCCGTGAGATGCTTCGGAGCGTCCTAGTCCTGTCCCTTCGTGTTCTTTCTCGCCGGATGTGTCACTTCGGGATCATCGAGTCGCCCCCCTCACGCGAGAGAGGCCGCAACCTGCTATCACTCACTGTTCTTGTCTCGGCTAATCTCTAATGCCATTTATTTGACCCTGGTTGTGCCATCACTCGTGATGTTGCCTCATCCCTTGTGCCGTCGTGAACACGGGCTTCCGGGGACTCTCTGGAAGGTTTTCCTGGGCCTTGCTGATGACCACAAATGCAATTCTTAACCAGTGACTGCGGCGAAACGTGAGAATTTTTCTGGTCGTGCTGAACGGTCGTATTTGGAATTTCGTAGCATCAGTGCGGGACGCATCTTCCCAGCAGCTCTTTCTTTCTTTTTTAAATGAAGTTAAATTGTTTTATTTGAGAGAGAGAGAGAGAGAGAGAGAGAGAGAGAGAGAGTGCAGCAGCGGGGAGAGGCAGAGGAGAGAGAGAATCTCAAGCAGGCTCCATGCTCCGCCAGGAGCCTGTCAGCGAGGAGCCTGACTCGGGGCTCGATCCCTTGACCCTGGGATCATGACCAGAGCCAAAATCAAGACGCTCAACCGACCGAGCCACCCGGGGGCCCCATCACTGGATCTTGCGGACACTCTTCAGGCCAGACTCCCTGCATTCTTAGAGTCCGTCAACCTTCGCCGGGTCTTTCACATGCCATGCCCAGCGAGCATACGCAAAACACAAAAGTGGTCTTGGGTCCACCCCTCACAGCTTAACGCTGCCCCGGGGGAGCGGCTTCTTGCCCATCGCTCGGAAGGGCCCAGGGTTTGGTGGACTCATGGTCTGGATAGCCCTGGGACGGAAAAGGTCTTACGGATTTTGGATTATGGAGAAGACCCCGGCCAGTCCTTTGAGAGCCGGGTGTCTTGTTCCGGCCGCAAGAGTGACAGGCCCTGAATAGTGGCCAGTTTCTGTGGTGGAAATAAAAAGGTCTTCACAGATAGCAGAGAAAGAAATAGATAGTTCCGCTCCGAAGGGACGTAGCCTTATTGTAAATCCAAATTTCCTAACCAAATCCTTCCACAAAATACAATTTGCCAAATACTTATTAAATACAATTCTCAGATAATAGGCTGTTGTCGAGGAGCAAGAATTTCTGGCCCCTCAAAAGCTTTTCTAATTGACATGCGGGGCGCCTGGGTGACTCAGTCGGTTAAGCGTCCGACTTCGGCTCAGGTCATGATCTCACGGTTTGTGGGTTCGAGCCCCGTATGGGGTTCTGTGCTGACAGCTAGCTCAGAGCCTGGAGCCTGTCTTCAGATTCTGTGTCTCCTTCTCTCTCTCTGCCCCTCCCCCACTCATGCTCTGTCTCTCTCTGTCTTTCAAAAACAAAGAAATGTTAAAACAAAATTTTAAAAAAATTGACATAAGACAGGTTAATGAGAAAAAAATCAAATTTTATAAGCATACATATGGGGAATCCACTTAGACCTGGAAATTCCAAAGACAGTCAGGCCAAATGAGGCCTCTATGTCCTTCCGGAGAAGGGGGCAGGGGTCTGGAACCTCAGAGGGAAGGAATACACTTGACGGGTTTGGTAATTAGATGTTTGTCCTACCATACAGATGGGTCACTCAGATAAAAACTATCCATGTTAATAACCGTTATTCTTGGAAAGGCCCTCAATTTGGATTCTTCTGTGTGGTTCAGGGAGGGGCAAAGGTTTCTCTTGAGGGGCGCCTGCCTGGGTGGCTCAGGTCATGATCTCACGGTTCCTGAGTTCGAGCCCCGCATCAGGCTCTGTGCCGTCAGCACAGAGCTGGCTTCTGATCTTCTGTCCCCCGCTCTCTCTGCCCCTCCGCCCCCCCCGCCGCTGGTTCTTTTTCTCAAAATAAGTAAACAAACTTAAAAAAAAAAAAGTTTCTCTTGAGCTTGTAGGGTCTCAAGGGCCTTCAGCTCAAAATAATCCATAAGCCAAAGGGGCACATTCCAAGGGATCCATCCTGAATTCCTCCACTGTTTGGGTCAGATGAACCAGAACCCGACCTGGGTGTTAAAATCATCTGTGTGTTGATCAGGAAGCATATGGTGGGCTTGCATCTTTATTTAGCCCTGTAGAGGGAGAAAAAAGACCCAGATTTTTCCTTCTTCTCTGCTGCGTTTCTCCCCTGTGGGCTTCCTTTATGACTCACGCAGGACACTTCACTTCTGATACTTCTGGTCACCAAATGCATGGAGGTTTTTCCCCACAGCGAGGACACTGATATCATCCTACCACTTCCCCCAGTCCCGACGCTGTCCTCCCACAGATGACATCAGATCCCAAAGGTCAGGGGCCAGTCCCACGAGACTTCTCCCCAGCCCTGACCCCCACACTTCAGATGCCACTGTCAAGCCCAGGTTATCACCAGCCAGCTATATCGGTCACACACGGGAAGTCCCAAAGACCCCCTCCTCGGGGACTATTAATTTGCTAGAGCAGGTGACAGGGCTCAGGGAGACACTCACACTTATCAGTTAATTAAAGGAAACCATCAAGGTCACGGAGGAACAGCCTGATGAAGAGATGCATGGGGGAGGTCTAGGAGGGTCCTGAGCCCAGGAGCTTCCGTGACTGTGGAATTGGGGTGCTTCCCCCTCCCCCTGTTGACGTGATAGTCCCCTACTATTGAGATTTTATGGGCTTCCTCACATAGGCACGAGCAATTGTTAATACCATTATGAATTCATTCATTCATTCATTCATTAATACCATTTCCAGCCCCTCTCCCCTTGCTCTCCACCCAGAGTCACCTCACTAGAACAAAAGATATTTCTAGTGCTCTTATCACTTAGGACATGACAAAGGTTTTAGAAGTTCTGAGCCAGGAGGCAGAGGCTGAGACCAATATAGATATTTTCTGTTGTCTCACAGACTATGTGTTACATTTTGTTTTTAATTGCTACTGTCATTAACTTCATTTTATTTATTTATTTTTAAATATTTATTTTTGAGAGAGAGAGAGAGAGATCATGAGCGCAGGTGCACGAGCAGGGGAGGGAGAGAGAGAGAGAGAGGGACAGAGAATCCAAAGCAGGCTCTGTGCTGATGTGGGGCTCGAACTCAAGAACCATGACGAGACCTGAGCCTAAAGCAAGAGTCAGACGCTCAATGGACTGAGCCACCCGGGCACCCCTGTTCTAAGTAATAAAATTTAAGGGGCCCACCCGGGTGGCTCAGTCCATTGAGCGTCTGACTCTTGCTTTAGGCTCAGGTCATGATCCCAGGGTTGTGGGATCGAGCCTGGCATCTGGCTCTGCTCTGACATCAAGAAGCCTGCTTGGGATTCTTTCCCTCTCTCTCTGCCCCTGCCCCAGCCTCCTGTGTGCTCTCTCTCTCTCTCTGTCTCAAAACAAACAAACATTGTTTTTTAAAAAAAGTAATAGTATTTACGCCTTCTTTATGTGGTTAAAAAATTTTTTTTAACTTTATTTATTTTGAGAAAGAGAGAGCACGAGCAGGGGAGGGGCACAGAGACCGGGAGAGAAAGAGACTCCCAAGCAGGCTCAAAGTCATGAACTTGAGATCATGATCTGATCAACAAAGAGAGGGATGCTTAACTGACTGAGCCACCCAGGCGCCCCTCCTTTCTGTGGTTTTAACAGAAGCCCTCAGAGGACAGGCGAAAACTACCTAGCCCTCCGCCTAGAACTGGGGGAGCGGGGTTGACAAGACTGCACCTGCTGCTGACAGCTGGGGCGGTGACCCCTGTGCTACCCCCCACCCCCCATCCTTGGAGGGGGCACAGGGCCTTGAGGACTGTGGTGTGGACCCAGGACTTAGCTTCAGCCCAAGGGATGGTGATGGACAGGTGATCACCCAGAGCCCTGAACTTGTCCTCTGTCCAAATCATTGAATGAGAGGCACCCAATATCAACAGGGCAGCAAGGTTTTGGCAGCCAGCAGGGGCGGGTGGGGCGAGCTTTCTAGGCTGCTCTCCTGCAGCTGAACCCCAGCCAACCCCCTCAGGGCAAGAGCCCAAGAGTTCCTCAGGGCTTTCAGCTGACCGCATGCGCACGGGGTGATGGCTAGAGCCTGGGAGTGCCCCCTAAAGGGGAGAGAAACAGGATGGGACCCACACGGGGCCTGGCCTAAAGTCGCATACCTACTCAGCCCTGCAGCCCTTGGTTTAGAGAATTTCAGGGAAGGCTGTACAGAGTTCAAGGCCCCCACTCAGCGGCTGAAAGACGCTCCTGATGGGGTGTGGGGGGGGGGCAGAAAAGCCAGGGGCCACCAAGGGGTCTGCTTAAAGAAGAGAAGAGAGGTGCCTGAGTGGCTCAGTCAGTTGGGCGTGCGACTTCGGCTCAGGTCATGATCTCCCGGTTGGTGAGTTCAAGCCCCATGTCAGGCTCTGTGCTGACAGCTCAGAGCCTGGAGCCTGCTTAGGAATCTGTGTCTCCCTCTCTCTCTGCCCCTCCCCCACGCATGCTCTGTCTCTCTCTCTCTGTCTCTCTCTCACTCACTCACTCAAAAATAAATAAACATTAAAAAAATTAAAAACAAAAAAAAAAAAAAAAAAAGGAAGGGAAGAGATTGGCTGCCATTTACCCAGAGCCGAAGGGTGGAGAAGAAGCAGGTGTGGAGGGGGGTAGGGAATCGGGACTCAATTTGGGGGAAACAGAGACTCAGAAAAGGTAAGTAAGCCCGAGGGCTCAGAGGAAGGCTGTGAACCCGTTTTGTCTTGTCAGCCCCAGGAGACACTGCCTGTCCCACCCAACGTGAGGTACCGTTTTAAATCACATCGGACACATCAGACCTAGTGCGCACATGCGTCCTCAAGCGATCGCGGTCATCCCACGCTGGGCATTCTGACCCCCTTTGGGGGAAACAGTAAGAGGCTCAGAAAGCTCTTGGGCCTGGCCTCACACCCGGGATATGGCAGAGATCAGGCGCCTCAGTCCAAACCTTGAGTGTGCGCTCCCGGACCTGTTTCTCCCCTTCCAGTCCCTCCCTTCCCTCCCCTTCTCCCTCAGGGAATCCAGGAGCCCAGAGGCCTCATTCCTGTTCTTATCTGCATTGCTCAGAACCAGGTGGCCTGCCCTGTAAGGGCCCCATGCAAAGGCCCATGGGAAAGGCACTTAAAGAGAAGCATCATGCTGCCCAGGACACTGAAATGGCAACTGTGTGCCCGTCCACATCCCCAGGACTCAGGCGTGCCCATAAGCATGGTTCCTGTGGCGGCGACACGGGCACCCCCCAATGCAGACCGTGTCCTAGGCCTGCCAGGGGTCCGGGCCAAGGGCGCCTCTCTTCATTCTCTCACACCGCATCCAACCTCCCAACAAACCCGGTACCATCCACCCCTGCCTTGTCCTTGCTTGGACCACGGCACCTACTCCAGCTTTTTCGACTTTATTGCCAGTTTTCTTGTTGACCAAAGATGGTGGCCATCTTCGATCAGGGCTGCCTGCTTCCTTGTTCTCATTCCTATGGTCTCCCCGGAACCCCCCTTAAGTGCAAGGGGACCCATAAGTACAGAACTTATATTCCTGGCCTCTCATGGGCTAGGCGGTGTAAGCCCACCACACGTCCACCTCAGCAGGGGCCCCGTGTAACAGGGTGCTCCCCAACAACATGGTGTGGTGGGCACCGTGGAGGCCTCCTTGCCACCCTCCAGTCCCTTGCCTGCTGAGGAAACCCTACAGTTGGTGGGAGCCTGACTCAGTCCGAGGGGCTGGTCCTGATGAGTCTAATCAGTGAACCCCATCGCCCTTGGCAATAATTGGTTCAAGAATGGGCACCTGACCCAGTGCCAATGGGATGCAAAGGGATGTTTGCTCCGGGGTTTCCAGGAAAATGTAGAAAAAAGGATCACAGGTCTCAGAAGATTTTGTAGTTTGCTAGACGACCTGGAAGAAAGAATGAGGGAAGCTGCCTACAAGTTGGATGACTACCACACTCCCATACCTCGAGGGGTGTGGGTTGGCAGCTGCAAAAGGAGGAAGTAAAAGATAAAGGATTTCCTTTAGGACCATAAGCTATGAGGCAAGCTGCTTGTGGTGAAATCTTACATCATTGGGAAACAGTGTGGACTATTGACTTGGCAATCAAGCCATAGATAAGACACCATTTTGCAAAGCCATTAAGGAAGGTACTCATGACACATTCTTTGTTTTTTTTTAATGTTTATTTATTTTTGAGAGAATAAGAGACAGCGTGTAAACGGGGAAGGGGCAGAGAGAGAGGGAGACACAAAATCAGAAGCAGGCTCCAGGCTTTGAGCTGTCAGCACAGAGCCTGACGCAGGGCTTGAACCCACAGATGGTGAGATCACGACCTGAGCCAAAGTTGGACACTTAACCGACTGAGCCACCCAGGTGCCCAGCATTCTTTTTTTTTTTTTAATGTTTATTTATTTTTGAGAGAGACAGAGAGAGCATGAGTGGGGAAGGAGCACAGAGAGAGAGAGAGAGGGAGAGAGAGAGAGAGTCCAAAGCAGGCTCCAGGCTCTGAGCTGTCAGCACAGAGCCTGACACGGAGCTCGAGCTCACAGACTGTGAGATCATGACCTGAGTCCAAGTTGGATCCTTAACTGACTGAGCCACCCAGGCGCCCCCCCCCCCTTTTTTAAGATCATTTATTTGTTTTGAGAGAGAAAGAGAGAGAGGCAGAAAGAGAATCCCAAGCAGGCTCTGTGCTGTCAGTGTGGAGTCCAAAGTGGGGCTCCATCTCACCAACTGTGAGATCATGACCTGAACCAAAGTCGGATGCTTAACCGACTCAGCCACATAGGTGCCCCGACAAGCTTTCCTCTTACAAAGGAAATGTATATTTCTAAAGGAAGTTTCCATCTGTAGAGAAGTCTCCCCCTCCTTACCAGAAATAGGGCAACTCTTTACAACTGTCATCAATGGAAAGACAGGATTCACTCTGCATAACAAACCTTACGAAAGAACCCCTGTTTATGATACTTTTCCTGGTCACCTTCTCTGCATATGCTGGCAAACTTCTGTTCATTTCTCTCTTGTTAATCTGTCTTTGGCCAGTTTCATTTACGGGGCCCGGATGGATAACCTAAGATGGCGTTAAAAAAAACCAACCGTCTCCAAATGGAGTCACTTGTGCTAAACCCATATTGCCAACCCAAGATATCATACCTGACTTAATTGCAGTTTCAAACTTCCCCCGAAATGTAATCGTAACCAGTCAGTCTGGAATTTCCTGGTTGGCACTAGGGAGGTAATCCACCTGATTGCCCATTTCATTCCCCAAAGAAAGGTGACTTGCCCCAAACAAACCTATTTTTAACTTTTATGACTTCTTTGTCCCACTCCCTATCTGCCTTTAAAAACCTTTCCTTTTCTGCAGCCCTGTGGAACTCCTTTCTACTTGCTAGATGGAGTGTTGCCTGAATTACGAACTGTTGAAAAAGCCAGTTAGATCTTTGAATGGACTCTGCTGAATTTTGTTTTTAAACATATTTGGTGGCAGTGGTGGGATCAGAAGTGCACTTCTTTCTTTAAATTTTTATTTATTTGTTTATTTATTTATTTATTTATTTATAGAATTCCAAGCAGGCTCCACACCATCAGCATGGAGCCTGATATGGGACTCAAACTGATGAACCACGAGATCATGACCTGAGGCAACGTCGGATGCTTAACTGACTGAGTCACCCAGGTGCCCCTGAAGTGAACTTCTGACAGCATTTGGGGACAAGGAACGTAGGCATGATAACTTGTGAACCCTCTGAGTTCTCCTGAGTCATCATTCTGTGGGTAAATTCCTCTTGGTTCTGAGTAAAGCTGGGTCCCATAGGATTAATGAGATTGAAACTAGCAGAGAGACTTTATGTGAGAAGTAAGGGAGATGATTCACTTTCAGAAATAACAAAGAAAAGCATGCTGTCTGGGGGTGCTTGGGTGGGTCAGTCGGTTAAGTGTCCGACTTGGGCTCAGGTCATGATCTCATGGATGGTGAGTTTGAGCCCCATGTGGGGCTCTGTGCTGACAGCTCAGAGCCTGTTACAGATTCTGTGTCTCCCTCTGTCCCTGTCCCTCCTCTGCTCGCGCTCTGTCTCTCTCTCTCTCTCTCTCAAAAATAAAGAAGCATTAAAAATTAAAAAAAAAAACTGTTCTTTTTTAAATAGTAGGTTTACAACCTACTGGATACATGTACAACACCCCTTCCCTAGTGGAGTCCCAAACTCTTAGACACTTCACTTCCTGGTTCTTCTGCCCGTCTCTAATCCAAGGGCTTATTTTCTCGGCCCTTGCAATGGGCATGCACCAAAGAGCTGAAGTCTCTGCCTCATCTCAAAGAATGTACATTTGTTCCAATTTGACTATTTTTTTTTTGCCTTATATGGGCATAGGAGACTTCCGGGTAAGGCTGGAACCTCTGTGGTGCTCAGCCAATCAGGAACCAGGGGAGGGACTTACATGCTAGGAGACAAATCGTCTGCTGTAACTGCCTGTCCATCAGACAGACACCTGCTCTTGCAGAATGTGGATTAAACCCTCGCTTCGGCTTCACTGTGCTCGGAGTCTCCACGTCTCTCCTTTGATTGGGTCAGTGGGCTTATTTCTCACACTTTACACGACGCTTTAAACAAAAGTCCACCAAGTTAACATACAGGCACCCCTGTGTCTACCCTCAAAGTGAGACAGGGAAACTGAAAGGAACCCATGAAAAAAAAAGTCATTTTTCCCGTTGCTTCTCTCCTGCTTCTCTTCTTCCGAGGACCCGCACCCCCCCCCCCCTTACACGTGCCTTAACGTATGTCCTCCTTGTAAAGGTCAAGCAGTTAATGATTTCTTTGGAGTCTTCTAGCACAATAGCTAGCATTTAACGAGTGTCCAGGTCGAGTCGTCATGAACATTCGCCAAGACCCCTCACTCCAAACACCTTGATACCAAGACCCCGGCTCCAGGGCATAAGTGATTCATGAAGGACAGTCGAGCACCCGTCCTGGTTTGACCACTTCCTTGATGCCTGAGAGGACACGTACACCAGACACCGTCCTCAATACAGTCTCCAAACCCCCAAGCAAAGACGAGACTCATTCCCCTTTTCCTTTTTGAGTATCCCAGACACTTGTCTCTCTCTACATCCTCCATAAATGCTGCTCTCACTTCCTTTTGGCTCGCATTCCATTTCCACCCTGCGTGAAGCCGAGGACCCTCCCCTCTGGGTCCTTGGACTTGGCCTGCATGCATCAAAAAGTGGGTCCCTTACAGGGTCCCTTACAAGTTGACAGGACTTTAAGGAATTTTCTGGAAAACTGCTGTGTTATTCGCTTATTAAACAGCCAAAGGAGGGCTGCCTGGGTGGCTCAGTCGGTTAAGCCTTTGACCTCGGCGCAGGTCATGATCTCATAGCTCGTGGGTTCGAGTCCCGTGTCGGGCTCTGTGCTGACAGCTCAGAGCCTGGAGGCTGCTTCAGATTCTATGTCTCCCCTTCTCTCTGCCTTCACCCACTAGCGCGCGCGCGCACACACACACACACACACACACTCTAGAAAATAAATAAACTTAAAAAAAAAAGCAGCCAAAGGAAAACTGAAATTAACAATGAAAAACCTTGCCAAATTCTGGTAAATACCAGAGCTCCACATGGGACCCTTAGCAGAAGCCAGCTAAGGGTGAGAATCAGTTGCAGAGACATCTTGATGTCTGTCCGTAGTAGGCAGCAGGAAGACGGAAATAAGATCTCTTTTGCACCCTCTTTTCGGAACGCCTCTGGGACCCAAGGACATGTTATATACTGCCAGAAATATTTGCTGCCTGACCTGGCTAACACCTACAAAGAAACTCTGCGGTAGAAATTGGCCAAATTCCAGAGCCTGATAGAAACACATTTTAAGGCCTTCTCCCCTTAGCTCAAATAAAACTAGGCATCCAGAGGGGGAAAAAAAACATGTGAAGCTCTTTACGAATGTCATTTAAGTTGCAAATCCAAAGCTTTGAGGACTTGAGAGCCACTGCCCTTATCTTACAAATCCTTGTAAAACTAGAAATTCAGCTCTGCAGGCAGTTCGAAGTTCACAAAGTTCACGTATTCCTTTCCCCCCCCCCAGTTCCAAAACTTCTATTTATCTGAGAAGTCTTCTAACTTGCATTCTTCCCTGTTCCTTTGAGATGTACATGTTAAAGAGGAACTTCACGGAAGTAATTATTATCAAAAGGAAAACAAAAAGTGGGAAGGTCATTTGGAAACCTGCACTAATGGGAAATCTTCAGCACGCGGAAACTGGAAGGGGTCTGTCTGTGTTTGTGTGTTAATTTGTGTCTCTGGGCATGCGTTGTGTTGTAGATGTGTGGTATTTTCTACCTCCGGGGGGTATCGTCAAAATTAATTTTTAAAAAATTTTTAATGTTTATTTATTTATTTATTTATTTATTATGTTTATTTATTTTTGAGACAGAGAGAGACAGAGGATGAGTAGGGAAGGGGCAGAGAGAGAGAGGGAGACAGAATCTGAAGCAGGCTCCAGGCTCTGAGCTGTCACCATAGAGCCTAACACAGGGCTCGAACCCACGGACCGTGAGATCATGACCTGAGCCAAAGTTGGACACTTAACCAACTGAGCCACCCAAGCGCCCCTAATGTTTATTTATTTTTGAGAGAGAGAGAGACAGAGTGACAACAGGGGAGGGGCAGAGAGAGAGAGACACACGGAGGGAAGCAGGCTCCAGGCTCTGAGTTGTCAGCACAGAGCCTGACACGGGACTCAAACTCATAAGCAGTGAGATCATGACCTGAGCCAAAGTCGAACACTCAGCCAGTGTTGAGTGCCACCCAGGGAGCCACCCAGGCACCCCTAAAATACACATTTTAATTGTTTGCAGAGTTTCCAGCATTAGATATAACCGTCTAATGTCTCATAAAGCTTTTTTTTAAAAGATATATGTTCTTTTAAAAAAAATTTTAGGGGCACCTGAGTGGCTCAGTTGGTTGGGTGTCCGACTTCGGCTCAGGTCATGATCTCACAGTTGGTGGGTTCAAGCCTCACATCGGGCCCTGTGCTGACAACTTGCTCAGAGCCTGGAGCCTGCTTCTGATTCTGTGCCTCCTTCTCTCTCTGACCCTCCCTGCTCATGCTCTGTCTCACTCTATCTCTCAAAAAATAAATAAATGTAAAAAAATAAAAAATTTTTAAAGTTTATTTATTCACTTTGAGAGAGAGAGAGTGAGCACAAGTGGGGGAGGGGCAGAGAAAGAGAAGGAGAGAGAACCCCAAGAAGGCTCTGCATCCTCAGCGCAAAGCCCTATGCAGAGCTTGAACTCACAAACCAACTGTGAGATCGTGCCCTGAGCTGAAGTCGGATACTTAACTGACTGAGCCACCCAAGCACCCCAAGCTTTTTTTTTTTTTTTTTTTAAGTAGGCTTTACACCCAACTGATGAGGGAGCATAAAGCAAGCTGAGGGCAAAGGACAAGCTAAACTACCCCCCTTCACCCCACCTGGGATGTGTGTGATATTCCTCAGGGTTCCTGGCTGCCCCAAGGACACCTGAAAGGACAGAAAACAAATGGCTGGGGGCGCCTGGGTAGCTCAGTCGGTTAAGCATCCAACTCCGGCTCAGGTCATGATCTCATGGTTCGTGGGTTCAAGCCCCGCGTCGGGCTCTGTGCTGCCAGCTCAGAGCCTGGGACCTGTGTCAGATTCTGTGTGTCCCTCTCTCTCTGCCCCTCCTCCACTCGTGTTCCATTTCTCTCTGTCTCAATAATAAATAAACATTAAAAAAAAAAAAAGATAACAAATGGCTGAACCGAGATCACAGGACCTGAGTCTCCCATCAGTTTACAAACATCTTAGTAAATTACAAGAAAAAGGCAATCTCATCAATAGCCTAATCTCCAGGGACCTGTGGCCCTCCCCTCCACAGTGACATGGGGACAAAGGCAGAAAGAAAATGGCAGGTAAAATTAAATGTGCTTATAACCTGCAGCCCATTGACAGATACTTGAGGCAAATACAGAGTCGACCATTTCTCCAGGAACCCCCTCCTGTCGTAAGGTTAATGCTTTGCTAGAGGGAAAAACAACCTTCGCTCCACACTAGCTAGGCCTCTAGGAATCTGTAAGCCTTCTTTAGCATATGGAAATCCCTTTAAGAAACTTCCTCTTCACGTTATCCCCCCCAACTCCATAGTATATAACTTTGCACAACCCCCCAGTGCAGCTCTTTCTGCCCATGGGTCCTGTCCCTGTACTTTAGTAAAATCACCTTTATGCACCAAAGACGTCTTCATGAATTCTCTCTTGGGGGCACCTGGGTGGCTCAGTCTGTTGAGCATCCGACTTTGGCTCAGGTCATGATCTCACGGTTTATGGGTTCGAGCCCCGTGTCGGGCTCTGTGCTGACAGCTCAGAGCCTGGAGCCTGTCTTCAGATTCTATGTCTCCCTCTCTCTCTGACCCTCACCTGCTTGCACTGTCTCTCTGTGTCTCTCAAAAATAAAAAAAATAAAAAAAAAAAAAGAATTCTCTCTTGGCCATGGGCTATGACCCCACCATTGCTCCGAAACTCTATCACAATGTTGGAGCCCAACGTGGGGCCTGAACTCAGGACCCTGAGATCAACATCTGAGCTGAGATGAAGAGTCAGTTGCTTAACCGACTAAGCCACCCAGGCGCCCTGCTGTTTTTTTTAAAGTTTATTTGCCTAGGGGCACCTGGGTGGCTCAGTCGGTTAAGCATCCGGCTTCAGCTCAGGTCATGATCTCATGGTTAGTGGGTTCGAGCCCTGCGTCGGGCTCTGTGCTGACAGCTCAGAGCCTGGAGCCTGTCTTCAGATTCTGTGTCTCCTTCTCTCTCTTACCCTCCCCTTCTTGCGCTGTCTCTCTCTCTGTCTCCCCAAAATAAATAAAAAACATTTAAAAAATTTTTAAAGTTTATTTGCCTAATCTCTACATCCCACCTGGGACTCGAACTCATGACCTTGAGATCAAGAGTGGCATGCTCCTCCGACTGAGTCAGCCAAGCGCCCCTCTCATAAAGTTGTTGTGGGTGGTCTAAACATAGTTGCAGAGTCTCTCCCGAGGGGATGGTGGCCGCCAAAACGTGGTCAACCCTATCGGGTGGGGGCAGGGTGATGAAAGGATTCACCTGAGGCAGAACAGAAGAGATAGAAGTTTCCTGAATACGCCCCAAGGGAGCAGCCATCCGGACAGCAGAGGGGAGGCTGTCTGCAAGGAGGCAGTGGGCGGGGGACGTGTGGAATTTTCCCTTTCTCGGTCACTGTGCCTGGTTGTAAGTAGCCCATTGGTCAGGTGGGGCCTATGGAGGTTTTGAGGAGGGTCTCCCGATGGGCCCTTCTCTATTCAGCCAGGGGGTGGCTGTGGGCCCTTGTGCCTTGATCAAGTTTCCATTGATCGAGCCTGTTGTCTGAAAGTGGCTTCCAGGGGCGCCTGGGTGGCTCAGTCTGGTAAGCATCCAACTCTTGGTTTCGGCTCACGTCACCATCTCGACGTTTCATGAGTTTGAGCCCCGCATCAGGCTTTGCGATGGCAACACGGAGCCTGCTTGGGATTCTCTCTCTCCCTCTCTCTCTCTGCCTCTCCTCCACTCATGCTGTCCCTATCTCTCTCAAAATAAAGAAACTTAAAAAAAAAAGCGGGTGCTACAATAATTGTTAAGAACAAGTAAATTAAATAGATGTAAGTAGAATAAAAAGTTTTTAGGCGAACTTTTTTTTTTTTTTTAATGTTTATTCAGTTTTGAGAGAGAGAGAGCACGCCAGCAGGGAAGGGGCAGAGAGAGAGGGAGACAGAGGATCCAAAGCAGGCTCCGGGCTGACAATGAGAGCCCGACCTGGGGCTTGAACTCAGAAACCTCGAGCTCATGATCTGAGCCAAAGTTGGTCGCTTAATCCACTGAGCCACCCAGGCGCCCCTTAGGTGTGTTTGGCCGCGGAGGCAGGTGTGACCTTCAGGCACCCAGACAACAAGAGCTACTCACTGTCTCAACACTCCCCCACCTGGGGACTTTCAAGGGAACCATTCACCTAACTTTTCCGCCCTAAACAATGGACACATCTTCACCCGGAACACTTCATCCCCCCACCCCCACCCCCGCCCGCCAATGCCATAAAAACGCTCTGCCCCACTCCCGGACGCGACTTCCCTGGCCCCTTTCCGTACGGACCAGGGAACCTCGCCCGAGAATGCTCCCAATAAAGGCTTTTTTACTTCCATATCTGGCCTCGGTTTCTGCATCGCGTTCGCTCCATTACAAGGTGAACTTCTTAAATAGTTTCCCTGACTCCTCTTGGTAACCTGAAACCTTCAGGATTTCCTAAGTGATGAGTTAAGTCCAATTCATTGAATATCTAGATCAATTCGACTCATGAATCCTTGAATAAAGTCCACGAAATCTTCAAATTTACTCAGTTGAATTTTGTTGTTCACCATGGGTAGAGGAAGAGATTTTTTTTCCCCTTCCCTGTACTTTGCAAGGTAACGCTCGTGGGGGAGAGAGCGTTGGCTTGTCTGCCCTTCATGATGCCACTGGGACGAGGAAAGATGGATGGATGGGCCTCGAATGAATGAATGAATGGCCCTCATCCATGGGCCTCGAATCCTACCAGAGAGAAGCTTACATTTCGGAGAACAGGTTCAACTTGGGGTGTCGGGAAGCCCCTTGTGGCCACCCGTCGAAGCCTCGCCAACAAGCAGACCTTCCCATGTCTGCCTGTGTGATTCCTGTGGCTACTTCTCAAATAGCTCCCAACTCGGACAAGGGAGGCGGGGTGGGGAGGAGATCAGAGCAGGTACTCTGGAGCCAGACTGCCTTGGGTTCAAGGTCAGGCTTGTCCCGTGCCTGGCTGTGCTGTTCAGTCTCCGCAACCTCAGTTTCCCCATGAGTGAAACGGGATGAGATGTGACTTGCCTCACAGGGGTGTGGCCAGAATAAACGAGCTAATATAGAGCATGTCATTGATCTAAGGGATTGGGCTGGGTGTTAAAATAGATGGTCTGCCATGGTTAAATGAGCAGTTTTTAAAAAAATGTTTTTTCATTAAAAAATTTTTTTAAGTCTATTTATTTTTGAGAGAGAGAGAGAGAGACAGAGAGAAGGAGAGAGAGAGACACAGAACCTGAAGCAGGCTCCAGGCTTTGAGCTGTCAGTCCAGAGCCCGATGCGGGGCTCGAACTCACAAGCCATAGGATCATGACCTGAGCGGAAGTCACTTAACAGACAGAGCCACCCAGGCGCCCCAGCTCTGTTCTTTCTAAGGTGGTTCTTACAAACAGGGCACCTTAGAGCTGATGAAACTGCGCCAGAAAAGTGTTAAGCAGTATTACTATCAGCCCCTCCCGAACTCCCTGCTCACTCTCGCGGGAGGGTCCTTCAGGAAGACACAGGGTCTATGCCCATCTCCGGCCGTCTGTCTCGGTCCCTTTCTCCTGCTGACCTCAAGCAGGGAGGCATGTCGCACTGGTGTTGGCCGTCTTCAGCAATGTGACGCTGAGGCTGGAACGGGCCCACAGCGCAGCCAACCGCGTGTCCGAGCACCAGCCGGGCCAACAGGTCTCAGTATGTTTCCTGTTACTTGTGGTCCCTATTTGGAGTTTCCGTAGGGGTGTGTGTGCACACGCATGCACGTGCGTGAGGTGTGTGCGCGTGCGCGTGTAAACGTTCTCCCGAAAGCCCTGGCGAGTTTCTGAGAGCTCTGAACACAGCCTGTTTTCACTAGTACTTTTTTGGCCTCTTAACTATTCCTGAGCCCCTGAGTAACAATTCTCTCCGACAGGCCTCTCTCCCCTACCCTGTGCTGCAGAGATCTCTGGGAAGCCCAGCCCAACGGTCTAGTTGACGGGTAACTTCAAGATGTTCAAAGGTGTTCATGGGCGCCTGGGTGGCTCAGTCAGTTCAGTGTCAGACTTCAGCTCAGGTCATGATCTCGCGGCTGGTGGGTTCGAGCCCCGCGTCGGGCTCTGTGCTGACAGCTCGGAGCCTGGAGCCTGCTTCGGATTCTGTGTCTCCCTCTCTCTCTGCCCCTCCCTCACTCTCTTTCTCAAAAATAAAAACAAACAAACAAACAAGCAAAAGATGTTCAGAGACACCCGTACCCCATCTCTCCCAGCACCACTGACAGCAGCAAACACTTTCATTTCTAGCCCTTGGGAGTTCGGGTCTTGTCACCTCCCTGCAGGTACCTGGCCATTCAGCCCTGTCTCTTCTGCATCTCTGGGCCAGTTACCCACCCTTGACAAAACCGTCTCTCTCGAAATTGTTATTATTCCCATCTCCCCACAAAGGAGGGCAGGCTACAGAGATTTTACCTCATGGCACATAAAATGAGCCTTTGTTATGTAAATAGCCAAGGATTTTCTTTGCAAGAGTGTTAAACCAACAACGGGTTTTCCCTTTCGAGTAGTGATACAAAGTTACCTTTTAAACAAAATTAAGTCTAAATTGATTTAAAGAAAAATGCTAAGTGAATAATGATTCAAGTAGTCCCCGGATATCGCTGAAAATCTCAAAAGCGCCTGGGTTGGGGGCACCTGGGTGGCTCAGTCGGTTGAGCGTCCAACTTTGGCTCAGGTCATGATCTCATGGTTCGCGGGTTCGGGGCCCGCATCAGGCTCTGTGCTGACAGCTCAGAGCCTGGAGCCTGCTTCCGATTCTGTGTCTCCCTCTCTGTCCCTCCTCCGTCTCTCTCTGTCTCTCAATAATAAATAAATGTAAAAAAAAAAAAAGCGGTGCGTGAGCCCCTGAGGTTTGGGAAACCCAGAGGATGGACCCAGATTGGGAGGCTTGGGCATGAGATTCACCCTCTCTCTTTCTTGGGTCTTCTCCTTATATGCATGGGTGCCCAGCGCCTAGCTGGGCCAAGTGAGCGTTGATGGTTGTCACCAAGCTGCAGAGAGATTCCATTTACAATGATTTAAAGTAAGCTGAGACTTTTGGGACGCTTCTGGAAGGCACTTGTAGGTCAAGTCCACAGTCATGTTTCTTAATGCCCATGGAACGGTGGGAGATGGGGGGAAAGGGGTAGGGAAGGGGGTGGGGGAGGGGGCTAAGGAGTATCCGGTTAAGCTGTGGAATGGGAGAGACCTGGGTTCAAGTCCAGGCTTTACCATTTACTAAATAGATGACATGGACGAACTACTCTCTCTGGCCTCAGTTTCCTCAGCTGTCAAATGGAAATGACTAGTAACGAAACCTGCTTCCTATACTGTGGGAACTGAATGAGATATGGAATATAAAATGCTCTGAACGCTTGAAGCTGGTAAGCTGGGGATGAAGAGACAAGTTCGATGACCCCATGAGGGAAGCATTAGATGAATCTCAAATGTGGGATTTGAAAAACAACCATTCTGAACTTCAAAAAGCCAATATCATGGAAAATAAAAGTATGTACGTGGGGGAAACTGTTCCCAACTAAAAAAGACTAAGGGCATGTAACAACCAAATGCCACGTGTGAATCTTGATTGAACTGAAACTTGAAAAAATTAAGAAGGGGAGGGAAGGAAGGAAGTGTGGAAGGAAGGAAGGAAAGGAAGGAGGGAGGAAGGAAGGGAGGAAAACCACTTTAAGACAATCTTGAGACCATTAGGGAAATTTGAAATGGACCAAGGAGGTGTTATGGACTTGGGTGGAATATTGTTTTTAAGATTTTATTTTATTTTATTATTATTTTAAGTAGGCTCTGCTCCCAGCGCAGAGCCCAATGCAGGGTTTGAACTCACGACCCTGAGAGCAAGACCTGGGCTGATATCAAGAATCAGATGCTTAACCAACAGAACCACCCAGGACCCCCAAGATTTAATTTAATGTAATTCAATTTTTAAATTTTTTTAAACACGCATTCATTTTTGAGAGACAGAGAGACAGAGCATGAGCAGGGGAGGGGCAGAGAGAGAGGGACACACAGAATCCGAAGCAGGCTCCAGGCTCCGAGCTGTCAGCACAGAGCCCGACGTGACTCACGAACCGTGAGGTCATGACCTGAGCTGAAGTTGAATGCTTAACCAACTGAGACAACCAGGCGCCCCCCCACCCCCGCCAAGATTTTCTTTTTAAATCATCTCTACACCCGATGTGGGGCTCAAACTCACAAGTCTGAGATCAAGAGTCTCCTGCTCTACCAACTGAGCCAGCCAGGCGCCCAGTAGAGCACTTGAGTAAGAGAATGACCTGATTCTTATCTGACGGGTGCTCAAGTATTTAAGATGAATGGTCATTATGTCTACAACTTACTCCCACATGATTCAGAAAAAATAAAAAATAAAGACAAAGCAAACATGGCAAATCGTGAACGGTTATTAAATCTGGACAGAGGTAATGGGTGGAGCTTATCATACTGTTCTATCCACTTTTCTGTATGTTTGAAACTTTTTGTTTTGGCAAACAAAACACCCATTATGACGGGGGATTCGACTGACCAAAGACAGGGCTGGAACCCCCCCCCCCCAGGGGCTTTCAGAAGGGATGGGGGCTCCACCTGTTGCTCAATGTTACTACAGATGGTAGATCTGCTCCCCCTGAGCTAATGGACATGTTGCCCACCTCACAGCCCAGCCCCTTCTCCCTGGCATAGAGAACCCCATTTTTGTTCAGGTACAGACAGTAATAATCTCAGGGAATTAGTTTCATTTGAGGTAGAAATGTCCAGGTCTGTGGGAAGAATGACAGGGGCAATTTGGGGGACTTTATCCTGCTTGATAAAAACTATGAGAGGTGCTTGGGTGGCTCAGTCAGTTAAGCGTCCGACTTCGGCTCAGGTCATGATCTCACGGTTCGTGGGTTCGAGCCCCGCGTCGGGCTCTGGGCTGACAGCTCAGAGCCTGGAGCCTGCTTCCGATTCTGTGTCTCCCTCTCTCTCTGTCCCTCCCTGCTTGCACTGCCTCCTCTCTCTCTCTAAAATAAATAAAACATTAAAAAAAAAACTATGAGACACACATGTTTCCTAGAGTTGGGGGGAGTCTGTGATTGGGAGGGGGCATGATGAGGAGGACTTCAGTGCAAGCAATGTTCTATTTCTTGGCCTGGTTGCCGGTTATGTGAGTATTTGCACTAGGAGAACCCATTTGTGCTATGTATTTATGGACTTTTTGGTGTGTATGTTACTGTGTGTGTGTGTGTGTGTGTGTGTATAAAACGTTTTCTTTCCTAGGGCGCCAGGGTGGCTCAGTCAGTTGAGCCTCTGACTCTTGATTTCAGTTCAGGTCGTGATCCCAGGGTTGTGGGATCGAGCCCCGAGTTGGGCTCTACGCTGAGCGTGGAGCCTGCTTGAGATTCTCTCTCTTTCTCTCTTCCCCTGCCCCTCCCCCACTCACGTGTGCTTGTGCATGCACACGTGCTCTCTCTCCCTAAAAAACAACTGATAAAACAAATAAATAAAAATGTTTTCTCTCCTTCTGTGGCAAAGGTTAAGTGAAGACACCATCATGAAGGAGACCCTGGCAGCCATGTTAGGACAATTGGGTGACAAGTCCCAAGATGAATGCCAACATGCTGAGGATGATGGGGGAGAAAAATGGACAGAGGTGCCCCTTGCTGCCATCACTGAGCCACTGCACCAACCCAGGTGTTACATATCTCCTGGTTATGAAGAGGAGAAGTTGCCCGTATCTTCAAAGCCTCTTGGAATTGGGTTTCCTTTACTGTTTCCCAAAGCATCTTGGGAATTGGGGGCGCCTGGGTGGCTCGTCGGTTAACCAAAGCATCTTGGGAATTGTGCTGGGGGATCTCCAAGGCCACCCTTGGGTTTGGTGATTCACCAGAAGCAGTCACAGGACAGAGAGGGTGTAATGCTCACAGCTGTAGTTTATTAACAGCGAAAGGGAAAAGGTGCATGGCGAGAAATCCAAGGACACCAGGTGCAAGCTTCCAAGCGTCTATCCCTCACCTCCTGCCCCCCAGGGGAGCTCCGTAGGATGCAACTTAGGTCCCTCGGCAGTGATGGGTGACAGCACATGCCAAATGTTGTCTACCTGAGATGCTCACTCGAGCCTGGGAGTCTAGGGTTTTTATTGGCGGTCGGCCATGAAGCACACAGTGTTTGAAGCCTGACCAGGTCCTGAAACTCCAGAGCTCCAGGAGGAAAGGAGATGTTCAGCCGCAAATTATATTTTCTGCACAAACCACCTAGACAAACAAGTACAAGACCCCAAGTGTGCAAAACAGTCTTTTTCTGAATATTTATTTTTGAGAGAGAAAGAGAGCACAGGCAGAGGAAAGGCAGAGAGAGAGGGAGACACAGAATCTGAAGCAGGCTCCAGGCTCCGAGCTGTCAGCACAGAGCCCGACGCGGGATTCGAACTCATGAAACCGCGAGATCATGACCTGAACCAAAGTCAGACGTCCCATCGACTGAGCCACCCAGACGCCCCAAGACAGTCTTATCAAAATATGCAAAGAGCTCCATTGCCGGGGGCTGGCCGAGGGCCAGTCATGAAAACAGGCGCCTCTTAGGAATGTGTATCGGGCCTGCCGAATGAACTCTTTTCCTACATAAATATCATCATCATTTTCATTCTTTTCTTTGAGTACATGGAGGTCTAGAGGGGTTAGGCCCAAAGCCACCCTAACAAATCCTGATGCTTTTCAGTCTCTGGCTTGACTGCTTCAAGTCGGCCACAACCCCGGGGCCCCCTCTCCAGCCCAAAGAAAACATGGATGTGGGCTGGACTTGGCCCAAAGGCCTGCAGCCCTCTTCCCTGGGATATCGAGAGTCCCTCGAAATCCTTATAAAGAAGTAAAAGGGGGGAGAAATCCCCAAAGGTAAAGGAAAGGATGGCAGAGGAAGACCACACAAAGGGATAGATCTGTCAACATATTTCCCAAAGAGGGAACTCAACCGTTGGGGGAGCAGTGGGCTCTGGGACAGGAAGAGGGGCCCAGAACTTGCAGGAGGGGCTTAGAGGGGAGGGTTCAGGTGGAGCAGAGGGGCAAGTGGAAAGGGGAGCTGGAATCCAGCTGTGTTAGCTGGCTGCTTACTCCCTCTTCCCAGGCAGCCCAACATTTAAACCCTGCACCCTGCAAATGGGAGGAACTATTCTATAAAGCAACACTTTTGGAACTGTGGTTATTTAATTATATATTTTTTTAAAGTAAGCTCCATGCCCAGTGTGGGGCCTGAACTCATAACCCTGAGACCAAGAGCCATATGCTCTACCGACTGAGCCAGCCAGGGCTCCTGGAATTGGGATTGAGGATCATTCTGGGAGTGGCTGCCTCTCCCCTGGGGGCATTTGAGAAACTGGAGGAAGGTTTAAAAAAATTTTTTTTAACGTTTATTCATTTTTGGGAAACAGAGAAAACAGAGCATGAGCAGGGGAGGGGCAAAGAGGGAGATAATCCACAGCGGACTCCAGGCTCTGAGCTGTCACCACAGAGCCCGACGTGGGGCTCGAACTCATTGACGGCGAGATCATGACCTGAGCTGAAGTCGGACACTCAACCGACTGGTTGAGGCACCCCTGGAGGAAGGTTTTTGTTACAAGGGTTAGGGCGAGGCACTATCACTTCCTGGACAGGGGACCAGGGCAGCAAGATGCCAAATGTCCCATGAGGCTTCCCACAGCGCCCCAGCCAGAGAGTCCCACACTCCAATCTGTGAGACATTCGTGGAGGTAAAGAACCTGTTTATAATTACCCGGGTCCAGCACTGAGCTCCATTTACTCATAAACAAAGTTATACATTTTCCAGGAATCAAATAGCGCTTACAACAAGGGAGGTTTGTGCATTGTTTGCCATTGGGTTCTTCGAATCGCAAAGACGGTATACTGTGTCTGTTTTGTTTGTGGCAGTCAGAGAACATTCAGGAAGATTTGCGCCTAGTACACACTCCCAGCCCCATCATTATGTCTTGCAGCTTTATCAGGCCTGAGTCTTTCATTAGTATATTAGAAATTACTTTCCTCTTATTCTTTCTTTATATCACAATAAGGGCATTATCTTGATTTAAGAAAAACTTTTTGTATGTGGGTAGGTTACATTATCCGTAGATTTTATTTCAGGGTGGTAGAAGGAGCATTAGAAAATATTTATTATAATACTAATCTACGGTGATAAAAATCAGAACAGCAGTTACCCCGGAGGGTGGGCGGTGGGTGGTAAGAGGTTTGACTGCAAAGGGGCACAAAGGAACTTTCTGGAGCGATAGAACTGTTCTTTACCTTGACTGGGGTGGTATACAACTGTCAAAAGTCATTGAACAGCACCCGTAAAGTGGGCTTGTTGTATTATAATTATAATAGAAATTATAACATCACTCAGGTTGAATAAAGCATAAATTTTAAAATATCGGTGCAGAAAAATTTTTTAAATACATATTTGTTACAGAAAGGAGGCCTTGGATCTGCTGCGGCCTTGAAATTGATTAGGTGGATTTGTATGGGAATCTGAAAACAAAGACGAAACAAAGGCAGAAGAGACCATTTCGGCCAATGCTGCTTTATGAATTTCACACAAAACTTTCAACTAAGTAATAAATGTGCAGATGTGTGTGCAGGTTGGGTTGTGATGTGAATACATTTCTTATTCTGAATTGCAGTCAAAAAACTTCGAGGGGCGCCTGGGTGGCTCAGTTGGTTGAGCGTCTGACTCTTGATTTGGCTCAGGTCATGATCTCAGGGTCATGGGATCAAGCCCCATGTAGGGCTCTACGCTGAGTGTTAGGCCTGCTTGGGAATGTCTCTTTCTCTCTCTCTCTCTCCTCTGCCTCCCTCCCCTGCTCATACTCTCTCTCTAAAAATAAAACAAAAATCAAAAAAATTTGAAAACCACACTCTAAAATAGAAATTGCCAGACTGTCAAAGTGATCACTCATATTTCGGCACAAAGCGGACTTGGGGCAATGGCTTTGCTGATGGTGGTGGGTGTCAATCTGTCCCCTCACATCGTTTTCTTTTTTTCTTTTTAACAATGTTTAAAAGTTTATTTATTTTTGAGAGAGACAGAGTGAGACCGAGTGGGGGAGGGGCAGAGAGAGAGGGAGACACAGAATCTGAAGCAGACTCCAAGCGCCAAGCTGTCAGCACAGAGCCCGATGCGGGTCTTGAACTCATGAACCCTGAGATCATGACCTGAGCTGAAGTCAGATGCTCAACCGACTGAGCCACTCAGGCACCCTCCCCCAACATCGTTTTCTTAATAGATTCTTTTATAGCAACCTTATTGGATGTGATTAGATCATCCTGGCTTTACCCCAGAAGCTCGCCAGTCAGGAGCTTGTCTGTAAGCAGATGAGATGCAGCAGCATTACTTCTAATAACGGAAACTACAGGGAAGAGAGAAAGAAGGTGGTGGGGTAAGAAATCTAAATCTGCCTCTTTCATAACGAAGACTTAATACGTAATGTCTAAATTTGATCAATCCAGCATTCACACTCACAAAATAGGAAAAATACAAATCATATCCCACACAAAGGGCTAATTTTCCTAATATGCATACAGATTACTAAGCTTTGGAATGGGAAGGTCATCGTCACCATCACCATCAACAACAGGAAAAGGTCAAGAAACAGAGTGGTTTGAGACTTCTCAAGAACGATACAGATTTTCCTTAACTTACTATGGGATTATGTCCTGATGAACTCATCATAAGTTGAAAGTACACAACTGTCTGTCTCTCCTTCAAAATTAAATAAACATTAAAATTTTTTTAAGAAGTTGAAAGTACTAGAAGTCAGACACATTTAATACATCCAACCTGCTGAACATTATAGCTTAGCTTAAACATGCTCAGAACACTTACATATTAGCCTACAGTTGGGCAAAATCGCCTAACACAAAGCCTATTTTACAATAAAGTGTTGAATATCTTATGTCATTATTGAATGTTGGACTGAAAGTGAAAAACAGATGGTTATAAGTGTGTTGGTTATTGACCCTCATGATTGCGGGGCTGACTGGGAGCCACAGTCCCCTGCCGCTTCCCAGCATCGTGAGAGGGTATCATCCTGCATAGCACTAGCCCTGGAAAAGATCAAAATCCAAAATTTGAAATACAGTTCCTACTGAATGTATATTGCTTTTGCACCATTGTAACAGCAGAAAGATCATAAGCTGAATCATCATCGTACATTGGGACCATCTGTATTACCCACGAGAGGACAAGGGAGTGATGCCTTCAAAATTCTGAAGGAAACAACTTCCTGTCCCTGAATTCTATACCCAGCCAAACTATCAACTGAGTGAGCCGGGGAGCTGAAGACATTTTCTGAAGCACAAGCTTTAAAACATTTACCTCCTGAGAAACCTTCCTCAAGAAGCTGGGGGATGGGCTCTATAAAATGAAAGCATCACTAAGGGAGAGAAGGAACTGGGATCCCAGACACACAGGGGGCCCTTCACAGGACAGAAGTGAGGGGAACCCCAAGGATGATGGGAATCCTGGCATGGCAGCTGGTATCAAGATGATAGGTCAACCAGCCCGAGGAGGACCACGTGACTCCAGGGATGCTCATGCTGAGGGCTGTCACCCTCAGCATACCAACTGCCATCGTACTGTTTGGTTTGGTTTTGATTTTTAACCTAAGGGGAGAATGGCTGGGTAGACATGAGCCACATTCTTGTCTGTGGTTGACTTGTCTTAGCCACGATGGAGACCCTGTTCTTCCACCGCAACTGGCTGCTGGATCCACATGCAGGGGGCTCATTTCTCTCCCAATAAATGCACTGCTTGGCTCCTACTCATGACAAGGCTGGGGGTGTTCCCCAAAGTGGAAGACACAAGGCTGACCACATTTGGGCCGGCTGTGCGGGACGTGGCCCACATGTCCACCCTGACAGTTACACTCATTTACGTATGGTTAGCCATATGCTTTCTAGGATTTGTTCACACCCTCGCCCACTGAATTCTCCAGAAGGGGTTTGTGTAGACTCTCAAGGAAGCTGACATCAGGTTATGACCTGGATTATGGTCCAGCTCATTCTCTCCCAAGGACTTCTGCTTAAGAGTAACTGGTGCGCCCTTTCCTTACATACATAGATGGCTCTTGCTCTTTAACCTGTTCTTCTCTTGCAAACAGCTCTCTCGTTTCCCTTGGGGCCATGGCTTGGGAGAGAGCTCCAGAGTGGTTACAAAGCTGCCCGGTGGCTGCAGGGAGAGGTTCAGGCACAAGCCCTGACACCAAGGGGATGCCAAATGGACCCCTCAAAGGCTGCTGGGCTCCAGTGTTTCCTAGTCATGGTTGTGTTCTCTTATCATTTTTTTAAAAACTCAACCATAATAGTGGATAAATAGATATTATTATATACTAGGATCACAGTTACCATGAAAAAGGTGAACCCAGAGTTTGTAGTCTAACTGATAATACTGTACTAAACTTCTTAGTTTTGACAAATGTGCTGTGGTTTTGTAAGATACTAGATACTAACATCAGGAGAAACAGGGCAAGGGGTATACTATATAGCACTCTGTACTACCTTTGCAACTTTCTGTCAATTTAAAATTATTCTAAAATTAAAACACTGGGTGCCTGGGTGGCTCAGTCCGTTAAAGCATCCAACTCTTGATTTTGGCTCAGGTGCGGATCTCACACGATTCATAAGTCCAAGCCCCACATTTGGCTCCTTGCTGACAGCATGGAGTTTGCTTGGGATTCTCTCTCTCCCTCTCTCTCTCTGCCCCTCTCCCGTTTACATGCGTGTGTGCGCATGCTCTCTCGCTCTCACTCTCTCTCTCTCTCTCAAAAATAAATAAATTAAACTTAAAAAAATAAAAAATAAAATTAAAACATTAAAAAGATATGTCCCAGGGCCGCCTGGCCGGCTCAATTGGTAGAGCATGTGACTCTTTTTTTGTTTTTTAATATAGCAGCCTCTTATAAGGCATAGGTTTTTTCTAATGTTCATTTTATTTTTGAGAGAGAGAGAGCATGAGCAGGGGAGAAGCAGAGAGAGAGGAGAACAGAGGATCCAAAGCACAGGCTCCTTGCTGACAGCAGTGAGCCCGTCGTGGGGTTCAAATTCACCAGCCGAACTCGCCAACCGTGAGATCATGACCTGAGCCGAAGTCGGGCACTCAACCGACTGAGCCACCCAGGCGCCCCAGAGCATGTGACTCTTGATCTTGGGGTCGTGAGTTCAAGCCCATGTTGGGCCTAGGGCTTACTTAAAAAAGAAATAAATGGATAAATAAATTTAAAAAATAAAAAGAACTGTCAACGATTATGGTGTTGGAGGATGGAGGAATTGCACATAGGTGATAAACTATAAAGAAAAGAAAGAGACAGAGTAACACAAGAGGCCATGATAATGGTTACACAGGACTTGGGGGGAGACATGCAGAGGGGACTAAGGCACTGATCGTGAGCTGGTTCCTTACGCAGGTGATGAGTTTACAGTCTTTTAAACTGTTATTCTTTAAGCTGTACATGGGGGTCTTATACTCTGTATCATGTTCTATGAAACATAATGCAATATTTGGGTGGTGTCTTACACAGAGCCTAGCTGTGATCTATTAGCTCCGATGACACCCCAGCCAGAGTGACCGCACACATCATAGGCATTCAGTTCTGTGTTCCCGGGGAAAATCCTCCAAAACAAAGCCAACTCCCTAAAGCCTATTTTACTCAATAAGTATGTGTTTCACCATTTTGTTCCTCCTTCTCATAGCACCAATACTTTCTCACGGTAGCTGTGCTCCAAAATATAATAATACCTGCTTTTAAGATATCATGGGTCCTAAACGCAAGTTAGCCGCGTTCAGTCGTATTTTGTAACTGTTCTCAGGTTTCTTTTTTTTTTTTTTATTTTTTAAACGTTTTATTTATTTTTGAGAGAGAGAGAGAGAGACAGCATGAACAGGGGAGGGTCAGAGAGAGAGGGAGACACAGAATCGGAAGACAGGCTCCAGGCTCTGAGCTGTCAGCACAGAGCCTGATGCGGGGCCCAAACCCACAAACTGTGAAATCATGACCTGAGCTGAAGCCGGACGCTCAACCGACTGAGCTACCCACGCGCCGCTGTTCTCAGATTTCAACCTCAACTGAAGCTTTATCTAAATCTCTGTTCAGTGATCAACTCTAATGTTTGAGGAAAACAGGACGTCGATGTCGTGGCTTACCCAGAGGTACTTTATGCTTGGATTTCCTCATCTGTGAAATGGGTATAATGAAATCCCTACCTCACACGGTTGTTAGGATGTATAAAGCACTTAAATGAGTTTTTTATTTATTTATTGAATGCTTATTTATTTTTGAGAGAGAGAGAGAGAGAGAGACAGAAAGAGAGAGAGAGCTTGAGCGGAGGAGGAGCAGAAAGAGAGGGACACACAGAATCCAAAGCAGGCTCCAGGCTCTGAGCTGTCATCACAAAGCCTGAAACTGGGCTCGAACTCATGAACCTCAAGATCACAACCTGAGCCAAAGTCATATGCTTAACCAACTGAGCCACCCAGGTGCCCCATGGATGTGTAAAGCACTTAGAATGACACCTTAGCACCCACTAAGTACTCTGGAAATGTTCTTTTTTTAAAAAGACAAATAAAGAGTTTTTTAAACATAATTAAAAAAATTTTTTAATGTTTATTTTTGAGAGAGAGAGAGAGAGAGAGAGACAGAGCTCACGTGGGGGAGGGGCAGAGAGAGAGGGAGGCACAGAATCTGAAGCAGGTTCCAGGCTCTGAGTTGTCAGCACAGAGCCCGATGCAGGGCTCGAACTCATGAACCGTGAGATCATGAGCTGAGCAGAAGTTGGACGCTTAATCAACTGAGCCACCCAGGCGCCCCAAGGTAATTTTAAATAACTTCTGTTTTTAACTCTTATATATTGGCTTTAAAGTCAATCCTTCCCTATCCTTCTCAATGTGACTCCAACGGAAAATGTAGCCAAACAAAAGAACAGATAGGTGGGTACCTACTGATGAGAACTCACGCTCACTAAGGGTTTACTCCGTCCCAGGCCTCAATTTCTGGATCTTATAAAACCATCACTGCTGCCCCATGATTGGACAGTGTTGGGAGGTGCTGCTGAACTTGAGGCCTGAAATCCAGGATGTGATGGCCCATGTCTCTGGGCACTGGGCGCTGGAAATGAGTCTCAGCTCTTCTTACTAAGGCCTGACCTCAAGTAAGTGAGTTCACTTCTCTGAGCCTCAGTTTCCTGTTCTAGAACATGAGGAGTGTGGAATCTACACAATCACACTCATGGCACCTGACACATAGTGAGCACTCAACTGGCTCAGGCCATGATTATAAGGATGAAGCCTCAGGTAGGCAGGAGACTGAGTGTTCGGGGGGCTGCCCTGGGCCTGTCACAGGAAGCTTCCATATCCAAGAGGGTGAGTCACCCTTCCTTCCTACCATAATTTGAGGCCGAGTGGCATCTCCCAGGAGGTGAGCTGTGCCCTGGTCACACCCCTCACCTCTGGTGGCTCACAGGTCCCCTGATACATGACATCATAGTCAGGATGAAATCATGGAGCCCAAAGGTTGGGATGAAAGGAAGTTGTTCTTTGCTGGTCTCTTTCTCCCAATCTCAAATTCCTTTTTAATTTTTTAATGTTTATTTATTTTTAAGAGAGAGAGAGAGACAGAGCATGAGCGGGGGAGGGGCAGAGAGAGAAGGAGACACAGAATCCCAAGCAGGCTCCAGGTTCTGAGCTGTCAGCACAGAGTCCGACGCGGGGCTCAAACTCACGAACCGGGAGATCATGATCTGAGCCGAAGTTGGATGCTTAACTGACTGAGCCCCCCAGGCGCCCCCGATCTCCAATTCTTGAACCCAGCACTTTCGGGTTCCTCTTGAAGCAGCAGGGCCCTAGGGGATGGGCAACAGCCATGGTTACCCCTGGCGAAGAAGGTGGTGTGGGCATAAAGATGGGCTCATGTTCCCAGTAGCGAGGATTCATTTGTGTATGCACTCACTTAACAAACCTTTATTGTACACCTACTGTGTACCAAGCAGACAAGATCCTTGCCTTCTTGAAGCTGACAATCTAGAGGGGAGGTTAGACAGACATAACACAGAGGGAAATATTCTAATCTGTTCGAAAGTGAGGAGTTCCATGTGAAAATATTGGGCGGGGTGAAGTCAGGGCAGGGTCAGTAGACTGCGGCCTGCATATAAAATCTAGCTCATCATTTGTTTTTTGTATGGTTCCCAAGCTAAGAACAGTATTTACTCCTTAAAAAATTTTTTTTTAAATGTTTTATTTATTTTTGAGAGAGAGAGAGAGACAGCGTGAGCAGGGGAGGGTCAGAGAGAGGGAGTCACCGAATCCGAAGCAGGTTCCAGGCTCCGAGCTAGCGGTCAGCACAGAGCCCGACGTGGGGCTCGATCCCATGAACCGTGAGATCATGACCTGAGCCAAAGTCGGACACTCAACTGACTGAGCCACCCAGGTGCCCAGGTGTGGTTTCAATGGCTGGGAAAAGGAAGTTGACAGAAGATTTTGTGACACGTAAAATTTGCATGAAATTCACATGTCAGTGTCCATAAATAAAGTTTTATTGGAACACAGCCATGCTCACTGGGTTACGTATTGTCTATGGCTGTTTTTATGTTATAAGCACAGAGCTGAGTAGCTGTGCCAGAGACCACATGGTCTGCACAGCCTAAACTATTTAATACCTTGCTCTTTACAGAAAAATTCCCAGATCCCTGGGTTAGGGGATTGGGAAAGGTATGTGAAGTTGGATGCGATTTTAGATTAGAAAGTCAAGGACAGCCTCACTAACAAAGTCACATTTGGGTAAAGCCTGAAGGAAAGCGGGAGGGCGCAGGGAGAGGGAACAGCCAGTGCAAAGGCCCTGAGGTAAGAATGTGTCTGCTCTGTTCAAGGAACAACGTGGAAGCCTGTGTCTGAAGCAGAGTGAGCAAGGGGGGGAGTGGTGAGAGGGGAGGACAGAATGGTGACGGTGGAGGTCGTGTGGGGTGGGCCACAGGGAGGACTCTGGCTTCTATCCTGATGAGACAGAGTCCACAGGAGGGCTCTGGGCAGGGGAGGGGGCGTTAACAAGCTCCGTCTGGTTACAGGTGGGGAAGGCTGCCGGGTCAGCCTGGGGGCAGGGAGACGAAGGAGGTTGCTGCTGAGAGAGTCCCGGAAGGAGACGATGGGTCGATGCAGGGGAAGGGAGAGAAGGGGGCCGATTCTGGGTACATGTGAGGGTGGAGCTGACAAAAAGTCTCAAGAGATAATATCCTAACCGGGAAAAAGTCTTTCCTAAAAGTGTTCACGTCCTAGGCTTTCAAATCACTCACGTCAGGGTTTCAGTCGCAGTGTGACCCCATACTAGCTGTGTGCCCTTAGGGAAGTTGCTCAGTCTCTTTTTAGCCTCAGTTTCCCCACCTGTCAAGGGGGCTAATAACCGGCGTGCAGTCTCAATGAGCTCTTTCATGCAAAGCACTCATCACGGAACGGGCTCCCATGCAAGGGGGTTGCGATAATGAGGATCCTGCCCCAGGAGGGACCCCAAGATCTGTCGGCCCGGGTCACTGTTCCTGAGGCGTAGACCATACTTCCCAGAAGCCATCTGTCCATTCACCGCTCGCCTCCGCTGGGCCCCATGCTCCTCCTCTCCCCCCACGCCACCAAGTCAGTGACTGGAGGAGCACACAGTGAAGTGCTAAACCTTGCCTCGGTTTCCTTAGCAGTAAACTGGGCCTCCTAACGTGTGCGTTACAGACAGTCAGGGCCACGGAACGAACTAGGCCATAGACAGGGCGCCTGGCCCACACCAAGCGCTCAGGAACCCAGTCTTGCTCTGTTTTTCCCGTGGCCACCAGCACGGATCTCCTGGAATATTTCCCCCAACACTTTGTTACGAAAATTCTCAAACACACAGGAGAATAGAGAGAATTTTACAAGAAACCCACGTATATCCACCACGTGGATTCTACAGTTAACATTTTACTACTCTTGCTTCGTCACGCAGCCGTGGATTCCAATGTCCGCCCGTCAATCCATCTTATTTTCTTATGATGAAGTTCAAAATCATGAAATACTTCTTTTTTTAACATATTTTTTAATTTTTTATTTTGGAGAGAGAGCATGAGCAGGGGAGAGGGGTAGAGAGAGGGAGAGAGAGACAGAGACAGAGACAGAGAGAGAGAATCTTAAGCAAGGCCCCCACGGTCCTCGGAGCCCAACGTGGGGCTCAATCCTAGGACCCTGGGATCACGACTTGAGCAGAAATCAAGAGTCGGGTGCTCAACCGATGGAGCCACTCAGGTGCCCCTCAAAATCCTGAAATATTTCTATTAAGGTGTTTGGGGACTGAGTTTGCACCAAGCATTTTTTTTTTTCTCACTGTTCTTAGTTCATTACTTCCACTTGCTCACCCAGTACTCACATCAACCCTCTAAAATATGTCAAGTATGTAGTAGAGTGGGTTATCCCCATTTTACAGATGAGGAATTTGAGGCACAGAGAGGCAAACCACTTATAGCTACTAAGTGGTGGAGTTGGGTTTGGACCCAGACCATCTAGCTACGAAGCCCTAGCTTTTACCCAGGAATGCCATGTTGCTTCTCCTCAGAACGGGTGAAGTATGCCACCCACTGGAGTATCATGCAGCCAGTATAAAAGAATGGTTAGAAGAATCCAGTAAAAATAAGACAGGACTACGGCATGATCATGACTCAGCTCAGATCCGGTGTCTAAGAGAAAAAATGCTCCAAGGAAGGGCACCCACTGTCACCAGTGGTAGCTTAGGGGTAAATGGACACTGAGTGATTAAATAAAATCGTTTGTTACTCATCGCAGCTATTATTAGTTGAGCTCTTTCTTTGTGCCGCACCCTGTATTACAGGCTTTACACGCTGTACCTTTCCAAGCACTTGTGAGGTACGCACTGCTATACCCATTTTAGAGATTAGGACACTGAGACTATGAAGGGCAGGACTTGCCCAAGGTTACTCAGCCAATAAGTGGAAGAACCAGGATTCAAATCCAGGTCGGTCAGTTCCCTGTGCTGATAAGCCTTTCTGGCTCTTTCCAACATCTTATTTTTCAGTAATAAGATGATTTACTTCCATAATGGAAACTACTCTTTTAAGAAGACATCTCCCTGAGAAAGTGGACTCATTTATCATTATTGTATTAACCATGTGTATTATTTTAATAAAATTAAAAACCGTACCTCACACCGTAGACAAAAATCACTTCCGGGGGCACCTGGGTGGCTCAGTTGGTTGAGCGCAGACTTCGGCTCAGGTCATGATTTTCCAGTTTGTGAGTTCAAGCCCCGCGTTGGGCTCTGTGCTGACAGCCCAGAGCCTGGAGCCTGCTTCGGATCCTGGGTCTCCCTCTCTCTCTGCCCCTCCTCCACTCATGTTCTGTCTCTCTCAAAAACAAAATAAACATTAAAAAAAATTTTTTTTAAAAATCAGTTCTAGATAGACTGCCAACCTAAATGTAATGCAAAATGATAAAGATTTTGGAAAACAACATAAGAGAATATCAACACATCTTGGAGGTATGGAAATATTTCTTAAACAAGACATAAAAATAACTATTCATAGGAAAAGATTGAGGAATTGGACCGCACTAAAGGTAAGACCTTCTGTTCATTAAAAAATGCCATTAGCAGGGCACCTGGGTGGCTCAGTTGGTTGAGCATCTGCTCAGGTCATGATCTGATTGCGGTTTGTGAGTTCGAGCCCCACATCAGGCTCGCTACTGTCAGTGCAGAGCCCGCTTCAGATCCTCTGTCTGTCTCTCTCTCTCTGCCCCTCTCCCACTCATGCTCATTCTCTCACTCTCTCTCTCAAAAATAAATTAACATTAAAAAATTTGTTTAATGTCATTAAGAAAATGAAGACAATCTATAGAGTAGGAGGTGTTCATAGTACAAACAACTAACAAATGGCTTGTGTCTTGAGTATATGAAAAACACATTCATTTTAAAAATGGACAACCCAATAGAAAATTGGGCAAGACACTTGACCAAGCACATTATAAAAAAGGATATTCAAAAGGACAATATGCGACTATAGATGCTGGTGAGGATGTGGAGAAACGGGTACCCTCCTACACTGTTGGTGGGAATGTAAACTGGTACAGCCACTCTGGAAAACAGTGTGGAGGTTCCTCAAAAAAATATCAATAAAACTCCCCTATGACCCAGCAATAGCACTGCTGGGGATCTACCCAAGGGATACAGGAGTGCTGATGCATAGGGGCACTTGTACCCCAATGTTCGTAGCGGCCCTTTCAACAATAGCCAAATCATGGAAAGAGCCTACATGTCCATCAACTGATGAATGGATTAGGAAGATGTGGTTCATCTATACAATGGAATACTCCATGGCAATGAGAAAGAATGAAATCTGGCCATTCGTGGCAAAGTGGATGGACCTCGAGGGCGTCATGCTAAGTGAAATAAGTCAGGCGGAGAAGGACAGATACCATATGTTTGCACTCATAGGTCTAACAGGAGAAACCCAACAGAGGACCATGGGGAGGGGAAGGAGGAAAAAGAGTTAGGGAGAGGGAGGGAGACAAAACACGAGAGACTCTTGAATACTGAAAACAAACTGAGGGGGGAAGGGGAAGGGGGAAAGGT